>JAUCMU010000143.1:8510083-8520509 GCA_032275025.1 Enteromius treurensis
CATCTTTCTGCTCTAACACACTAAAATAATGTTTGTATTGGCGTTAACGATACTTTAGCATTAAATGTAACATAAGGCTATGTCACGAAGCGTCTAAAACTAGTGGAAAATGCGAGGCGCGTTGCTTCCTCCACCAATTTCAAAACGCTTCGCGCTCGCGCGCCTGTAGCGTCTGCAGTTACTTGGCAACCAAGAAAGCGCTGTCAGTTACAAAATCATTTCTGCTTAGGATTTTAAACTGCGCGGCTCTGTTGAAAATGAAGAGCTTGTGCACGCAAGGTGGAGAGAAAAAAATCTAAAAAATTCTCTTTTTTATTGTATTTTTGCTGTATCGAAAACATACCTTGACACTACTGTATCGTATCGAACCGAACCGTGATTTTTGTGAATCGTTACACCCCTAATGTTTACTATTTTTAATAATTTCTTCTCTTGTGGAGGCTGCAGGTTGGTCCCCTCAATGTCAAACCTTTTAGGTTTTACTATCCTTATTTGGTCCCCACAATGTAGCATAAACAAGAACACATATACAGATACTAGAGCTGTGAGACAGTTCACAGACTGGACACTGTACTGATAAGAGAGTGAAGACAATGAAAGGAAATGCTTGATGCATCCAGCAGACATACCTTCTGATATAACCTCCAATATAACAACTCAACACTTCCCACACTTTCTCTTTCTCTCTGTCTCTCTCGTTCGCTCTCACTCTCTATTTCTTTCTCATACTTCACATATTATCTCTCACACTCAACTCTGAGGCACAGGAACTCAAACTATCTTCTCATTGTGTAGATTAAACCTATAGCATGATTTACCATAAATCGCTTCTTCTTCCAAACACACACTTCAAGTACTTTAAAGCCATTTTAAAATGATGACCTGTTGCCTTGTAGAACCAATGGAGTGCTATAAAATTTTAGACGGATGTTAATATGCTTGTGTGTGTGTGTGTGTTGAAAAAGATTTTAAAAGCATATACTTAAATAGTCTAACTTTTTTGCATGCTGACCTGGTGATGAGGACAGCTGTATCATGGTGAGCGATTCCATTGTCAGGGATGGCATTTCCATGTCCATTCCTGTGCAGAATTGACTTTTGCCACTTGCAGAAACTGTCTAAAGACTTCCCTGCATGATGGTTTACCTCTAGTGAGGGCTGGCAAGAGAGGAAAGGAAAACGTTAGATCAGATAAACTTGGACCAGACAGTACATCTAGATTTATTACATATACATCGTACTCTCTGTGTATAATTTGATGAGTTAAACGTATGTGCTCGCTCATATGTATTTGTAGTACAGGAAGACCATAAAACAGTTTCCCAACTAGGTTGATATTGGACTTCTTTTATATTTAACAGTTGCCAATATGCTGGTTCTTGGTATTTCAAATCAGTGCAACACAAAATTGCATAAATAACGAATATTAAAAAAAAAAAAAAGGTTTTCTTTGGGTTGCCATTGGTAAGTTATGCATTTGGCTTATGTATATTGTCTTATGAGATCAAATTAGCAAAAATGTCTAGGAAAGGAAAGACGATCCATTATCAACAGCATAGAAAAACATAAAGCCAGCAGCTTTATAACAACAAATGCAGCAAATTAAATGCTCAAAAAACATAAACTCTGCTTTATTGATGAGTTTACAGTTGGTCATGGTTTATATGGGAATACAGACACAACAAACACACTGCTAGCATGTACAAAAAGACAGACAGTGTTTCCCTTCCAATCTGCCTGGAACCCAGCACCCAAGACGGCCACAGCACCATTACACTCGTAACCCAGGAATGCACACACTGGCATAGTCTATAAATGTATCTTCCCACAATTCAGGGCTCAGAGTCCTAACTTTCCAGGTTTCCTCTGCCACAGGGGGTGGCGGGGTGTTCTCATCTGGAAACGAACCATGTTTGGTTCCACAAAACCTCAGTGCACCACACAGTGGTTATCTCAAAACGGCTAATACTGTTCCTAATGACTGGTCTCCCATCATTTGTCAAATGACATTACGCGGAACAAATTACAGGGGGATTTATTTTTAGCTGTCTGAGATTTGGGATCATTAACGCTTCATTAAATACACCACAAAGCCCCACTCCTATCCTTTCCCTGCCTTGCGTCGTCTGTAGGTGCCTGTTTGAGGTCCCGACTCTGTCGGCATGTTCCAGAGATCCCGCCGAGTGAGCCAACTTGCTCATGTGGTGTCGTCACGCCCCACTCAGGACAGAGGTGGAAGCCTGAATGCATGACAGAGGCTGATTGATTGCATTTAAAAGCAGGCGGCGAGAACAGTAGCAGTACAGTTTGGCTTCTCCTCAGATTTCGCTCGATTTTTGACATTTTTTAGACCCCTGTGCATTCACGACTGGGGCAAAATGAGAGGTCACAATCAACAATAAGAGCAGTCATGGCAGGCTCTCTGGACACACCCAGCAGAGTTGGGTAGCAAACAGTCCAGACTTGTGTGGACCGTCTCAACTGCCTAGACTAGGACACTTTTGCCTGTAAATACATAAACAAGGAATTCTTTGACAGGTGAAATAAGCCAGAATAAGGTTTATATGTGTATGTGTTGGATTGTAACAATCCGTTTGTGTATAAATAATTGCAATGATTGATTTAATAATAATAATAATAATAAACAAAAAGCTTTCTAGTAAGCTCAATGCACATATTTTTGGAATTATACAACGTCGAAGTGAATGTTTGCACTTAATAAATCTTTTTGAATATTTAAAATATAAAATGTAGTGAACTTACATAAAATGTAATAATAATCCTAATATTAATAAACTTTAAATAAATAATGAAATACATATGGAATAATAATGTACAATACTGTTTAAGTTTGTGGTTTTTAAATGTTCCTATACTCATCAAAGTTGCGTTTATTTTGTCAAAAATACAGAAAAACAGTCATATTGTGAAATGAATATAATATATTGTGTTGCTTAATATTCTTGTGGAAACTGTGACACATTTTATTACTCTAGGATAAAAAAGTTTAAAGAACTTACTTACTTTAGAAATCTTTTCTAACAATCTTAACGTCTTTACTGTCATTTTTGTTCAGTGTAATGCATCTTGCTGAATTTTAATTGCTGCAAACTATTTAATGTGCATATTTTTATCCTAAATTGTTAAAAAATAATATATATATATTTTTTTATTATTTTTTTTTTTTTATTTATTTTTTTTTTTTTAGTGGAGCCAGAGTACTTGCATTCACAATGCTAGTTAAACCATTTTTTATACTTTTCACAAATGCAATGCACAACAAACTGAAACATGTTGTGGCATTTCTATGCTCACTTAAAATGTCCCTGTTTAAATGCTAATGCATGAATTTAAATCACACAAATATTGTAATCAGGTATATGTCATAAATGTACCTGACCTTTAGGCAAACATGCTTCAATGAGAGTACCTGGTCTTCCATCAGTAGAATAAGCCGCGTCACAACGATGTTCACTGCATTCCCCAGACTAGAATCCTGGAACAGTTTGGCAACCTGACCTCCAGGGAAACAAGAAAAAACCAGTCTTAAAAACGAGCCAATTGTCTGTTTTTAGAACTTTCTAATTCTGCTGTTTACTGTAAAGATGGACATTTTACAGTCTACTATAAAACCAGTGCTAACTGCTGCGCTGGGGCCGCGAGGTGAGGTAATCCCTTCATGAAACACATTCCACAGGTGTGAAACTATTTGTAACAATGCCACAAATTGCCCATGGGAATTATAAATTGGAAAGAGAAATATGGATCCTCAGGGTGACAGAAGACAGTTACTTAGACAACTGGTTTTCATTTAATCATTATTCTTTGAGCCAATACAAATGACCTGGATAGGTCAAACATCCCTGAAGATTCACTTAGTCTGTGGGATATCATTGCAGGCTGTTCATTTTAGGGCTTTGCAAGGATCTCAAGTAACCAGCAAAGAGTTTAGCAGAATGTCCGAACAGTTTTCTTCCATAAAATGAAAGCAAATGGAAACCAGTAGCAGTCAAACAGCAAATAAGCACCAAAAATCATATGATAGAAATCTAAAATATTCTTGATCACCTTCATTGTACAGAAAAGAGCAGCTTGGACATTTTTCTATAAAACAAATAGTTAAAAAGATAATGGTTTTCAAAAGACATAAAAAAGTGACAATACTTTGTGTGTATTCAACTATTCTTGAAAGCCTGCAAACAAGAACAAGGAGAGTTGAAGCTTACAATATTCATGACGGCCAGAATGTACTGCTCGATATCACGACGGCCGTGATAGCTGACCATCATCTTGTCGGCCACCACCAGGGTTTCGACGTAGCGCTCTCGGCTGACAGAGCGCTTTAGTGGTAACTGGCCCCGTCCCATCTGGTTGGGGGAGGGCTTTATTGTTCTCTGCCACCATCCATAGCTTTTACCAGGCTTTTCATCTAAAGAGAAATGACCACAATTGTAATGTATGTACGTTCCCTACATTTCTGTGCCTATTAATATGTTTAAATTAAACTAGGCGGTGGTGTTTGATCATATTTCATCTTATTGTAAATATCACTCCTGAGTTGAACTTGCGAAGTTCATGCAAGTCTTAAATTCACCCTATATTTTTTTCTTAATTAATTCCTTGAGCTTCTGAAACAGCAGACTTTTCTCTGGTGATGTATGCCAGACTTCTCCAATCATTCTGTCACCTTAAACCCCGCCCCTTTCTTACAATCCAGTATTAGATTTTACTCCATTCAATCAACAACTGATACATAGATTCAAGCATTTTTTTAAATAATCCATTTCACTCGGATGTAAGTCACAATATGAGTACTTCGTTACAACATGACTTTTAATGATAGGAATAAAACGGGATACCATACATACTGATAGACCCATGAAATGGTTTGGCGAACACAATTCTCTCCTGTCAAAAGGTCTTTTTGTTCTTCGTAGCGTTTTTAGTTCTTACCGATGACTCCACAGGACTGGTCCATGTTTTGGTATCTTAGAGATGACCGTTTATAAACCACATGGGGGCGTCCTTCTCTGTCATCCTCATTAGTGAAGTTTTTAGCAGAAACCAGGGGTTCGATAAGGTACTCCTCACCTCCAGCTACAATGACCCCTTGCTGAAAAAAAAAAGTTAAGATTACTGAATGAAATATGTGAAAAAAGCACAGCGTTTGGCCTCCCTGGGCAATCTGATTTTACACGCTAGATAGATTGAAGTTCCTGACAAGATCAGATCATCTCATCATTAGTCTCCCCTCTAATATAATGAGCTTGTGCTGGGCTAATAATCCTGGATGAAATGAGAACTCATGGCGGATGGCCAAAGGAGCTTAGCATGTTTCATTGTTTCCTCTCTTCATCTCTATCAGTCACACTTTTCAAGTCCACATAATCCTGTAATGTGCTTAGTGATGCTCTTGTGGACACACTGAGCATTCCCTGATGAATTTAGTCATGCTACTCTGATCACCAATAATTAACCTGGAAGTTTCTTACCGCCTTCATGAGCAAGCTTAATCCTCCATTGTATTTACTTGTGTTGGTGCACACACAATTAAAAATTGATGAATCGACCAGGCCAGTCATTTATTAGCGCCTCTGATCCCAGGAATCACCCTATCCTGCATCCAGGATGTCCAATGGCATTTCCCAGAGAGACTAAAGGGTCTGGATAAACAAGCATTGGTCTTGACTTTGTGATCTGTTTACGCAGGTGTATTACCAGCTCCCACCAGTAATGAGCAGGCCACAGCATGCCGCTGGAAACTAAATCCATCATTAGGATCCAAAACACCTGTTTTTAGAGTTTAGCTTTACAGCAGCTGGGAGAGACAGACTTTAGCAACAGCTGCCCATCTCAGATCTACAGGGGCGCCACGACAACTCACTCAAGTGTAGAAAGAAAGAGATTACATTGTATAATACATCATTACTTTAGCATACGGCATTATGGATATCCTCTGAGCCTCATGTGATGGAATTGTGAGCAAAGCACTAAGGCTATTTAAAGGAATATACTGAGACATGTTGCAAAAAAGTTCTAGAATTTACTTGTCCCTATAAGCAAAAACCTACTACCATAGGGCAAATACATATATAAAACCAATTACTTTTTAAAGTTTAAATATTTAAAAAGTCTAGTAACAAGACAAAAAAACAGTTGCTAATCTTTCTATATCAATTCAACATCCGTTCAAACACTTGGGTGCACACGCAATCAAAACTGGCACGGAAGAGAATAATTTAACCACTGATGGCACATTAACTACTTTAATGATGTCCTTATTACCGTTTTGGGCTTCGAACATGTCAGTTGCATTGCTGTCTATGCAGGGTCATACAGCTCTCTGATTCCATCAAAAATTGCATCATTGTGCTTTGAGACACAGCACTATTTGCTTTAAAATTCTTACCAGGCCATTACAGTTGCTAAGAGCCACAGAACTAGAGTGAGGCTGGTGCTGCAGGTGACCCACATAGTGGCAGTTGGGCAAGTATGGGTGACTCCAAGCCAAGCGGCCCCTCTTCCAGTACTCCACACGGAACTGTCGCGAGAGCAGTCCTCCCTGCAGCGTGAGGTTGAGCAAAAGGTCAGCGCTCGATGTGGAGAGCTGATAGTACAGCTGCGGCTCTGGAACGTTCTGCGTTTCCGTGTTACGCCGATGTCGGCCATTCCTATGAGGGGTCTCCTCTTCCGATAGCGTTTCCCCATGCGGCCCCACACGCACTGGGATGGCGATCTCATACTGGCCCAAACTGGAAAGAAACTCAGCTGTGGAAACACAAAAAATGCCTTTTAGATGGATGGATGAAAGTCGAGTTGAGGTAATACAGCTCACACAATAAGCAATTTAACATGCACAGAAATCGTTCTTATTTAAAAAAATATATATATTTTATTGTTTTTGAAGTCTCTTGCTCAACAAGGCTGCATTATTATTAGTAATATAATGTAAAATGTAGTTTATTCTGGTGATGGGGAAGCTGAATTTTGAGCAGGCATTAGTTCATCTTTATGTATATAAAAAAAAAATAATAATAATAATTATATATATAAATATACACTTAATTTCTTAACAGTAATGGATATTATGCAATTATAATATATCATAAATTTAATGTATATTATATAATATATACTATTTAATCATGCCAGTAGCCTAAAAAAATTGTAATTGTGTAATTTTACTTGTAGGAATAATTTTACGGGGGCAACCAAACTGAGGTCACATGACCAGGCCTAAAGGGTATCTGCATGCTCTTTCCACATTTTCTGGATTCTGGAAATCTGTGGTAGTAAAGAGGAACTAAAAGTACAAGACACTTTTAATGAACAATGAAAAAAAGTTTTAAACTAGAGGTGAGGGATATGAAAGAATTTACGCGTCTAATTGTCTATATCACTCCAAGACCATAAAACAATACCAAATGTACTTTTAGGATCCAAACAAGTGAGAACTGTTAACTCAGATCAAACAATACATCCATGAACAGACTATTTTGAGCAGATCACTGTCCCTTGGTTGGATCAGATGGGGCCCATGTAAAAAGTTACTAACAAAGATTTTATTTAGTTGCAGTTATGTACTCTGACCGTGTCAATTGGCGAACTAAAGAGTTCACAGTGAAACCATTGAGTAGACCACAGAGGAGAAAAGCAAGTTAGCAGCCCAAAGGCCAAGGGCTGCCTGTTGCTATGGAAATCCTGAAATTGTATACTTCCTGTTCCCGACAGCGGGCCTAGAGATTAATTGTCTAAATTCGGCGTTTGAAAAACTGCACCCAAGGGGCGGAGATTGCCAAAGAGACAAACATCCTGAAACCAAACCAAACCCTTTCATACATTCAGATGTGAAGAAGTACACCAGGATCAGTGTCCTTAATCTGAAACAAGGTTTGTTCCATTCGTTTGTTTACTCTATGTTGCCAGTTCAAACACAGTGAAAATGGCGACAGCAATGTCTCTTTTGTTTGGGTCCAGAAGCATGAAGATGAGACTTGTGCGTGACCTTGATTCAGCTAGACTTACTGTAATCTCACAAAGCTGTAGAAATACATCAGCAGACGCACCATATGACTTATATTAAATTTGGCATAGTGTACAATGGCAAGAGAAGGACAAAGTAACCTTAGAGAATACGACCCAGTTCATTAAGCCCTCCATAAGGAGGGAATGAAGGCTCAAACCAAGTGCTGAAAATATAAAAGCTCACATCGTTCTCTCCTCACAGCAGTTACTCAGACTGGGCCACTTAATAAGACTGTCTAATTACCGAAAGAGCTGCTGCTTCTGAGCCCCACATGTGTTTCCACTGGCTTTTTAAAATCTGTTCAGTCTTAAGACCATCAGAAGAGTTCCATGCTTTTGATTACATTTAAGTTCACTTTGAGCCTTATACAATCTATAGTCTAACAGCACATGGATTGGAACTTATAAGACAATTTGTTACAGACATGTGTGACAATGGGTCTACAAGTAAGCTACATGGCATGACAAAACTAAATTGCTTCTATTATAAACAACACAGACGTTTAAAGGGGTCATATGGTGGTACATGCACTTTTTCAAGCTGTTTGTTTCTGACTGAAATGTGTGTTGGGAATGTGTGTACACAACCACCCTACAATAATAAAGTTCCACAAGTGTTTTTATTAAATTAAAAGAAGAATAAGTTGCCCCTTCTGAAATCAAGCCATTCTCAAATGCATGTCGGTGTGACGCCACTCCCACAGTAGTTGATTAACAGCAGTGTGTCACACAGACTGAACTGGTGTGTTGCCATCTGACCCGCCCTGAGTGAGCCGTCATTTGACCGAGACGCATAGACTCCTAAACGATTGAGGTGTTTTGTTGTTGAATGTATAATGAACATAGCAGTAGTCATTTACTCCCGAAATCTGAGTGACTGAAGATGCGGAAGATTAACATTATGTTTGGTTCTGAAGGGAAACGCGCCCTTGATCAACCAAAATGAGTTTATGTTCGCGCAAATCATTCGTGATCCGGCCTCACCTACAGAAACAGTATAATATAGTATAATGAGTATAATGTCTTTTAATGAATCTTTTCAAATCACCTTTCCTAATAATGTGCTAATTAGCAAGTTTCACTATGACTACGGCTAAAAAAAGAACCTCTGAGAGCACCTCGGAAAAAAGGGGCGGGGTCAGCGGAGCTCGTGAAGATTTAAAGGGGAAGTACACAGAACAGAGTGATTTCTAAAGAGCTGCTTTTGACAGGGTAAAATTTGCATTTTTTTTCACTATCTTTGAGAAATTTTAAAGCAATCTATATTACAAAATTTCCATTAAGATACTAAAGAATCATATAAGCTTGTGGAAAATTGCCTTTGAATGACCCCTTTAACATTAATTACAGGCAGTGTGTTTATTAGGCTGCTGTCTCTTTAACAGAACATGCACGGATCTAAAAATACTCCACAAATGCGTTTTCTTTCTCTTCTATTTACATTCAATACATTTTGACCAAAGAGGCCTTTTTGTAAATTGTTGCCAACACTTTTTATGATCTCTAACAATTTGTAATTTTTTTTAATGATATTTAAGCAAAGAGGTGAAATGATGCAAGGTGCATAAAACCCCTGAAACACAAGAGGGGCCTTTTGCTTTCAAAGATTATTTAATTTTTAGTTGAGACAAAACATGAAATAAACATGAAAGAAGTAATTTCCTCGTTATCTTTAGCTGGGATTTTTCTATGACAACGAACACAGCATGGTGCACATCAGCAGATGTCGCTGTTTTATTGTTGTTACCTCAACTGTTGCAAATAAATATACTTTTTATATTTAAAAATGTTTTTTTTTTTTATTATTTATTTTTTTTTTTAGAATTTTGATTCTACAAGTATTTTGATTCCATATTGCGATCTTCAGGCACTTCACGATCCAATTCCAGAACGTTTCATCATCTACATTTTTCCCCCAAGTAATTATTTTGCTGTGCAAATGCATCTTTACAACTTTACACAGGGCCGCTGCTGGCCAAATGGGTGCCCTAAGCAGAATAGTATTGTTGTTCCCCCTCCCTCAAAAAAACAAACAAACAAAAAAAAACACTTACTACCCTATAAGGGGTCAAAAAAGAACTTTTAGAAAATATAAAATAAATAAATTATAATTACATTGTATTATTTATAAATTGCAATTATAGCCCGAGACAGAAACTAGCCTATATGATTTTATTAATACAGTGTGATTGTTTTTATGGTCTCAAGTTATATAATAATAATTTTGGTGCTTTGCAGGCATTATATTACATTATGTATTTTTTAGTGCTGGGCCGTTATCGGCGTTAACAAGCTGTGTTAACGTGAGGCTCTTATCGCGCGATAAAAAAATATCGCTGTTAATCTATTTACAAAGTTGGGTTGGAGTCTATACTACAAGCTATGGTGACTTTCACCTTTA
>JAUCMU010000143.1:8524517-8551394 GCA_032275025.1 Enteromius treurensis
ATCGGAAGAGCGTCGCAGGACTCCAACTCTCTGCCACTCCCCTGGCAACCATGGCGATGATGCCAATGCAGGCCAAAATCCTCCACACCGTTTCCATGGTTACTACAGCAAGCTTCAATGCGGTGCCCAGCCTTCTGTCCCAACATGTCTTCTGCCCTCTGACGGCCCCACGCTCACCAAAGTGACGCACAGAATTCTGGAGCCATGGTGGCTTCGCTTATAGGAGGATTCTGACGCTTCGCCTCTTGGGGTTGGAGGTGGAGGACAGGCAGTTCTAAGAAGCGTACAACTGGGGATCATAAATATGAAGAGCCTCCCTAATGAAAGAAAAACAGGTTAGACAGATGCAAAAGAACAGCGAGTTTCCTGGCTAAAAGGTCCTCTCTGACCGCTCAAACATACTGCCCTGGGAGGCTGTTGTTTGCATCCTGTTGCTAGAGCTAATCAATCATTCCTCCTTTCACATTCAAGTGGAAAGGGGAAGAAAATGCTTTTTAACCTGGGGGCTGCTGGTTCTCTTCACTCTGTCCTTTACCGGAAGAGTGCAAAAGAAAAGAAAGCATTGTGGGGTCAGGAGGGCAAGCTGACGTCTGGGGCAGGTTATAAAACAAAATGCCCAAATTTGAGAAACACCAGAAGAGGGACTTGTGTGGCACCACTGTTTCTAATGGGACACAATAAAAGAGAGCAAGCCATAGGTTGTGTTTGCCCGTGTTAATCACTGGGGTGCACATAAGCGATGTGCAAGTGCGCATGCGCGACCAAACTAGAGAAATGAGCTGGGTAAATGAGTTCATACCGCTCTTTTCAGTACTCGCATAGCTGACAGCTGTTAATGTTTCAGATCAGTTAACTGTAATACTGTATAAGATGTTCACTCCAACTAAAAGCATAAATCATAAATCAGAGCAAAGTGCACAACTGTGACATTTCATCCACTGATGCGCTTATCGGTGCATAAACCTGCCAAAATAAAAGCTTGCTGATTTAAAGTTTCTCAATGTTTAAAATTCATATAAATGTATATGTAAATATTAGCATTGTATTTTCAGTGTACCGTAATATTATTGTATTTTTATTTAATACTCACTTTTTATTTTAATATATAATAGCATCACCACACTTTAAATTGTTCATTATGTCATTTAAAAACTACAATTATTGTATTTTTATTTAGCAAATACTCACTGTTAAATACTAAATATAATATTAATAACTAAAAAAAAAACTAAAACTAAATAAGGATGCTATTATTACTATTAATAATTATTTTATTTTTTTATGGTTATATTTAATGTCAAGCCATGTGCAGTTTGAGCATCAAACCAAATCATGTGCTCCCATGAGAACCAGACTAAAAATGTGTCATAATAAGAAAATATATTATTGTAAAAACACTGGTTGACTTTCATGTGTCTTTCACTTTCATCCAAATGTCATGCTTAAAGAATAAATTTAATATTTCACCCAGTATACACACTACATACTGCAAGCACAATATGACCAACATCAACAAAAGCTATCATACCTCCTTTTTGCCTTGCCTTTTTCTTTCACTCTCTATATAATCCTCACTCTATTCTTTCTGGGAAGAGGTAGAAAGAGATGCCATACAAGCTCTGATGGGTGAAGAGAAACCAAGTGCAGACAAAGGTAATCAAGAACAGATGGGAAATGATTTGGCAACAGGAGAATACAAGTTGCCTCCTGATGAAAAAAATGGATGAACTCAAACTCAAGAAAAAAGTTCAGAGTGGTTAAAGGAGAGGGAAATTTGGGAAAGGGTGAGAGTAGGAATATAGAGTTTGCGGACTTATTTGTCCATCAAGGATAACTATTCCTGACTAGTACCACAAAAAAAGACAATGGCCAACTTACTGTGTGTATGTCTGTGTGTGCAGCTTTGTCTAATTTCTATGGAAAAACTGTTTTGGAAAGCTATTTGAAACCACTGTGCGAAACTCATCCAAGATTTCTGTTGCCACAAAATAAGCCATGTTAAACTGCCTGACAATATTCTACATTCTCCTCCATTAAAAATCAAACACTCTCTGTTTCATTGAAAAAAATGGCAGAAACAAATAGGTCAGGACCCAAAAGTGGCCTCAGAGGCTGATGCTGGTTTTAAGTTCCCCTCATTTCCTATGGGTTGCATTGAAACAGCTTAAGTGCAGCAAGTAATCTTAAAACACTAAGAGGTCTTTGTCCCTTACAAATAGTGATGGACTACATGCCCCTGTGCTCTCCACACCCTTTTAACCCTCCAGGCTTTTAACTGTTATTTCCTGCTTGGCAAAAGCCTCTTTACTTGCATTACCTCTTGTTAGAATCTTGTTTTCATTAAAACATTGTCTTATCAAAATCTTGGCAAAGGAGACCCAAGATTTGGTCCTCTATGTTCTTCACTTGTGTGTCACGAACTATGTGGCCTTGTGGCTTATTCAACCTAATAGTCCAACATTATGTTGTAATTAGGATTGGGAACTGAGAATTTTTAGCTTAACATTACTTACACACTGTAAATATTTAACAAAATATTGCACTAAAATACATTTTTGCAGATATATTCATCAATGCCGCAACACCAATACTGAGTAATAATGAGTAAATAAATAATATATGTATATATTGATGAGTAAACCTTTTAAGCCAGTGAATCAAAAACCTACAGAACAAGTATCGTAAACCAATTCCCAAACAAATGATTGTAATGACTTAGTAAATCAAATTCTGGAGAGTATCACATACGTAAACAACGTATCTGTGTACATACTGTAAGTTGCATAAGTCGCTTACATATGTGATACTCTCCAAAATGGCGACAGTAAAATATAGTAACGGCACAGACATTACTATCCATTTGCAAAACAAATCATGAATTCATCCTCTTTAGTGAATCAAAAACCTACAGATGGACTTCCTCAATGAAAGATTCTAACGACTTGGTTCAAATCAAATCCAATTTTGTCGGTAACTTCGGTAATAATGAATAAATGGTGACAATAATGCAACCAAAAACACTAGGAGGACTCACAATCATTCAGTTCCCATTATAAATGTAAAACAAAATAACTCAACTTTTCCAGTGAATGATTCACTTGTCCATCTGCTGCCTGTTTTTGTGATAAAAACATCGAAGGAGAAGGAGCTCAAGCCACAGAGGCCTCAGGAAGACTTGACCTTGCAGAACAACATCTTCTCCAAAAAATTCAGCTGTGGCCTTGAAGGAGTTGAACTTCATAATTGGCTGCTCTTGGGGGTAAATCAAGAACGAGAATCATCTGCAAGCTACAGATGGCGTCTCGACATATACTACATGTGACATGAAATTTCAGGAAGTTTGGCCTTGTAAACTGTTAACACAGACATGAGGTACGAGGATATGTGTGATCTGAGATGGCAAGAAGCGATTTGTGCTGTCCGACTACACTGTCGGAGACGCGGAGCCATCAGGCACGAGTAAAACTCTGATAATTAAACCCATATGACAGACTGAATGTAAAGCCCTCTCTGCAATGGAGAAATCTTGGGTCTCAATCCTCTCTGGAAACTAGTCTCTCTCCATCTCCATTTGGATGACCTATGAACAGAAAGTCTCCTCATTTAAGCTTGACACTGCACTGTAACAGTATGAAAGAGCCACAGACCACTGGCCTCCACAAACACTGTCTTACCCACTCACAACAAGACTTGATTTACACAAACCAGAGGATTCAAACTGGGAAAGACCACAAAAAGTTGGTGCATCACACTTCTCAATTCATTTTCTGCTCGGCCTTTCAAATAAACAAAGCACTAACAAGGGAATTAAGATAATGATCCCCAATGCACTGTCAGCAGAAGTGACTTATGTAACAACCGGTAATGAACTCCGAATCCATCAACGGAGATCATAACGTGAGAGCTATTCACGGCTGGCTGAGGAGTATGAACATTTTAGCCAGCTCGCAAACCACACAGCCCTGAACCAGACAGAGCTTACTACACAAACCCACTTAGTATTCTCTTGAAAAAACAATACATTGTTTATTTAACAACCTAAACAATGAGCCTCTTCAGTTTTCTTATGACGTTCACAGTGTTCACCAGCAGAGGGTGGTGGTCTGGTGCAGGGCTTTTCGATCTTTCATATGCCACTGGCCCCCAAATATGATCATCCTTGTGTGTCCTACAATTTAAAAGGCAGCTATTATTCATACATAAATACATACACATTTTAATTACATTATTGATTTTTTTCCTCACTTGATTACACTTTACTTTAAGGCATCCTTGTTACAGTGTAATTATTTATTTATGTACTGAGTGATATTAATTAACTACATTACTACATGGTTAGGGTTAGGATCAGTGTTACTGGCATGTAGTTATGCACAAATTGTTGTCATTATAATAACAAGCACACGTAACCTGTAACAAGGATGCCTTAAAATAAAGCGTTAAAGTGCTGTTTGTATCTGTTAATGTATTATTTATCTATTTAAACTTATTAATTTAGGGTTTTTTCAGTTTGAAAACCCCTGGTTGGATGGATTAACTAGTAATAACACAAAGATTTAACCAAATCATTTCATGAATTCATAATTTTTACAGTTATTCATAAGCTTTTTCAAAAGCCATCAACCAAAATCCCAATTTCAAATAAAATAGCTATATTCAAAATATTTATATTTACTCAAAAGCTTATTTTCATTCATTTTCTTTTCCAGCTCTTGTAGTTACTTTGGAAAAAAAGTTTTCCGCCAGTCAAGATGCTCTGCAAGTAACCTTCCTGAATAATGAACATAATGCTATGTCTGATATCAAAGTCTAAATATAAGAGTCGTAGTTTCCAGTAGCTAACCAACGCTCTCTCCATCCCAGGTAGACGCTTAGAGACAGGCATTGAGCTGCTCCAGGAGAAGCGCTCGCTCTACCTCAGCGGCTTCCAAACTTGTTCCTGGACAGCACGCATTATGGGCGTCTCATCTGACACACCCATTTCAACTCTTGAAACCTCCAACTGATGAGTTGAATCAGGTGCGTTTGATTAGGTACACGTCAAAAATGTGTATTGTTGGGGGGCCTCCAGGAACAGAGTTGGGAACCACTGCTCTACCTGACAAGGAGCAGGTCTCCAGAGCGTACTTGTTGCCAACTTACGCATTCAAACTACATAATTTATCCAACTTTCAAATGGCTGTGCCTTGAAAAGCCAAATAGTGCAGTATTATGCTTGTATAATAACTATATATTTCATGGGGGGGGGGTTCTGTAACGTTTTTTGTCTACCAGTCATTCCATTTGATAGCAGCTGTAATCAGGCATTAATGGAAATATTACAAGAGCAGATAATTTATTAAGTAGCCTAGGGAACTGGACGCGTTCCTCAGAGACTCTTGGCAGAGGCTTCGACTCTGAACCCCACAGACAAAGAGAGATATTTCAGCTTTCTGCTAGAGTGATCACCAGCTGGTCTGACAGCGCTGCTGCCTTCATCATTTTAGTTTCATATAACTAACTGCATGCAGCAAACTGACAGCATAATAACAGACTTGCATACGATCCCTTGTATTAAAAACGAGAATGATAACCATGCACGTTTGCAATGCATTCATTTGCATTCTGCCATAATATAAGTTTAAATGGACAAAGATGGATGACAACGACCTTACCGTTTAATTGTCCAGGAGCGGGCAATTTGACGACCCTGAGATTTGCCGACCTCCGTCTGGTCTGTCGTCCTCCTTCAACACCGGGTAGTTCTCTGCCACATACTGAGATGAGCCGGTGGACTGTGCTCTGGAGCCGCTTGGTTTCTCTGCTTCCTTCAGTCTTGCCGCTGAAGAGAGAAACTGAGTTCGGACAGCGGTTTGGTAATGTCCGATTCGCGAACGAATCGTTCTTTTGAACAGGTTCTTTTTAGGGATTCGATTGAACCGACTCGCGCGCGGTAAGGGAGACGCGTCTCACACTGGTCTCAATAATTCTTAACACATTGCTTTATGACAGTGGTGTGTAAAAGTAAAAAAGCCAAAGTGGAATGGAGCTTCTTGGTTTGATAAATCAGAATGCTTTTTGAACGCCTCGTTCTACGTGAAGCCTATCCTAAATCATTTTGCGCGGGAAGGCCAGGCCTCTCTGAATTCTACTCGGTTTAAGTGAGTTTGAATGTTCACTCATAGACGTGTGTTCACTAACGTAACGTTACTTGTCAGCAACGGCCTAAACGACCGAAAAGAAAAAAGCAGTGGGAACGTTGCGTTTACCGGTGTAACGTTAGATTACGTAAGTTTAACTTCATTTAAGATGACGAGCTTGGTTGCTTTAGCTTGACAAGCAACGTTAATGCCAAAAACATTGTTTTTCAACAGCTCTGGTAACACCAAAGGGTAGAAGTTGTAGAAATATATGTGTCTAAGTTGGTGTGTTAATCCAACAACTATTTAAAATTCATTAGCATTGCATACATAGACAGCTTTTATACCTCAGAATCGTTTTTCTGTCCTAAAATCCTGTTTCTTTGAACAGTTCGAATCTTTTTGAAAAGCTTAGTTCGAAACGAACTGTCCGATCGAATCGATTCTTTCAAATGAATCCGACTTCCCCATGCTACAGCACTTTCTGCACAGCGCTCGTCTGCAGGAAGACAGACTGTGAACGCAGGGAGGAGCCTCCGCAAAGAACAATCGCGCTCTGTGCGTCGCACCGTTACATTCACTTTGATGAACTCGTGCTCAGAGGAGGCCACCTCAATCACCTGTTGGATATCGGATACCCCCCTAAACAGAGCCGGATACCAGATGCGCTGTCGTCAACAGTTACGAACCCTCAGAGGAAAACGTGATTCCTTTACCTTCACACTGAAATCAAAAACAGGCGTCAAATTAAAAAAACAACAACAACAAAAAAACTTTTGGATCTAAGGAACGAGGCTCTTTTAATCTAAAACGACATAACATTGAACTTGATACTTAATGACTTTTCTTAATGTTTTGAGAACTTGTTATAAACACAGTTTTAACTTATTAACATTTTTCAAAAGAGTATTTTCTGAGGTCTCGAGTCTCAATAAATGCAATGCATATTCACATAGTTAGATTTGTTGATCAGAGTTTGTAGTCTAGCATTTTTATTTGTTTTACTATGGATGTATGCATTGTATTTTTGCTTTGGCCAAATTAACTTCAAACAGAAGTAGAATTAGCTAAAGTGTTGTAACCTTTTGTACAACAAAAATAATTTTCATTAAAATACTCAGTATTCAATATACTCCTATAATATTTGTTTTGTTTATAACTTGTAAAAAGCATATTTTACAGTGTATACTGGTATCGGTTTGGCCCAATCGGTCAATAGTTTTTTTATCAGGTCCACAAAAACATTTTAAAATAATTAATTAATAAACAAAAGTACTTTATTATTATTACACACTTGAGACATCAGGGGCCGGTTGCTTAAAAGGTTAAGACTATTCTTAAAAGTCAGCTAAATTTTTCTTTAGACCTCTTAAGACACTGTCTTAACATGAAGGCCCCAGGGGTCTTCGGGAACCCAAACATAAATACACTAAAACAGACTAAACAAAGCATGAGCTAAATTGAGTTCTGACTCTTGTTTTTATGTTTTCCAAGTTAAAGATGTGTTGTTCTTTTTCTTTGTGCAATATTAAAATCATATAATATTATTTGTTCAAGAGAGTTTTCACTGTGCATTACTCCAAATACCACAAATGCTTTAATTGGTCCTGTAACTGTTTTAAGCATAAGTCTGCAGGACAGCGTTTCAAAACATTCAGCGGTTACATCCCAAGACTTGGGTGAGAAAGTAAGTTACAGTTTCTGAGAAGCCTGAAGGGAATGCAAATTTGAGTGATTCGAGCAGCCCACACAGTTCACCTGTGTGCATAGAAACACATAGACCCATACTCGCACT
Source organism: Enteromius treurensis (assembly GCA_032275025.1). Taxonomy (NCBI): domain Eukaryota; kingdom Metazoa; phylum Chordata; class Actinopteri; order Cypriniformes; family Cyprinidae; genus Enteromius; species Enteromius treurensis. Next base: position 8,532,432 of record JAUCMU010000143.1, read on the forward strand.
TAAGCGCACACGTTTTCTCTCAAGCTCACATACACACACACACACACACTGCTTGGCAGGCATAGAAGCCGTCTAGCGTACAAGCCAGATCAGAGAGCTTCATCACTTCGGCAGACTAAATACATTTGTTATAACTCCTTCACCAGTTCATCCGTGCCGTGTCTCCACTCTTTTTTTCTCACTCTCTCTCTCTCTTTCTTTCTTTCCCTTTCTTCCTGGAATTCAGCTACAGGCCACGGTGAGTGTTTAATAAGATTATTCTAGCTTTTTTTGGCTCTCTCTGCCAAGAGCCGTCTGTTCTTATCTTATACTGAGGCAAATTCACAACCTTTCAAGGTTGATCAAAATGTCAGACATGTAACGTGCAAATGAAGAGGGATATTAGCAAATTAATGTTCAGGTCAAATACCATACAGACACATAACCTTTACATTAGATTAAGATTAAGCATTTTGGTGACATATATGTATGCATGTTAAGCAACACTTTTGAGGGCTGTCGAAGCAGATGTGGCGTGTCATAAAGCATTTTCTTAACGCGGAAAGTCAAGTGCGTAAATTTCAAACCTTATATTGAAGCTGCATAAATTTATTTATTAATTTATTGTAATTGTAAGTACTGCTAACCTTTGAATCTTTTTTCACAGGGTAGAATTATTATCATAAACTTCTGTCTAAAGAGAGTTTATGATTGCTAACATGGATCTAAATTGTAGCCATGTTCAAAAATATTATGAATTGTTCAGTTTAATATTTTTGACTTTGTTTTATTGTGCAAATGTATATGAATTTTGCATAATATTCAGTTGGAAAGGTTAACGTGTCTCTGCAAACGTAAAATAGCTTCACTAGCACCGCAGAGTAGCACGAAAGATAGCACAAAGATAAAATATTTATTGAACTGCAGAACAGGTGCAGAAGATCTGCTAAGTTGCGGTTTTCATTTTTAAGTATAGAGCGCCATTTTCATTCTAAATTAACAGGAAGTAATTTTAAAAGATTGTACATGTATTTATTCACAATTAAATATTTTGATGCATTGAAAGTCCCATTAATTGAAATAATTTTGCTCAACTTATGTCATAGCCCAAACAGGTGAGACTGCTTTTCATTTCAACCTTGACTGAAATCAGTGTTTTCCAGAGTTCATTTTTTTAACCATTAAGCATTAGTATGCACTTTGTGGGGCACTGAATCACAAGTAACTCAAAGGTTTCACTGCTCTGAGTTCGGTGGCAGGAATCCAGACTCTTTCACTGCCCGAATGCCCATGATATTTCAGTGGTCCTGTGAGACCATCTAAATATGGGCACAAAATCATGCAAAGTTGGACAAGAAAAAGAGTAATAAAAAAAAAACTAAGTGAGCAGTCTTGAAAAGGGCAGGGGTCAAATAGCCTTTTACGTATTGGAAAAAGAAAGTTCTCATTTCCATTGTAGGCTATTCTGCCTTTTCAACAAAGTTAGTTTCCATTCAAGGCAGTTGAGTTTGGGTCTATGGACATAAACACTGTGAATATGTTAGGGCTCATTAAGTAGCATAGCTCAGATTCTTGTGTTCAGAATATGGAAAATCAGTAAAAAAATATTAAACTATTGGGGCATTTAAGCGAAATATGTTGTTCCAACTTAGCTTTAAATTCATCTCCAAAATCTCCATGTACTTCTAAACAACCTTAGAAATGAGCGTACGCCTCAATACCTTGATCTTATTTATGTCTCGAATAGTTTTCAAAACCGCTCGATTTCAAAGCTCCTTTTATAGATTAAATAGACAGTAAACACCCATATCGGATGGTTGCTTGCTTCTGAATGCATGAGACATTTCGTTCGCAATGATAAAATTACCCCCATTACGGAAGAGAAGATGCTTCGATGAGGCTTGGCCGCAATATCGTCACCCATCTTTCACACCGGAAAATAATGTTTAGACAAACAAATTATTCAATTCCATTACAATTTCCGCTTCACATTGACACATCTATCTTGAAGATACATCTTTGAAGCCTGAAAATACAAATTCAAATGAGAGGTACCTCTACTTTCCCAAAATGATTTTATATATATATATATATATACATATGTGTGTGTGTGTGTATAAAACTTATAAATAGATCCATATTTAACATTTATTAATGCAATATTTAAATAGTATCCATTTATCCAAAACAACTTATCCTCTAGGGTCAAAATCTGAAGCCTAGAAGGTTTATATGTGTGTGTGATAAACCCTAAATTTCAGGATGATAAAACTCCGGCCTGCAGTCCCCACAATGTAAAAAAATTAATCAAAATAGTAAATGATGTTCATATGAACGTGTAACAATGCAGAATGCTTTCTGTAAGAGGTAGGTTTAGGATTGGGTTAGACCGGGATAGAACGTTTTTTTGGTCAGTACAAAAAAAAAATAGAAGTCCATGAAAAGTTCCCTTAATTCACAAAAAACATATGTGTGTGTGTGTTAAAATTTAATTTATATAGCAAAAAATTCAAATTTTCTCTCTCGCACCTACATTAAGTTCCAAATGTAAAATGGAAAGGACCAAATTGCCTCATGAGTCTCATGTTTTCCCTCAGACAGTGCACTGTCCCCCAGTGTCTTTGCTGTGGCCTGTTGTGGTTTAAGACAAGGTGTGTGTGTACTTGTGTGGCTGTGGGTCTTTCTCTGTGTCTTCAACCGTTGTCATCCCTGTAGGTGTGGGCAGCTCTGTGTCCAGGAAGCTGTGGTTTAAATCAAAGCTGCCTGTCTAGGGTATTCCACTTGTTGTCGCTCCATGTGATACCACCTCAGGCCATGTGCCATTGTGTCTAGAAAACACGGTCAGATCATTTGCATAAAACGATGGAATCTGAGGTGATAAGAAAAGCAGTAGGGTTTTTTTTTGTTTTGTTTTTGTGCAGATTTCACTTTCTGGTCACTGACCTCCTACTTTCCTACACATCACTAGCATTCAGTCACTGGAAAATGTTCATCAGAAGGAAGTTCGTTATAGAAGCATGTTTCATGGTCCACGTCTTTGTGGCTTTTTGGTACATTTTTAATCATCTTCTTCGTTTTCTTCCAGTCCCTGAGACTGTTTCAGCAAAGCACGAGTCTGTTGACAAGCTTAGGAACATTCTTGAAGCATCAGCACCTGCACAGGGTGGAGGGTTCTCATATAAGAGCTGGCGGGGGCGGGGAAGGATATGTCTGAGTTTCCTGTTGTGGTGATTCGATCCGAATGCAAGACTTTGCCGGTTGCAAAGCACTAAAGCGACAACCACACCAACCTTTACATGTTCTCTTATTAACTCTATATACCTCTACATACCATTTTTTTGATCACACAGGGCCGTCAAAAGTCAAAAATGCCTATGTTTGAGATATAGAGAGGAAAACTGAGAAAAAGAGGGAGAGATGCTTTCAGTCAGGAAACATCCTCCCACATCCCACATCAGCAAAAACACATGCTTGCCACAGTTTACCCCATTTTGCTGAAGTTATCAGTCACTTCAATCTCGCTCGCGCTCTCTGTTTTTCTCTTTTTCTCACTAAACTATCATTTTGCACAGTTTCTGATCTAGTCTTCGACCCCTCGTCGCCTCCATCATGTCCGACCCTGCCGCGGACCTCCCGTTCTTCTATGGCAGCATCAGTCGCTCGGAGGCCGAGGAGAACCTAAAACTGGCCGGCATGGGAGACGGCCTCTTCCTCCTGCGCCAGTGCCTGCGTAGCTTGGGCGGCTATGTCCTGTCCCTGGTTTGGAACCTGGAGTTCTACCATTACTCCATTGAAAAACAGCTCAACGGCACATACTGCATCGCAGGTGGAAAGCCACACTGCGGACCTGCTGAGCTCTGTGAGTACTACAGCAAAGACCCTGACGGCCTCATGTGCACTTTGAAAAAACCCTGCCTGCGATCAGCTGAAACACAGATCAGGACCGGCGTCTTTGACAGCCTGAGGGAAAATATGCTCAGGGAATATGTGCGGCAGACTTGGCACCTGGAGGTAAGCGCTTCAAAACAGTTTCGATTCCGATTGGTTAACTAGCAAGGTTTTGATTAATATTCGGTAACTGTGTGGCTATGAAATAGTTGTAGGATATATGTTGGTTCCATATCACATTTTTCCAACTTAGCAACTGCTGTTTTGCATGCTTTAAGCAACATATATAATCGGGGATGTGAGAAAGTAGTTCAACAAAGGACAAAATCATTTTATAGTTATGTAAACCTGAAAAATGTTCTAATGAATTAAATAGTGTTATAGGCTACTAGCAGTAAAAGAAACATTTGAATTCATCATTTACTCATTTACCCTCATGCCATTCCAAACATGTTAGTCTTTCTTTCTTCTGCAGGCCAGAAAAGATGTGAAATAGTTTTGGTTAACATTAACAAAAAAATATATTATTTTTACAGCAATTGCAAAGAATGTGCAACATTTTGCACAATTTTTCAACAATTATTATATAATTAGAATTCATACTTTTTATTTTTGTTAGTTAACCATATAATGCATCCCTTAACGTTACAATTGCGTCTTGCGTACACATGCAAATATCTTTTATCTTTATCTACTCCTCATTTAAATGCATTTAACACCGTATTTTATGCACTTTATATTTTCCTTTAAAAATATGCTTTTTTAGTCCCTACTAGTGAGGACATTTTTGCCCATTTTTAATAAGAGATCACAAAAGTTAAATATTATGTTATCTTTTTTTAGGGGGAGGCCATGGAACAAGCCATCATTAGTCAGGCCCCACAGCTAGAGAAACTGATTGCCACCACAGCACATGAGAAAATGCCCTGGTTCCACGGCAAGATCCCTCGCCAGGAGGGTGAGAGACGACTGTACTCAGGATCTCAGCCTGATGGAAAGTTCCTGTGAGTGAAAAGTCTAAAGTTTTCCTGCAGCGTTTGGGTGGAAATGATATGATGATGACACACTGGCTGCTTTTAGAGGCAAATCTGATGAACAATATTGTTTGCAGCATTGATAGAGTTGGGAATCGGGGTGATGTAATGAGTAAAATAAAGGCAAAGCAGATGATTACAAAATTATGTTGGCTATAGATGCTGAATTCGCTCATCGACTTTGCCTAAAAAGCTTTCTCTGCATTGTGAAAATAGGACATTCAGAAAGACAAACAGCGGGACTGTTCAAGATGACATATACATGTAACTCCTATAACTCAGAAGGCATGTTGAAAGTAAACAAATAGCTGACCTGTGATCTTGTAATTTGTTTTGTTTTCCAGAGTCCGAGAGAGAGAAGAATTTGGCACGTTCGCGCTGTCGTTGACATACGGAAAAACAGTATACCATTATCAGATCTTACACGACAAATCAGGGAAATACGCAATGCCAGAGGGAACTAAATTTGACACTGTGTGGCAGGTATGCTTCACCCATCAAAGAGTCTGTCAGCTCATATTTCACTTTATTAAGGAGTAAAAAAAGACTGAGGGTTTAAAATAACATTCACACAACGCCGCTAGAACGTAATTGCTTTTACAAAACGAGCTTAAACATTTATGTATTTTAATTCATTGTATTTATTTCTAAAAATATAACAAGAAATGAGTATGCCGAGGACGTAGATGTTTAAGATTTATGTTTGTGCAAAACATTATGTAACATGCTTTCGGGTTTGTCACCACATAAAGTAAATGAAATAATAATCCAGAGTATTGCACAATAAATACATGTTCATATAAGTTGTTTTAAAATATTGGAACTTTGTTTTAGTATAACAGCTTAAGATGTTATGATCTTGATTTGTAATGATTAATGATTCTTGGTATCAACAATTAAATTTTCACGATATCTGTAATTGGATTTCCATGTGGAACAATGGTCATTTTTGATGTCAACAATTATTTTTCCACTTGTAAAAATTTTGATATCAGCATCACTTGCAGATATCGAATTCTTCAGGAATTAATAAACTGAAAAATAATATTCTTGACATTAAGAATTTTAACTAGGGAAAATGGAATACAAGAATTCATATGAATATAAGTCAAAATGGCTTGACATACTGATCTGCAAAGCAAGCAAAAACATCCCACAATGCCTTAATATATGACCATGTCCAAATACATCTACATATATACAGACTTTTACATGTTGCGTGATTTTTGTTATTGTAGTTGTCATTGATGTTTTTTTTTAACTTATATTCCTATGGAGGGCAGCTGGTGGAGTATTTAAAGATGAAGCCTGATGGTCTTGTGACTGTACTGAAAGAACCGTGTGTCAACCAAAGCAACGCATTACCAGGTATAAATTGCATGTTAAAAACATTTAATGTAAAAAAAGATATCACTTACCCAAATGGCTGTATACATAATACACACTTGACATGGTACGATTTCATTTGAATAACTCGCTATTTGTGAGGAAAAATGACTAAGAGGATATTTTACTTTTGTTTTCTTTTGTTCACTTTTTAGCTGTGAGTTTGAGTGTTCCGGTAAGTCTGTCTGAAAGAACATCTTTTTTTTCCTTTTTTTTCCTTTTTTTTTTAAAGATATTTAATAATTTTGTGCGTTTGTTTAATCGTTTCTTTTTGTTTGTTTCAGAGGAGGCGGGGAGGTAATGGATACACACCGCCCCCTATGGGTTAGTTTGTTATGGTACAGCATTTGAAAATTGAAACCGTCTAACAGCAGTGATAAAATCAACAAATATGCCTAGAAATGTATGTCTGCTTGAAATATGTTTAAAACAAAAATAGTCCAAGTCTCAGAGTCTCTGTGCTGTCCTGGTGATAAATGCGTAAAGTTTTGGCTATTACTGCTAAACTCTCTGGAATCAGACCACATATTTTTTGCACAAAGAACAGCAAAAATAAATGGCTTGGATTTTCTGTAGAGCTGTGTAGTTTGTGGTCTTGAAGACAAGAATTTGCATTAACCACGTGTTTCTGCTGGAATTTATATGTGTTTTCAGAATGCTGGTTTTCAGTTGATGAATAAAATAAGGTCTGTGGTTAGCATAACGTTAAAAGAATTTTCCAAAATAAAACCCACAAATGTGAATTTTTTACCGCTGTGTGCTTAAAACATATATGTTGCAAATGTGTTTCTGCATAAGCACTACAGCTACCACAAGGTTAAATATGTTTACTTGTTAGCAATAAGAAATAATATTTTAAATATTAGCACTTTTAAAAGTGAATTAGCACACTAAAACTGCATGTGTGCAACATCTATTGTGATGTTCCCCAGTGCCCAAACCTTCGGGAGCTGAGCCTCTACGTCCATCTTTGCCAATGGACCATGATGCATTCATCAGTCCTTATGATGATCCGAACGAATGCAAGAAGAAGACCCTGTTCATCAAGAGAGACAAGCTCATGATCGACGAGGTGGAGCTTGGTTCAGGCAACTTTGGCTGTGTCAAGAAAGGTGTATTCAAAATGGAAAGGTGACTACAAATCAACGGAAGGATTTGTGTAGTAACATTTGAAGTTTACTTCATAAGCATGTTTCCTTCTCGTGTAGCAAACAGATTGATGTGGCAATTAAAGTGTTGAAGAATGAGAATGAAAAATCAGTAAAGGATGAAATGATGCGAGAGGCCCATATTATGCATCAGCTGAGTGATCCGTTCATTGTGCGCATGATTGGACTCTGTGAGGCTGAAGCGCTCATGTTGGTGATGGAAATGGCCCCCGCTGGCCCACTCCACAAGTTTCTCTCTGGCAAGAAGTGAGTAAATCAGATTAAAAATACTTATAACTCATTCTTTATTATATAGTATAGGAATGTATTTGTTAATATAGTCTGGATTGTATGTTAGGTATATATTTATACTGTATAAACAAAGTGATTTAACAGGGATTTCCGTTCCAATTTGTGTTAAATTGTGAATAATCTGCATAAACAGAATCATGATTTAAAACATTGTTCTGACTAAATCAATCTAACATCGATTTACGCTCTCTTCTTGCACCTTTTAGGGACCTGATCACTACGGAAAATATTGTGATGTTGATGCATCAAGTCTCAATGGGGATGAAGTATTTAGAAGGAAGGAACTTTGTGCACAGAGACCTTGCAGCTCGCAATGTACTATTAGTCAACCAGCAATATGCCAAGATCAGTGACTTTGGCCTCTCCAAGGCACTGGGTGCAGATGACAACTATTACAAGGTGGGCTGCTCTCAGGTGTACTCTTGCAACAAAATGAATTAATTTTTATTTAGTACATTGTGTATCTCTGTACTTTCACCAGACACTGAAATTAAATTCATACAATAATAATATAATAATAATAATACTACAGTATATTGCACTGTCAGATATACTTAAGATTGGATTAGTTCCTTGTATTCCTGTTTCATGAACAACCACATGATCATTAGTGGCCCAAATACTGCAGTATAATTAAATAGCCAGATTTAGTACTGACTGATGGTGTGATAAACAGGTAAAGAGGGTGTGGTTTTGTATGTGTGTAGGCCCGTACAGGGGGTAAATGGCCTCTGAAGTGGTACGCACCCGAGTGCATTCAGTTTCATAAGTTCTCCAGCAAAAGTGACGTTTGGAGCTTTGGTATTACGATGTGGGAGGCCTTCTCCTATGGAGGAAAGCCTTACAAGGTAAATATTTACACTGTCACAGTACATAAAATCAACTTCAGTGAGTTGCACATGTGACTTTTTATCCATTTACTTTTCCTCTTGCAGAAAATGAAAGGCCCAGAGGTCCTGAGTTTTATTGAGGGTGGTAGTCGTATGGATTGTCCTGCTGGATGTCCTGAGGCCATGTATGAACTGATGAAGGAGTGCTGGACATACAAGTAAATATAATCTAATAATGCATTGACATTATCTACTTGACTACGTGGTTAAGGGGAAATTGTAAGGGGAATATACGCTTTGATTGACATCTGAATCTCGTCTACTTTAGGCATGAAGAACGGCCAAGTTTTGCCAAAGTGGAGGAGAAGATGAGAACGTATTATTACTCCATTTGCAAAAAGATCCCAGACTACATGAAAACAGAAAACGGAAAGCCTCCTAAGTGATCGGAAGGGCAAATCTATTATGTCGTTTGAATTTAGCGTTGCATTGTGGTATGTTTTGGGTTGAAGGAAACTTAATGGTGTATGTGCTGGGAGAAACTAACCAGAACCTTATGTGTTTTTTTATTATTCCTCCAGTGGGTCTCTCTGACCTGTGTGTTTTGAGCTAGGACAGAATGAAAATATGGGAAGAACAGTTTCAAAACTAAGTCATTTTTAATATGATGTCTATCAAACTATTGACTGACTAATGCAAGTCGCCTTTTTTAAATTATTTGCCTGCTTTTATCAGTCCTCATAATATTATTAAGGTCCTATTAACTATTTAAATGTGCCAGGAAATGCTTTTCTTCCTGCAGGTGTTTCAGATATTGACATTGGATGTATTTTGTCTGCCATCAATTAACACTTTCAAGCTTACTCAAACTTCATGTTCTTGTTTTCTGTTGGATGATTTGATTGTAAGCTTCTGCTATTTCTAGTATTCATTTTGACAATACAGTGGGTACGGAAAGGATTCAGACCCCCCTTAAATTTTTCACTGTCATAGTACTTTGAACAGTGCTTTAAGTCACAGTACTTTGACTTAAACCTAATTGATCTCTGGAGAGACCTAAAAATGGCTGTCCTGCAACGTTTACCATCCAACCTGACAGAACTGGAGAGGATCTGCAAGGAGGAATGGCAGAGGATCCCCAAATCCAGGAGTGAAAAACTTGTTGCATCTTTCCCAAAAAGACTCATGGCTATATTCGATCAGAAGGGTGCTTCTACTAAATACTGAGCAAAGGGTCTGAATACTTAGGACCATGTGATATTTCATTTCTTTTTTTTTTTTTTTATAAATCTGCAAAAATGTAAACAATTCTGTGTATTTCTGTCAATATTGGGTTCTGTGTGTACATTAGTGAGGAAAACAAATAACTTAAATGATTTTAGAAAATGGCTGCAATATAAAAAAGAACGAAAAATTTAAGGGGGTCTAAATACTTTCTGTACCCACTGTTTATATATAATTGCATTAATTGTATTACATTAATAGTAATATTCAACAAAATATTCTCTCTAAAATAAAAAATCCAAAACCAAAAAAAAGGCTGCATGGCTCCTCATTTGACATGTACACTACATACTAAAGAATAATTAGACAATTATTCTTATCTTGTCAGTTTAATTAAGATGCAACTTAAGAAGAAAAGAGACCCGTTTTTAAAATTGAACAAAATTTTGCTCAACCCTGCAAAACAGCAGCAATGTGACTGTGCAGCCTTCATCTGAAACACCGGCTATGTTGTGAAAACACTTTTATCTGCGCCAGTCTCTCTGTTTCCCGCCGCAAGCGCGCGTTTTCTGCTCGAGCGTCGCGTCAGGGGCCGCACGTGAATCGGCACGACGCGGGCAATGTGAGTCTCATTGAGAACATACTGTACTTCTGCTGCGAGAAAAACAGCCAGATACAAACACACACACACATGTGGGAGGGGCCAAGGGGTGTGTCTGAGCGAGGGGCGGGGCCGAATCAGAACTGCTGGATGGAGAATGGGAGGGTCCTGTCCCTCTCTCTCGCCCTCGCTCTCTCTCTGAGCAGCGCATCACACGCGGTCGCATGTGTTGATCACATGGCCGCGCATGCTGGTTTGGGAAAGCGCTGGTTTCACGTGAGCCGAAATGTGCAGAACAGAGCCTGAACTGCCCGTCTAGACAGAAAACACACACGCATATGTAAAAGCGCATGCAGAAATGTAAACACGCAGTGAAGACTCACAGCGTAGCCAATCTGACGCGCGCGAGGTGAGCTTCTACAGCATCGCTTGTGTTTTTTTACAGTTTCTATTAATATTTCCAGCCTATAAAATAGGCATTACAGAGACCCGTCCAATAAAAGCAGATCCCACTCAACACTTTTATTCCCCTCAAGTGGCTATAATGTCTGCGGATTGTTGTAAATCCTGGCAGATAAATATTCCCAAATGTTTAGATGCACTGTGTCCAAAACTGCAGCGGATGAACAGCCTGTCAAATAGCGCCTGGCTCAGTATTTCACCAAATCAACAACAAAAAAGACATTTCACGTTTACACACATGATTTGAAGCGCTATTAAATACATTGATGATATTAAAAACAATAGTTTAAAATGACATTTGATTTAACCGTTTAATGGTGGAAGAACAATTCATTTCCCAGAATGAATTTATTCAATATGTCATCGACTATATAGGTTATGTATATAAATATATGTAAAATATATTTTAATATTAAATATTTAGAGAATTTTAAGAATGCAACTATATTTTAGTTTTCCTACAAATGATAATTATAATTACAAGTGATAATTAATTCTATACATTTGACTGTAGATAACATTGGAGAGCAAATATAACATAAATAATAATAAATAAACATATTTCAATTGCATATTATTTGGTAGCATCGATGCTTGCTAGCATGTTTATTAACATTGTTTAAAAACATGTTTGCATTGTAATTCATTTATTAACGCTGCTATACAATAATTATAATGGTCATAAAAAATATTATTCATTTTCCTTAAGCAAAATACTATTAATTTGACTCTTTTTGATTTCGGTGGATTAAAAGGACTGTGTTTTGCTGTGATATTTACACAAATAATTAATATGCAGGAGTGTGTTGGGTGTGTTTGTTTGTTATTACTCATCCACGCATGCTTAAATACCTGCATTACTAACATCCATCAACTATGAGCTGTAGTTTGCTGTGTTAACAGGAGGAATGTCACGATCACGTCTCTTTAGGATTTCCGCCTACATTAGGCATAAAACATACATGATTTAATGCATTTACTGCCTTTATGCAAGTTAAAGGCGTAACGCTTGTTGATGGAAATGTGTCTAATTTCACATGACAGGTTTAATGGCTGTCAAAGTGTGTGCATTATGTGTGAGAGTCACTGGTTTGTGCTTGGCCGGATGTTAACAACATCACAATTTGTTTTTTATGATTTAAAATAATGATAATAATATTTTTATTTATGTAATAATTTATGTATAATTTTTACAATGTTGTAGTTGTATGCATAATTGCAAATTATGTATTAAATTAAATGTGTATATCATTAAACATCTATTAAAATATGTACTTATACGTTTTAAAATAAAAATATTTATATCTAAAATATATTTAATATTTTTAATAATATTTTAATTTATAAATGTTCTTCAACGCTGCAAATATTTGCTGTAACATTTTTTTTTTCCTTTCAAGATTTTAGTCCTATCACTGTGTAATGCAGCAGTACGAACTTTACCATGTGCAAATCATCTATGATTTTTCTTGTGGAATCTGCAGTGTCAAATGAAATCAGAAGCACAGTCTTCCTGTTTTCCTCTGTAGTCTCTAGTGAAAAACAGCCCTGAATTGATCTGAAAGGCGGCAGAGATAAAGCTTCCAAACACAGCTGTGAGTGCAACACGATCCTCAAACACCTGACCACATGGACTTCAACCAAACACACAGCAGCCGCCACTGAGCGAAGTCTGCTTCAAAACTCAAAACATCACCACAGATGCTGTTTTGGGTTATTACGTTGAGTCAGAGAACGCTGTTGATTAACGGAAGAGACGTGCAGAAGGTGACGAACTCAGCATGCACTCTTTAAAAAATATTTGTACCGATGGTTCCATAAAGAACCTTTAACATCCATGGAACCTTTTAATTCCACAGAAGGTTCTGTAGATTCTAAATATGGTCACTCAAAGGTTCTTTTTGGAACCCACAGTGGATCTCGGACTATGTTTTAAGAGTGTAGGTGAACTGAAACAGATGAGATGCTTCCGTGTGTTGTTTCGAGTCTCGAGTCAGTACCTGCTCTGCTGGGACTCTGGAGGCAGTTCTGGCCCACGATGCCGGAGTGAACGGACGAGGTCGTCCGGTTACTGAGGTCCACCACCGAAGGCGTGGGCGGGGCCGAGGGCGGCTGCTGCTGCTGTTGCTGCTGCAGGGGCTGCTGGGAAGGCTGGCTCTGCTCGCTCCCAGTGGTGGCCGGAATATTGTTCTCCAACAGAAACTCCTCTAAATCCATATACTCCAACTGGAAGTTGTCGCCATCGTACGGCAGGGTCTTGTCCCACAGCGTGGGGCCCAAGAAGGCGGACTGAGGAGTGTTGAGAGCATTTCCATCTTCTTCCAACTTCTTCTCCTTCTCTTTCTCTTTACCAAACCCTGGAGGAACACAATGTTGAAAATTAAAATTTCACAATGCAAAAACGTTTTCACAAAAAAAGAGAATGTTGTGTTATATTCAGGCACTTATTTTGCATTTAACAAAAGTTGCAGCTCAAGTACCACGGAAGTATCAACATTTAATTCATGCACATAGAACTTTTTACAATATGCACTTTTCCAACGCATGGCCCATAAATCATTATTGCACTCTATTCAAGGTCTTCTGAAGGCATACAACAGCGCTGTCTTTTTGCCAGATGTTACTTTTATGATGCTTTTGGTGCTCAGTCCTGGATAAGAGTAGCTATTTATCTACACTTCCCCAATGAATGAAAGCACAGTTTCAGACAGACTGACATGTGAGTGAAGAAACCGGGTGCATATTTATTGTGCACACTGGGGAAAAAATGCATGCATATGTTATATTTTGCCAATGTGCGACCAGCGTATGTGCATCCGAAGATAAAACAGCCTTTTATTTATATTATAAACGTGTGTATAAGTGTCGAGGTTGCGCAAAAACAATCAGAAGCCCTCAGTGGCGCCCTCTATAGGGGACTATAAGTACAAATCATCTCCATTGCGTGCGAACTTCATTTATCCAAATAAAGTCAGTATCGCTAGAGTAGGCTGGTTATTCTTCCTCTTCGTGAGCAAATGCTTAATAAACATGAAAATAAGTGTATTTTAAGCAGATGACATCCTGCATTCGTGCTAAATCCAATGCGCAATGGATTAATGTTTGCGCGTAAAATGAACGCAATGCGCTGCCATGCAATTATCAACATAAATGTGATAATACAAATAATGTACCAACCTAGATCACATCAGAATTCAAATCAATTATACATGACAGCATGCATGCATGAGCAGGTACTGAAAAAACACCGTGACGTGCCGCGCGTTTACGCGCAGATTATAACTAAAGCAAAGCGCGCACCGCGCCTGACACCCAACAGCTGATGCAGAAGACCATTTAAACTTTTTAAAGCAACATCCTCCCACCTTTACCTTCATCGTGGTGGAAGGGCAGCTTCATTGGGTTCTCCAGCAGGGATTTCAGGACGCCGTGGGTCGGAGGTAGGAAAGTTGGGTTTATAGAAAGAGGTCGAGACATCTTCTCCATCGCGTAAAGGAGAGATCAGTCTTCCTGAAGAAACCAAACTTAAAAAAGCCAACTTATAAAAATAAAAGCTCTGCAGTGGGGTGTCGGAATACAGTCCTCAGCCTTTGCGCAGCACCGAAGAGCGGCGGCTGTTCTTGCGCGTCCGTGAGCTCGGCTGACTGGAGCGCAAAGACGCAACTGATTCGCAATTCCATGTGCGAAGACTGACGTCCGTGACGTCAATGGACAGGCTGAGCGCTTGAACGGAGCCCCGGCCAATGAGAGCGCGTGGGCGTGGTGTTCCATCATGACTCGATACATTGTTACACGTCCTCGATTTCATTCTTTCTGCGTTTCAAGATTATTACATTATTACAGTAACCACTGCAATGTCTTTAGCCTGTGCCGTTTTAGATATCAATAAACTATAAGAGGAATTAAGCTACACATGAAAATAATAGAATGCTTTAATATCATTTTACTATTCAATTTATTCTTGATGCATAGTTATTACCTCAAAAAAGGGATTAAAGGATTCAACTGATATTAAATATTGAAACGCTAAACATTAAAACACAACATTGTTATTAGAGCATTATTCTTATAATATTGTACTCTACATTTACATATGGTTGTATTTAATTAGCTTTTATTTGTGTATTTTCAGCTTTAATGTTTATGTAAGTTTTTATTTATTTCCAGTTTGTAATTTTATTTCATTTTTATTTCAGAAACTTATTTCTGTTTATAAAGGCAACTTTATTATTATTATTATTATTATTATTTTATATATTTATAATATAGAATATTGATATTGCACTTTGGCTAGCTTCATTCCATGCGTTTTAGATAACAATAACAAAAAGTAGCAATCTGGAGCTCAGGTAAAGCTGCCTGTTGCCTTAATGTTGCCCAAATAGCAGCTCAGCGTGTTTAGGAAGGGCAGCTTCAAAATGCTTTGTTGAACAATATAGATACGTTTAGAAAGCATGTGCAATCACACGCTAACAAAGGTAAAATTAGAAAAGAACTGAATGCGTAGTTTTACACTAAGCCTTCCCGCATTCGGTCGTCTCTAAACACAAAATCATCCTCTTGGAATGACCAATGCTCCCTGACTACACAGTAACAGGCAGTGTTAGTAACCAGCAGTCACCAGAACAAGAACGCTCGTGCATGCGATTGGTGCAGAGTCGCGAGCGCGGAAGGGAACATCCAATCACAGCGAAGCTGGTGATTTTTGGAACAGCTGGGCAGCGTTCAGCCCTCGGCTGGAACTGACCTACATTTGTCCAATGGCAGCAGCCGGTCGGTAATTCCGGTGAGATCAGTACAGGCCACAGCACATTGAATGTCATGTGTTCGCGATCCCAGTCTGTGAAAACAGCTCCAACTCTGACTTCACGTCTGCACAAAAAACACTGATGACCACATCATCAGGGCTCTTGTGGAAATCAGCTTCCATCGCCTATTGATTTCCTAGATTTAGAGTGGAGTGTGAACGCTTTGAACTGAGTAAGGTATCTAGCTACTGCCATGCAAGTAAAACAAACAAACAAACAAAAACCATTTGCAACAGCGCCTGCTAAGTGAGCGCGCAGGGAGGTGTGCGCGTGCACCGGCAGGTGCGTGAGACGGAGCGTGCTACAGAGTGCGCGTGTCTTGCTTAGTAACGGCGGTTGCCACAGCAAAGGACTGTTGTGACGACGCGTGCACAAAAGTAGGACACACACACTCACACAATGAGAGAAAGAAAGAGCAGCGACAGTGGAGAGGAATAGACGCCATGACAACTCATCATTATCATCATCATCATTTAACAGCAGCTGTGAATCTCACTTTGTGCACAAACAACGACTCTCTATCTCTCTATCTCTCTATTTCATATTGTCCCATGTGAGATCTTGGTAAATTCTATTCTATTCTTTTCACAAATTGACTGGATCTCCCACATAGATTTAATGATGATGCTGGTGGAGTAACAGTGGCACAGATGATGGGTTTCATCTGCTCTCCGTCCTGAGAGATAAAACACGTCATGAAGGAAACACAATCTCTGCTGAGACTGCAGTTTCAGTGACGTGTCACCTGTGTTCCCTCCTGTCTCAGAGAGCACAGCCTAGGAAACCACACATCTCCCAATTCAAGAGATGCACAGTCTGATAGGAGTCCAGAGAAATACGGTTGCCTGTGATTGAAGGCTGGGGTTGTATCAGTTGCAGTGTCTAAATATAGCGAGATGCACCGACGGGAGTCTGTACCGAATTAAAGGATGCTTGTTAGGACGGCGTGTCGTGTTGGGCCCACTCACTCCACCCACAGGTACACGACCCTCAGCGGCCTGCAGCCACAGCTCCGCTTTTCTTTCACCCCATCACATCCTGCAGCAGCTACTGCATTCATCCTGAAGGCCTGCGTGAATCACAGAGGGCAAAAATAGCCAAATTTCAAGTGGGAGTTATGTGAATTCATTCAAGCTGTGGGCTCCGTGCAGCACACACCACAGATAATACTGGCCAAATACTTGAATGTAACAAACCGTAACTGCAGCAATGCATTCTTGTATATTAATATATGTACGCTTTATAAATAATACACAAACCTTTTTTGACGTTTAGAAATAAATTAGTATTTTTTTAATTTATTTTTTATTTAACAAGGATGCATTTATTTGATTGGAAGTGACAGTAAAAATGTTTTAATATTACAGAGGATTTCAAATGCATCACAGATCTGAAATAAAAAAAAGAAATGAAGCAATTCTACTTTTCACAACTTTGATAATAAGAATGATTTCTTGAGCAGCAAATCAGCCAATTAAAATGATAAAAAAAAAAAAAAATCATATGACACTGAAGACTGGAGTAATGATGCAGAAAATGCAACTTTGATCACAGATATAAATTACATTTTACAATATATTCAAACAGAAAACAAAAATATTTTATATTTTTACTGTACTGTACTGTACATAAAATATTATTTCCCCTCTAAAACATTCTCAGGAAAACGGCTGATTTATTTCTAATTATAGTTTTAATGTGATAAATTGACATATAATCATCCTAAATATTTAACAGATCAAGACATTTAGATTTCTGTTACATCCATTAGTGCTGGAAAGCAGGCAAAAAGAAAGATGCGTGTTTATTCTGTGATCATATTTCACCTCAGACGAAAGAAACATGAGATTGCGTTATTATGAGTTGAGGAAGAGAAATGGAGATTTTATAGGTACTTCACGCTGACAGATAGAGTTTCTTTCCCTTAAAGTCTTCAGTGTTCGTTCTCACTGTCTTCCGTTTTATTGCATGAAGAGATGTTTTGCCTTTTGTTACTGCATTAATAAGTTGAAAATAAATAAAAACACTTAATTGTGCATGAAACCAGGCAGTGATGTCTTTGTTCGGGAATTTCAGATTTCCCGTCAGGGCAGCAGGTTAATCGAGTTGTTTTGAGAAACGCCTCCTCGCCTCGTCTAGTTTCCCAGTTAAACCATTTCCTTTATTGTCTTTTCCTTCAATGAAAACCTCTTCATTCTCTCGCCTTGGTTTACAGGTAAAGTCACTTCCTACAATGAAAACAAGCAGAGTAATGCATTTCTACTTCCGACTCTACAACTTTCAAGCTAGGCTGTTTGTGCTCACACCATTTACAGAGGCCTTTTCCGATTAATTAGTTTATGGTTAGTACTATAACATGCAAATAATGACAAAATATCCGACGAATTTCATAGGAGTGCATTGTTAACAGTTGGAATGACAGGTAGATATAGTCTGACCCAGTTTTCATGGGAATTACGAAGGAACTGACAGGAATAGCTCATCCAGAAATGAAAGTTGCACCCACAGCAGGGGCGGATTTATTGAACTGGGGGCCCCAGGCAAATATAGGAATGGGGCCCTGTACATTTGTTGTGATGATCGCTGCTGCACATTGGTGGTCCATAAGTTGTGTTTCTACATTTTTCACGTACATGTTACATGGGATTCTTTACATTTACATTTATTCATATAGCAGACACTTTTATTCTTTCATGATGTAGCCCACAAAATAGCTATTGATTTACCGTTAAAATACAACCTTTAAACCAAAGAGTCAGAAGTAAATTATTATATTACTTATTATTATATTTACTGACACAACCCTGTTAAGGCTAAATTTTTGCATGACTGGGCAGCTCACGTCATGCAAAACGTGCATTTATCATTTCATTTGTTCGCTTCTCTGTGTCCACATACTGTATTTAGATGCAGCTAAATTCTCAATAAAACTTTTTTCATGTATATATTTTACTGTTTCTGTTATCAGACAATGGAATGCGTATGAAATAGTGACTGTATTGTGATCCATTACTACATAACCAGCTCTGCTCTCCAAGATGGCAATCTGCACACTGTGCTGTTAAAATCAAATAGGCTATAAGATAAAGACTCCGTCCACACGAAGCCGGTGCGTTCCCTATCCGATCATTTTTTTCCCCCTCGTTCTAAAAAAAAAAAATAGCGTAAACACGAAACCACTGAAAACGATGTAGTATATATGCCAAACCAGTAGGGGGCGCTGTAATTCTGCCATAGAGATACACTATAAACGGAGAAGAAGACTTTGTATACAGCGCGCAAGGATATGCG
>JAUCMU010000143.1:8551494-8578099 GCA_032275025.1 Enteromius treurensis
CGCAAAGGCGGCCCTTTGTCTAAGCAAAGACTAGCACGCTGGATTGTCGAGGTGATAAAGTTGGCGTATAGCCATTCAAACCAACCTTTACATGTGGCTGTTACTTGTCATTCTACTAGGGCTGTCTCTTCATCCTGGGCCACTTTATGGGGAATTTCCCTGGCGGAGGTCTGTGCAGTTGCTACCTGGTCCTCTCCATGCACGTTTGCACGATTCTACAATGTCAACGTGGCTGCTTCCCATGATGTGAGTTCTGCAGTCCTTCTGGAGCATCTTTGATGCAGGTGCATGGCGTTCCTCATGACTGCGTTGGTACGTGTCATCCACTAGTGCTAAGCACTGCCTCTGGCGGTCAGTAGGAATGAAACAGAACGCTAGTTATGTATGTAACTGTGGTTCTGTGAATTCCGGATGACCGCCAGAATTCTTTGTCATTCGGAATGCGCAAGAAAGCATTCTGAGGCTGGGTGTCGAGTTGCTGTGGAGTATATCCTCGCATCTCGGTCTACATCATGATGTGACTTTGTTGGTATTTCCTCTCGACCTATCTAGGTGGCGCAGCGATTATCCACTAGTGCTAAGCACTGCCTCTGGCGGTAATCCGGAATTCACAGAACCACAGTTAGATGCGTAACTAGCGCTCTACACAATCCACATGAATGACCCAATTGATCATGAAAACGGCGATTGTGGCCGAAAAGCGACAAGTTTGCATGTATGATTTATATGTTTTTTAATTAAATGTGTACAATCATAACCAAATAACATGAAAAGCCCATGAAATGATTAACAGGGTATTTTTAATCTTTTTTGTCAAATCAATTTTGCATATGAACAGCAATCTGATTCCCTGTTTGGCACATCATATTCTTAGAAACTTTATAAAGCAGCATTAAAATGTTACATAATTAGAAGAAGTCCTCAAAATTGAAATGTAACTGAAATTCAGGAAAGCACCAAGTTATTGTGTCCAATTTACAGAACATAACGAGAGCTCCATCTGCACAGGTTTAACAATGGATGACAAATGTAGACCAGAAACAACCTGCACGGGTACAGAACGTAATACATTAACACAGAAGAACACCGAACGCTAGCGGTTACAGAGGAGCTGCCAACCTCCAGAGAAACAAACCTGAACATTGCATCAACACAGAACCGCTGCGACTTCATTGTGGTCTGTGATGCACCGTAATGAGCATGTGCTGGATGCATTTTAAGGCTAACAGGGAACTGGGAAACGGGTAATGTGTAAGTAAATGCAGTGATGTTAGTGTGCTGGAATAGGAATTAAAGCCATGTTAGTGTAACTCATTGAGAAGACAAGTGTGGATCTACATACAGCAGCATAGAGTAAAAGTCAGCTAACTACAACTGTGATGACCACACGGCCTGCACCAGCTCATAAGTGACCCTGAGCCACAAAACCAGTCCTAAAGGTCTGTTGTTGTTTTTTTGGTTTTGTTTGAGATTTATACAACATCTGCAAAATAAGCTTTCCAATGATTCGTGGTTTAAGATTTGAAGTTCTGAAATCTGAGGGTACATAAAAACAAAAAGGTTAAGAAAAATGCCTTTAAAGATGTCCAAAAGAAGTTCTTAGCAATGCATATTACTAATAAAAAATTAAGCTTTGATATATTTATAGCTATAAATGTACAAAATATTAATGAAACATAATCATTTATTTAAAATTCTAATGATTTTTGCCATGAAAGAAAAATCACATTTTTACTGATACAATTTATTATTGGCTATTGCTACAAACATAACCAAGTGACTTAAGACTGGTTTTGTGCTCCAGAGACACATATTAACATGAACAGAAGATTCTGGAGGATCCAGATATTGTGTCCTGTCAGTATGCATAAAGTTTGCATGCAATTGTCAGAAATAAATTGAAAAATGTAGTTTTTCAGTTGCTTTGTGATTCTGTTCTTTACTAACCAAATGAGCTACGAACAAATGACAAGCTGATGAGAAATTATCACCAAGCATCAATCGGTCCTGCAGAACTAACACAGAAATGGTGAAGACATTTGCACTGTTTGAGAATTAATTGTTTTACTCCGCATTTGTTTATCACAACACAAATAATGTTTTTCATGAAAACTCTTCAGGGTTTTAATGGCGGTAAATGGAAATGCTCTGGACTTTACACATGTTTGTGTGTAATAATAATGATAACATGAGTTAAAAAAAAAAGGGTGAAACTGGTGCTTAAACCGGCTTCATTCAGAAAAGTACCGGACATCAGCAAATCAAACTCAAAACCACAAACATTCACAAGAAGAGCCGGACAATTATGCTTTTAAAACAAAATAATATTAGAGATCTGTCTTATTGATTTGCATTCAGATCAAGCTATTTACAGTATTTCTGTGACAGCCTCATAGCCGCTGGCCCCGTTGAGATGGCTGATGCTGGAGGGGACATGTCTGGATCCCCTCAGGGTTTGAGCTGGTGAATGTGCTCTTTCACAACGCGCTGCCATTCATTCAAGCAGCAGACTCGGCCCATCTGTTGCCATAGATCTTGCTAGGTATGACAAAAACCATCTCATGAAGATCCTCCCTCAGCTTTCCTGCCTGCAAAAAACAACCAAGAGCAGACACATTCAGACAGACAAAAGCTTTTCAAGGGCCTGGGACGGTTATGTAAACTACTGTACTGATCTGTGGGAATATTAGACACAGACACACAAGACAGTCTTTAAAAAAGGGAAAGGTCATTTAAATATGTGATACACAGCGGACTATAATGAGACTGATGGTGAACATGGGCTTAAAAACACTACAGAGCGCACACTTCAGCTTGGATTACTTTCTACCCATCAGTGAAATCTGTAAAGTGTGTGAATGTCATGTCTTACGTGTGCAGATTGCATTGAGGCTGTGTAGGGATCCTCCAGACGAGAAGAAAGCCCAGACGCCCATCAGCAGCATAATGACGTACACAGGAGGCAGACTGCCCTCATACAGTGGATTCAGCAGCGACTGACACATGGAAAGAGAGAAAACGTCTTTTAGACTAGTAGCAGAGTAAGTGATGTACACCACAATAAAACTGCCGACTCCACTGGTTCTAGATTGGACACTTAATATTTAAGATGCATGGTAACATAAGATAAAAACAGGGCCAAAGTCTGCTGAGCTATAAAAAAGCAATCTCTGAGCAATAACATTTCCTGGGGAAAGTTTATAGACTCAAATAACCCAAGCCGTGCGTGTGAAACCGAAACACAGTCACAGTCCTGTAACGTCATGCTCTGGTAATGTGAAGCTCTCCTGCAGCATCCAGAGGGAACACTAGAGCCCGTCTAAAACAGTGTTACCTTGTGATAACAGAGTGCGCATCGAGCGCCTGGTGTAACTTTACACCATCACAAGCTACAGGCACTAAGCTGCATATACAGTGCACAGCATAAATGAGTACACCCCCTCTAAAAGGTAACAAATTCAGCAATTACTCTCGACTTAGATGACATGTTAGGGTTCTTTTGAGATATAATGTTCCAACAAGCCTGCTTGATCAATCACCAAAAGAATATCAAAATTATTCAGCAAAATTAGATTTTCTTATCCGAGTGCTAAAATGTTGTGTTCCAAAATGAGTACACCCTCATGAAAGTTACCAAAAAAAGATGCATAAAGAAATGGATGGATGTGGACGGTGAAAGTGTGTGTTCATGAGAAGCTCACCAGGCCAGCGACTAACAAGTGTAGAGAGACGACTGCAGCGATGACCCACCAGCGGCTCTTCTCACAGCCCTCGAAGAACACCACACCCCAAAACGTGTGCAGCAGTGTTAGGGCCAGCGTCATCAGTGCTGCAGACATCAGACACACAACCCTCAGCATCATAACATGCTTTATCACTCCACAACAACATTCCCACAAGACCAAGCCTACAATCTGAAGGAATCTTTCACTTGACTAAATATTTTAAAACGAGTCTTAAGTGTCACGGGTATATTTGTAGGATAAAAAAAAATACATTGCATGGATCAAATTTGTTCAAATCGTTGTATCTCAGTCAAATTTTCTCCTAACAAACCATACATCAATGGACAGCATATTTACAGTGTTTAGTGTTATGATCTCAAAGTTTCAAAATAAGTTGACCTTTATTTTCTCATATATAGAAAACTGTACACTCATTATGAATATGTCCATGGAGTTATTAAATATCACCAGGTCCAATATCATAAAAATATGTAAATCATCCAAGTTGAGAAAGAAGCATTTGCAATACTGTATGCATTTCTTTCTTTCTGTCAAAGAAATTCACTCAAGTTTGGAATGACATAAAAGAGTAAATGGTGACAATTTGTGATGGTCATTTGTATCCCTTAATCCATGATAAGGTTTACACTTTCTGGACTAATTAATTTTCATGAATGTTCACACATTATTTTTATTTTCCATTATTAACAATAACATCATTTTATTTAGTCACTATATTCTTATTTCCCAAAAGGATAGCTCTTTCAAAGAGTGATTTCTAGTAAATTTACAACAATTCCTATGATTTTACCAGGCCTGGAAACCACAATTGAAATTTCCTGATATTTCTGGGTTTTCCATAACCTGGGAAGCCTGTTATTATAAATAGTAAAACAAAAACAAAACAAAACTATATAGCAGTGTAGTAATATAAACTAAAAATATAAATCAATTGAGGGATAAAACAGATCAAAATAAATCTGTCAAAATGATTAATTGCATAGAAAATATTTTTGCATATTATGTAAATATATACAAATATATAATAAAAATAAACACACATGCAGTACATACTTTGAAAATATTTAGAATAAAAATATATGTATTTGCATGTCTATATTGATATGAATTTAATTTATATTATAAATAAATAGATTGTATATATTTATGTATGTATTTCAGAAAATGTTTATATATTCAAAGTACACACATATATTATGTAAACAAAAACTATTTTGGATGTGATTAACTAAGATGACTTGTTTCACAGCACTAGTTCTTTAGTACCATTGAGAAATTTTTAATTAGGTTCTTACATCACCATTATAAACATAACACTTAAATTATAATATTTAAAAACTGAACTAAATCAGAACAAAGTACAATAAGAGCTACCATCTTGATAATGTAATATACAGGTGTTTCCTGTAAAAGCAGAACCTAACAACATGACCTTTACTCTGTTTCACAAAGGAAAAAAAAAAGCTGTCATGTTTCTTTTTCAATGCCAGCTTCCAAACATGTTGTGTTTGTCAAACAAACTGTTTTTTGGCAGTGATCTACATGGCATCTTGGTCCCAGTCATTTGTAAATTAAATATCGTCTTTCCCCAACAGCAGGACTGGTTTACGTCATTTGCCAAGTGCTTTGTCACATGTTTACATACAAACAGAACATATGAAAGCTGTTGGAAACAGCCGATTACCCATGAGGCTTTGCAGGAGCTCACCTGCTGTAATGAAGTAATACTGTGAGTCTCCAAAGATGCCCACCGTCCCGGGACCCAGAGAGTCAGACAAGATGTTGATCATTGAAAACGCACCACTCATGATCCCAAAGCCCAGCCCAGCCACTGCACACAAAACACACACGAGCTGAAAAAACCTAACAAACAAAGTGCAACGCGAAACACAAAGGCAGCTGAGCACAGTTTACCGTAAGCCATCTGTCGGACTGAAATAGCTGAACTGTCATCATCGCTAATGGCTGCCAGACCCTCGTTGGCCTTCCTGATAAATCAACACAAGAGTTCAAAATGAATCACTGTTTCAAAGAACCAAGTTTCCTTAGAATCAACCGACAGCATGGAAAGATGGCAAATTCACAACAATTTTCTCAAGATGTGTTCTTTTACACATAGAGGCAGAAATCTACCCTTACAAACCTTACAGTTGTATTCCTATCAATATGCTGCAGGTTTTTACAAAGGGGTTTGTTACCATATAATTCTTCTGATACATCTAACATTTCATTCTTAAAACAAGGTGAAAAGCAGAGGCAGACAGTAGAGAAGTCAATTTTAAAACCTATCTGTAGACTGTCAGAGTGTAATCACACAATGCCATACGTTTTACTGAACCTCATTTCATAAATAAAAGGTGTTGTTTGTCTTAACTTTAATACTTAAGAAAATTTGCTTCATTTTCATATATAAAGAGTTCAGAACTAGAGTGAACATTTGAGGTGCTTGATTTCTTTTAATGTATGGTGCACGATGAAGAGTCTCACCTGAGCAGTCTGTAGTAGGCAAAGCGAAAGACTTCCTGGAGCAGAACTGAGAAGAAGACTCCGAAAATCAGCAGGCCCCTCTGAAGGCTGAGATCCTGCGAGTTACTGGCCTTTATAGCGATGAACCACACCAGAGAGGACAGTAGCAGAGACAACAGCCAGAAAAACGCCCTGAAACGAACACACGCACTTTAACGGTCCACTTCCAGCACATCTAAAGGGCCTCTGCGATGCCATGAGCAAGAACTTTACAAAGACACTTTACAACTTGTCATGAAAATTAGGCTTATTAGAAAACATTTTAATGTTCTGTTAACTATTATGTGACCCTGGTCTACAAAACCACTCACTTTAATACTCATATAAAGAATAAATAAACTTTTCATTGATGTATGGTTATGGTTAGGATAGGAAAATATTTGGCTGAGATATAATCATTTGAAAATCTAGAATCTAAAAAACATTCAATATTGAGAAATTCACCTTTAAATTTGTCCGAATGAAGTTCTTTGCAACGCATATTACTAATCAAACTAATTAAACATTTTCAAAATATATATATTATCAGGAAATTTACTAAATATCTTCATGGAACATGATCTTTTCTTAATATCCTAATAATTTTTGGAAAAAAAGAAAAGTGGATAATTTTGACCCAACGTATTGTTGGTTATTGCTAGAAATAGAAATGCAGAAACTGGTTTTGTTCTCCAGGGTCACATATAAAGATAGATATCTTCTTAGCATCTGAATGTCTCTTAAAAATGTAAAGCTGAACCACCAGGGTGTGTTCCGCCGAATAATTCTAAAAAATAAAGATTTTGTCAATGGCATTATGAGGATGTACGTGAGATTGGATCACATGACTCACCCTGCGATCAGAATGATGACTCTTAATGGGTCTTTGGCGATAGTGAAAACAAACAAGGCGAAAGACGGACCAAACGCTATGAAAGCACAGCCAAAAAACACCGCCAGAGTCATCCTTTCTCTGCGACTGTCCGACCAGATCACGAGCAACAATAAGGCTCCAACAGAAACACTCGAAACGAACAGCACTGCCGTGAAAGTAAACGCGAACAATGAAAGTAGTTGAGGCGTAGATTTACTTAATACTCCATAAAACAGAGAGTTTAAAGTGTGCAGCCATACAATAACGTTACAGAGGAATCACTGTACTCGCATATACTATAATAAAGCAAGCTAATAATTCCGATTATACTCGCGCGGTTTATATCGTTCTTCAATGAGCGCTTTATTCGGTAACATTTTCAAACTTAATCTTCAGTTTCTCTTTACCGAATAAAAAACACACGCGACACTTCCGAGGGCTTTTGTTTGGTGTAAAGAGATCGGCTTGCGCTTCCGGGTTTACTTGCGTGTCTGCGCACTTCCGCCGCTGCGTGGCGCTGTGAACGGGAAGAAAAAGAAGTTCCAACTGTACATAAAGCAGCATGCATGATTTAGTGCTCTTCTTCCTGTCTGACCATGTTAACATTACAGAGGTGGTTAGTAACACTGCTATAATACGGTCCCAAATTGATGCACTGACGATGAGATTACCCCTGATAGAAACATCATTTATCAGGTTAGAAATCAAAACGTCGAAACTGTTGCATATGCAAACATAAAAGAAGAGAAATTAAACAGAGAATAAATATTGTATACCTTGCTTAGTACAATGGGTCCACCTCAGCATGAATGAGGTCAGCTCCTTTCGCCATTAAATGTAAAAAATAAGAATGAAATATTTGGGGTTATTTATTTATTCATTCAGATAGAGCCTTCTCATATCATAAAGACCCGTTTATTCTGGTCTGTGCAGAACAGCAACCATTTACCCCGATCTACCCTAAATCTAGCCTACAGGAGTGGAATTATAATAATATGGTTACTGTGATGGCGTTTGTCTACTGTAAATTCATGTTATGTAACTGTTTTATTTCTATAATTATCAACAAGAAACCAACACAATAGTGTTTTAGTATGCTTATACTGATATAGAATCATGGCACGTTAAGCGTCCTAGTTTGTTCATTTTTTTTTTTTTTTGTCTATTTATTAAAAATAATGTAGTAATACACATTTTATGTAATTGTAAAACATAATTTATCATTTAATGTAGCAAACATAGAAATGTCTGGTACAGGGAGGATTCATTCCTGGTGTACTTTTCTATTTATTTATTTTAATAAGGAGAGTAAAGGCCTCATGAACTATGTCAAATTGTTACATCTAAGTGGTTGTATATTTAATATGAGCTTTGTGAGTGTTGCTATTTTCTAAAATTTCCTGAACGTAAATTGTTTTCCTATGAGACTAGGTTGGAAATAAGACGTAGAAAATGTGTTTAGGTTGTGTTGTTTCTGTGCTGAAAATTGTCACAGGGCCAAAAATAAGGCCGAGAAAATCTAACCTGGTGGGATGTTAATGCTATAGCCTGCTAATCAGGCACAAAGACTCACCTTAAATGGCTAATAGGAGGTGCTACAATAAAGGTAAGCACATTTTGGGTGACAAAAGCTCAAGCATACATCATGCGGTTAAACCTACTTTGGCAAACTAGTCCAAAGCTGATCCGAGGCTGTTCAGAAAGATTCTGTGGAGTCTACAAGTCACCTCGGATATTTAGAAAGAGCATTTAGGAAGTATTGAGACCAAATTATTATTATTATTATTATTTTTGTATTTTATGTTGCAGTTTTACACCCAAAATATTGTACTAACTTTAAATTATTACAAAGGAAAAACAAAATATATGGCATTTTTTCCTACACCAAAATAAATAAAACAGCAGAAGTCTGCTTATTTTTCTCACTAAAGCATAAGCATTTACAATGGCAATACACATTCAGAGAGTAATGTCCCTTCATATACTGTTTCAAATTCAGTCTTTTTATCTTGACTGTTATTGTAAGACATCTGAAGAAGATGATTTTTCAAAAAGGCGAAATTGTGTTTTCAATCATTTTAATCAAATCGCTCAAACAATTGCATAGGATACATAAATGGGTGATGCATTAAAATTGCAGAAATGATTTAAAAATGTGTGCGAGAATGATCCAAATGTTATCCCTTTAATATACCATTTTTCAAGGATTAACTACATAGTGATTTGCATTTAGAGAGAGTTAGGCAAAGTTTTAAACAATGTACAAATATTTCCCCCATTAATCAAATCCATGGCATTCTTTCACATATATAACACAGAAATAATAAAAGATTCAGCAGTCTCATCCAACCCCATAATTAGTATCATTATCATCATCATCATCATCATCTTAAGTATGTGACTGATATTCTTCACAGATTTGGTCAGATTTGTCAAACGGACAGAAAAAATGTTTGCAAATATTTGCAGTAATTATAATAGTCTAAAACATGAGCCGTGTCTACCAGGCCCAATTTTATATCATTATCACAGATGCTTTAGTGTTGCCTACTGTAACGATTTCACATTTTAAAGCAAGTATTTATCAGCACAAATTCATTTGGACCCTCTTGCTTGGGATGTTGCATTTGCAGCAGCGAATTTCTTTAAAAGGCCACAAGTTTCACAACATTGCAGGTGATATGAGACACACTAGTTACAATCTCAGCTGTGCATTTTGGTACAAATCAATGAAAATGCTTCGGAAAAAATAAAATAGTAATTTAAGTGTACAAAATCTTGCTAGCATATAGTTTAAATCCAAAGTTGAGAATCGAGGTCATCAGTTGAGGTCAAAAAGCTACATTTGTAGTAAACATTACGTTTAGAATAAATCAAATTCCAATGGAGTTCTTACAAATACTACAAATCCAGGTTGATCATTTGATAACGTTCGGCTGGCTTCACTTCTGCGAGACATTGTTTGCATTGGGCAGTTGGGAAAAGAAAATGGCAAGTGTGTGACTAAGACATTCACTTATCAAAGCGTCAGGCTCCGCTGGAAAGCTTAGTGTGCTGTGAGACTCCATCTTTATAAATTGTTGAGCTCCAGAAGGGTCTGGTCAAGCACTTGGTGCATGTTCAAATTCTCCTCTTTGGCTTGAGCAAGTTTCTCTGGTGATGTGAGAACAAGAAGAGATTTGGTGAGACAGCCTTAATTTACAACTTAAGAATCAAGTAGCACATTAATACAGCAGACAATATTAATATAAAAACAATCTCTTAGGGCCACTGTTTTTGCATCCTTTTAGTATTTATACATACAATTTCTATAATAAATATGTGTTTTTTAAAATAGAATAATATTTAGCTGAGATACAACTATGGAAAAATCTGAAATCTGAGGTTGCAAAAAAATCATTAGAATATTTATATATGGAACATGATATTTACTTAAATCCTAATGATTTAATGTGACCCATACAATGTTTTGTTGGCTACTGCTACAAATATACCTGCTACTTATGACTTATGTTTTGTGCTCCAGGATCACATGTATAAAATAAATGAGCTTAAAAACAATAGATTGTTCCTCGTAGGCTATTAATGCAGTCTCTGTAGATTTGAATTCACTGTTGCCAACCCTTGCGAGACGAATAAGCAACCGTAGCACCAAAAATAAGCCCAAAACAAGCCCAATATATTTAAAAAACAATATAATAAATATAATTTAACATCAATTATTTATTACTCATAAATACGGCTGCAACATATCACACTGAAAACACTCAAATAGAAGCTGTTTTACAAAAATCTAAAGTGGGAACATTAAATACCTGTGATGTATATTTGTTTCCAAGTAGGAAAAGTGCAACACTACACGTTTCAGGGGTGATGGGAAAAGTTACTTTAAAAAATGAGTAGCTAATTGCATTATTTAGTTACTTTTTATAATGAGCAAGTAATGAATTACATTTCTTTTGCATTATTTTTTGTCACCTGGACTGGGCTTGCTTATTTGTGTTTTTAAAACAAGAAACCCAAAAGTTATATTTTTGGCATCTGTACAGACCCTTTTCACGAGTGAAATTAATAAACTAATAAAAAATAAAAAAAATATATGAATAAACAAAATGCTTGTCTTGATACATGCTAACTCCTGATACATGAAAGCTGTCAGTGAATGAATTGAAAAGAAAAAGTAACTTGTATTGCGTATTAAAAAACTTGGAAAGTAATGCATTACTTTAGTATGCTTTTCAAAAAGTGATCTGATTATAAAGCTCCAGTTACTTATAAAGCGTTACCCCTCTAAGATGAACTCTTTGATACTGCTTCTGAAACATTTTCAGCTCTGTTCTAAATCTGGCTGCTTCATCTTACTTTTGTTTTGAGCTCTACAGGTCAGAAATCAAACCATTTAGAACATCCAATACTGTAATATTAAAAGAACTGTCCCCTTCCTCATACCACGCACATATCAAGCTTAAAAACACTGGATAACAGTATCTTTGCTGCTCATTGTTTCTATATTCATCAACACCTTCTATACACGTTTTTTATTCTTCTGTCAAACCAGCTATCAACAAAAAGCCATGTTTTTGAACCATCTGAAGTTTTTGTAATATGGAAGCATTCAATATTTAATACAGATAGAGCATTTAAAAGAACTGTCAATAACACAAACACTTAACAGGCTGTGTCAAACAAAGTAACGCACTTAATGCAAATTAGAATCAGCAGACATTAAGGGAAAGATGAATGTGGCCAAGTACAGGGATATCCTGGAACAAAACCTTCTTCAAAGTGCTCAGGACCTCAGACTGGGCCAAAGTCTGTTTACCTTTCAGCAAGACAATGACCCTAAGCACACAGGAGTGGCTCCACAACAACTCCGGGACTGTTCTTGAATGGCCCAGCAAGAGCCCTGACTTAAACCCAATTGAGCATCTCTGGAGAGACCTAAAAACGGCCGTCCACCAACGTTTACCATCCAACCTGACAGAACTGGAGACGATCTGCAAGGAGGAATGGCAGAGGATCCCCAAATCCAGGTGTGGAAAACGTGTTGCATCTTTCCCAAAAAGACTCATGGCTGTATTCGATCAAAGGGTGTTGCAACTAAATACTGAGCAAAGGCTCTGAATATTTAGGACCATGTGATATTTCAGTTTTTCTTTTTTAATAAATCTGCAAAAATGTCAACAATTCTGTGTTTTTCTGTCCATACAAGGGTGCTGTGTGTAAATTAATGAGGGGGGGAAATTAAATGATTTTGCAAATGGCTGCAATATAACAATATAAAAGAGTGAAACATTTAAGGGGGTCTGAATACTTTCTGTACCCACTGTATATGTTCTCAAACATTTTCTAGGTATTCATTTTGTGAAACCTCTGGAGTTTTTTAACTTGCAATAAACTGCACATGCAATAAAACAATTCATGTTAAACATAAACTATAGCTGACTGTCGCATAACCTTTCCACTTGAACATAAAAAGATAATAGGAGGTAGATATGTTTAGAAAAAGTATGTTTTTTTTATAATTGTCAGGCTCTAGAGCAAGTTGTCACAATTGTTTTAACTGTTACATTCATGGAAAATGCCCATATTTATCAGCCGAAAGTATTTTATTTTAATTACTATTTCTATTTGTGCTTTTTATTGTGTGTTTATAATTCAGCTGACAAGCCTAGAAACAGCATAGAAATTCAGCTTGATAACAGATTCCTTAAGTGCCCCTATTATGCCTTTTCAGATATGATCTTTCATGCAGTGTGTCATGTAGCTGTATGTAAACATAAACTATCTGCAAAGTTGTGACGCCTACAGTGCACCATAAATAGAGATATACTGTAGTCTATCAAAAAAAGAGTCGGCTCACATTCGCCTAAACGAGTCGTCAGCAATTCGAATCTTTTTCTGTTACGGCCACACGTCACGAAGTAACATATTTGCATAATGTCCGCCCACGTTCTACATCGCGAACAACTTGTTACGGCAATGGGTGTTTCGTTTTCCGACACACGCAGTAGCGGTGACCAATCATAAAGAACTGCGCCATCTGACCAATCACAGCAGTGAGAGCTCACGGGAAGGCGGGGTTTAGACAGACTGGTTCTTCGAACTGTGAGTCGTTTACGAATCATTTAGAAATGGGGTAAAATTAAATCTGTTTTTGGAGAAAACTAAAGTGTTTTTTAACCTTGCATACAGTTTTCAGAGACTCATAAAGCAATATTAGCAACCTTTAAAATGGCATAATAGGGGCACTTTACAACTTACACCATAACCTGTGGATTTTTTTTTCTGGCCAATGACTGTGTTTATTTATATTTTACTTATTATTTTATGTATTGATTTAATAATTATTATTATAAGAAGGAATAGTAGCAGTATTAATGGTATGCTTTTAAGGTAGCCTATGTGTCTTGTTTTAAAAATAATGTTTACAAATAAACCTAAATATTAAGTTTATTAATAATCATATTTAATTTATAATAAATAACTTAATTATAGTCTGTCAGGTAATACTTCAGTTTAATGTGAATCATTTAAAAGACTTTTTGCACTAAACATCTCAATGCATTGACTGTTTTGATGTTTGTTTGTAACCATAGTGCATCCAATACACTTCCTTCATGCTGCAGACTAGCGAGGCTCCACTGATGTTTCAATAGAGGAAGTGTACTTTGCTCAGCAGGGAGGGGCTTGTGGTTTCCTAAGAAAGTGTGGACTTATTAAT
Source organism: Enteromius treurensis (assembly GCA_032275025.1). NCBI lineage: Eukaryota > Metazoa > Chordata > Actinopteri > Cypriniformes > Cyprinidae > Enteromius > Enteromius treurensis. The sequence continues at coordinate 8,565,344 of JAUCMU010000143.1, forward strand.
TGTTACAGTGCGAAGGCCACGTTCCTTTTAACTCTATAACAATTGCACATACAATGTAATTGCAATAACCAAAAAACGCTTTTTTTGAATAACGAACAAAACAGAGGGCGGTCTAAAAAGGCGGTTCACATCAAAGCGGAACAAGAAAGGCGCCCGCTCGGTAAGTTTGCTTCAACTTCACTGTACGCTACGAAAGCGTTTGCTTTACAGCATCGTTATTTTCTATGTTTTGGGACTTTAGTTAGCGATTTTACAAAGGTATGTTTGTTACTGCAGCTATATGTTTCCTTGAAAGTTAAGTTTGTGTGATTATCAGTCCTGGTCACGCCATTAAAAAAGATGTCGTCATACGGAATTACCGTGTAGACAGACGAGCGTCTCGCGCAACATGTTGTTTCGCTGTTGATGTATGCTACTTGCATTCATTCATTTACAAACACGTACGTATTTACATGTTTATATTATTTTTAACAATTCAGCTGATAAGCTATTGAATGTATGTGCATGTATATGTATATTTAACTTTTAAAATGAGTATTTAAATTATTTAAAAGTTTCAATTTTAAATTTCCAAGGCTACTGTTGGAAAAGGACGTATTCTATGTTATTAATAAATATACTGGTAATATTATAATATTATTAATATAATATTATTAAGTTGGTGGAATCCCCCTGGCCAGTAAATGCCACCCAAGGTGCCCAACAGGAAATTACTCAGAAATTCCCCTAATATTCTAAATATAATACCTCTGTGTACAACCTGTTCAGAGACTTATATGATACATATATGATATATTGCTTGTTCAGCTAGTTAAACTCAGAAAATCTATTTACTTCTTCTAACTACTTGCTTTTTACCGCTTGTTCTAAAGCAGAGCAGATTGGAATTAATCCTTGAGTTTGAGAAAATGCATGTGCAAGAATGAATTGTTGTTCGAAAAATATGAAGTTATTTCAATGTCACAACCAAAAGAAAATCAGAAAATCTCAAGCACTCTTAGTGTTTTGTCTTACCAGGGTTCCCATCTCTAACCTAGAAATATTAGAGAAAGTCGTGGAAATTAAATAACGTCCCCTGGTGTTTTCATCTTACTAAGTAATTAGTAATACATTGTAAATAATATATTGTAGTCTTGTAAAATAAAATCATCTTTCAAAAGGTCTGGGAACCCTGGACGAGACAAGGATTGACCTAGTTTTATTTTCTCTGCCTTTTTCTCATTCCGCATCCGTTCTTCCTCAATTTGTGATACTGAAAAGGCTCCGCACAATATTGTCCTTGTTAATCTATCCTTTAATTTCACATTTTAGGCTATCAAAAGGCTCATTTTAGACGCATTACACAATCATCCTGTCCCCCAGCAACCATGTCCATGGCCCTAAAACAAGTCTTCAACAAGGACAGAACATTCCGGCCCAAGCGCAAGTTTGAGCCTGGAACGCAGCGCTTTGAGCTGCACAAGAAAGCACAGGCGTCCCTGAACGCCGGCCTGGACCTGAAGCAGGCGGTGCAGCTTCCGCATGGCGAAGACCTCAATGACTGGGTGGCTGTTCACGTGGTGGACTTCTTTAACCGTATCAACCTCATCTACGGCACCATCAGCGACTCCTGCACAGACCAGACCTGCCCCATTATGTCGGGTGGGCCAAAGTACGAGTACCGCTGGCAGGATGAGCAAAAGTACAAGAAGCCCACCGCTCTCCCAGCACCCAAATACATGAGCCTGCTAATGGACTGGATTGAGGTCCAGATCAACAATGAGCATATCTTCCCCACTAATGTTGGTAAGGGCCAAAACGCTTGGATTTACACCAACATTTCCTTTTTTTCGTGAGTTTAGTTGTTAATCAATTTTAAATCCAAAAGTCTTTAAATATTGATCTTCCCAATCTTCCAACTTTACTTCACTGCAGGTAAGCGATAAGGTTTGAGTTAGTTTGCTTATGCTCTTCAAAATAAAGGCTCTTTATTGGAGTCAGTGGTTCATTGAAGAACCTTTACTATCCATGAAATCTACCCATTGCGCAAGATCCTTCCTCAGGTTATTAAAATATTCTTCACATTACTGAAAAATAGCTCTTTTGATAAATGTTTTTAGAAAGTGGTTCTTCACTACAAACTCTTATTTTTATAACCTCATTTTAATGAGTGTAATAAGATCAGAATTAATTAATTACTCTTATGTATTTTTATCATCAATGTCATGCTTAAAATAGATAAATTATATTGCTCATATAGCAAAATATCAAAGGATTATTCAAGGTTTTTTTTTTTCTCATAACTAACTTTTAGTTATAGTAGATTTAAAGGATTGTAGTGAATATACAACATGAAATCGGTCAGTTGTTTAATCACCTAGCTTAAAACCTAGTGTGCCTATGCTTATAATTCTTTAAAATCAACAATTTCCTTATGCAATAACTTTCAAAGATTCAAAAGTCATCAAAAATGTGGCTAAATATCCAACGCTGCTGTATGTATTCTCCTGTTAGTACTCCAAACAGGTCATCAGAACGAGCTATGCAGACATTTAAAGACACTTTTAGTATAGCGCTGGTGTCTCAAAATGGCCATCATATATGTCACCATATAAAAACAAACTTGTTGACTATTTGAAGCAGCGTTGAAGATGATAGATAAACTGCATTTCAAGGTACAGGAAGTCAAATATGCAGAAAAGGTAGGACGATCAAGTGTAGTGTTTGACTTATCAGGCTTTATCTCCTTATCCTCAACCTGCCATCTGACATCTGTGGTGCCTTTCAAATTGGGTCATACAATTTACAGTGGGATATAAATAGACCAAGTCTGCTAATGGAACAGATTCTTAGAATGCAACGAGACAGTCGGAGAATCTGCCGTGTATAAGGACATAGATGTCTGCATACAGGTCAGATCACAGGACTCTATTAATAGGCAGTACTGAGGGAATACGACTCTCGATTTATAATCCATCGTAGCACGTGTCCCAGATGGATGTACCGATGAGAAAGGAAAGCTATAAAGACAGAGATATGAGCCACTTGTTTCCTCTGATGATATCAGCAGGCTCAAAATCTCACCTCAGTAGCTACAAATACCTTGTTTAATGTCGTTTCATATGTTAAGACCTGGTAAGGGTGTGACAATGACAAATTACCCCAATATACTCACTTGCCCTTTAACCTAGACTACCTTTCTAAAGTTTCTGGTTGTATTTTTTTTTTTTAAATATTGTAAAATATTATTACAATAAATGCTCTAAATAATTTTTTTTTTTTCGTAATGTGATTTTCAGCAGCTTTTACTTCAGTAATTTTTATAAACAGATTTTTCATGCTTCTTTGATAAATGTAAACAAATTGAATGTGCCGTAGCTGAAATTAATAATAAAAAACTTACTTGCCTACTTTTGTATGCTACTATAAACAAAAATTGTGTTTTAGTTCTTATTCTTTTGACTGTTTTCAGTCAATGTATGTTATTTGTATTTATGTTATATGTATGTTAATAATTTTGATGTTTCTTTTTAGGTACGCCCTTCCCTAAGACCTTCATGCAGTTAGTAAAGAAGATCTTGTCTCGCTTGTTCCGTGTCTTTGTCCACGTCTACATCCACCACTTTGACCGTGTAAGCCAGATGGGAGCAGAGGCCCACGTGAACACCTGTTACAAACATTTCTTTTACTTTGTTACTGAATTCAGCCTCATAGACCACAAAGAGCTGGAACCTCTGGTAAGCATTTGTCTAAAAGATAGCAATAGACAAAAAAAGATTATAAGGGCATGTGTCTCTCTTTGTGTGCGTGGTGAAACAAAGCGTGACTGATACAGAAACGAGTGCATGGTTAGTAGCTAACAAGCTCATTTTAATAATAGCTTTGCTAATTGGTAGGGCCACACTAGGACAGGGTGAGTCAGCGGTTCTGATATTCCAGCCTCTATCATTTTCTCACAGGCAGCTAATGAGGGTTTGAGCTCCTAATGCAGAAAAAACCCTTCGTCTATAGACGCAGCAGTTCATTATCTCAGTAGTCACAGTTGAGTTGGTGCCGTGGGATCAGGTGTCACCCGCAGGTCCTGTTACTGACATCAGGAGCTTGTAGATGTTTGCATAGTTTCTTTATATCTGTAAAGTGTGTGTGTATGTATATATATATATATATAAATAAACACAGGTATTTCATATTTTAAAACAACATGTTTAATTCCATAAGTGAATAAGAAGCAGTTATAATTTAAGAGGCAGGTTGTTTTTTATTTGAAACAAAGCTTGTGTGTTGCTGACTGAACATACATGATGGTGGCGGTAGTTTGTGGTTTTGTGATACTGACGCAGTGTTTATTTCTCTTAACAGAAAGAGATGACAGCACGGATGTGCCACTGAAAAACAAAGAGGTGCTTCACATTCCAGACAGATCAGAACCATGCAGATTTGAAACCGAAACCAAACTTTTAAAGACTTTATTTTTATACTCTTTTAAAAGTACTGTAATATTTTATTTAGGGCGAGACATGTACATCTCTCTATATTCTCATGTGTAGGCATATGGAGAGTATTTTTAATAGAAATCAGTATTATCGATTGTTTTTGTTTTTCCAAATTTGTTCTGAATCATTCCTTTTGTTCTGTCGAACTGTTATTATCTTTAACATACAGATTATATTTGACTATTTATGTATGTCGTTGAGATATTAAAACCACTTCCTCTTGTCTGTATGTCATTGGTTCTGTTCCTAGTTACTGGTTGTGTTCTCATCGTCATTTGAACTAAAAAGTTGATGTCTGACTACTCTAAGCATTTGAAACATCATTCAGTATGTGGTGAAGGTGCTTTCACCAGTTGCAAATGTTCCTCAATCAACATCCATGTTATTCCTGGAACAACATTCCAATCAACCATTCACAAGTGTACAGGAAATGTCAATTTAAGCCATACAACCAGAGCTGCTTCTACACCCTTGTTATTCAACCATCATTTCCCTCTAATTTTAGAGATAAACTATGGGTAGAGTTAAGGGTAGGGATAGGGTTAGGTCTATATTTCTGGACAATAATGTTGATCCAGAAACAAGACTGTAAGTGCATCATCCCTGCCATTTGATTTCACAACCTGGTGAGTCATGTGGAATTTTTTTGTTTATCTGTGTCTTTAGTGAAGAATAATCCTGTTTCTCCAGCTTACTGTTTTATTGTCTCAGCCTCCTCATAATATTCACTATAAAATTAGGACTAACAAATAATTTTGCACTTTTGGCCTGACGAATTCATAAACGTTACACTCACTTGTCTCTGTCCACTAGGTGGCGATAAAAGCATATCACAACACAGACCTGGATGATGAAATATTGCATTACCAAGAGCCGAGCACTAATTTTATTAAAGTAGGTTCAGTTTGGTTATGCAACATTTTTTTTTTTTTTTTGGGCAAGGCTCTTTTATAATTGTTTTTTTTCTTTAGCGTTTAAACTACGACTGATAAGCCAATGCGTAATGAGTTTATAGTGATGTCTGCTCTGTTGTCTAGCATGCTGAATAAGCGCTGAGTTGCACGTTTAGAGGAAATAATAAATCAGCCCCGGTTTGCCCGGATGATGAAGTGGTTAACAGTTAATCGAGCTCCACCCTTGACTTTACCATCACCTCTCTATGTCGCAATCTTCAGTCTGCCCGCAATTCCAGATTTTTCCAGTAGTCACTGCATGATAATGAGAGGGCGTGTTTTAGTGTCATGCAACACTGACGTTGAACGCTGCAACAAGGTCATGGTAAATGCTCGTTAAAAGTCCATTTCCAAAGTGAAGTTAAGATCTTACGGATTCAAGCCAAAGCTTTGTTGGCAAAGGGATTTACAAATTTTAAATGCACTTGAAGTGTTTTGATGCACAAATGTAATCTAAATCAAAATGAAGCTGCCTCAAAACTGAAAGCTATTGTTTTAAAAACGCAGGCTAACGTTATTTATATTGCAAGCTACAAACTTGCACCGTTTTAACTACTTAATTTTTTTTTTTTTAAGTATCAAAGATTATCTTCGGCCATATACCATACCATGTACCATATAATTAATGTCCATAAAGGAATTAATTCGCGAGTATGACTAACGGATTCGTGTGTTTTTTTATTAAGCATTGCTCTGTCAAATATAAGAATACATGATAAAAGCAGCATAAACAATGCTACCAACACGTTACACAAACTAACAACATATGTGCACATGTTGTATATGCAAATACATAGACACAGTGCGTTAATCTATAAATACAATTATTGGACAGGGTTACAAATGTCAGTTAAGTAGTGAGTTGCATCAGATTAACCACAATGCTGCTGCCCCGTTACATTACTCTAGCGCTAATCCACATATCCGCACCATAACAGACGTTTTCTTTCGCTTTCAGCAACAAAACGGCCTGTCCGTGTGTTACGTGTAATTATCTGGATCTGCTAGAACCGCAATAACGATACTGTTGTGTTCCTTCGGAATGTACCAGAACTGGAATGAAACGGAAACTGCACGTCAGTGGGCGGGGCTTTGACCTCATGCTTCTCGAGAGGAGGATACGTGCAGCACGAAATGAAAAACACTGATCAAGCACTGGCGCTTTCGAGCTGATTCAATGCGACGAAGTGTTGCACAAGGCTGTATATCTTGGGATTCGAGTATGCTTTTATACTGGACTACTGTAACATTGTAAAATAAATGTCTGCACAAATTATTTAATTATTTAATTAAATTAATTAAATTTAATTAAATTATTAATTATTTAATATTATTTTAGGGGAAAACAAACAAACGAGTTTTAGATAGAAACATCCTCAGATAAGTGTAGGCTACATAATATATACATTTCTAAGGACATTTAGTACATATCTGGATATATGTCGCACGTAGACCTATCTATAGGCTGCCTATAGGCTATTTAAATATAATGAATTGGGATATGCCTTATCTACAAAAAATTGCTCAGTGTGATCCTGTACTTAGTTTAAAGTTATTTTTTTACCCCCGTATTTATACGTCACTGTTTTGTTCTTTTGATTCTCACTCTCTCAAGCATGCAAATATTTTTCCATTTAGTCTATCCACTAGTATTTATTTATTTTTATTTTTTTAGTTTCTGGGTTTGGTTGTTTAGTGCCTGGAGGATTTCCAATCATTTAAAAAAAAAAAATTATTTCTAGCAGAAAAAAAAAAAAAAGCCCACTTGCGCAATAGGGGCCCAGGACATGTTGCTTACTTAGAAAAAATATTTTAGGGCTGGTCAACAATATTAATTTAAGAGGAAAGAGGAAGTGCATGCTTTCCTCAACAGTTATGGTTTTACAACTAAACTTTCAAATGTATTACTTTTATTTAATATTTTCTTTAATAAGCCAACCCTTGACTAATTATGTATGCCTTATTTGTAATCCACACTCTCAGGTTAAGCAGGTTGTGTCCATTTAATCACATTCAGGTGTATTCTGCTGCCAGTGTCTGATGTTTCTAGTGACTGTCATCTAATAAGCTGTTCATGCTTCTCCTGCCACATTGATTTAGATTCCAAGAAACATTTAGGTGCTACAGCAGAAATGTAAATAAATCTTTATCGTGTGTATGTACTAGCTGACTCCTTGGAAAAGCTACACACCCTTGATGTAACAGAAGAGGACTACTAGAATGCCCAAAGAGATCGGTCCAAGCACACACACTCGTCTGTCTTCCTCCCACTGTCCAACACTCACACACACACTCACTTTCACGCTCCACTGTCATCATACACACACCTCACTTTCTCCACTTTCCTTACTTTTCCTCCAAGACAAAAATGTCACACATGTTCTTGCACTGTACATTAGTATGCGGATTAGTTCTTTCATACAGAACAAACAGACATTAGTCTTTCTAACACACCCAGAACCTCACCAATCAGATCCCACCCTCTTTGAGATGTACATGTGTGTACTGCTGTTATTGACTCTGTTATGCATTCCTACCCAATGGAGAGTAAGAATACCATTTGGAACCTTTTGCGAAGGCCCCACTCTGTTAACCCGGAGTACCCTCTGCCCCTCCTCTATCACGTGGCTTGTTTTCAACATAACTTGGCATTTCATCATGTGCTTCTTTCCTCCAGAGCCTCCCTCTGAACTTTGCGTAATCTTTGGGGCTGTTTTCATGGCTAAACATATAGGCCAAAACACACTGAGAGGCCAACCAGAGTCATATACAGAGGGGCGGGGGAAGTCACAAGATGTCCCTCAGATACAAATGGCTCTTAAGTGGTGTTGACTTATTTGACCACCTGAGAAAATAAAGTCTGAGCCACTGAAAAACATTATATATTACTATTGACACAAGCTTGTGGGTTTAGGATAATAAAGTTTGTTCTTTTGACAGTGTACACTGTTTGGATTCTAAAACGATTGAGGTATCAAAACCACCTTGTCTGGAGCTCATATCTTTTCACTTGGCTCAAGGGATCGAAATCATCATAGCTTTCATTAACACCAGCGTGAGGATATACTCCTGACTTTCTATCTCCGACTCAGCATGTCTGTAAAACATGCCGGTGTCACAATCATGTGCATGCCTGTGAATTCTAACATTCCCTTCCATCCTGTTACGGGAAAGCAATGTTGAAGTACAGTTCAGATGAGACAGTTGTGTTTTATAGAGTAACAAATGTTGCTTTCTAGTGGTTGATAATGCAGATGCATAGTTCCTAAATAATCCATAATAAAATAATGCTCTTCATGAAAGGGGTTCCCAAACTGTTGGTGAAAAGCTAATAATTTAATCATAAAATGTCAAATTTAAATAAATAATTGTAATATGTAAAATAGCTTATTTGCGTGTTGCCTATATTTGTGACAGCAAATTAGAAAAAACTGTGAACATGTAAATTGTGTTATGTTATTGAAATATTAACACTAAAACTCCGGGAGTACTTTAAGTGAATATTTTAGGTAAAAAAACATAACAAATTATTATGAAACTGTAGGCTACGTTTGCCTGTGTAATTGAAATATGAATAAGAAACACACCGGCTTCATGTTTCATTAAATCTGTTACTGTCCTTACTTTCTAATTATCTATTAACTTTTTTTCTATTAAAATGTTCTATTACATTTTCTTTAAATTTAAATTTTTTTTTTTTTTCTATTAAAGAAAAATGTCTTCTATTAAATTTTTTGAGTGTTAATTGTTTTGAAGTAAATACTACACACACACACAAAAAATCTAATCACTCATTTGGAATGAAATTTCACTTCATCATTACTTATTGCTTTGATGTTTCCCTAGAAAACTAGTTCTTACCAGCTGTTTAAATACTCACGCTTAGTCATTTGGGGTTTTTGACAGTAATTTGTCTGTTGCAGAATATTGCATCAGGCAGAATTAATGCTAGTTCTACTAGTTATACACGCGACGTACGACTCGGATTAAAGACATTTAAGTTCTCGTCATACTTTTGTGTGGATTGTTATTAGTACCAATATAGGTTTACAGGGGTTTTAAACTTTTAGAGATAAAAACAGGAATAGACTAAACCACTGCAGCGCTTTATTCACAACAGCCTTTAATCTAAACATTCGTCACCAGCCCACGTGACTCTCTCTCTCGCGCGCGCTCGCGCTCTCGCTCGGTGAGGAGTGTGTTGTACGTGTTTACAGAGACGAGGGGGCTGGTCTAACTGAAAGGAGGTGGGTAGAAAGGGGCGTGAGATTATAAAACTGAGGATCGCTGTATGTCTTTTCTGTACCTTTCACACATTTAGTCCCTACCGCCCACGGCCACCATCTGCTGCTCCCGAAGCAGAGGCTCATACAACGGCGTCAAGCCTGGAGCTTTAAAGACAACAACGGGGTAAGGACGAGCTTTACATTCAGCTGATAGCTCGAGCTTGACAGACGAGCAGACTGAACAAAAACTCAAAGGCTTTGATTTTAAAGGATGCGCCGCGACGGTTGGATTTGGTTCATTGTTGGCAGATCTCTGGAAACGTCTAGAAGTTTTCTTTAGGTCGGTTCATATAGTGCTGCCACATGTCTTTCGGAGGTTTGTGTTTCTTCACGCTGGTTTAGATGCTGGTGAATTCACTGCAGCGGCTGCGTTGTATGTTGTTTTTGAGTCATTCATTGTAACGTTATTCATTCAGTGGTTCGTTGAACATTACGAGTGCTTGTGATTAACTTGTTAGTCGCCTGAAGAAAAAAAGTGAATAAAGGACGGAAATAGCGAGCTTCTTCTCCTGGAGTTATTCTTGGCACAAGTCTCCGGGGCATGTAAATGCAAGTCCCTGCTTGTGACGTGACTTGCGTTACTGCGCCTGTAACGTTAGTCTTAATTTATCTGTTTGAGGTGACTATTTAAAGGGCTAGTTCACCCCAAAATTGAGAATTGGGACATTTTATCTTAAACTCATGTCGTTACAAAAAAGCAGCACACCTGAATTCTTTTATTTCGAGTCATCGAGTGAAAACAGACCGAAATAAACGTATGCGCACGAGACGTAATTTAGACGTATGAATCATTTGTATCGATTCTGTTGATCGCGTATATAAGGCCGCTAAATGATTCGTTCATAAAAAGGACTGATCTGGTTCTCGAGTTCAACTCGTTGACTTCTACTTTCTGTTGTAGATGTTGGCTCACTGAAGGTGCACCAATTACTTTTGGTTTATCTTCACACAAAGCTAAAGCAAAGTACATTTTGTAATGTATGCATGAGTCGTTTGGGTAGCTTTTAAAGCGATACTGTATCTTTTTATCTTCATAATGATCATTCATACTGACAATAATGTAGTAATAATAAGCAAATGATCACTTTTGGTTGTTAGAAACTGGTTGTAAGAATTAAATGTTATGGTGCTTGATGTGTAATTTAAATACAGGATTTACAATGAAGCTAAACTACTATTTCCTCCTCAGGTACCCCGTTTAAAGCACCACGGTTCCCAAGACATTGGATTAGCTGAGTGAACTTTATCACTAAAGCTAAGACCACCGTTGTTGTTGCCGCCAGCCACCAGTCCCACAAATTAGAACAAAATGGTGCAGAACAAGATCACTGAAGTTACTGGATTCCATCGCTCTTTTAAGGTGAGAGTGTGATCTCATTCGTCTCTACTGCTGTTGCATGAATAAATATTTAATTGTTTTGGCATCAGGCGACGGATCACGTCACTTAATAGGCACAAATGTTTTCATTTATTTATACTTGGACGAGTTAAGAGATCAGGCTTATTCCATTGCATAGGGTATCAGAGATCTTAGGACACCGATTAAACATTAAACCGAATACCAAGAGGCCCTTAGTTGTTCATTAGAAGCCTAGTAATAAGTATAAGCAGGGCTTTTAAAGAATGTAAACTGGTGAAATCTTGAATGGGCTATATATATAATATGTTTTTTTAATTATTATTATTCTCCAGGGCCAAAATCCCTTCGAATCGGAGGGATTTTCCAAAACAGGATCCCATCTCCTTGAATCTGCTTTCAATTTTGATTGTTCCGCCCGACTTGGTAAGTTGTTGTTCTTGTTGTTTTTTTATCTAACTGTTCTGAATGACCTGAATTCTCTGCCTGTGATTTGTGGCCTTACACCACTGTTTACATACTTTACCTTAAAAGAGAAGGGATGAATACCATCTGCTCTATGTATGCGTGTTTATATGACAGCGTATTAGGTTTTCTTTCAAAGTTTTTTCTTTTGTGATTCACAGACATGCCATCCAGCCAGCCCATTGACATCCCGGATGCCAAAAAGAGAAACAAGAAGAAGAAGAGATGCCGGGCAACAGACAGCTTCTCGGGGCGATTTGAGGGTAAGTGCCTATCAGCTGGGGCGACGTCTATTTTTGCACAGCTAAGGTGTTAAAATTTCAAGTATACTTTTAGAATTTGACAGGTGCAAATAACGCTTCTGTTTTGATTTCAGATGTCTATAAACTGCAAGATGAGGTGCTGGGAGAAGGGGCCTATGCCAGAGTCCAGACCTGCATCAACCAAATCACCCACAAAGAATATGCTGTGAAGGTAAGCTTACGTGTGTTAGATTTTCACTAAGCTGAGCTGTGACAATGCGGTGTAACTTAAAATAGCAGTTGCAATCTGTAAACCGATATTCCATGTGAAGCATCCATGCAGATATGGCATTCAGGAGCTATTGTTAGAAAGGACTTTCCCTTTGAAGCCGTCTCTTGGAAATTGAATCAAGTGGGTTATGGGAATGACATTTCTCTATTTGGCGAGCAGACGTGACTGTAGTTATGTGCTGACTGGCACTGTTGCTTATGATTGGTGAGGGCATGCTAGATTCCCGCAGACTGTGGATGGTGAGGTGAGGTCATGCTCAGGCCATGCTCATTGCACACTTGTGTTTGAAAATCTTAATATTACACCATTCACTATATAACATGTTTTTTAAAAAATCTGTGAATAGTATTTACTGTTTGCACTTGCCTGTGTAGCCATTTTCTCTTAGCCGAGTGATGTTGTTGGTGTTCACAGACATGGATGTTTGAAAACACAGTCCCTCTGTTGTGTTACTGTAGTTTTAGTTACAGAGCAGGCTTAGCGGAAAGACTTTGTTTTTGTTAGACCGGATGATAGACCAACCAATCAGAGACTGGAACGGTCACATGCTCTTAACATCCGTCATTCTAATTGGCTGGTAGATTGTACCGTGGCGTGAACACAATGTACTGGCAAGTCTGCCGAAACATAAACCTCAAAAGAAAGGGGGGCTAGGGTGGAGTTGAATCCTTAAAGTGTTTACCTACTGT
>JAUCMU010000143.1:8578303-8588933 GCA_032275025.1 Enteromius treurensis
ATTTAAATTTTATTTTATTTTATAAAGTGATGGTAGAAGCCAGCCACACAAAGACTATACAATGATTTAGGGATGTGTTTCAATCCTTGGAGGGGTGGATCATTACAAGCATTAGGTCAGTTTATGCTGGTATGGGTTTCAGACAACTCTCACCAGATGTCCTGCCATCCCCCTCCTCCTCTTTGCGTAGTTTGTGTCAGGGGGAGAGAGCTTTGGCGTCCCTGTCTGAACAAAAGGAAAGGCTGAATGAAAACAACCTCAGCTGGGCCTGGGTAGTGTTTACAAGCATGGTTTGATTTACAGACGGCGGTCAAGATTCTATAGGGCTCTTTCTAAAGCTAACATGGAGATTTACGGCCACTCCCACTTGCATTGTACAGCATGCATTGTATTTGCCAACATATTGTAAAATCTTTTCTTTGCAGCAAATAACATGTTTAGACTTCAGCAACTAGGTGAAATTGGTCACCACATCCCTGGGGTTGCCTCAAGCATTTATAATACCCTGTAATTTTTTTAATTGCTGACTCAGCCGTGTGGCAGCAGCGCTGGGTTTTTTTGGGAATGCGCTGGCCTGCAGGCCTCATTCTTAACCCTGATATGCATTGTGTGCTTGTCTGCATGCTCTCAATAGCGCTGCTAATCCAGGGAGCTGGAAGAGCCGCACAGAGTGAGGAAAACACAGAGGCCTCGCATGGGGGAGGATGTGATTCAATGTCAACAGTAACTTTGGTTTCAGTGCATTTGGTTGTTGTACTCGGGGATTAAGTGAATGGTGTGGGCCCCTCACTGTCAGTTTTTAAAGACTTTTCAATGTAGTTTTTACTCGGCTCGAAGAAACATACAACATTGATTTTTCTCAGAAACAAATTTATATATATATATATATATATTTTTTTTTTAAATCCATCCAGTGAAAGTGGAGGTGAAATAACCATGAAACATTTCACTTTGCACATCAACTTAACACTTGATAGTTCATGTTTTTGGTGAACTATTGCTTTAAAGTGGTTTAATTTGTAATCGGTTGTCACCTTAGGATGCTGTTTCTAATTTGGCTTTGATCCTAACCTGCCTTTTTGTTTTTTCCCCACCTTGTAGATAATTGAGAAAAGGCCAGGGCACAGCAGGAGTCGTGTTTTCAGAGAGGTGGAAATGCTGTACCAGTGTCAGGGGCACAGGTAATCTATTCTTTCACAAGCAATGAAAAATGTGTTGTGCATTTTAATGCAACAGTGAGGTTTAACTGAATGTTGTCTTTTGTCCATCCAACAGAAATATTCTGGAGCTGGTGGAGTTCTTTGAAGAGGAGGACAAGTTTTATCTAGTGTTTGAGAAGCTGAGAGGAGGTACGTGTGTTTTCTGTAGTGTTATATTACTCTTTGAGAAACACTATCAAGTGTCCCCGGGGCCTAAAGACCAGCCATAAGTAATAAAATTGAGACCCCCTCCATTGGAGTGTGAAGATCGTGTGCCCTGGTTTTAATGTGTTACAATGTGTTTTTTGTTTTGTTTTTAAGGCTCTGTCTTGGCCCACATTCACAAGAGGAGATACTTCAGCGAGCAGGAAGCCAGCATTGTGGTGCAGGACATTGCAAGTGCACTGGACTTCCTTCACAATAAAGGTACGAGAACACAAACTGGGAGGAGTGCTTTAGGACTGGAAAAGGGAGATAAGAAGATGGTGTTACACATGGGGGGTGGGGGGTGGCTTTCTCTGGAGACTGTTGGAGAAGGGGAGATTATGGGGGTTGTTGGAAATTGTATCGAGCTGATCATGTTTTATCGTCTAGCTTGGGAGATACGCAATGGATTTCTAGGTGAAGTTGTGAGCTGACGTTTTATTCCCGTCAGTACTGTTGGGTGAAGGGGATGCTAAGCTAATTTTAGTACCACTTAGCAACAAGCTGTTTTGGAAACATTTGCCTATCTTTGCCCCCGTCGACAGTCCTCACTTAGCCTGAATACCACACAACTAACGCATGACTTGTTTGCTTTTGCAGGAATGGCCCACAGAGACCTGAAGCCTGAAAACATCTTGTGTGAACACCAAGAAAGGGTGAGCATGTTGGCCAAGTCAGAGATTCGGGCTATTTGCATTTGTGGTAAAAGTTTAATCGGATGAGCTGAGGTTTTCAAGCAGACTGTAAACACTCAGTCATGCTCAGCAGTGTCTGGAGATGAAAAACCTTTGCTCAGAAATGACTTCCATCTGATTTCCTGTTGATGTGTTTCTTGCAGATTTCGCCTGTGAAGATATGCGATTTTGATCTTGGCAGTGGAATTAAACTCAACAGTGACAGTTCACCCATTTCCACTCCAGAGCTCCTCACTCCAGTAAGTTTCTTTGTGGCCCTAAACAAAGTCTTGCATTTGAATGAGAAACAAACATGATAACAGGGAGACAGGCGTTAACGCCTTGTTTTGTAGTGTATGGATAAGATATACACATTGTCAATGCCGTTTCTTATCTGCTATAATGCGATTGGTCAATGTTGAGTGGTGTCAGTAGGGTAACTCATTCTGATTGGCTGATTTAATCATTTTAAAGGCCGTGATAAAGCAATGGTTGGAGCAGCAATATTGAGTCCATTCTTAATTTATCTTCATCGAATTTAAACTTGTTGCTAACTTGTGGCTTGCAGTCTATATATTAAAACCAGTTTTTGTTTCTTTTAAAATATTTGAAATGGGCTTAATTATTGGGTGTAAAGGCAGATCTTCAGCTTCATGGATTTGAATAAATGGGGCAAGACAGGCTAGAACAGGTGATATGGCAGGGTGGACAGTGAGAAATCCTCAGCATGGGGCTTTCAGGGTAACCGGAGTAGGATCCAACAGCTTGTTG
This sequence comes from Enteromius treurensis, assembly GCA_032275025.1. Taxonomy (NCBI): domain Eukaryota; kingdom Metazoa; phylum Chordata; class Actinopteri; order Cypriniformes; family Cyprinidae; genus Enteromius; species Enteromius treurensis. Next base: position 8,581,152 of record JAUCMU010000143.1, read on the forward strand.
AAAAGACTATTTGTGGACTGAATGGTTAAAGGGTGAAAGATTCTAGTGTATCTAGTCAGTTCACAATGTGGAGTTTGTCTTTGTGCTCTGTGCTTGTTAATGGACAAATAGTCTCGCGTGATTCTGCTATAGGGCAGAGTTTTGAATGCATTGCATGTATTTAAAGAGATATAAAATCCTGTCATTTTGTCAAACCCGTAGGATGTTGTTCATTGTCCATTGTCTTCATATAGTGCAAGTCCATGAGACCCTGTGTTGTTTTTAAGTTACAAAGTATCTTTTGGGTAAACAAAAAGCAGTCATACAGGTTTTGAACAACATGAAATTAAAAATTTTGGGGGGTTAACTATCCCTTTAACAGTTTCTGTCCCACTTAAAAAGACCTTGGAGCTTCTAGATAAAGGTTTGTTAGAATGTTTTGTTCTTGGCTATTTTTTTTCTTCCAAGAAGCTTGCACCCATTCAGAGTTCCAGAATTGCGTCGGACTTCGTCAGGAAAGATGGAATGTTGACCAGAAGGTTCTTTGTGCTTTTTAAAATTTGAGCCAGTATTTATATCGTTCCAATTTCTCAATTGGTGTACTTGTGGAAAGCATGAGGAGGACAAGAATTCAACCCAGACAAACATTTTTGGCCTTTGTGCTTCAATTTCCTGTTGTACCTTCTCCCTTAAGCACAGTTTAGACTCCATTTCTCATTTGTTTTTGTCTCTGTGGATTTCCCCAAGCCTGTCTGGGCAGTAGTCTTTCAGTCAGTGTTACCACCCCACACCTAGCAACTGTTCTGTGATTGGCTCGGTGAGAGGGAGGATGAAAGTGGGAGGAGCATCCAGTGCACTCTGGTCATGCACTCAACATGTTTTTCTTGGACAGGATCCCAAGGATCTTATCAGTTTATTATTTTTTTTTATTTTTTTCGCTGCAAGCTTGATGTTAACTCTTTGTTTGTCACTAGATTGCTTTGCCGCTCATAAGATTTCCTTTTTTGTTTAATTCCTCCTGTTTTACCACAAGCTTTTGTGAGTGCCTGTACCATAAATGCTTCAAGAAAGTCACGATTTCTGAGAAGTGCGTGTACTTCATTTCCTGAACGATGTAGAAAATCGCTTTCTCTTGAATGTTTTGCTTCACATGCACTCTATACTTTGTGTTAACCTATAACCACAAAGGAAATTCGTACATGTATAGATGGCTCGCTTGCTCAGCTGATGCATACCTTACTGCCAACCACAAAAACACATGAACCAACTGCACGACTGCTCAAGCCAGTTTGTCTTTCCTTGGAAAGTCCCATATATGATCTGCATGTGTTAGTTGCTAGTGTCTGCAAGTGACTGATGCAATGCTATGCCAGTCTTACAGCTGAAGTTTGTCTCGAAAGTGAAAATCTGCTGCGCAGTTATCATTTGAGACCCCCACTCCCTCCTTCTTATCGCAAAGACACAGAGATAGGCTCACAAGCAAGCCAGAGGAATATACTTAGATTTTATAAAACATAAGCTCTAATTACAGGTTCCTCTGTTTCCTAGACCTTGGATAGAGTTTAGTACACAACTGACTAGTTACATACTGTAGCAATGTATATGTTGCTCTGGATTGGTCGTTTCTTCTGAAAGTCTTTTGTTCAGGAGTGGGGGGTGGTTGTGAAGTGTTCACTTGAATGTGAGGGTGTTGAGAGGCGGTGAGCAAAAACAGCCGTGTCGATGGGGGTTGGGTGCAACAGTGGAAGCTTTTGTCTGCGCTCGGATTCCTGCACTGCGAAATGGCATTACATAAGTGCAAGGAGGCGGAGCAACAACGGCAGCTGGGTTGAGGATAACAAAAGAGACTAGCAGAGCAGACCGACCGCTTCCTTTTAACCTAACCAAAACATGCTGCACCTGTGAAAACATATGGAGGTGGAGGGTTGGTTATACCCGTATTTGGAGCGTTCGAGCATTATTGGTTTATGTCCGCTTTTGAACTTCAACCTTGTATCATAGCATATTTATGAGTGTAAGTTGTTATATGGCAAAGGGTTCAGATATTGGCCTTAATGCGTTAGAACTGAAGAATAGGAATTCAGGGAAGTTCTGGGATTTGTGATCTCTTGGAAAAAACGCTAAAGCAAGTTATTTTGTAATGCTGACCTCAGTCTGGATTGCATAATTATAGGGCTTAATGCAGCAAGATGGCCCAGCCCATTGAGAAAAGCTAAAACCCAGATCCTTCCAGAAAGGTCTTTGTCCTGCTGAACTACTGAACCGTTACTTCAGAAAGGTTTTATCCTTTTACATCAAAGATGTGTTGGTCTGTGAGCTGATGTTGCTGCAAACTGTTATGTAATAAAGCAAGGTATGTGGGTTTTTTGGGACGCCCAATCCCTTGTTTTGTTTTTTTTCCTGTCCCAATGCACGACCTAGTTTTAGGCAGAGGCGGATGGAGCCCGAACCGACAAAGCAGTCTGCGCTTGCATGACTCACTACCCCCGCCTCCGTCTGTGACATAACAATTGTTATGTGGTTACTTCATTTAAGGTTGCTGTATGCCACCATCGCATTTTCCAGCTGGACTGCTGCAGCACAAATGTGCTTCATGAGCAAGAACCGGGGGTGAATACTTAAGCATTCAACTAGTTAATCTGTCGTCAACCCCCGCTCCAGCTTGGCGCAGTCTGCTGTTTACCATGTGATTCTCACGCTGTTGGTCTCAGACGTGCTTAGGGGTCCCACAGAACACATGACGTTTGTCAGCTGAATGCAAAAACATGAACAAGGGCGTCAACAGTGAGGGGGAAGAAGACTGTAGAAATTGAAATGCCTTTTTATTTTATTTTGCACAGTTCCGTGACTGAAACCACCCTGGTGCCAGTTGATTGCTTTCTTCTCACCTCTTCTTTCTCTTTTTCTTATTCTCACCTTAGTGTGGATCTGCTGAATACATGGCGCCGGAAGTTGTAGAAGCCTTCAACGAGGAGGCCACCATCTACGATAAGCGCTGTGATCTTTGGAGCCTGGGCGTCATCCTTTACATCATGCTGAGTGGTTACCCTCCCTTCGTGGGCCGCTGTGGAAGCGACTGTGGATGGGAGAACGGAGAACCTTGTCAAGCGTGTCAGGTACATCACACACCTTGTTTCACTTTTATAATCCTACGTTAAAAGTATCATTCGTATGCTGCTCAATGAATGAAACTCATCTCTTGTTTTGTGTGTTTGTTTTTCTTTTTCTCTAGAACACCTTGTTTGAAAGCATCCAGGAGGGCAAGTATGAGTTTCCAGAGAAAGACTGGGCTCATATTTCCTCCAGCGCCAAAGACCTCATTTCCAAACTGCTTGTGCGGGACGCTAAGAAACGTCTCAGCGCTGCTCAGGTTCTCCAGCACCCCTGGGTACAAGGGGTAAGGATCTAACGGTTTCTACGAAGTGTCATTTTTATTAACTTTAGACCGTATCTTCATGATTTTTTTTTCTTTTTCTTTTCTCCAGGGTGCCTTTGACTGTCTCCCTTCCTCTATCCTGCTGCAAAGGTAAGTTGAGCTTGTGCCAGCGTTTCTGCTATTACATGCAGCTTGTAGCTAAATCATCAAGCTAACCTTGTCCTTTTCTTCCTTGCTCACAGAAATAGCAGCACTAAGGACCTGACGTTCTTTGCGGGCAAGGCTGTTGCCATGAACCGGCAACTAGCCGAGCAAGACGACCTAGAAGAACAGCAGCTGCAGGACTCCCCTCAGGTCGTTACAGCCGGTGCCACGTCCATGCGTCTCTCCCCTCCCTCCAACTCCAAACTGGCTAAGCGCAGACAGAGGAGTAGCCTGCTGAAAGGGGCGCCCGTGTCTGCCTCCGAGCTCAGGCAGCTCCTGGCACCGCTGGTCATTGTGGGTGACTGTGCTTGATCAGTTTAGCTGGGCTCCCCGTGAACATCTTTTCCAATTTCAAATGGACAAAGTATCTGCTACCTTTTGTGCAAATCCCTCTGTTTCTTTTGCCCACTTGAATGGGACCCAGTCCTTTCCTAGACAATGGTTCAGTTTGTGCCTGCTGCGAATCCAGTTTGCTTCTTCAAGCACTGGCGCAAAAGCTCCTACAGCACTTTGATCAGCTCTCGACAGCATGGGAATTACATTGAGAGCTCAAGGCAAATAAACTGGACTCTGTTTAGGACTGTGATTGGGTTACACAAGCCATTCGGAAATTTGTATAAAGGTAGAGCCCTAAAATACCAGCTCAGACACCAAAGGTCTAATACCTCCCACCCCCTTCCCAGAACCTCTTTTTGTGCTGCTTCCACGTTACAACTGGATCCACTGAATTTTCTCTGTGAGAGATACAACTGCGTTTGTTTTTCAGGAACGTTCTTCCTGTATGTGTGTATGTGCATACATCCCCCTCCCCTTCAGCAGATACTGAAGATACTGGTATGTGCTTATGCAACCCTGATGAAGGCTATTATGACTTGCATTACTTTAGCAGACATCTTGTATAAGTGGAGCGCAGCTCTGATAATAGTGCCTCACCTAACTTAATGCATCGCTGTCCTTCCCCCACAGCCTTTTAATTGCATCAAGAAAACCCCCTGATCATTAAGAGTAGCTAGTTTTTTTTTTTGTTTTTTTTTTTTGTGATTCAAGCACTTTCAGAGTGTGTCCTTTTTATAGCTAGACTTTCCCAGCAGTCTGGTTTCGAGACATGGGTTCCCCTAGCTGAGGAACCGGTAAATGCATTTGGTTTAGGGTACATGTGAGGTATTCGCAAACTCCAATTGGAATCGCAGCATCACATGCATCCAAACTGATGTCTAGGAAACTGGAACCGTTTCCTGTATATTTCACCCAGATCTTATCAATAACCGATAAGAGTGACGATAAACATTTCCGAGCATAACTGGGATTGAGTGCACGCTGGGAAGCGACCAGGTGGTTGCACAAGCACACGCATGAATGACCATGGTCGGTATCAGAGAGTACCCCCACTTTAAGGGGGACAATTATGGTACGGAAATATCGAACTATCAGATTGTGGATGCCACCAAAAAGTAAACTATATAAATATTAGGAGGGGAGGGAGAGATTATTTTCAAATAACATAAAACTAAAAAAAAAATCGAAAAAGCATTCCAGCAAAAGTATTTAAAAAATCTAAACAAAAAAAAGATGTCTTCCAAGAAAATGTAGCTGTATGAGTGAAATGGTCTAAGAAAGTTTACTTACTTTTTTTTTATTTTTTTTTTTTATATATATATATATATATGTTAATGGTTGACTCCAATACAGAGTGTGCCACACTGATGTTTCAAATTTGTTGAGCTTTGTTTAACTTTTTATTGAAAGAATATTATTTTCTAATTTTTATGCAGGTGCTGTTCAGGTGGAACGTTTTCCTTTTTTTATAGTTTTGTTACTTTATTAATGTTGATTTCAATGCTGTAAAGAGCGAGAAGTGTGTATTTGAATGTGACTGGAGTTAGGGGGAGAAAGGAAGGATTAAAACGAAGGAAGGAGAAAAGACAGGGAGTCATATAATCTGTACAGATCTGATGTTTTACTGTCGTTTTTTATTTTGTTTTTGTTTTTTTTCTCTTCTCTTTGGAAATTTTTTTAGGGTTGTTTAAACTCCCCTTTTCTCTTAGAAACCATTGGTGGCTTGATCGTTTTAGTAAGACGCAACAATTTTTGCCAAAGTGCGCTCGTTTCTAAAAACCAAATGCACTGCGGTCTCTGGTAGTGCTGATCGTGAATCAGCTTTAGCCTTTCCCATGCCAGCTCACAAGACACAACACACTTGTTTGAGCTGAGCACAGGCCATCATTCCCTCTCCGAGGTGCAGAAAGCATTTGATTCAGATCAACTCTATAAATTCTGCAAGCATTAGTGTCACCAATGGAAGTTCAAATCACCCAAGCATATGATCCTGTTGAATGTTTTCAGAGTGTCGCCTGTTTTGTCGTGTTGCTCTGAGATGCTTTGAGAAACCTAATGGCAGCCCTTGGTTTTGAAGGGCCCATTATGCTGATTATTATGACACTGATTGTAACCTTTATTGATTTTCTTTCTTTCTTTAAGAATCTTTTTACAGATGCATCTTTGTGGGTTTTTATGTCTTATAGTAAGACTTGAAATGTATGTGCAGCGGTTTCCTCATGTTTTGTTCAGGAAACCTCTTTTGCTATGATGTATAAATGGCAAACAAAAATTTTCATAAGCTGAGATTTAAAGCAATCTTTGGTCTGGAAAGTACCATTTCCGACACTTCTGTTCAGTATTTTATCTTTCTCCTTGGCTTTGGTATATTGCAGATATCCCAAGTGTTTGGGTTTGTATTTTCGGAAGAGTCTGTGGCGCTTGGCTGGTCCTCCTAAAGCCTGTGTGCCTCTGACAAACCATTCACCACTCTTTTACCCATAATATAGTTATGGGTTGCCTTGTATTAACAGATCTGACATGGATTCTCAAATATTTTTGGGGTGGATGTGGAAAGTTCTCATTCAATGTCCTGTTTTACACAGCCCAATATTAGCCATTACAAACAAGTATCTTAATATGAAGTTCCTTTTTGTTTTTTGTTTTTCCCCAACCCAAAGATTATTGGGATATAAGTATTCAGGTGCACAATTGTTGGTTTTTTTATTATTATTTTTACAAATCTAATGTGACCCTCTAGTCTGAAGTCTATTGTTTTTGGGGTGTTGTCGGCTACTCCTATTAAGAGCACTGTTTGTCCATTTCCAAATTCCAAATTTTGTCCAAAATAATAATTAGGGTAAATCTGAAATGGGGTCTCATTTGGGGCAACGGGTATTGATTTAAAAAGCACTTTACTGTACCATGTGGTTGACTGCGGTTCACTCGAAGCTACATTTATGACTGTTGTGACAGAATTTTGTATTGTTTTGTACAAAACAAACCAACAAAAATGCAATAAAATGCTTTAAACAATGTCCTTGTTTTGTCTTGTTTCTGTAAAGCCTAACAATCCCACCTCTGCCTGTGTTCACACAGAATCACGAGCCTCGCATCACATGCTGATAACGCAAACATTGACACTTCTAATCGAGCTAAATCTCTTAGAAAAGGTTTTCAGAATGACTGATTCTGTTGACATAATCGCACATGTTGCTATCACCTGAGCACGAGTCACATGGTGCATCACCTTACTAAGTCAACATGGCTAGAAGTGCAATAGAAAAGTGCAGATTTTTTTACTTGAACATTACAGGGCCAAATGCTTCTTTAGGGAGTCTGGTGCAAGCACTAAAAGTTAGCCAGCCAACGGTTTCCATGGAGATCTCGGAGCAGCTTAGCAGCCTACTGTAAAAGTGTGGGTTGAACATGAACATGCAGAAAGAGTGAGTCAACAAACTGTTTGGATCGTACTACTGTGTGTCTTCAGATTCACAAGTGTGCATAAACTGAGGGCCATTATAATTTTGTTATATATTTAAAAGTTTATTTATAAAATTACTAGAATGGACCAAATACAAAAAATGTCCAGGTGCTGCAACTAGTCACCATTTAAAGTGTTCAACCCTTTTAATTGAGTTTTTAGGGTAAATGGCCCTGCAGTGTGACAGTAATTTTCTAAATAAAAAATGACCAACACTATGTGATGTGGTCTGTAAATTAAACTCTGAGACTGAAAAAAAACTGCATGTGGAATAAGTCGAAAATTAGGTGAGATCTAATTTAGGTGTGTGTGCATTAATACTACTACTAATAAAAATAAGTTATTCTATTTTACATTTATTCATTTAGCAGACGCTTTTATCCAAAGCGACTTACAGGTGAGCAGCTGGGGGAATGGTGCCTTG
>JAUCMU010000143.1:8598904-8614293 GCA_032275025.1 Enteromius treurensis
TATGTGTGTGTATGTATGTATGTGTATGTATATATATGTATATATATGTATATATGTGTGTATGTATATATGTGTATAAATGTGTATATGTATATATGTATGTGTATGTATATATATATATACTTATGTGTGTATTTATGTATATATATGTATTTACGTATATATATGTATATGTGTGTGTGTGTGTGTGTACACAGTATATATGTATGCATGTGTGTGTGTGTGTGTGTGTGTGTGTGTATATATATATATAATTTATTTATTTATTTATTTATTTTAATTATCATTATTATTTTTTTGTCTTTTAATCTGACCTGGATACGAGCTTCACCTTCTTATCTAGCTGTTGAAGGAATGTACTATAATAATAGTGTATTATTAAACCCACATAATAACATGTGAGACAGAAAGGCTCTAAATAACATGCAACAATCTGGACCATCTCTGTGTTTCCTGTCTCTTTATAGTTGGAGGGCACGACTCCAGCGAAGACGCCCGGGCCTGCATGGAGCTCATGATCTGGAAGATTAAAGAGGATGCCAAGGTGAAGAGATGACCTCTGACCCTGCCAGTTCTCTCACACTATATTACGACCTCGAATGATTTTCGATGAACAGTGCATCACAGAGGAAAAGTCATTGAAGCACTTCATAATGGGCTGTGCGTCACTTGGGTCAGATAAACTGCGTCAGGGTAAATGCTGCAGTTTGAATGAGGGGGAGAAAGAAAGAGATGGACTGACACAAAGGGGAGGAGACCTGAAATGATAATGTGATAGATTGCAAAGCCTAGACCACCATGGCTCCTAGCAACCAAAGCTAGTGCCCTATAAAACAAGCAATCCTTATTCCCACCATTCTAAAACTGACCTAGTGATGGCCAATATTATCACAAGCGGACATAGATCGGGGAGAGGGTAGTTAACCTTTTTTTGAGTTAAAGTATTCTCCATTTTTTCAGCAGTATTTTTATTTTTTCAAAGACCAGAGTCCCCCAAATCATGGATTGTGATGATGTTTTAATGTTCACTTTAGGTGACATGGCTCCTGGAAAGTCTTTGTGTTGCACTCTAAGGTTGTTTGTGATATAAATGTATATTAAATCCACAATTATACTTGAAACAATGTTTTTTCAGCACTGACGTGATGTCACGTCCTCTAGTAATAATGTATAGCAATCCACATATTCGAAAACGGTGTCTTGTCCAGCTGCAAATTATAATATGTACACTTTTCACAAACCAATGCCTTGTAAACCTGACTCAGTATTCTTATCTGTACTCAAATTGGTACAATTTGTTTACACAGTCAAATTTGTGAGTGATTTATTCACACAAATCATGAGCGGACAGGACAATAAGAAAACAATAAACCGTTTACTTTGTTTTACTTTTTAATTCACTTTCATTTGTATTAAGCAGTTTAATCTATTAAATGCAGTACCTTGGTAACCAACACGCTAAATGTGGTCATTCATTTAGGCTTGCCACTTCAAACACATTACTTTTTAATAACTGCTACTAAAATATAACTTAACTTTCAAAACTAAAGCTCAAGATGGCTGTTCGGTGATTTGTAATGTTACTGAATGGATTGACATTAATGCCATGTGCTGTGCACAAGTTGTATCTAAACTGTTTTTGTAGCGGTTTACTTTTGTTTTCTATTAAAAGCTATAAATAAAACACAAATCGCTTAATTTTATATACATTTTCATACCATTTTTAGCGTTCATATGTATTTATTATTATAAATATTATATAAAGAATTAAAAATTTAAAAGTTTGATCTCTGTATAAGGTGTGTGTGTGTGTGTGAGAGAGAGAGAGAGAGAGAATATGTATATGTATGTACATATATATATATTTATATATATAATTTCTTTATAATAAGGATTAAATTGAATTAAATATAAGTGACAGTGAAGACTTGGGTTATATTTACGATTCAGAATTTATTTTGAAATTGTACTTTTTTACAGAATTATTGTTTCTACTGTATTTTTAATTATATAAATGCATCCTTGGTAAGCACAGGAGACCTTTCTTGCTAAAAAAAAACATACTGACCCAAAACTATATGTATGTATATATACATATATATATGGTTTTGTGTGTGTGTGTGTGTCAGCATGTGTATTTCAGCAGCAAATGGACAGGTGAATACGTCTAACTAAATTTCTAAACACACAGATGTCAAGTCTATGTTTGAGAATATTCTCTGGTCTTTTATCTTAACCTGTCTGTTCCACTTTACCATCTTCCTCCAGTTATTTAGTATGCCTATATATGAGATCTTTTTCCAGCAGGTGCCTGACTAAGAACTCTTTCTTCAGCAGCTGTTTTCTTGGACAACAAAATGACACAAAGAGCCTGCGGAGGCATAGAGGGGAGGTCTTTTGTATCACTCTCACCCCAGGCCCATGTGTTTACCCTGGGCCCCAGCCATCTCATGTCACAGTCCCAGACCCCAGGTATTAAAAAGTGCGGCAGGATCAATATCTTGCACAATGTCCGGGTGGCCGGGAAGGGGGTCGGCTCTCGCTGTGTTTATTGAGTGATTTAAAGATCTGAGCATGTGCAGTGAAACAGCTTAAAATCTTGTTCATTATCAGGTTCGATCAGTCGCTCTTCTGATCACCTTTGACTGCTGGGGTCACCAGAGAAGATGAGGGAGCCGCTCATGGACACTTGGTAGTGTTTTTGCAGTTTGGTTTGATATTTAATGATCTGATGCAATGACATTCATCCATTTTTATATGATTATATTATATGATATGCTTCATGTGAGCATCACTAAGCACCAAGCCAGATTAAGTAAAATCCGTCAACGCCTCCAACCCCAAAGAACTTATGTTATTAGCCCATTGTGAAATATTGTCACCTAATTAGGTGATTGATCTTCCACTTATTTACAATATTGATCCATGAGTAGCCAGACTCGTGCTATGGTCTGGTATAATAGGTTTTGTTTATAGGTTTGAGTCCACAGAGATCAAAACATTGACTTAAGTATCTGAGGCTTATATTTGGTTAATAGGGTCTTGTTAGTGCAGATTAATGTCAGTGTTTAACATCCACAGCTCTGTTTTGTATATTGGATTTCTATTCCATATCTGAGTAACTGTTAACACTTTATTTCAGGACATGGTGTAGTTTGTTTGTTTGTCTGTTTATCTACATTGGGCCCATATCTGTAAAACAAATAGTTATTTAGGTTTTGTAATAATTCGTACATTCAATCTGTGCTGAAAGATCACTAAATCATTCATCCAGTATTGTTATATATCATCCTTTTTTGAATTTGCATGCATTTGTTGTTGTGTTAAGACATTCGGGATAGTTATTCTAGAATATTTTCTATTTCTTGATCTAAAAGATTTGTTTTAATATTTCTCTGAGAAATCTTAAAGAGGAGATCTTATTAGACTTACTTGAGTTTGGCCATGAAAACATTGTTTTGCAATTAATTGGTTTACATGTTTTTATTTTAACTTGTAAATTATTTACATTTATATTTATATTTATTATATTTATTATTTATTATATTTACTGCCCTCCAAAAGTTTGGAAACACCCCTGGCAAAGTGTGCTTTTGGATGATATCAGCATTAATCCTTATAATTTTTTGTGTAAATACTGGACATTAAATTAACTTGACATTATCATTTTAAACCAGCAATAATAAGGAGGCTTGGCGTAATATATCAAATATTGGAATAAACTGCCAGCTCGGATGCCCAGATTATGCAGAGCTGTAATAGTTTTTGATGAATTGAAAATGGAAGTATTTTCTATGTATAAATCGGTTTATGTGATAAAACATGTTTTCGTAGTTTCTGTTGTCCCTTATCAGTGCAAAAATAATCATACATTTAAATGGATTCATGGCAATATTGTCTAGGGCAGTTCCAAACTTTTGGAAGGGCATATGAAATAGTTAATCACATCCAAAATAATAATTAAAAAAAAGTTTACATAATATATATGTGTTATTTATATGTAACCTATATGTAGGCCTATATGAAATATAGCAAAGGGTTTATCTAAAATAAAAGTTCTTGCTGTTTTTAATGTCAATGTATAGTGTTAGCTATATATTTCAAGATGTCTAGACCTTGTTTAAAACACTTTCATCCATGATTATTATGGAATTTCAACGGCTGTGCATAAGTTAACTGGTAGATAAACAGTTGATAAGTACGGATCAGCTCATTATCTGGGTTAAACATCTGGTGCACGTTTTCCTCCTGCAGTGCGTTTAGTTTTTTTTCTGGAGCTCGATAGCTTTTGTGTTCGCGTGTTTAGAGGCTCTTTTAAGAATATCACTGGGTGCCTCTTACTGGAGCTTAAACTGTGCTGCTGACCTCACGCTTCTGGACCCTCCCTGCGCAGGGTCAGAGGCCAAGCTAACCACATCGATTTCCTCCTATGAAGAAGTCTTTAGTCCCACAGCACTTCTCCTAGGGCCCCCCTCACACACTCCTGTCCACACCGAGCTGCCCGGAGAGCCAATTGTGCCGCGCTGGGATCGATCCAGCGAGTGTCCGAGGGGCCTCTTGGTTAAGCGGCTCTCTCTCAGATAACTGACAACTACAAAGCTCTCCTTTTGACAGGCGCTTGTCAATACAAATTTCCACTATTGATAAGTAATTAAAGAAAGGCAGAGCATTCTGCTCCTCACTCCAACATCTGTTAAACAGGACCTGTAAACAAAACCTCTCAAAAGGCTAAATGAACCCCCTCTGTCCTTCTCTAGAGCCCCCCTGTAGTTTTAAACCAATCCAAATCATATTAAAACGCTTTCAGTTAGCTGCCGCTTTAGAAACTCCATTGAGATAAAAGGTCCAATTCTGCTCGTGAAGGCCATTCTTTAGTATAAAAGAGCAAACGTTTCCTCAAACTCCAAATTAAGTTCTACCAGAACCTCAAACACTCAATAAATTTATTGTTCTATTTATCTTTCTACATTTCACACAGTTTAATAATTATTCTGAGCAGTGTCATTGGAGTTATATTAATGAGGTATCACTGCACATTCAAAAATCCCAGGTTTGCATTCGTATGTGCACATTTGCATTGTCAGTATCATTGATTAACGAACGAGAGACTTGTCTTACATCGTATAAATAGTATATGTGCCACTCAGTTTGTCTTGAGTAAGCTTTTGGATCGTCTTCGTTTAAATTAAGGTTTTCCATCACTTCCATATATTACGTTGAACATAATTTGTGAACGTTTCTGTGCAAGCCTCATGAATATTTAACAAGACAAGCACTGTTCAGTTTTGCTGAACATCCTAAAATGCTTTTTTGTTTTCACCGGTGCGCTGATTTTCCTAACATGCTTGTTTTTCTAATATGTAAACATGCACTGGATGAACATGTTTGATGTCTTTGTCTTTTGCAGCATCTTGTGCATGACAGAGACGGTTATAAAAATGAGTTCAAATAACGTAGACCTTACTTTTTTCATTAAAATGTTTAAAAAAAATAAATAAAAATAAAAGGTCTCAAGCTAAAAGCATAACTTAAGACCTTTTTGAACACAAATATGTTTGGTGTTGAAAAACATGCAACAGGAAAGAAAACAAAGTCTACAAACACTTTAAGTTGAACTTATTTTAACAAGAGAATGAAAAGTGTACACTGTAAAAAAGGATTGTAAAAACCTGTTAAATGGTTAATGTTAAATTCCTGTTAAATATACTTGGAAACATCGTAAACTGACATTCCCAGAATTCCCTGCATTGCATTTTAAATTTTGTTTGAATTGGATGTTTTTTCTTTGAAAGAATTCTGTTTCTTCTTAGTTCTTTTGTATCAGTTATGTTTATTAGGGTTGTATGTTACATGTCATGTTGTTAAATGAATATTTATTGCACATTTCAGTTTAATAATTCTTAAATGATGCTCTTTAGTGTTTGTGTGAATGACCCTGAGCACCTTCTATATATGTAACTATTTGTAAGTTACTTGTGATAGGATTTGATTCATCATGTGACTTTCTCATCACCTCATGCATTTGGCAGTTATCAGTGTATTTTAAAGGTACAAAATAGTCTTCACTACTGTAATAGATTGTTATATTAACATTATATCAGTTATTACCGTTTATTATTAGAAATTATGGTATTTAACTGTAAATTGAACAATAAACCATAAAACAAAAATTATCGTTACTGTGTTTTTCACAGTTTTATTCTGGCAACCACAGCTGCTGTTTTTTTTACCGTGAATTTTATGGATTTATTTTTTTACAGTGTACACTTAAGAGCTTGTTAAAGGTTAACTATGACTTTCCCCTCTTTAAATACCTTTTTTTGCTGCTTATTAATAGTCAGTAAAGATGTTAAGGTCAGGGATTGGTTATAATTAGAGATGTAGAATAAGGCATTAATATTTGCTTAAATTGTTACTGGACTTCTTTAATATTTAATGTTTTTAGAATGATTAGTTAGTCAAACATATCCATCTAGTTCATGTTTATATATAAAAACAACGGAAAAATCAGTGCAGTGGGTTTCAAAATGCATTCTGTTTCACCTTTAATGTTGCGATGTGGCCTTAACCCTTTAAATTAGACATAGGTTCCAAAAGTGTGAAATTGTTCTAAGTGGATTAAAAGAATAAAAGAGTTAAATATGAAAGGTCCGTTTCTGATATACTTAGTTGTTCCTAAATACCTGTGCTTTTGATTAAAACAGAGTGGTATTAAGGCAAATCTGAAGCTATTTTATGGGTTTGAAACTCTGTGATGAGTTTACTCTAGTTTTAAATGCTGCTTATCTGTGTCTTTAAGTGGATCCACTAGCACACATTCTCTAAACCCCTTAAACTCTACAGACAGGACCTCCAAAGCTCGACTTTAGCTGGCCACTAAAACAAATTAATGGGTTTGCATCTAATTACACCTATGTAAATAAACATCTGAATGAGAAAATTCCAGATGCATCCACCACTTTGTGGTCTCTTTAAAGCCGTCGAGTGGGTCTGGGTAAAGCCGAAACGCAATTTTACTGGGCTCTCATTATGGACTGAGCCGGAGTTATGAGGTGGGGATGGTGTGTGTTTGGGGTTTGGAGGGGGGCACTGCACCGGGGCGGTGGTTTTCGGGGAGGGGGTCACACACAACCAGCGTCTTTGTGTGGCTCTAATCCTCCTAGCCAACACAGCTTTGGCCAGGTTTCATCATGAAAGTGCCATGAAATAACTACTTTTTTTTCTTAGCAGCAAATCTCCACTAATCCCACAGGCTGAAGAGACAAAGGCTTCTGGGCTCTGAGCTCCAAGCTTTTAATGGGGTTCAGAGGCTGCTCAGCTAAGGTTCTTCTAAATGACTTATTTTGAGCGGACACTAATACAGCTTGACAGGCAAGAACATTGCAAAAGGAGAAAAAAGCAAAGCCTTGAACACAGAGAAAAAGTTGAGCACAATTCCATGATGGTTTGAAAGGTCAGTCAGGTGTGAAAATATCAGAAATATGGAAAGTGTTGGTCTAGCTCCTGCCATTTGAAGCCTTAAAAGTATGCAATGATATATAGCACGAAATCTCAGAGCTTTAAAGGCATTCAACAACTGGCTTTCTTCCATCAACATCAATAGTTGTATACATCAGATAAAGTATTTGAACAGTATCAAAACTTTAATGTAATAAAATGTAAAAAATATACTTGATGAAAAGATCAAAAAGTTCCCACATTTAACTGAAATAAATTCCGAATTAAATACAGCAATGATTGTTGTAGGTTTTTTAAAGATCGACTGTATTACCAGTTATAAATAATTACAAGAGACCAGTTTCACTTGTAAGTCAGCCAAGGACAATATCATTTCAAAAAATGTTTACTTAAATATTCAGAATAAATTCATAACAATGTTTGAGCAATTTGAGGTTGGTCAAATTTGAATGTGTCTGCATTTATTTATTCCGTATTATTTATTAACACAATGTTTATTCATATTTTTGCTGCCTATATTTTCAATGTATCGTGTCCTTAACACATTTAAAACAATGTTTTAGTTTTTAGTTACCGTGAAACCTTTTAAACAGACAAACAGAACTAAAGGTATAATCAACGTATTCATCAATTAACGCATAGCTGCCCTTGCATTTCATTAACATTTCCATAATAATCAAGACAGTGAAAGACTTGTGTAAAGATAAAAAGAGATCTCATTGTGTAAATCTGCTTTTCTAATACAGCTCAGAATTCCATGACTGTCTGAATACAAACAAACAAACCTTTCCAGCAAGAAAAGTGAGCCAAATGTGAGGTGAAGGCTGTGTTTGTGTGCCAGTCTCATGCCAGAGTAGCCCAGCTCCTGCCTGCCTGCTGTCTTGGTTCCTGTGTTGCCCTCTGGGACACACACACACACACCAAGGAGTGTGCAACTGCCCTGATACTCGTGGGAAACATAATCTAGCTCTCCGCATGCCTCGCCTTTCTGGCCCTGAGCTGCACAGTGTCAGGGTTTAGCGGAATTTACATCTCTGAACCGCCTGAGCCGCTCCCAGCCGCTCGGCTGCAGTTTTACTGAGGATGATCTGATCTGAGGTGACTGAGGTTTCAGCTGGAGCTAAACTGCTGCTTGAACTCAATGAGAGAGGGTGTTGAGAGACAGGTTAATGACAAGGAGATTCAGGTAACTCCATAACTGTCCATTGCGTAATTACAACCAGTATTGACTGCAAATTGCTTTGTTTATCCCATGTGTCTTTCACTGTATTGAGTATTTTATTTATTTTCAGATGCTAATAGCTCAAATCCGTCTTTTTTTTTGGAGAGGATTTGATCAGAGGGAAAGATTTCTGGTACATTTATCCCTAAGAAATTAGCCTAATAGGCCACTTTCAGAGTGCATTCTCAAGTTGACATTTTCTGGGCAAAATATGGGTCCAGTTAGCAAAACAAACCAGCCAAGCAAACACCCCCCTGCCCCCCCCTGGAGTTAATACTAACAAAAGCTGGGGAACGGTGGAGAAAGAAGGAAGAGAACAAGGGACAATCAAAGGCTGTTATTTTAATCTGCCCAACCCCAGAGATTAGCCGACCACATTGTTTTAATTGTTTTAAAGGGGGGGAGCGCAATGCCCGCTCATTGAAGGGAGATGCTTTGCCTAAATCTCCCAAGTTCAATAGTTTCAAAAACTTGAGCCCACAAACCCCCCTTTCACTCCCTCATCCCACTTAATCCAGGCTAATACCTTTCTTTCTATTGGCTAATGGTTGAAGGAAGCTGGAGTTAATGCCTCTTAAATAGTGGAAACTGAGCTGGAGAGGACCTAAACCACAGTCGATGTGGAGCATTACTGGTCTGCCTTACTTAGAAAGTGTATCGTAATATTTTGGGGGATTTTAGCAGCTTTTGTGAAATGTTTCCTTTGGGATTTTAGTATCACATGAGTTTTAAAAAATCAAGAGTTACGCATACTTTACCTCATTTTTATGGGTAAATGTCAGTTTTTTTTGCAACTGATCATCATTCCCCAGGTCACTGGAGGTCGTAAGTAAGTGTTTATTATATATTTTTTTATTTATAGAATTTATTTTTTTTTTTTTTGCTTTTTTGCTTTTTTCTTGCTTACATATTTTATCTTCTCAGCCAGCGAAATGAATTCCGTTTATTTCTGTGGACCAAGAAACGGTCAGGGGCCTTTTCCACTGCAACGCGTCAATTCGTTATTTCACGAGGCTCACCAGCAGATGGCGCAGCAGTATCAGCTTCATTCAGCGGCCAGTCCCGCGTCCATGCAGACGTTCACTGTGGCGGAGCGACTGGCAGGTGAGTGCCTGAGGAGCAATGCAGCAACTATTGAAATTTTAACTACAGATTTCTTACTTCACGTTAGGGTTCGTTTTGTATGCTACGTGTAGGTTTTGAAAAGCCTACTTGAAGACTATGTAGGAAACATATGTCTAATAAGTTTATTAGCCTATTCACTTTAAGAATTAGAATGGCTACAAAAACAAAAAAACAAAAACAAACAATCATTACACACCTGCAGATAATATATAGATGCGTAGGATAAAAAGTCAAAAAAAGTATATAACTAAAAACTAAAATGACGCACAATACCAATACATGTTAAAGTACAAAGCAGTTTTATTGACAAGGTTTTGGTCTTGTGACCTACATTTGATGAAGGTCACGAGACCAAAACGTTGTTACTAAAACTGCTTTTGTACTTTTGAAAGTATTAGTAGTACTTTTGTTTTTGTTTGTTTTCCTCAAATAAATATGCTTTATTATTTTTTTTACTGTTGTGAATCATTTTATTTAAAAATACACAGTGAGCCCACCTTTGAAATGGCTTTAAATTTGCATAATACAGTTTAATTTATTAATTTATTCTTTTTAATTTACAAGTGGTGCACCAAAAAAGGAAAATTATAATGCTTAAAAGTAAAACTTTATTTCCAAATTATCAATATTTTAATGGTTTTGACACTTTTGAGTCCTATATTTAGCATGTTACATTGCAGTATTAATTTAGATAGGATAAAAAGTCCAAAAAAGTATATAACTAAAAACTAAAATGACGCACAATACCAATACATCACTTAGATACTGTTACTTTCAATACATTTTTTATTTTGTTTTATTTTATTTATTCATTTATTATTATTATTATTATTATTGTTTGTAATTATATATTTTTTCAGTTTTTATTTTTATATTTTTCATTTAAAGTTGTTTTTGTCATTCATATATATATATATATATATATATGTGTGTATGTATATTTAATTGATATTTAAAATATATAATATATATTTAATCATTAGTATTCATTATTATTATTTAACCTATTTAATCTATTATTTAATTTATTTTATTATTTACATTTTATTTTTAGTTATTTTAGTACATGAAGTTAAATGGAATTAAAAAGAGAAATGCTGAAATTATGTTGAAATAAAAGTTATTTATTTTTTATTTTATGTTTTTTAATTGTTTTAATTCTAGTTTAAGTTCTAATTTACGTTAACAATATTGTGTCTTAAAATAATTTAAGCAAGTAATAAATATCTCCTTCATTTAGAACTTATCCTTGAGGCACGCTACGGGAACCAGCAAAAGCAGCGACGTAGTCGCACCGCCTTCAGTGTGTCCCAGTTACAAGCCCTCGAAAAGGCTTTTCACCAAACCCAGTATCCAGATGTGGGCATGAGAGAGAGACTAGCAGTCTGCATCAACCTCCCAGAAGCCCGTATCCAGGTGAGGACTACAGCAACATATACAATGTCTTTTAAATATTAGAATACATTTAAAACCTAAAAGTGCTACTGAAAAAGCTTCTTAAAATAACAAAACATGTTTTCTCAGGTGTGGTTTAAAAACAGACGTGCCAAATTTAGAAAAGGCCAACGCTTCGCACCCCTTTCCAAAGAAGAAAGCCAAGTGCATCGTCCTGCAACTAAACAACGGAAAGAATTGGTGAAGGACCAGGAGAAAGGCTCTAATTCAAAATCTCAGTCCCCTTTTAGGGAAAACAACACCGTTCCTTCCTCATCTGACTCTGTTCACCTTCATTCCCACCCCAGACTGCACTCCTCTGCTGTTTTTCCATTCGTTACTGGAGAACACTACCAACAACCAATGCCTCATGCACTTGGGCTGCTGTCTGCAGGTCTGCCTTTCTCTCCTACATATATGCCTCTAGTGCAACAGCAGCACAGCACAGCCGTCAGTCTCGTGCCATTAGGGAAATGCAACAATCTCATGCTTCAGTCTGCCTGTCAATCTAAATCTATGGTTCACCACCACTTGGACATGTAGCCACCAACCAATAAAGCCCACTGAGCCAGTTGTCCTCATTAGGATGTGAAGAAGGAACAGGTGTTCCTGTATTCCTCCCCCCACCACAACATTATGACTTTTACCCTCAGAATAACAGAATGGTTTGGATTTGTCTTTTTCTATACCTTTCAGTAATTGGTTTTGATTGTTTTTGTACAAACTGGCTTTTTTGTTTTTTGTGAACTTCCATGCATCGCTTAGAGCATTGTTGAGAAAAATGTTATGTTGCACATACATATTTGAGCACTTTGTAGATTTCTATGAACATGTGGTCATTTTGAATAAACAAAATAAACACACCAAAAAACATCTGAATCAGTAGTATTCAGCTTGCATCATGACTTCTGTGTAACCTAATTCTGGGATTGCGCATTTGGTTTTCATAATTTATGTCACTGCAATAAATAATTTTGCCGAATGTGGAGTGTTCTCAGCAGCATAAACATTTAAGTAGCAAAAGCTTAAAATTTTCATTTATAGCTAACAGTATCATTTGTTTTTATAAGAATGAAAGCCACTGATACCCATCACTGTATATGTTTACCTGCTTACTAATATGGTCATATTTTGATTATGAAAGCACCATGTTAAAGAGTTTGTTACATACCTAAACCAACTGTCTGATTTCTATTAGTCCGAATACGACTGCTGATGATAAAAACCGCATGAGACTGCTCAAAGTAAACATTTACAAATATAAAGATTATTAATAATTTATTATTATCTATATTTGTCTACAATTATGACATAAAGGAGAATGAATAAGATGAGTCATTTCAAAAATATAAAAAATGAGCATGACTATATTCTAGAAAAGAAAAAAAGGTAGACTAAAGTATTTATATAGTTTATACAGAATATGTTTATTTACATCTTGTAAAACTATATAAAACACCTTAATGGGTAAAGGATATATAGCCTATATTTTGTTTCTCTACAAATTCCTGTTTTACAGTTCAAAATAAAGTGAGAATTAAAATCTTTAAATATAATTTTCAGTCATTTATATTTTTCACCATGGACTCAATGCACCTAATCACAGCCTTGTCATGTCCAGCTTTTCTATCAAATATTCAAGGTAGGTCTATCACCTAAACATTTACACATCCTGGTTCAAACTAAACGAATCCTAATAAATTCTTTCTTAAAAGTTAACATTAAAAAACCCTTCAACTGTTGATCCGGGCAAAACATTCGAGTTTTTCCTCCAGGTGGGGACGGTAGGGAGCTTCTGTCGCGCGCGATAGCACAGCCGCATATTCACCAATCCATCTACGCACTTTTGAGTGCGTATCCACAGCAATGGGAGTGTCGGGTGACGCCGGAGCTTCGCTCACCGAAACGGTAGGCTTAAAGAGACAACAGCGAAGCCGGGCTAGTCTTTAGTGGGAAATTAAATCACTTTTCAGAGCATAAATAAAGGACCATGTCGCGGCGCACTACATAGGGAACTCACACGCAGGTAAAAACATATTTATGTTTCCTAATTAAAAACATTCCCCTGCTTGTTTTAATCGAAAGGCTGAAAGGTTCGCTGCTAAACGGCTAATATGATGTTAGCCTAGCCGGTTGGTTGCTAAGCTAGTTCATTTGTGGAGGATTATTGTCATGTTTGTCTAACAAGGCTCGGAGTTGTTTAGCTGGTTTGTCGGTATTTCCTTCCCTTTTCGGACATGAGAGGCAATCTATTTGGCTTTAGTTATAAAACAAAATACAATTCGACGTGTATTTAGTTCATATTTGACGGCTCAGCTAGACAGTTACTCATTTTAAGGACGTTTTTAAGCGACTGGCCGAGAAGACGGCTCAAAGAAAATAGGCTGAATGTCTTTAATGACATTTTTAATGTTAAAGACGTGTTTAAGAACTCATTTTTTTGCTAGGCCACAATGGGAAGCTTTCAATGATTGGCAATTCATTATGAAATAAAACATTTATGGACGGACGAGATTCAATGTAACTGCCAGATACAACGTTAAATATATTTTATCTGACGTTTCAGACTTTGATATTGAAATATCTTATGGCAAGGGCGTCATCGCCAATTAAACCGTCTGTGTAACGTTAAGTTGATCTAAAAACATTAAGCAATTAAGCTCACGAGTAAGCGAGGTTTACTGTGGCTTAATTTTTGACAGATGTTATAAACTATGATTTACATTTCGAAATAGAGTTGTGTCCAATTCCAGTCAGTTATCAGACTAGAAGGGTATCAGATAGAGCAAAAAAAGATCTCCGTTTTAGATGGAGGCTAAACAAATTAGTGTGGAAAATCACACTGTGCTTCAGGAAATAAATGATTCTTTCTCACTCTTTGTCCGAATCAACACAACACGAGGCCTTATAGATCAACATAGAAGTATGTTTATGGCACCAGCTTCTCTCTTTTGCCCATCTGAGAAGTAGAAGTATGTCTTGGTTGGGTTTTACACGGCCTCTAACACTTGCATGTTTCCTGTTTGAAAGCTAAAACACAAAGTTGAACTGTGCTGTCACAGTTGTTATGTGGAAACCAAGTTTCTTTTTGTTTTGAAATAAGTCGCTAATGGGTTTATCTCATCTTCTTTTAGGCTGAGTGACTCAAAACTGCTGTGAGCACTAACTTTGCATCCACTTTTAGTCGGGCAGTTTTAATTCCAGATTATATGGTATTATAGTGTTCATTTTGGCTTTATCTGATGACTTTTGCATCAGGTGTTGTTTTATGACGATGTTCTTTTGTTTATCTGTGAGACTCATCCCTTACTTTATGTGTCTTTCTCTAAATGTGAAACCGAAGCCAGATTCTGTCAGAGATATTGTGTAGGCTATCTTTCTTAAACGTCATTCAAGCATTCAGATGTCATTCACTGATAAGATATTTGTGATGTAAGTAGTAGCCCTATAATCAGTACTTATACACTAGTTGTTGTCCACAGATGTTGTAATTATATCTGATCCCTTTTTGACTGTTGCCTTGTGGCATGCTTTTCCATTTCGTCCTTGTTTGAGCTTGTAATCATCATTTTTATGGTGCCGTGTGGGGTTGCGACCAACCGTCGGAAGACATGACTGACTGCCAGTCCTGACGAAACTATCGCTTGATCTCCTTGAAGTTATTCATATTTTCAGGCTATAGATTAAGATCATTCTAGTGCTTGCTAAATGTCTTATGTAATCCTGTGCTTATTACTCACCTTTGTGTAGCTTCTGCAGTGTGCAATTAAGATTAAGTGTTGATGATTGATTCTTACATTGAGAATTGATGTGTGGAAATTCTCAGTCTCTTTTCTAAAGGGCTGTCCAGCAACCACTGTGATTGTTATAAAAGCTAAGCCGACATGATTGGTGATGCATTTATTTTGCTGAATGACAGGGCATCATTTTTCATAATTCTTTTTGCACAGGCTAAAGTATTATAATTTCCTCGGACTAGAAAAATGAGCCGTGCATTAATAATCTAATGCACTGAAGCTCTTCAATGACGACGCATTTGTCACTTGCTGAACAAACAGAGCCTTCGATGTTGACATTAAGTCGTGACCGGGGGGGGGGGGGGGGGGGGGGGGGGGGGGGGGGGGGGGGGGGGGGGGGGGGGGGGGGGGGG
>JAUCMU010000143.1:8621681-8637694 GCA_032275025.1 Enteromius treurensis
TATATATGGGCTGCTGGCTGTGCAACCTGCCCTCTTCAGCCCATCTCAGCAGTAATGATGGGTCCCCACCTGCCTTTTCTAACACCTAATCAAAACACACATACACAATTGGCATTGCAGATGGTCCTTGGGGCCCAGACGTGCTAGTTAATTTAGTTCGCTTGCACATTCTAGGGAAAGTTGTTTATGCTCCTCCTCAAGTGTCTTCTGCAAGATTTTTGTTTTACTTTTTGAGTCCACTTGTGCGGTTAGTTCTATGTCATTTCAGAGGTACCAGTTTATTCCAGACGATTAGCTCCCTAAAAATGTCAACACATGTAAACACTGAGGCTGGTTTCCAGAGCACAGATTACATATAATCTGTGTCTTGAAGCTCATTATGTGGAGAATCTCACAAATTGTTGGGTATTTCAGAGCAGTAGATAGCTAACCGCTGTGAAATCACTCCTTTGTCCAATGTTGACCTGTTTAATCTTAGGGGAAAAAAACAAAAACAAAAAAAAAATTATATGTTCATCATGGCATCCTGCAAATAAACCAATTTTCAATAAGCAACCATCATTTCATGATCCGTTGCTTATTATTGTTTAATTGCATAAATAAAAGTAAATTTTATAATTAATGTGCATTGCTAAACTCATCCTAAAACTACCCACACCTGAATATATTTATATATATTTTTTTATTAAGTAATGCCTGTAGCCAGTGATACTTTATCCTCCATGTTAAGATGTACTAAAGTCCTCTAATGTAGCAGATGATATCATCGATTACAACTGACTGACAAGGATTAACTCTGTTCAGCCTCTTAGTCTTTTTTTATTTTAATTTTTGGATTATGTGCGTTTCATAATGGCTGGGGTGTAAAGGCACAGAGCCTCACATTAAAATGAGATCATGGACTTGAATAATTTCTGGGCAGTGGATTTGCTCAGTATCATCCTTCAAGCTTTTTAATGACAGTAAAGCTTCAGTTTGTAGAAATGCTTTTCGTGGTTGTCCCCTCTCGCTTGCCTAAAGTTGTGTCATTTGGGAAGACTGTACATTCATACTCGAAGCTCAAAGAGGAACTGGTTTTGGAGTAGTTGGTGTCCTCGGTTGCAGTACAAAGATCACATTATAGCAGACCAATGAATTGTGAATGTTCATGTTTCTGATTTGTTTTTAGACTTGATTTGCATTTAGACTTTACATTATTATATAATTATATACAGTCCAATGTATTAATATTATTAACCTATGTAATATAATAAAGTTTGTTTGCAATAAATAATGTCAAAGTGTAAATAAAGTATAATACAGCATTAAATATGCACTTTAGTATAGGGACCAATTCACACTTGAGGCAAAAGTTGTAGTTAATGGTTTGTGAATGGCTAAAAAAACTGGATCAACAATAGTCATCCTGTTTATTTGAATACACGTTCATGGTCTTATTATGAATGTTTAATTAATAACTAATTAACTCTTTTCAGCTGATGTTATCTAGTCGTCTTATTTTTTAACCACTCCTATCCTTTTTATGAGGTAACAATCACTTTTCATGATCCAATTCCTGAATCTTCATAAATACAATCTTTTTTTTATAATGCCGTTATTTGACCTTCATGTTCAGTGTTTTAGATTAGAATAAAGTCGTCTGCTGATATACTTATGTGCTCCGTGTGCTTTCCTGAGAGCTCTAGAGATACTAATGTAATGCTTTTTTGGGCATGTCTGTGGTTTTGGGTGGAGCTCTCTATGGGTGTCAAGACGGGGCACGGATTTCTCATATTTGCACAGGGCACAGTGCTCACAATAGGAGCCTGTGCCAGTGCCTTGGGCATCCTGTCTGTAACAGAGATTCATGATGATGATGCTCATTTGCATGAACAGAAACTGTGTTTCAAAAGTTTGCATGAAGTCCACTAACTGCATCAGATAATTTCCATCTCATTAAATGGAAAACTGAGGGAAATGCAAAGTTACTGAAACTGAGGAGATTCCCAGAGATTTTAATGCATGATGCATTGTTGATTTTAAAGAGTGTAAGTGCATCTCTCAGCGCTACTATTTATTTATTAAGATGCTTAATGTTTCATTTCAAACTTGTTTAGATGTTTACCAGAGGCTTACATCTTATATCAGTAAAACTCCCCCCACGTCCCCTTAAAACGGAGAGATTTGGATGGACATTCTGGTGTGCTTAATCTGTCCGATCCCTTCACTATTCTTCCTGGAAAGAGCGGTATGAGTGCCTGACCACTGTTACATCACAGCTCAACAGATGCAGCTCTGCACTGCTGTATTTGCCCATTTCCTGAGCAAGAAACATGAGCTGGATTGAACCATTAGAATCCAGAACATAGAGCCCTCTTAGTCTGTAGTGTTTTACCTAACCCAGACAGTCTGGGTTATTGCATTCTCTTCTGATTGTTTCAATGCTGCAGTAAACCTTTAAAACTTATAAAGAAATATAAGAAATATAATAAGGATGCATTAAATTGATAAAACGACTGCGAAAACAGTCGAAATAAAAAAAATCTAATAAATGCTGTTCTTTTGAACTTTCTATTGATTTGAAAGCACTTTTAAATTATTGTTTTAAATTATTTTTGGGCTCAAAATCAGACGCTGAGGTAGTGTTATTATAGTGTCTATCTAAACTGTCATTTCAGCTTCATTAATTTTAGTACATCAAGTATTATTTGTTTTTTACTCAGTAATGATTCTCCAAGTATTTTGTACACATTGATGGATTTATATAATTGTACATTATTAATTATATAGTAGTGTAAACAATTACTGATATATCATCAAACATCAAGGTTGCTAGTAATTTTTTGCTGATGTTTTTCATCCAATTTAACTTACATAAGTTACATTAAAAGACCACCTAGAGATACCAGTGGTTCTTTGATCAGTGATATTTGTTATTGGATTCATGGGTTTTTGATTTTGTTCATTACTAGTCCAAAGGCTTTAATCACAGGCCCACCCCTGTGGTCAGGTGGATGGATGAGCGCTGGCTGTTAGCAGGCTGTGGGAGATGGAGAGGCCTGGCTGCTGAACTCTGACGGCTCTGTAACGTGACACCTGATTGAGGACTCGCTCAGCGTGTTCTCTGTTACAGGCCATTAACCACTGGAAAGTTTTTTTCCAGGCAATCTCTCTTGACTTATATAAAGGGTGCAGGGATGGATTCTTCATGACAAAGAAAATGTAGGAGGGTGACAGAACACGCTGCTACTTTGGCCATGAGAACTGATACAGTCGTGTTGTTGGCATTGACTTCTCTTTTGCCGTCCCACTTCAGCTTTTAGAAGAGCGCTTGTGCCATCTGTATGCACTTAACATTTCAATTAGCTATCTTAGTTGCTTAGGTTTACTTTTTGTATTTGTGTTTTTTTTCTTCTTTAAATTGTGTCTATTAATTAATTTACTTAATTGTTTTTAAAAATAAAACTTTCCTTGTGGCTACATACACAGTGCAAATAAATATCGTCGCTTTTGTTCTGACTTCCCCTGCATCAGTCTTATTTATTTATTTGTAAGATTCTCTGATTATTTCCTGTAATCATCTAATGGCTAGTCTTTTTCTTCTCTTTCAGGAGCCAATCAAATCCAGAGCGCCTCAACTCCATTTGGAGTATAGATTTTATAAACAGCTGGGAAATTCAGGTAAGCCTCACAGCCTTTTCTTGAATCGTATTTTATATGCTTTGTGAAAAGCCGCCACCTACTCATCCTGTATGAGACCGATCATTCTAGAGATGTGTGCTGAGAATTGTGGGGGCGGTGATTTCCAACCTTTTGATGTGGCTGCTTCACCCATCAGCAGCAAGTGTTAGTGAAAAGGAGGAGGGGTCAGAAATGGGATTGCGATTAAGGGGGTACAAGGAGAGCGGTTACTCAGGGGAAGTACAAGATGTCGTTCTTATTTATTACGTAATGCCTCTATGTGTCTCCCTCACAGATTTAAATGACCATTTGCTTTATGAATGAGGTTATAACGGATTAAGTCTCAGAGCTGTTTGATTGGAGAGCTACTCTTGGCCATTTTGATTGTAATTACCATACATTTTGTAAAGCCAGAAGGCTGAACTTTGATCCTTTTAAGCCCTACAATGAAAAGGACGAGCAGCTTGTACAAATCCTTGTTGCTTCCATCCATTTGATCACTGAACCGGAAGGTTGACTGGCATGAAGTGCGGCTCTTATTCACATCGACTTGTAGCCACCCTGCAATGCAATGATCTCATTCACTGAACGCCTGTCTCGAGAGCCGGGATCTGATCCTCTGCCAGCTCACCGGAGCCACTGCTGCCGCCCCTGCAACATTAATAGCCAGTGAAAGTGCAGGCGTGCAGGGCAGGCCCGCTATATTTATAACTACACGACTCCTCTCGGCTGGGTTGCCATTATCGAATGTCCTGCACGTGACTGATTCCTCTCCAGAAGAAAGCCATATGTCCTGTAGTGCGCGAGGAGAAAATAAACATGGATGGCTATCGTGTTTAGGTTGCTGCTGCTGTTTTGAAGCAGGCCTTTCGCAAAGCTTAGGAAAGTGAAATCTTTTTTTTTTTTTTCAGGGTTTCTGCAGATCTTAAAAGGTCTTTCATGCCTCTACACATTAAGGCCGAAAATGTCTTACACTTTGGAGCAGAAAATATTACACAAAATGCAAATAATGGATATCTATGAATATTTTTGTCAGTATTTTTCTAATACGAATGAACCTAAACATCCTTAAATCAAGACACGTGAGATTAAAAATGATGATTTATTGGGTATGAACAGTTGTTATTCTTTTGAATTAGGTTGGTTTTTCTTACCACATTCCCAGATATTTGTTTTTGGTTTCTTCGTGAACTCACTTCCCTTTCATCAATTACTCCGTAAACAACTTATAATCATATGTCATTTTGCTTTTCGAAAAAACTAATTTGTAGATTTAAATATCTTCAGACATTTAAAATATTCAAACCATTACAAAATACATAATTACATAAGTATTACATGTTTAGCTATATTTAGAAAATGTTGTTTTCCCTTCCATTTATTTATTTACATTTTTTATAATTGACCTTAAAATTTGTCTTGCCTTCATAAAAACCTGCAGAAACCCTGTATTATTTGAATAGTTTAATCGTTTTATAAAACAAGATTTTGAGGTATGTTACAGGAATAATTTACCCCAAAATATTTTTGGTTGTGGGTTAACTGTCCCTTGTGGTGTTTTGGTGTATTTTACTTTGCTCAGCATGTCAAACCTTGACCTTCAAATTTTGCTCCTTTTCTTACTTGTCTTCTATTGACTGATGTGTCTTGCGGTTCAGAGAGTGTTAGATTATTCTTCCTCTCTGATGCCTTTTTGCTGATGCATGTCATTTATCCTGACCCTGAATCCAAGGCCTACATTTTAGGCTACAGAGAAGAGACATAACAATATACTGGAACAACAAAAGACCACCAAGCTCTAAATAGATGAATGCAGTTTCAAAGACTGTAAGTTACTCAACCTACAGTATGATTTTCAAAGTGACCCTGGATCTTACACAACCTGACCTTCTGGTAATGCATAACCATCGCTTCAAAGTGAACATGATCACTTTCCGTAGCAAGTCAGCGGGATCCTGTGATTCACAGATGTAAAATCTGGATCTAAAGGTTTTATGAAGCCTAAGAGGAGACAACCAAACTTGAGCCTCCAGCTTTCCAGGCAGAGAATCCTTTGAGAGGATCTGCCATTGTGAGACTCCTCTTAAGCCACCGGAGAACCTCTGCTCACTTAAACCTGCAGGCAAAGAAGAGTGTTAATTCTCTACCTCCCCAGAAAAAGAGTCCAGGTCATGTTAGGATGCTACCTTTCTAATTTTTAATGTCGCAGTGCTGCATTCATCATAAATAGGATCTCTGCACCAGCAACAGTTTTGTACTTTAAATGCCATAGTTTTATGCCTCTGTCAATTATTTAAAGTGCAAGGCATTTTAAAGTGCAATGAAGGGGAATTTGCTGCTGCCGCGTGCCTTGCTTGCTTTAAATAGCTTGTGTTTAAATGTTTAATTGCTATTGTGCTGCTGATTAAAGCTTTAGAGTTATTTTTAGCTGAGTTGCATGATGTGACTTTGGCTTGGTTAGTGGCTTTTAAATCGTTGCGTTCAATCTCATTTGGGGGGAAAAAAGGGTCATGGAACTCTCTGCAGTGCAGGCTGTGGATGTTTTATGCAGCAGGGTGGATAACGCAAGCCCTCTCATCTCCTGAATCACACTGGGACCTTTGCAGAGCCAGAGCGATCACGTTTCACCCCCTGATTCTTCTCCACTGTCCCGCTAATGGAATCAGGGCCTTGTTGTTCTCTGGCTGCATGCTGAATCTTTAATATGCAAGCCTTCGCTCGGGCATGTGTGCTAAACTTTGACATTCCAGTGCGTCTGCTCTGAGAGGACATGTGTTTGATGAACAATGAGTTGTGTTGTTTTCTCTAAGGCTCTGTTAGTGATGTGAGTGAGTGGGGTTGTGATATGGCAGAAAATCTCCTTGTTGAACTTTCGTGTCGCTGCTCAGAGGCTGTTACAAGTGCAACAGAGCACCGAAGTTAAAAATCCATAAAGCCAAAGACTGCCTACATAGGTGATTGGATACTTAAGCCATGTTTAAAAATGTATGAACTGAACTGATTTCATACATTGACTAAAGATGATATGCTGATGACTAACATCATTAGTCGACTGATTGATAGATTTGTCTCTTTTTGCGTTCATTTATGCACCTATGCACTCGGATCGGTATCGGATGACATTGATATTTATCAGCTTAATAGTGATATTAAAGCACAGTCGGAGATTTTTGCCTGTTTTTAGATTACTTTTACTATCATTATATTTCTTGTTGTTTAGCTGACATTGACAATTGATTGTATTTCGATATATTGTTTTCATTTATTTTATTGAATTTTATTTGTTACAGGTTTAGGTTTTGATTGATATTATTATTATTAGCACTTTATTGGATACCTGGCATAACATAAAAAATATCTAATTCTCTGTATCAGTCAGAATCGACTGTGCCTTCTCGATTTCGATTTAGGTTTTTGTTTTCGGTATGGTTTGAAACACTTTAAAAACCTACGATTGGCCTTGTTTACAATTCAAGGAAGTGATCCAGCTGAGCATGGTTGTAATTTTCCTTCTTTTGATTACCGAGTTGGCGTTTGGTTTGGTGCTTTGATGAGTCAGCTTCCTGGCTGCACTCTTGCCGTGGGCACATCCATCATCGTTGTGGTTTCCAAACGGATCTGGCTGGCTAAAATGCAGGCAGGTGTGTGTGCGCATGTTCGACACCCCCACCCGTGGGAATGACATTTGCCAGATCAGGTAAATCCTTCTATAATCCTCCCTGGAGCTGGGTTTTCCTAGGCCCGCTGTCTCAGTGTGTCTCATGCGCCTCTGCCTCCGACCATTGGACCAAAGAACACACACACGTGGGATTTGGCACAGGCGATCTGGAATTGAATCGGAAATGCTGGCATTGGGCAGCAGTTAAGACCTGTGTGTCCTTGAGGTGTTGTTTTGTGGAGTCGCAGCAATGCTTGCTTTTTCAAAGACGGCGTCAAAAAAAGCAATTCTGCTCAACACCTGCTATTTGCACCGGACTATTTGCTTTGGTCTGTAACTTTAGGCTGCAGTATGGTGCTGGGGGTGGGTGATGCAAGCAAAAATAGCACAATATCAAAAAACAAACAACCGTTAAACACTTTTGTTATGAATGAATGTGTACATATATATAAACATACATTTTATTATAATTTTTTTTTTTAAATAATTTCATTTGGACATCCCCCTCCATTAACCATTCAGAATAGTGTATGTGGGACAGATCAGCTGTTTTCCAGCCCTTCTGTAAACTCTGTGAGCGTGAGATAGCCGTTGTTTTAATGAAGTGCATGATGTGCTCTCTCTCCAAGGGCTTGTTAGTAATGTTTTGTTCAAGGTGTTGTCATTATGGGTCCTGTCGGAGACGCTGGCCTGTATTGGCTGTGAACAGGATGCTAAACATTTGGTGGTGTTAAGAAAATAGCCATTTTAAATCTGTTCCTCTAAAGGACAAAAACAAAAGATTGAGATTCAGAGTTGTGCATTTGTATTTCACTGGGTTATTAAATGCTTGTTTTGTCTTTTCAGAGGGAGTTCCTCAGGTCTTCTACTTTGGCCCATGCGGGAAGTACAATGCTATGGTTCTGGAACTGCTTGGGCCCAGTCTGGAGGACCTGTTTGACCTCTGCGACCGCACTTTCTCTCTCAAGACCGTCCTAATGATAGCTATTCAACTGGTACGCGCCTGGTCAGATTTTGGTTTGTCTCATTACACATTTAGGATTTCATTTGGCTATTTTCTAAATGATTTCTAGGAATCGTTCAGCCCTGGCTTGTTTTTGTGGAACTTTTTTCTTTTTTTGGTTCTTGGTCCAGAATGTCCTTAACAGCATCTTCCTTGTTTTTTCAGATAACACGGATGGAGTATGTTCATACGCGGAGCTTGATATATCGAGACGTGAAGCCAGAGAATTTTTTGGTGGGGCGGCCGGGGTCTAAGAGGCAGCACACCATTCATATCATTGACTTCGGACTTGCCAAAGAATATATAGACCCCGAGACCAAAAAACACATCCCATACCGAGAGCATAAGAGCCTGACTGGCACTGCCCGGTATATGAGTATCAACACACATTTGGGAAAAGGTGTGCACTAAAGACTCTCCTTTCATTTTCTTCATCTCCTTTCATTTTTTTTTTCTTGTCTTTTTTTAAACCGATTTCTTGGGTGAAGGGGAAAAATAATAAAATCAGCAACCCACCTTAAATTACATTCTTTCGTTTTCCTGAGTGACTCATATTTATGTAACCCACTTCATTTTGTAGTTTTAAATATACCCTTTTTGTTTTACCATGAAAATGTACCTGTTGCGTTCATCGGTATGACGTGTAACAGTTCTTGTTTTTTTTCCCTTTCAGAACAAAGCAGAAGGGACGACCTAGAAGCACTGGGCCATATGTTTATGTACTTCCTGAGAGGCAGTTTGCCCTGGCAGGGCTTGAAGGTTTGCACTTTTCTTTTTCAGATTTTTGGTGTTCACCAAGGATGCATTTATTTGATCAAAAATACAATAAAAACAATATATATTCCTTTTTACAATAAAGAAGTTTGTATGGCCTGGTGTTACATGATCCTGCTGCTCAAGAAACATTTCTTATTATCATTGTTGAAAGTGATGTATTTTTTTAACCATTACAAATGTCTTTACTGTTTTTTTTTAATGCAACCTTGTTATATAAACCTATTAATTTCTTTCAAGAAAAGTCTTTTTGACCCCCAGTTTTTTGAACAGTAGTGTAACTGAGAGGTGTAATGACATGGCAACAAATGCAGATATCAGCTGCTCGTGTTGTGCTTCAGTTGCTCAGCCATGTGTCACGGAGCAATGAGTCACATGGCTGTTGCGGTTGCTTCTGAACGCACACAGGTGTTAGAAGCTCTGCTCTTGCCTGCTGAAGTGCTGTCTCTTGCACTATTGTTAATTTATCACTTAAAGGGATTACATGGAAGGCACATGACAGTAGGGTGAAAATGAAAAAGTCAGTGTTAAAAAAAATTGTAAACCAGTCTTCTTTTGTTGTGTGAGTCATTGCCTATTCAAAAAAAAAAAATAAAAAGCCGGAGGCAAAATCTTGCCCTGGATTTATGTGTCGCATATGCTTAATTACATTTCAGCCAGGTTTAGTCTTTCATGAAGAGTTTGTTGGTGAGAAATCATTCGTGTGTTTTCCATACAGGCGGACACACTGAAAGAACGTTACCAGAAAATTGGTGACACCAAGCGAGCTACGCCGATCGAAGTGCTTTGTGAAAGTTTCCCAGGTCAGTGCTCCCCATTTGGTTATGTCAAGCACGGTAGAATGAGAAGCATTTCCCTGAACTAACACTATTCCTGTTTTTGGACACTGCAGAGGAAATGGCCACCTATCTGAGATACGTGAGACGACTGGACTTTTTTGAGAAACCAGATTACGAGTATCTAAGGAAGCTCTTCACAGACCTCTTCGACAGGAACGGCTACGTCTTTGATTACGAGTATGACTGGGTCGGCAAGCCTCTAGTGAGTGTTTGTTTCCTCCACAGATACTTCCTCAATGCTTTTTCGCGTACTTCAACTGTCAAATGCCTTTGTCATGCTACGCTGGTTATATTTCCAAGTGTATGAGTGTGAGAGATCATTGTTGTTTTTTTACAGCCTACACCTATAGGCCCCATCCCCACAGACACACCCCAGCCGAGCAGCAGAGACAAAGCACAACCGCAGACCAAAAACCAGGTGAGTTGAACTCGGAGTGGATCTAATTAAGGGAAGTATAACGTGCAGTTCTTAATCACCCTAGGTGGTCGTAGTGTATACCTCATTAGTTCCATCTTACACATTTGAAGCCAGATATAGTATACCCCACCCATTTTTCCTCTTCTGATATGCAACCAATCAGATTAAGCCCTGATGCTTTTGGTCATACACATTAATGACAGAAGAAAAGTTGTTGGAGGAGTTGCTCAAGTTTGGCGTGATGTTACAGTTGTGCAATGCAGTTTCTGAACATCATTCGTGTGATTAATTAGTGGGATGGAAGGCTGGTTAGTTGTGCCTTGCTTGGTGTAAACAAATCTGTTTTAGTGGCCAGTTGCTTAGAAACAAAGTTCTCTGCTGCTGAATCAAAAATACTTTTGGTTCAGTGGCGGTATCAGCACTGTCCTCACTTTCTGTAGGGCATAAATGTTCTTACTGGAGATGAGGGTCATATGGTAAAAGTCCATCAATATCGTGTTTCCACATCTACTTTAGCTTGATGACAATGTGAATAGGACAAGAATTCCTCCGTAATGATTCTCTAGGTACACTACCTTTCAAAAATCTGTCAGCAGAAATATTAATATAAGATGAATTTTTTTAAAGGG
Source organism: Enteromius treurensis (assembly GCA_032275025.1). Lineage (NCBI taxonomy): Eukaryota > Metazoa > Chordata > Actinopteri > Cypriniformes > Cyprinidae > Enteromius > Enteromius treurensis. The sequence continues at coordinate 8,632,663 of JAUCMU010000143.1, forward strand.
TTTTTGAAGCAGCATTTATTTGCAATATAAATATTTTGTAATGTCTTTACTGTCAAAAAAACAAACAAATAACACTTATCGACCCAAAACTTTTGGATGGCAGTGTACTTTTTTTTTTTTTTTTTACTTGGTCTTTGCCTGGATTTTGTGTTCTTGCTGTCATTACACAACTCCAGCACATAGACCATTTCTTGGTTGCTCTTCCATGTTCCAATGAAATCACAAATTAAAATGTTGCCAAAATGTCCTGATGTACATTCACTTACATATAGCGGTTTTGCTCGTAGAAGATTGCTGTTCATTTATGTGCCCCTGCTTGTAATGCATGTCTATTGATGGTAAAAGTTATAATGGTACTGTTCATGTGATTATTTGTGTAAAAAAGCAAACAAACTTTGATTTCTATTAGCTGTCTGTTATTTCTGCATGCTTGCTGGGTTGTTCAGTTAGTTTTTTTTCCCCTCGCTTTTTTCTTTGAATTGTTATTTCCATTAGTTTGTGTCATTCACTTCTAACTTTTATCATAGCAATCGAGCAAGCTTCTGCATGTGAGACGTCTTCTATTTAATGTTTTATTTTTTTGTTTGTTTGTTTACTCACCCACCGCCCCTTCCAATCATACCTTAAAATCTCCAACCATCTCACCCCACCCGCCTTTCGTGCTTCCCCACCCAAAATGCTCTTCCACTGTCGATCAGTCGCCCGAGCCCAAAGGAAGTGAGTCTCAGCCCACTCCAGTGACCATTAAGGAGACTCTGGGGTCGCATCTCACGGTCGAGAGGCTGGGGGGCTCAGTGCAGGTATTGCTTGTTTGTGGTGATGCTTTTTGAGTGAGCGTGGCTGCTTTCTCTGTCTTTCGCACACTCGTTCATCTGTGACGCTCAGCTTGGCTCCTTTAGGCTCTGAACACACTACAGATGGCGGCAGTGCCGTTCCTTGGAGATACCATGTGTTTTAAATAGAAGCCATCAAGCATTTTAGCTGGAAAGCAGTTTACGGTGTGATCTTGTGGTGCACTTGATGATAAGACTCATGTGCCACCTAGTGTTGGGTTTCGGAATGAATTCCACACACAGATCTGGTGTTGTTGTTTTTTTTTCATCTCACATCTCATCTTAAGATAATTGCCTTTTGAATGCAATCATCTTAAGGATGGGACATTTAGCTTTTACTTCTCTTTTGTTTTTTAATTTGTCTTTACACATTAGATTTTGTTTAGTTTTAGTTCTTTTAAAGATTTGTAATTTATGTTTTAATGCCAAGTTTATTGAAAAAAAATATATATTTTATTTTAAATCTGAAAACATAAAAATGTTTTTTAGTCATTTAAAATCTTTCAGTTGTGTAATACACTAAAAACGTTCAAAACTAGGATATAGCCTATTTATGTTATTGAAGAAAAGATTATTTTGCTCACCAAGACTGGATGTCTGTCATCAAAAAACTGTATAATTGTGGAAAAATTAAATTGACTTGAATATCATTTAAATGTATTCTTATGACGAAGCTGAATTTCCAGCAGCTATTACTCCAGTTTTCAGTGTCACATTATTCCTTAGGAATTATACTATAATTATATTTTGGTGCTAAATATATATATTTTTTTCCAGGATTCTTTGATAAATGAAACAACCACATTTGTTTGAATTTGAAATATTCTATGACATTATAATCACCTTTACTTCTACTTTTGCTAAATGTAATGAAGCCTATATGCATAAAAATATGAATTTCTTAAAAAACAAAACAAAACATATAGATCCCAAGCCATTGACCACTAGTGTATGAGAAAAATTTCATTACCAAAAATAACTACCTCTGCAATAAGATTCCAGTTACCAGTTAAGTTTACACAATGACTTTTTAAGGGGTTGAAAAGGAGACCTCTTGAAGTCACATCTTTTCTACCTTAAAAAGATGTCATTAATGATTAATTTGAATGATCACATATTCACTGTATACTTTGCTTCCCCTCTTTTTTCCCGTATATGTGTATAGTCTTTAAGAATGATTGTTGGGGTTGCACAAGTTGGTTGTGGTCAATGTTTTAGGACGGACTTTATCTGTTTTATCTGTCAAATGATATTTTGATGAAATCACAGTCACGACATGTGTTTACTATTCCGCACACTTTGACAGAAGTGTGCTCTTCTGGTCATTTAAATCTTATTCCTATAATATGTACATATCACAGTTTTTAGTGACCTATTACTGTATACATATGTTTTTTTAAATTGTGAATTTCTTATGTCACACACTGAAGTAAATAGGCCTAGTCCAGTTCCTAGGATTGCATGACAGATTTTTATTGTTTCTGTCTGTGTGATCTTCAGGTCATGAGCTCCACAAATGGCGAGCTGAACACAGACGACCCAACCGCAGGACACTCCAATGCTCCCATCACTGCACCTGCTGAAGTAGAGGTGGCAGACGACACAAAGTAAGTTTATCATCACTGGAATTCCTAAAATAACACATCATTTTTCATTCTGTTCCAAAAAATACAATTTCTGAGCGTTAAAGCGTTTGTATACAAATGACATATAATGCAGCATATTAATTTCAGACACTTTTTTTGCTCATTATATTATCAGTTTTATATTTTCCCTATATGTGGGTGGCAATGAATCATAGCAGACCAATTAATCACTGTAAAATCGTCTTAGCCATCTTTATTACCATTGGTTGTCACTGCTCTTTTGCTTAAATGTTTCAACGCTGGGTATGCCAACTTTTGCATCATTATAGCTCTTAAATTCTAGTTGAAAATGAATTATGAATTACTAATTTTGTCACTGCAAATTGCTATTTGAATGTCCCTGTTTTAATGTTCCTCATGCCTCGGCGCATTCCAATTTCCAAACATAATTCCACTTAAGACATTTGAATGAGAGATTTGTTTGGTCTGTAGTAAATTTTGCTCCTTTTCTTGTCAGGTGCTGCTGTTTTTTTAAGAGAAGAAAGAGGAAAGCTCTTCAGAGGCACAAGTGAAGCTCGCTCTTTGAAAAGAACTTGAAACATTCTGGTCACTGTTAAGTTTGAAATGCAAGCAAATACACAGATCTCTCTCTGTCTTTCTCTCTCTCTCTCTCTCTCTCTCTCTCTCTATCTCTGTCCCCATCACACTTTCTTTCATAGATGCTTCACCACTTAATGGAGTGCAAAGGAATGATGTTGACTGTCCAACAGACTCTGGTTCCTTCCAAAAAAAAAAAAAAAGAGAATAATGAAGATACATAAGAAGATGTGTAAAATATAAAAATCACACATAAACATGAAAAGATGATATGAAACTAATTGATGATATAAGACCACAGTGTGTGAAAAGATGCTGTTTGAAACAGTTGGTGTATACTAGTTTCCATGCAGAGCGTTTATTGTTCGTTGATCAGGGGACGTTATATCAGTGAACAAATGATTTCAAGTTTTCTTAGAAATAGATCTTATTTGTGATTAAAAAACATGGGGGCAGGAGTCGCCTCTGCACTGAGAACGACACCCACCAAATTACAAAATAACAGGACACGTTGCATCTCAACCAGACTCTGGAGTCTTTTTTTCCTGTAATTTAATTTTTAATTTTTTAATTTTAATTTTTTTTTTTTGATTGAAAGGAATCCTTGGGTTGTAAAGCAGTTGTAGTGTCCTGGAAATGTTTCTTTTTGTCTTTTTTTTTTAAATATAAATTCTTCCATTTTTTTCTGTCATTGTGGACTCTGTTGCACAGTTACTGGCCTCAGGTACTGTGGGGGACGGAGAGACAAATGGATATTATTCTCTTGTCATTGTTGTTATTGCACTTTTGGAGAAGAAAAAAAAGACAACAAAGTGAATTGAAATGACGAGACAAACGACAGACTATATAAACTGATGTGGGAGCACATCCTGCATAGGGCTGATATGTGTTCAAGGACCGTTTAAGGAAAAGTATGTACTTGTTTTATTTCTCACATCAAAATTTATTTACCAGGAAATCATAGTTTGTGCCTTTCCAAGTAAAAATGTTTAAAATTTAAGCAAGTGTCCTGCACTAGTTTTTCTTTGTTTATTTTAAATGTATGGTGGTTATGACTGCTGTTCTAGAATCTGTGTATTAGACTCTTCCAGTGTGTGTGTGTGTGTGTGTATGTGTATATATATATATATATATATATATTAAAGACATCACTTTTCCACATACATAGACAATAATATGGAGTGTGGTGCAAAATTTTGCCCATTCATCCAGTAAAGCATTTATGGAGATCAGGCACTTATGTTGGAAGAGAAGACCTGGCTTGCAATCTCCATTCCCAAATGTGTTGAACGGTGTTTAAGTCAGGGCTTTGTGTGGGCCACGTTCTTCCATGCCAATGGGTCTTATGGGTCTTGCATTGTACTTGTCTTAGTATACTGAATCTTTAAGATTTCCCTTCACAAAAGTGTCCAACCGCTTAAAAAAAGCCCCATTCCACTATCAATCCTTCACTAAACTTAACACTTTGCAGAATGCAGTTAGGAAGGCCAAACAGAAAGGTAAGTTTCCACTGCTCCAGGTTCCAGTTGCTGCGTGCTTTACATCAATCTACGCTTGCTATTGTACTTTAGTGATGTGAGGCTTGCAAGCAGTTGCTTAGTCCTGGAAACCCATTCCTTAAAGCTTCCTCCAGTGTTTCTGTGCAGATATTAATGCCAGTCGAAGTTTGTAGCTATGGAGTCAGGAAAGTGCCTCAGCACTCAGTGACCCCACTCTGACTGAACATGGTCTCATGCTTAGAAGCTGAGTTGCTTCTGTTCTTGAACACTTCTGCTTTCCAATAATACCACTATCAATTGACCATGAGATTTCTAGCACTGATAAGCTGAGCTCAGAACAACACATTTCTTTTACGAATGGTTGTAAATGCAGACTGTATGACTACATGCTCTAATTTACATACCTGTGGCAATGGCTCTGATTGAAACACATGCACGTGATCAGGCCTGGACTGGCCATAGGGCATACCGGGCAATGCCCGGTGGGCCGACGCACATTTTGGGCTGGAGTCATAAT
>JAUCMU010000143.1:8660436-8707315 GCA_032275025.1 Enteromius treurensis
ATATATATATATATATATATATATATATATATATATAGACATATCAACCTTTTCTGTTTTCCTCATTTGCACCCTAAAGCGTAACATTGATTCGAACAACTTGTTTTTGATGGAATTGCTTGGCTTACCCCGAAGGTGACTGTAATATGCCACAAATGATCCAAAATTGGTAAATTATGCACAATTTGGCACTTAGCGTTCAGATGGCATGAGCATTGAAAGAAAAGTCGGTCCTCTTGAGAAGAAGGAGCAAAGTCTTGGCATTGGACTGCATGCCTTGGATCTGTCTTGAGAGAGAGTTTCCAGACGTTCTCCCTTCCCCCTCTCATATTGCAGTAGTTTGGAAAAGTATAGTTGTATTGGAGACTGGGATTTGCCTTGGGCAGTATATATGGTCTCTGTGGAGCCGGCCAATCATGCATTACACCCACATGTGATTTCATGACATGGAAACAGCCACAAAAAGGCAAAGTCCACATGTGCTAAGAGTCTTTACTGCAACTACAATGATGCAATTTGAGGGGGGAAGAGAATAAAAATGCATTTGACATGCTAAATCTGCAAGGCACTTGCACTTAAACAGCAGTTAAATAGGAGCTCAACCAGCCATTAGATGGTAATTTAGACTGGTATTACTTTGATAAATTGAAAGCATTGTTGCTAAGATGCATCTTTAGGCAGGCTTTAACATATCCCCACTTTTTTGGTGATATACCGCAGTATTTCCCTTTCACCACTAGTAGGAGTATGACACTGCAGTATGCAAAGAACACTTGATAGGGGCAGTAATTGACACTCGGTACTCACTGTACAGTTTTTGATACAGTAGATACCTTATCTGTAATATTGCCCGATCCGACTGTTTCAGCTTCACAATATAGCCAAATCCATGTACTCACATAGGTAATGTTTCCTAGTACAGATAATATATAATTTATCTGAAATATACCAAATAAACTATGTATGACTTAAAGTTTTAGATACCATAAATCACTCCATATGAAAGCCGAATTAATCACATTAATACGAATGAGGTGATATAGTTTTTGGTAAACCCCTGCATGAGTTTGGGAATGTTTTCTACAGCAGTATCACAGTCATTTTTGGTCTGCCCTTTTGAGGATGCCCACTTTTATAAGTCACAATGATTACGAACCCGCAGGCTGTTTTTTCAGAGATTAGGTACTTACGTGCTTGGGTGAGTTAAGAGGCTAAAAACAGACCAAACACGTTTCCCCAAACATTTCATTAATAGACATGATCTATCAGCTCTAACGTATCAACACGATAAACCTGTGCAGTTCATTTAGCTGTGGAATTTCTGAATGTTTATACTTTCTGATTTCTCCTGATACAAACAGAAAAAGAGGAAAGAGAAGGAAAGGTTTTATAACCTGTTCTTTCTTTAATTAACTGTTTATATATCTCTTTTACTTTGTCCGAGTGTCCAGGCTAGAGATTTTACCTGTTTTACCAGTAACACAACACACCACTTGTTCACGATATACATGGGTATATTTTTAGTTCAGGTTATTTTTACATTATTTTTTAAAACTTGTTACTTTTCATATATAACCACTCAATAGATAAGAATGCAAATCACTTATAATTTCTATTAGAAATGTTAGTTTTTATTGTATTCATTTTACTCTGCAATTTCAATCTCAATATAAATTACATAAGCATCTGGCATATAAAAGTGCACTTTTTTTTGCAGTTAGACTTTTATTTTTAAATAGAATAGAATTGAATTGCATCATTTTGCTGCAAATATAATTATCGCAATTACACGGTCACTTTGGGTTTTGTTTCCTAAAACATGATGATTTTACACCTCATGCACTTTTTCAGTGAGCATGTATATTGTATCTGCTCTGTTTTGGCCAGTGCTGCTCTTTTATCCTCATTTACACTCTTCTCTGCATTAAACCCCTGTTCTTTGTCTTTCAGGTGCTTTCAAGTTTGACAGTGAAAAATATATACATGAATAGTACATTTGTGTAGCCTACGTCAGACAGTTTTTGAAACTTTAGTTCAAGTGTGGGATGTGTGTGTTTGTCCCTGTGAACGTCTGTACTTGTGCTTTGTGTGTTTTCTGATCATGCTGTATAAAGTTCGAGCTTAAGATTTACGTGTTCTTAGTCATAACAATATATTGCAATTCTGTCATCACTTCACGCATGCATGAAATAAGACTAAATTGCAGTTTATGCAATTACCGGAAGAACAGCACCTAAATGTTTTTCAGTTCATTTAAAATACGCCAAAATATCTTCTTAAGACCTATAAATATAGTGACATTTTATTAATACTCTTGAATATTAAGCACAAGAGTGTGGAGCATAAGTCTTTTTTGTTTTTGTTTTTTTTAACTTAGATGCTATTTTGTGGGAGAAACAAAAAGAGCGTTTGCACGGAAAATAAAGCGACCCATGTCTAAAGGATCCAAAATACGCGACTGCGTTTGAAGGTGCCAACAAATACACGAGGACATGTGGATTTTGGAGACGTCTTGTTGGAAAAGGGTGAAACTTATTTTGGTTCTTTAAAATAACATTCAACACGTTAAAAAAAATTAACAGAGCTTACGTTAGCACATAAGCATCTAGAGTTCCAGAGTTTTACTTATATAGACAGCTTTACCACGCGCAAGCAAAGTTATTATTTCAATTAAGGAATAATGTAATAATAAAAATATTTTATTAATTAAGAAAAAAATAATTATGGGAACAGCATATTATAGTCTACCATAGCTACTATTCCATTTGTGTTAAACTTTATATACTTTGGCTTCATCGCGGTCTTAAATTTAGCTTCAGGAACGGGCAAATAATAGCCGTAAAACACAACAATTTTCATTGATATGGGCTATAGTGTAATTTTTTTAAAATTACAATCTTTATATTCGTTCTTCTAAACAGGATAAACATATGCTAACTGTTGCTATTTACTGACTCATGCGGGGTTTTTTTTTCTTTTGGAAACAATATATCAATTTTACTACATTTCCACTTGCAGAGTTACCAACCGCCTGTCTGAGACTATTATCATTCTTGTCTTTGACCAAATAGTGTCTGATGATGAGGAACTCGAAAGGTGAAATATTTGACTGAGCTGTTGCAGCTTTTTGGAGGAAGATGAAAAACAAGACAGCTTCGATAACTTAAAATAAACTCCATCCACTAAAGTTAACTCTTTGAGCAATGCACAAGTAGGCCGCACTTTGTGTAGACCTCAGTTCAATAAACCTCTGTTTGTGTCATTGATGTAAATGAGCCATTATGAAAAGTTATTCCTTGTTACGGCATTTCAAAAGAATCCGATTTTTGCTGACATGCATAAATCGTAATTTACCTAGCCCATAAAAAAAACACCTCGTTTTTGTATGGGCCTGCTTGACTGTCAGTTTATTTATGTTCTGAAATGCCCAAGGCGTCTTGTGACCCTTTAAAATGAGAGAAGAAGGTGTCGCGTAAGGACACTGCAATTGACTGAGCACTAATGACTTAAAATAGATTAAACGCAAATGTAAGTGAGACTGGCAACACGACCCCATGTCAAAGTCTGTAATTATATCTGTTCACTTTAACTTATTCAAAGTTATAGTACCTTTTTTTATAGTAAAGTTAGACGCAATTGCATGAAGTGATATCCATATAAAGCTTACGCGCACGCGCGCTTTAGGCACGCACACTCAAACTGATTTTATTGATATATTGTTTATCTTGGAAACAGGTTTGGCACGATTCTCAAATCAAGTTTTGAAGTTATTGGAACATGTAATGTTTGTTCTGTAATAGCTGGTTTAACATTCTTAGCCTCGAATCATATATGGGCTAATGACAAAGGATCTCTGGGGTTGATTTCATAGATTTTTATACCAAATCCCCCCCTCCCCTCTTTTTTTTTTACTAAATGTAATGAATTTATTTATTTATTTGTAGTTTTACATTTTTTTTCTGTTTTTTAGTTTTATTTATTTTTGAGCCCTGAATCTCATTTAGGCTGGTATTTTTAGGATTACTTAATTTGACCTGACAGAAATCAAAGACATGGTTGTCATGGATGCATGCATGCATTCAATCAATTTAGCGTGAATTGCATTTTAATATATTTCTTAGCAACTTTATTGAATCGGACAAAAATGAGGGTTACGTCACTGACGTAAATATAAAGTATACATAGGCTATATACTGTATAAACTACGCCATCAAGTGCAGTTCTTCTAAACGAGTGGCTCCAGTGCACACACACACATACACACACACACTCACGCCACCCCCGTATTTCATCAATTCCTTCTCCGCGAGGACTGTAAGATGTGTGTATGGAGCTCAGAACAACGTCTGTGTTGCTATTCGTGTTGTAAGAAACAAAAGAACAGACGAAGCATTGATTCCTCTCTGTACACAAGGACGTCTATGCGCGCAGCATGTGCAATGCTGCAAAGCTATGAGACCGACGATTCAGCACTATAAATTAAAGATACACGACCAAAACAACAGCCAGCACCTCCAGCCAGTGCACTGTCTGCAGCACGCCGTGCATTACTGTAAAATCTTTATTCTGTCCTTCTGTACCTGGTAACGAGGATTTCGGATCGGACGAGGCTCGAAGACTTCGCGTGGGACGTTTTGTATTTGGTCAGTGTCCGGGTTTATTCCTCCCATCCGAAGAGCACGGATTACTTCTTTGCGAAGATAAAGGGATACGGAGTTATAAAAGCAGCCGACGAGATGACCAAGCGTTGAACTGCAGAACTACAAAAGCCTCTAAGCTGTAACTTTTTGGGGGGGAGGTTGGCAGTTTCGCTTCGAAATGGTACGTTAACAAATCAGTTTCATCAATATTGTGTCGTTGCTCCAAAAGACGAGGGAGATCACGAGTTGTGCACTCTTAAAGTCAAATGAGATCATCATCAACACACAGGCGCCGTGTTTCGGTTTCCCCCCTGCTTCCTCTCTCTTACCAGCCGGTTACTCCTTTTCTCGCTGGTTCTCGGCCAAACGTACGATTTTGTGGAAAAGGCTTACAAATGCTGGCGTGTTATTCTCGCTATTGAGACGCGCAATGATTAAGATAGCTACCATGCGATTTGGCTTTTCTCCCGTAATGAAAGTTATTAGGTCTGTGACAGCTGAAGAAAAAAAGGCGTGCGTGTTTTAACCATGGGACTCTGAAGGCCAAGTTGAAGTTTAAAGCCAGTAGAGGCAGATGCCCAGCAGTAGAGTTTGCTCAGCAGAAAATGGCCGCAGGCTCGCCGGCATGAATTTGACATCTACACCGACAGAGGCGCTCCCTCCCCGGCAGAAGGCTCAGATTGTGTGCCGTAGCCACAACCGGGAGTTCGGCATTGTTTCATAAAGTGCTACAAACTGTAGTTACTTGTCACGTTCGCGTGGCAGTTGCAAACTTAATCTGCAAATAAAACAAAGTAAACAAACTTCACGAGTGCCAAAAATTGATTTGACTCGGGTTGGCTGTTTACAGTAATAGAAGCTAAACTTTTAGGCTACTATGTAACGTTACTATACCTCCCATGTTTTCTTGGGCATCTTTAAATGTAGTTTTGAATAAGCTATGCAAATAGGATGCTACATATATTTCAGCATTATGTTATGCATTAAAATACCATGGTATGGCATGTGACAAAGTACTGCCCTTTAAGGGAAGATATTCAACAACGGGATTAATGGCTATCTTAGTCATTGTTGTTGCCAGACAATTTGAGCTTATATTAATAACTAATTGTGATAATTATATATATGCTAAGATTTATTCTCTGCAGGGATATTTTCAGTTTATGTACTTTAAGGAAGACTTTCACTTCTCTTGTCTATTTAGGTTAAATTCATAAAAGTAAAACTTATAAAATTGCTGTATGTTTAGGGCTGTATTTATGGAGTATGTTCATGCAACTTATTTAAATATATATATATATATATTATAATATGTTTATTATGTGGTAGTTTCAGGAGAAAACTAAGGATACATATTTGTAATCATGGATATGACAGGCTCCTTAATTATTGGCAAAATGATGACACTTTGAGACGTCAGGGTTTAAGCAGTGAGATGCAGCTCTCTCCCTATAGCTTCAGTGCATATTCAAGAGAAATAACAGGTGTTGTTTACACTGTTCGGTTTAATAGCCTGTCTGGTTTTACACATCAATTTAAGTCAATTGACGCCGAGTTTATTTAATCTCCAACAGAGTGAAACTTGATTTATTCAAAGGGTTAGGTAAAAAGAAAAAAAAAAATCACAAGAATAGTTTTTGGGAAGCCACCACTGACCATCAGCTGACAGTTAGTGATTATGGTTACCGAGGCGGGTTATTTTCTTGCAGCGACTTTATTAAAGCTTCTGGTCGGCCAAATATGCAATAGAAGAGAAAATAGCCTTAGTAAAACAGTAGAAAGCGCACATTGCTATGCAGTGAATTTCTCACGCCTAGGTTATTCATAAATTGACGCATTTCAGTCATTTAAGTGACTGACAGACAAGTCGTTCCCTCGTTTACTTGAAACATCTTCTGTATGTACAGTTGTAAAGGTACGTGAGGATTATTAGGATGGCTATAGTATTTTACGCGGGCTGATTTTTTTTTTTTTTAATCCACTCAATTTACATGAAGCGATAAGCCTTTGTCATGAATGGACGCATGCATGTGCGCTCTCTGTGACGCAATGTCCGCGCGAGCCTGGCTCTAATCGCTACTTTAGCAGTGCGTGTTGCAGTAAAATTGTTTGGAATACGCGCGCGGCTGAAGCGCGCAGAACGTCTCTGCGTCCGAACTGTAGCAGCGCGAGAGGGAAGAGCGGTGCGTGCGCACTGGCGAACACGGGAGAAAGTCGTTCGCCACTTTGTTTCGCACCATATGAGCTTCAGAAACCGAGGCAAATAACTTTTTCGTTGTTAATTTCAAGGACTTAACGGATGCCCATGGACATTGGAAACCAGAGTTAGCCTCTCTTGCTCCTTCAAGTACTTTCTTTGGGATGGGCTATTTTCATAACGTCATTTCATTCCTCCCTCTTTTTCATTTTCTCTTTCTTTGATTCTTTCTCCCACCATTTCCTAAATGGAACAGATTGCAGCACCCCACGCGTTTTCCTGCCTGCAAAGTTTGGTTTCAAACGTGTACAGAGTTTGCGCGTTCTCTTTTGCCGGGCGTCTCTTGGTTTAACAGACTCGAAGTGGAAGTCAGAAGTGGCGGCGGTGGAAGTGTTAATCATGATGAGGCTTACCATGATTAACTGTGAAAAATGATCCACTAACTTGTCGGTGTTTTGCCACATTTCAAGTCACGCGCTCCCCTTTCAACATGATGTATTCTCCTCTTTGTCTAACTCAGGTAAAGTGCTTGTTTGTGTCTTTCTGAACGAATTGCTCATGACCCGCGAACAGATTTCAGTTCATAAAGGGCGGGCTAAGAGCTTCTCTGTGCCTATTTAACATCCATTCATACAACACCAAGACGCATCCTCAATTGTATATTAGTTTATTGGATTGTTGTATATTTCTATTATTGACCTTTTATAGTGTAAACACATAGTCGAAAATCAATTTGACGAGGTATTTTGAGTCGTTGTTTATCGTTGTATTTAAGATGGAGTTTGTGTGCAGCAGACATTTGAGTGCATAGTCATCTGTTTCAGTTTTAGTCAAAAACTAGAGAAGAATGTTATGCTACATAGTCAGTGTTTAGACAAAACACAACCTTTATTATTGTTTTTTATATTATAGACTTAAAGTGTATTTTTTTTATTCTTGAGTGTATAAGAAATGTATAAGTTTAGCCAGTTCATGCGTAGCGTCATAATAGAGTGCATTAGTAATGTTTATATTCTGTGTCAAGACTATTACAACTTTGACGGTTTAATTGGTTACAAAATATATAAACTTACAGTACTCTAAGAGAGTTTAGAATGATATATACAAACCAGCCTTTATTACTGTGGTTTCAGCTTTTTTTCTTGTGCGCTTTTCAAGTTTTCAATTGATAGGATATAGAAAAACGATGGGTACTGAAATAGATGTTTTTTTAGTCTGTTCAGTTTTATACAGCCAGTCACTTAAAAGGAGATAAACAGCATTCTGGAAAGAATAACATTGTCTTGCCAGACATCTGCCTTTTGCATGTAATTTATCACACATTATTTGAATCTGTTAGATAATATTTTAGGTTTTTATGCCCTGTGTTGGTGCCTAGGGTTTAAGTAAATGTGATAGTATTTTAAAAGTATTTTTGTCAGCAGTCTGAATTGAGGCAGGCACAGAGGGTTTTTAAGGTCACGTTACTGTCTCAAATTGCCTTGCTGTGTATTGACATCAGTCACTAGGATTTTAGATGGCTGATGATTGCTTTGACCTTGGCTTTTTTGAGAAAGCTACAGCGAAAGTAAAATAATTTTGCTTTGGTTTGTTTTAAATTTCAGTTTGTTTTACTAAGGCCACTCCCCTGGTTATCCAATGTCCACTTTCTATCTTATAAATTAATATAATAATAATAATTAAAATATGGTACTACAATTTAAAAATTGTGGCAAGTGTATATAATAAAAAACATTTTGGGAGGGGAAAAAGTTTTTGTTCTCTGCTCAGTAAGAAAGTTGTTCCATATGCTTGATTCGGCAGAAATGCACGTACTCTCTGACAGACATAAAGACAATCCATTATACCGGTCAGTTTGACACAGAGAATATTTAAATAACTGCTATTTTTGAAAATGTCAAACTTTTTGCTGGTAGTTTATTTTGTGGTATAATTCAGTTCGTTGTTCATATCAAACTTTATTTGAATAACTGCCTGGTAAACCTTTGGGATTTGGGCTTTAAAGTCCCACAAATATGTATTGTACTTTTCAGCTCTTAGTGAATGTGTTCAAACAGGCAACAGTACAAATACACGCCTCACCCTCCAGCGCTTGAATTTATTATTAAATAAATTAGATGGGGCTATGTTTCAGTGCTCACTGTGTTTTTTGGTTCTTTATTACCGACACTTGTTTCAGTCTTTTGATTAGTAAACTCATTAAATACTGTGTAAACATGACCTAACCGTAGTCCACTTTTCAAGTTGTGTAACTTGTAGTTTTTTTTTATTATAATGGCAAACTATCATGCTTAGTTGAAGAATGTAAAATTGTAAAACTTATTAGACAGTAGTGTGCTCCTGAACATTTCTGAACATTTATAAGTTGCATCTGATCTACAGGTTGCGATAAGTATTTAGAAATGGAATAATCTCCGCTGCATTACAGATCTGGGTTGTGTAAGCCGTGCTGTGGGCCAGCAGTGTGGAAGCCTTTGGTTTTCTCTGTAACCGCTCGGCATGTCTACTGCCTCTTTGGGCTCACTGTTGTTGCTGATAGGATAATGTAATGTAGCAGCCTGCAACGTTCGAGGGAGAGCACGCAGCATGCACAGAGGTTCTGGCCGTAGTCTAAGTGAGTGTGTTGGGCTGAGAGAGGGAGAGCGAGAGGGACAGATGAGGCGTGTGCCAGACTCCACCGCAGTCCCGCTGGCAGCCGGAGGGGCCTTTCGCTCGGAGCTTCGCTGCGCACAGGCGCTTCACAAAACACTTTTTAAGCTCTGAGCCTGTTCCGTATGCGGTCATTATAACAATTCTGTCTGCAGTGAGCAGCATCCTTCTCAAACTTTAGAGCTAGTGGAATTTTTTTTATTTTTTTGACATGCACTTTTGACGTTGGTTTTTATTTTGTAGTTTGTTTTACTTTCCTGGTTCTAGATTCTATATATTATGTGTGCTTAAACATTGTGTGCAGTTTTACACTTTAAATATATATATAAGTGCTGTCAAATGATTAATCACATCCAAAATAAAAGTTTTTCTTTACAGAATATGTTTGTATGTAATGTGTATATTTATTAAGTATATATAAATATATAAATGTATATATTTACTGAAAATATGTTATGTTTATATATTAAATAATATATTTAGATATAATATCAAATATAAGAAAATAAATATATAAATGCATTTAAATACTTAAAAAATATATACTGTATATATACAACACACATATTATGTAAAGAAAAACTTTTATTTTGGATGCAATTAATCATGATTAATCGTTTGACAGCACAAATATATATATATATATGTGTGTGTCTGTGTCTATATATATAGTATGTATATATATATATATATATATATATACATATATAAAATAAGGTAAGCATAACTACTTGAGTGCCTTATTTCAGTGCGTGGAAGCAAGTGGTAATTGTTTCACTGAAAATGACTTTGTAAATGTATCAAACCCATAAAGTGTTGTGCCAATTACCTTTTTTTTGTAATACAGATATTCACTGATCAAGTGTATTTAGTTTGGACAGGCCCAGTTTTAAAGCATATTTGCCAACAGTGTGTAGTAGTATCAGTAGGAGATCTGAGAGGCTCTATTCCCATGAGCTGGCAACATGCTGTCCTGCCCCCATTCCTCATCGATTCATTCCGTTAGAGCCGCAATTAGTCCCCCCCCCGGGAAAGGAGAGGGCGGCCGATCCAAGCGTTGACTCTTTCTGAGACACACTCACTCGACTGCACTGACCGACAAAATACTATAACATCTGAAATTGTGCTGATAATGAGACCTGCTCTGCATTGGCTTTTTTTTTAATTTTTTATGAGAGAGTTTTAGTTTTCATATTTCCGTGTAAAATATTCCAGAACCGAGACACTTTTTCTCTCGGTTGAGCTTGAACTGATTTGGATATATAAATGTTTTGTTCTCTAAATGAATGCATGCGTAGTCTGATATTTATTTTAGCAATTCTGTAAGTTTTGCTCATCTTTACTAGTTACATGTGCATGACAAACTAGTCAAACTAGGTCCTGATGTAATGAACACTGAAATGTTCTCCACCCCTCTCCATAGTCAGGCACTTTGTGTTTGAAGTGCCGCTACTGGGCTCTCAAGCGGCCCAGAACACCCCTGTGGTGTAAATCCACCGGTCCTCTCTCAGTCCGCGTGTGTGTGCATGAGCGTGCCTGCCCGCCTGAGGGTTTTTTTTTTTTTGTCAGGAGAGAGTGTTTGCTCTTTCGCTCAGCTCAGAAATGCATGCCCCACTTTTATCTGACAGCCCTGAGTGGCACAGTCATGGTCGCGTCCCAGCTCGGCAGCTCCCAATGTGCCCGTTTAACAGATTAATTAAGTTGTTTTGATCACCCGCTCTTCCTCGCTTGCCATCCGGCCAACATTTATCGCAACTTTTTCAAACGTACGGCAGCTTATTTGTGTCAGGGAGCATTTTGGAAAAAAGGGTCAGAATCTTATGTGGAGCATTAGCTTTCATGTGTTGATCCTAGTGGCTGATATTCATTAGAGGACATCGAGGAGATTTTTAGGGGAGGGGAGAGGAGAGGAGGGGAGTCGGGCACAGAGAGTAGCCTCAGTTATAAAGGCCCGAGCTCTTGGCATGAGTAGAGGACTTCATGTGGCCAAGGCTGGAGATGTCTGTGGAAGGTTGGCTGCGTTTCATATCACACCCGGGTTCCTCTGCGGGGAGAATGGTGAGCAACCCTAAATATTTACTTTATGAAGATGTGTTTGAATTCCACCTGAGCCCGCAGCTTCGCTCTCTCATCCATGCCAATGTATTACAGCAGAAAAGAAGTTTATTTTTGTTGTTTTCTAGATGAGATGTGGTCCAACGAGTGCCTGAATAACCCTCCGGAGTCTCATTTTTTAAATGAGCCTTACAAAAAACAGTTCAAATCTCTGGAATAGATTATTTAACCGTACAGATAACATACGTTTTATTGCGCTCCACAAGTACCTCTGTGTTGGAAGAGATCGTATAATTCATAGTTCGAGTGACAAGTAAGCATTTTTTATTTTGACCATTGCAGATGTTTAAATCTATCTTTTTTATTTTCTGTATGTTATGGGCTTAGATGCTGGCAGAGCTGCTGCTTTCTCTCCTGCAGGGAGAGAGTTTTCGTCTTCTGCCCCATGGTTTGGAGTCACAGTAGTAGGTCATTTTCAGAAGAACCTCCGCTCTTGGCTGAGTCGGCTCTGCTGGGAAGGCTTTAAGAAATGTTTCCAGCTGGAAGGCGATCAAGAAGAGCAGTGCTGGCGTGGCAGGGTGCAGCGGGCTGTTTATTTAAAAGATCACTAAATCTACCTCTGCTTCTCCACTACTGTGGCGGTGCTTTTCCAGTCACACATTTGTTAGTGGGATTCGATTTTTGCCACAAGCCTGACACTTGATTACATTCTTTGGTTATGCCTGTTACTATCCAAATGTAAGGAATACGATGTTGTGTGTTGTTTTTTTGTATTGTAGAGAGATTGTTTAGAGAGCCTCATATGTTCTGCGGAGTACTTTTCCCTGATCCAAGGAACAAATATTTTAAAAAATATTGTATACATAAAATATATTTTATTGATTGCTAGATAGATAGATAGCACTCCAAAATAGCTCTGCTATGCAGTTCTTCATTAATTCTGTTGTGCATTATCTGCAATAATTGCGTTTATAATTGCTTTAACGTATTCTGTATTTGAGTCTGAACAGATGCGGGGGATTTTTTTGGGCCATCTCTTCCTTGCCTGCTTGCACGAGTTGTGCAGGCAGCTCGCTTTGCCTGAATTACACTTCTCCATTGCTCTCCAGAGCCGCTGTTGGAACACTGCGCTATACGATTCCTTCATTTGTGACGATGCAGGCACAGAAATTGTGAAAGGATAGACGCTCTCTTTTTGATTGATGGTGACAAAGTGAGAGCTCTGTACATTTGGTTCAGATTCCCTGTAGGTGACAGGACACTGCATTAGGTTATTGTAGGACAAATTCATGTCTTCTTTGCATTTTCTGGTGCAGAAGTTTTGCAGAAGTATATCCAGACAAATGCTTAAATAGGCGGGAACAGACTTATTGAGCATCATTAACTTAAGTGCCCTTAAAGAAATGTTTTTCTTTGATTTTCCCACACATACCCAATGTTCCACAACTTTACCTGAAGGTTAAATTGAAGCACAAAGATGCAGGTCACTGGATGCATTCCTCATGAACCAAAATCCATCAAGAGTGTCTTCTTTGTTGCAAATGGTTTGAAAGGGTCGTTGAGCAAGCTTTCACCTCATATAAGTGTATGTGTGTGTCTGGACCGCAGCTGGAGGAAGATGCCACAGATCTTGTGGTGTAATGGAGACTCTCCAATACTGCAAGATAAGCGACTTGTTTTTTTTTTTTGTTTTTTTTGTGCATTGAATGCAAAGATAAAGATCCCTGTGGCCTGGAGTAGAGCTGAGCTTTTAGATAACGTTCTCTCCCAGCTCTGTGATGTCTAAAATCAGAAAGATTTCATTGCAAAAGAAGAATGCTATCTTCACAGATTGAGCATATAGCTGTCGTTAATATGTGTGTGTGGTGGGTGTTTGGGGGCGGGAGATGACAGAATCTGTTGTGTTATTTTACAGGGAGTTGATGTATCCTCCCTGATGGGCTTTCAAGTCCTCAGCCAAGACAATAATGAGAATGTTTATCACTGCACGTGTACGCACGTTCAGTCTCTTTATTGACAGCTCTGATTCATGCGTCCGCCTACTCACTCTGAGCTGCAGGTCAAAACACCTTCTTCGGCAAAAAGGACGATCTAGATCCTGATATAGAAAGAAAGCAGTGCAAACACAACCTGTAAGGTATGCCGCTGGGGTTCTGATGCATTGTTCATTGTTTCGCTGACATGCGATTGAATAATGACCCGTGGCAATGAATTTAATTTTGTTTTGCAGATACTTAAAATAGAAAGAAACTTGTGGCATTCTTGCATTCTCAATTACACTATAGTGTTAAACCACCATCACCTTATCTCAGCACTGAAAGCTCCTAAAACCCCTCAGTTCTGATTTTGTGAGATAACATTTCTTCCTGAGTCTGGGTGACAAAACACGTGAATCTGTTTGTGATTCTTGCGTAAACGTAAAATAGAACGGAATGGATCTGTGTGCAGTGAATTACGCCGTAGCTGTCATCGCTGAGAAAAGCTCTTGGTGTCCAGAAACAAGACAAAGAGAGACGGATAGATGGGGAAAGCTGTAAGAATAGCCCACTGGACTTTGTGGCATTGGCAAGACTGGAAACTTTGTCTCTCTATCACTCTCTCTGGACTCAAAATCATGTTCTAGGCACGCAGCCCAGATATGAGTTAAAATCGTTGTGCTTCTCCAACAAAGAAATATTAAAGTCAAATCATAGGTAAATTATTTCCCGCTCTGGCACTTTGGGATGCAGTGACATCAATTTGTTATTTTGATAAAGGGCAGGAGCTGCTTTAAAACGCACCAGAGAAGCACTTCATCATAATCTGAGGGCTGCGTTGGAGAAAAGAATGTAGCTGCATGGGATCATTTCGAGGAAGGACAAAAGAGAAAGAAAGCTTCTGACCGACAATTAGGGCTTGATGGTATAGCTAGCTTTTTGTGTTTTCAATATTTTCAATGATATATTTTCAAATGATGCACATATAAAATAAATATATATATGTATATTTATATATAGGCTATATATATAAAAATGTTATTTATTTATTATTTTACATTTTCTTTTAGCGGTAAGCTTTTGGTTTGCATGAATTTTGTTGACTTGAAATCAAATTTAATATATGTGACCAGTATCCATGAGCACAGCCACACAAGCATATTGATTGGTGAAATACTTTTTTCCCGCCAGTAAATTCAGTAAAATACCTTATCGTTTCCACTTCAACTGTTATCGTTTTGATCATTGTTAGTTAATCTTTCTGCTATGTCTAGTGGCAGATGTCAAAGTCCGTTCTCACATGCTCTTTGGCCTCTTTTTCACAGGTTTGAGGAGCCTCTGTGCATGTGTGTTTCTTTCCCGTCTCGCACATATCACAGATAAACAAGAATCAAAGGTGTCAAAGCTAAAAGTGAAGACTTGCTATAGGCCTCAGATATATATGTGTGTGTGTGTGTGGGTGTGAGTGTGTTTGCACACTACAGGCCTAGACAGATATCTCTATGAATTAGGATCCGAGCCAAACAGAGCAGTGCTGGGAAAGCAAGAGGACACGTCAACACTTGGCTATGACCTAATATGACTCTGGCTTGCTACATGGCAAAAGTGGGGCAGTCACTTTTCTACGCAGCTCGTACTCTTAGGCAACGCGTCAGTCAAGTGAAAAAACATAATTCTTTGTTTTATTATTCATTTCTTTTAATAATGGGTTATGTGCAGTTGCTTTTTTGTACTGCTGTAGCTGAAGAGATGCTTATGTGAAATTTACATTTATACATTTAGCAGTCACTTTAATTCAAAGTGATTAGAAAAGAGGAATGTAAGTTGTTACAGAGCTAACAGTATCCACAGTAGTGCTAGGTTTAGTTTTTTTTTTTTTGGTGAATATAATGTCTTTTCAGCATTATTGGCATGACGTTGGTTGGGGAAAGAATTTATGAATGAAAAACTTATTCAAACCAGAATGATTCATCAAACCTTTGATTGGTATTAGTTTAAGCTTTTCATGCGTTTCGAGCTTGACTAATGCAATTATCTTTAGTGTGCTGACAAAGTATTTCCTAATGAAATGGGAAGTTTTGGCATGCAGCTTAAATGTAATTGATCTTTTTTGTACTAAACAGAAACATAAATATGTTGTTTTATTAAATACATTATTAACAAACTTTTTATTAAACATGTTTTAATTAGTTACAGCCACGAATAAGATTTGATAATAGGTTCCAAATAAAATTCATAGCAAATGATTGTGGCATTGGGCCTTTAAGTTTAATGAGAAATCAGAAAGGCCCTCTTTTTAGACACGGATCATCTGAGAGAAGATGGTGTGGAAATGAAATTTAATGCAGTTTCTATAAAAGCATTGTTCACCACTACTCACCTCACAACATAGAGGAAGATGAGAGCGGTTTTTAGTGCAGGCTTTGTTCTTGAGCTCTGTACGGGGCCCTGTTGTGGCATGACTCGGATTATGGAGATTAGCAGGCTAGCTGGTTATGTAATTGAATGTAACCGTGAGGAGAGCAAGGGAGGAAGAAAGCAAGCGTGATTGAGAGAGGTATATAGAGAGTTGGGGAGAGAAAGCACTTTGCTGTCATCCCACCTTTTTTTTTTTTTTTGACTGGTGCAAGGTCAGAAAAGGGTCAGGCAGGTTTTGGCTTCCTCTCACTCTTCGTTGCTGAGGTAACACTGACTTCAAGAGTTCATGCTCTCTCGGAGCCCAGGTCAAAGAGTTTCCGCTTGTCTCAGAAATTATTCTTGTTTTGCTCTTGAGAGACAACTGATGAGTATCAAAATCACTAGCTTTGAGGACACTTCACCTCTTTCAGAGTTCATCTTAAGCAGTACTGGTTTCGGTAACACTTATACACGTGTCATATTTACTGACATTAAAAGAGCAATGGACAATGCATTTATTACGCTATTTATTAATCTTTGTTAATGCTAGTTAATAAAAATACAGTTGTTCATTATTAGTTCATGTTAGTTCAAAGAGCATTAGCTAATGTTACCAAACACAGCTTGGGATTTAATAATTCTAAATGCTTAATTTAACATGAACTAAGATTAATAAATGCTGTAGAAGTATTGTTCATTATTAGTTCATATTAACTAAGGTAGTGAACTAATCAACCTTACTGTAAAGTGTTACCCTCGTTTCTGTCAAAATATTGACTTGGTTCTGTATGCTGGAAAGTTAAACACTAATATAAAAAGTCAGGATTTACATTTGATGACTTCTCCTATTGGTGCATTAATAATTGCATTATTTCCCAAATCACCAAATAGCTTAATTAATCCTTTTCAAAAAATAGCCATTTGTAAACATACTTGTAAACTACTATGAAGTTGTCCGCAGTGATGTAATGGCATAACCAGGTCACACTGCCTTTTTCAAGCAAATTATCCAAAATGTTGTCCATTTGTGGAGTTTTTTAAAGTGGAAAAGGAATTATTGGACTGTATTGTGACTAATGGCCACATTTTAGTGCCACTGAATAGAGGCACTTTTTTATTTGGTGTAACTGCTGTATTTGCTAATGGCACTTCTTACGCAAACTGGAGAGAGTTGAAACTGTCATATTTCTTTCAGAGTGATAGCAGCTATTTTCAGTGATGCTTTAGGGGCTATTCTGTAAGAAGAACAAAGATGGATCTGAGCTGGCATACAGGAATCTGGATTAATTGGAAGTGAGGTAGTCGATACAAGAACAATTAATGATCTTAGAGTCTGACTGAAAGCCTGTTCGAGCCTGTTGTCTATCAGACAAATCAAGTTGGATTATCAAATGGATTTTCTTTGTAAGAACGTGGAGTAAAAACGCAAACGTTTAACCCTTACCGGAGGAGCCAGTTAGACTGAATTAAAGTAAGCCTGAAATTCAGTTCTCACTCTTAAATAATTGAAGTGATCTGTAACTGCCCCTTTTTGAGCCGTTAAATAATTCATACTGCTTGGAAGTTGATTTTAATTTGATTTGGGATATTCAGATCTGATCTGCTCCCATGGCACACTGAGACCAAAAGATTTCTAGATTCAGAGAGTGAGGGAAGACCCAGTTCGTTTTCCCAGGATTCTCCAGGATTAGAACCGTGCTGTCAGAGAGCGAGCCGAAGCCTCAGCTAAATTCAATTACAGGGCTAATGTAATTAAACCCACAAAGAGACAGGCAACGAGTCCTGCTCTGTTTCGGTCAGGCAGCGTCCAAGACCCTGCAGACCGACCGAAGGGCTCATCACAGCCTACCCCCACCTCTGTCATCATTTCCTAATTACTATTCTGATTTAGCAAAGTTGAATCACCTGTTTCCCTTTACTTTAGTGGCTTTTTCCGTTCTTATAAACCTTTGGGGTGTGTCCCACTTGTGCAATTGAACTTTCACTAAGCTCCGCCTCTTTGTTAGACAAACTTCCCATTTATTCAGTAAAATGTACTCATAAACTGCTTAAAATGTAAGAGATATTATACTTGCGGAGGCAAACGGAAGAATGTGTGGCACAGCAAAGTGCCTTTGTTGTTAAATAATTGATTTAATTACACAATAGTGTAATTAAAAAGCTGTGAAGACTGCAGAAATGTTTTACTGATGTTTTGTATGTTTATTTGGTAACGAGGGCAGGCCCAAAGGTTTATCCATGATGTGCCCTTCTCAATGTTTATTTAAAGTTTTGGAAAAAAGGCAAAAAAATAGTATGTGTATCCCCTCTGGGAACCATATGTCACTATTGTAAGTGCCCTGCTTTTTCATTATTTGTGGATAATTTATTTTGAAACCAGTTTAAAACTATCCAAACAATTTACTTGAAATATTTCAGAATAATGCAAGGCATAGCAAATGGTTAATGGGTAAATTAGCAAACAAACATATTCGTTTTTTACATTCAAATTTACATTTAAAGAGACTTTTGTATTGTTGCACATGGTCCTGCTGTAAAGCGTTTAGTTTCTATAATCTACATGCGATCATATTTGGTTGTCTTACACTCATCCATAATTAATATGCTTGTATATGCTGAGCTTTTGTTTTTTTATTGTTCTGTCATTTTATGATTGGAAAATGTATAATCAGCATGTTTGTCTATAGATCTGGCTCTTATTTGAAAATATTTTATCTTATGTGAGGTTGCACTGTACATGCTGATCAGCATTCATAATAACTCCCCTTGACCAGCAATGTTATAATGAAAATAATAAAATCATCTTGACTGCAACATTTTTTTCCACTCATTTTGAAATACTGTGCTATTTTTCATTCTTTTTGAATTCACATGACGCCCTGTAGAATAGAAACTAAAATGTAAAACAGATACCTTTAACATTATGAAAGCAATCAGTTGAACATAATTTATTCAGACAGTTGGAGTCTGCTTTAATATTAATGGAGAAATAGTGCATTTCTTTTCCATTATAATGATTTTACAAAGAGCTGTGGTGGACATTTGCTAAGGATTACATTACATTTAACAGTGCTATTACTTTAAAAAAATTATAAATTAATCTATGAAAATAAACAGAAATTAATATGCTCAAATACATATTGGGTAAACAACCAATAGGGAACAGATACATTATGCATCCCATTATGCATTTTTATGCACACTAACTCACCATCATTATCAACATAGAGTTAAATTAGTCATTCTGTTTTTAAATGATTGAGCAGGATGACCAAATGAGCAAAACATCTGGATTAGGGTATCTAAATACACTCATTCTCTTTTGTATTTAAACTGTGGGATTACGGTCGCATGGCAGTCACTGAGAGCCATGTCTCAGCTTTACAAGATCACTGCTATCAACCTGATTGAAAATGTTTAAGCGCTTCAGACTGAAGCTCTGTGATTGGCTGTACTTAACTGTAACAGTTGGTTTACCAGGTGTCCGTCCAGGTCAGAAGTAATGCACTTGAACTGAGAGGTGTGGCTTGGCTGTTTGTAGAGATATAGAGGCCTAAGTGCACTGTGTGAATGCGTGTGTGTGAGGGCAAGAGGGGTAATAATCGGAGGTTACCTGAGGTAACTGTGTCATTGTTTGCAGACATCACATGGTAGAATCCACAACTGTCTTTTTTATGGTTTAACTGTCCCGGGACTTGTTACATGTGGTGTCCAGGTCGTCTGAGGTTGTGTGGGCAAGCGGGTCATCCATAAATATTTGTCTCAGGCCCCATGTTTTTTATAAATCCTCATGGTAAAATTCTTTCATTGTGTTTTACTACATCTCGATTTTCTTTACATATATATATATATATATATATATATATATATATAATTTCAGTTCAGTTTCATTCTGCTATTTTAAATTCAAATTCCAGTTCTGCATCCTGTTTAATCAGTTCAGATTTGCTACTGACAGTGCCAAGGCTATGAGTTTGATTGAGGGAACATACAAATGGTAAAATGTATACCTTAAAGCTATTTGGATAAAAGTGTCAACCAAAAACATATATGTCAATTTAATGTAGGCAAATGGTAAAAATATGTAAATTATGCATTTATTGTCTATTGCCTCATGGGAAAATAGAAACACAATTTCACTCTAAAGAGATGTTTCTATTGATCATGGCAAAACTTATTCATCAAATGATGATCAACTAAGGGAGAGGAATGTTATAACTGGGCACTTTTCCAGATGGTTGGTGTAGACTAGCATACTTATGGCATTTTAAAGAGCTGATTCAGGTATCTGGATCACAGTGGCGCAGCGATGCTACAGATTTTGGCAGCATTAACCGATTTGCATAAATCCTTTAGTGGAATAGCCACTAGTGAATCAACGCAGACAGCAAAAGCAAAAAAGGCACTATCATTGGGCACAATACATTCTTAAGATGAGCTAATCCACAGAACACTGATTCTTTTTTAGTCGTCAAAGAGACGGCTTAATCTAAAAAACAGGATGCATGTTGGATATTGCTAGTAGCTTTGTCAAGCAAATGCAGGTTGATGTTTTCATGTATGCCTGACCAGAGAATCCTGGGGTCATGACCTTTGTAAACTGGCTATTGAGAGCGAATGAAGGCATGAGCCAAGCTTAAGCTTGTCTCAGTGGTTTGCTGGGGCCCGTCTGCTGAGGGAGAGAGAAAGAGAACGAGAGACATTCAGATTCATGCAAAGATTGGGTTTGTAGTTTGGGTGACCCTGCGATCCTCTCTAATCCTCTATAACGGATGCCTATTGTTCTGGCATGCAAAGGTCATAGCTCAAGTGGAGTGGGTGCATTGCATTTTCCAGACAGCTTGCTGCTCTAATTTACCCTATGAGTCTGGAAAACTCTCCATGCTGTAACAGCTGCTCAAACTGACTGAGACACTTGGTTAATGGGCCTCCTAGAGAGCTATGCTGTAAAACATGTTTAATAAACCCCTACAACTTAAAGTCAATGTGAAATACAGTTATGTTATGTAATACTGTTTTTTTGTTTTGTTTAATACTCTCCTCTTCGACTGATGGTCAAGTACACTGTTGGTTAAATATACGGTAGGTGTTACCGCGGTCAGTTATTAATTTCCATTTCATTTCCATTAGTATTTTATTGAGTAATATTTAAATATTGTACATGTTAGTTTATGCTTTTATTTAAAATTAATTAAAAACATAAACGTTTAAAGCTTGTTCTGCGTTTTTAAATGTAATTAAGCATTTATAAATTAATTAATTACATTTGGAATTAAGCAAAATTTATGCCTAGCAATACCATATTTACACAAATCTAATTTGAACAATATAAGTATTACCACAGCAATATTTTAAGTATAGTTTTATGACACAGTTGTTGGGTTTAATATTGGTAAATGGAATTATAATAATGATTGTGCCCATTATAGCAAATAAATAATTTAATGTCAACTTAACTAGAGGTACCTGGCTCAAATAATAGATGTTTTTGCTGATAAAAATAATATATATATTTTTCTGAAAAAAAAGTTAAAAATTGTTAAATTTCATTTATTCAATTTTTTTTTCAAGTGCATCAAAATTACAAATTTTTTCCAAATTATTGGGGGTGAAATTACTTTTTTTATTTTTATTCTTGAGTTACAGGCATGCAGACATTAGAAAGGAAAGTGCTTTTTCCTATTTTTTAAGTGTCATCATTGCCATATAATTCAACAAAGATTGCTAAAGTCTTAAAAGTCGTAAAAGATTTTACTAGCAAACCTAAAAATCTCTAAATAATCTGTAATAATCTGTAAAAATAACATAATATTTCTTTCTATACAATAATTTTTACCCTATCAGGTGAAAGTTGTAATTTTGACCTCACTCTACAAAACAGTGTATTTCTCTGTAAATATACATTTGTGACATTCAATATTTTGCCTTTCATTTATGCTTAAGAAATAAATATTAACAAAATCTAATTTTTGAGACAGGGAGTTTTTTTTTTTTTTT
The DNA here is from genome assembly GCA_032275025.1 of Enteromius treurensis. Taxonomy (NCBI): domain Eukaryota; kingdom Metazoa; phylum Chordata; class Actinopteri; order Cypriniformes; family Cyprinidae; genus Enteromius; species Enteromius treurensis. Next base: position 8,682,348 of record JAUCMU010000143.1, read on the forward strand.
TTTTGGTTGATTGGATACGGAATAACCCAGATAACAACAGTTTTGAAGCTATTATGACATATAGAGATGGTATTGAGGTTGAAATTGTTTCCTCAAAAATTCCTTGGATGAAACCAAGCCCTGCGCTGCATTTTTACTGATTGAACATCCTGTTAGCAGTTCAAAATAATACTATTCTAGAAAACAGATCAGAAAAAAAAAGAACAACACAGAGAGTGAAAGTTGCATTGATTGACGCTCAGACAAGAGCTTTGTGTGGCTTTGTGATTCACTGCACAAATCAATTTTGTGAAGGCACAGCTGTTTCCCAGGAGCACGGTTATGTCCCAGCCTTTTCTAGCAGTCCCTAATGATGGCACGGTGTTAGAACAGACTGCGGCCTGTCTGTTTGTTAGGGAGTGTTTGGACTTGGAATCACTGGGCTGTTTGTATTTGCGGTTCTGCGGTCAGCGTGTATGCTAAGACGATGAAGCTGCAGCTGTCCCTTCCTCTAAAAGTGTGAATGGGAGGGAATGAACAGTTTTACTCAACTGCAGTGGGCAGAAAGACATAGTGGATTATTAATAACTGCTGGCACATGTGTTTGAAGTGGATATTTAACAACAATAGTGATTGATGACCAAGTCATCGATCAAACGTTCCCTGTTCACTATAATTGTGTCTTACTGTGCATAATTCATCACTTGGTGTTATTCTGAAGAAAACAGCATTTGTTTTTATAATATTCGCAATCATTTTTCTCTAAAATGACTTTTAAAGATGGTGAAAAAATGTGGCTAATAATATCATAGGTAACTTTTCATGATTCAGTCAAATCCGATGGATAAGATTAAGTCACATCCTAGTTTGTACTGTATTCCAGTAAATATTCTGCTTCACTTGGAAATAGGCTTATGTTACATTACAAATGCTAAAAGCATTGCAAATGACGTTTATGTAATATTTCAACAAAGAAAGACCAGCCACATGCTTTGCTAAGCAATAGATTGCGAAATACGAATATAACAGTATTTATCTAAAAATGTAATTTATGTACAATAAACCATAAAAGTAGAGTCTGAACAAACAATCTGCCTGCGTTTCGTTATTTGTCATTTGCAACCCATTTTGCAATGTGAAATGCATTCACTCTCTCGATTCAATGAGAAAAAATGTAGAGCAGAACTTGATTTTATTCAATGGGAATTGATTGGATGTTACATACCAGAGTGGAGCAGTCTCTAAATAGCCATTAGTCTTCTGTTGGTCAACATTATCTTGTGATTTCAGGGCAAAAAGGAAGTGGGTTTGCAGAAAGAGCAAGTCATTACATTTTTATTTATTTATTTTTTTTTTTTTACAGCATTCACAGATGAATTGCTCATGTGATAAGAAAGTGCACATGGTCAGTTTTGATTTTATGCTAACTGAATTAGAGAAAAATAGGTGAAAAATGTTTGGCCTTATGCATGCAAAACAAGTTGTATTGTGTGAAAAATGTTTAGTACATTTAAATCAACTGGAGCAATTTACATAAGAATGATGAATGCTTTAGTCTACATAGAAATTCATTCTGCTCATGGATAATATATAATTATATATAATAAAAAGGAAAACTACAGAGAGATTTCTCTTTAATTTCAGAGAAAATAGTTGACCTTTTGCGCAGTTTGTAGATTGTGATTGCGTGGGTAAGGTGTTTGACACCCCCTAGATCTTCATTTCTTTGTCCTTAGTCATTTAGAAACCAGGAAACTTGGGGACATTTTCACAACTGGTAACCCCTTCTGCAAATAAACCAAGCAACTGTTGAGTGGAAAATACCATACTACTGAATTCTTTGCACGCACTGTTATACTTTCGTGTTTCGTGAGCCCCAATCTCTGCTAAAATCAGGGCAATGAAGGTTGTTTGAAGTTAGTCAGGTTGCTTACCGGATAGAAAAGACTTCACCGGGCACCTTAACTAGTAGAGATTACATTTTCCCATGTTTTAAACAATGCTTTTGATAGAAGACCCACATTCTTCCTTCCCCCACTCCCGTTAGTTCTAGCAGAACACATGGGAATCACAAAGACATGAAGATCTAGCGGTTGTGAGGCACTAATTGTCGCATAGATTGAATCGTGCATAATTATCCTCTTCCGTCTTTGTTTCAAACCCTAAAGGAAACAAACCCTTTCCTTGTATCATCAATGAGAGGTTCATGGCATTTCAAATGCTAATGGAACAGGTGCTTTTAGCTGTCATGGGAACATGAACCCTGCGACTTCGTTCAATGATAGGAAGTCACATGCGCTTTTTAGAGTAAGTTTTAGAGTACGCAGAGATGCATTCTTGTTTTTCCTCTTTGTCCTTTGTGCTTATTAAATTTCCCACCATCTTTTTGCCCCATGTTATCAAAAGAGCTTTTGTTTTCAGTAGTTGAGCTCTTCATAAAAGCAATTAAAGGGAAGTGTTTAGGCAGATGGGTTTTATTATATTATATACTTTTTTATTTTATTATTTTTGACAGCTGATTTTATTAATACTACAGTATATGTCTGATTGATGTATAATACTACAATGGTCATTCATTGAGGATGCGTTCTTAAATTGAATTAGAATTAGAAACTGTCATCTCTTGCTGTATTGCTGTATTTAGCACCTTGCTACATCACATTTTTAATTAATTGCTCTGAATTAACAGCCCTAATAGACATCAGAATGCCATGTTAAATAGAGCAAACAGCGTAACCCAAATACCACTGCAGCACATCGTACCTTTCCTCTTCAGAGAGTTTGGTTACCCAGCATCCCCCTCCCTCCATTATGATGCTGCATGGCTGAGGGCTGAGTCAGCGCTTGTGCAGAAAAGAAAGTGAGGGAGGAAAAGAAAGATGCAGTGTGAGTCACAGAACGTCCACTTTGATCCACTCAGCATTCAGAACCTCATCTCCCATCAGCCCGCTGGGCACAGAGGAATAACCTACTGCAGTGTTCAGTCTTTGATAAGCTCTCAGATTCATACAGTAGTGTTTAGAAAGGAAGACACTCAAAAGGACGATTGAAATGTAACTTATTGTCATGGTTAAATTGCAATTTCTTAAAAACACATGGTGCTTTGTTTTTATTTTAGCCATTTTTTTTCCAGCTGTGTGGACTCATACAGTCCTAAAAAAAAATTGGGACATGAAATGTCAAGAAGTGGTAGTGGAAAAAGATTTTTTTTTTATTTATTTTTTTACAGGAAACGTTTTATATTTTTATGTCGTTATGCATATAGTTATTTTGACCATTATTAAAGGGATAGTTCACCCCAATATTAAAATTCTGTCTTTAATTTGCCACCCTTGCATTGTTCCAAACCCTTTATCCTTCTTTGGAACAGAAGTTAAGATATTTTGATGAAATCCTAGAGCTTTCTGACCCTATTTAGACAGCACGGCCACGTTCACAGCCAAGAAAGGTTGTAAGGACATGATTAAAATAGTCCTTGTGACATCAGAGTTTCGACCCTAATTGTGTTAAGCTACAAGAATATTATATTATTTTTTGAAGAAAACTAAATAACTTTATTTAATGATCTATTCTGTATCAGTCTTTGATGAGTGTTCACGAGAGTACCGCAACATATATGTGGTTTTCTTTGAAGTACAGTAAATCACAGTCAAATTTAAGTGCATTTCAGTGTAAATCTTGCTTGCCAGCCATCATTTGAAAAAATCAGAAGAGCAGCTCGGACATTCCGCTAAACATCTCCTTATTTGTTCCTTAGAATAAAAACTCATGGAAGGTTTGATTAAAGGTTTTAGGTGATGACCTTTTTTTGTGAACTGTCCCTTTAAAATAAATGGTGTCCACTTACATTTTAAATTACACTGCGTCTAGGTCCACAGTTTTAAATATATTTGGTTGGTGGTGTTTCTGTAAATAAGAATTACATAGCAAATTCTAGACAGAAAGCAGGACAGTGCAATACCCAGTATGTCTGATTCTGAATGTGTCCCAAACAGAAGCATGCCTACTCTTCCCTGTTTGGCTATGTTGGCTCTGAAAGAATGTCACAGTCGAATCCATAACCTAGATCCAAGACGATTCACTTCTCAGCCAGTCAGTAGAAAGAGTAAGAAAGTGCTTTTGGCAACAGCAGTACAACAGGGCAGGAAGGTGGGGGTGGGGGGGAGTCTGCTGTTAATGCTCACAGGGCATTCTGGGTAAATTGCAGTGTTACAAAAATCAAGGCTCACTGGCATTTTCTTTCCCTTGGCACATTGCGTTCTACAAAAGGTGAAAGGTGGATCATTGCAAAGTATGAAATCAGAGGGGTTATTAATTGATCGCTTCATGTGTTTTTACTATAATAGTAGTTTTAAAAGCCAGCAGTTATTTTTATTGCTAATGATGAGTCTTGGAAAATCTTCGAATTCTACAGCATCAGAATCAATCTTCAATTTTCCTGACCACGTAATTTCGGGAAAACTGTCTGGGAAAAGCTCAGCCCTGGGACACATGCTTGTGACACGCGGGGTGACCATAGAAACACTTTGTGTGGGTGTGTGTGACCGCAACACCCCTATTTTGTCATCTTTTGGACTGCTCCTTCTCTCTTTCCCGCACTCTTTCTCTCTCCCTCGTTTTCTCCTCGGAAAAAGATTTGCGCAGACGAAAAAAAAAAAGTTACATTCTCTGTTTAAGACATAATAAAGATGGTATCCGAGCAACGGACAGGAATAAAAACACATTTCCCTGAGCTCCGCAATAACAAAATGATTCAATTACTGCATAAATACAGCTGTTTGTGTGTGTGTGCGGCTGACAGAGCGAGAGCAGCAGAGCTGGTAGGCCTGGCTTTTTCAGGACACTCCAGTGGTCACCGTTTTGCCTCATGCTATCACAGCCGCCCTTCCATCGGCCTCTGTCAGATCAAAGATGCTCAGTTCATCTGCCATAATGAAGCTATTCATCAGCCATGTTTATCAATAACATTCTCATCCTTTATGTGCTCACGAAATGCAGTCAAAGCGCTCTTCTCAGACTGATTGTAGTAAAAACAGAGCATTCCGTTGGAGTGGGTCCAGGCCTAATATGGAAAAAGACTGAGTAGGCAGGAGAGAGAGAGAAAGATGGAAAGAGAAAAATGCAATATGCTCCTTAGTTCTCCGCTGATCGTCTTCATGTTTGTGTTGTTAATACTGTAAAAGAAAGGCGCAGGGTTTAAAAAAAATATATTGCTAAGTTGATAATTTATATGCTGGGGTGCTTACGTGGGTGAAACATGTTCAAGTTCTCCTTATTTTACATTTATTGTCATATAGGGCTTGGCATATGATGGTGTATATATTCAGCAATGTGTGTCAGCCAGCAGAATTTACAAAAATTACTAGGTGTCCCAAGAAAGTCAAGGAACAACAAATGTTATTAAGAGGTTGCTGTGTTGTGGCTTGTTATTTGAAAATTAGTATTTAAATTATTTACACTTAAAACTTCATTTTGAAGTTTTTGTAAAACTATTAATTTACAACTTCTCACTTAAAAAAAAAAGTTGTCTTTTTTACAGTATATTTGTTATATTTGTAATTTTTTTAAATTGTTTAATTTATTGGTCACCCAATGCAAATATGTTTTTATACTGAGCTTGTGTGTGCTTATTCATTTCCTCATTTTGGTGCGCATTTTATTTATTCATTCATTAATCTATATACATTTTCATTCTATTGTGTTGCAGAGTTCTTCATATCCTTGACTCGCATGATTCAACTCATGATGTGATAAATAACTTTGGCCATGTTCAGGAAATTTCTGTTGCAGTTCTGTTCAGTGCTACTTGTGATGCAGAAATTACACAGTTGCCCAGTTTTTTGTGTCTTCGCCTGATTTGGGCCTCATTTGACCGGCCTCTGAGCTTTTTCCAAGGCAGCAGACAGGAGAAAATGCTCAACAAATGTTTATTTTTGCCCGAGCGGTTGGTGTATTTGCTAGTGCTGAAGCTAGAGCAGTGAAAGGAGCTCTGAAGAAAAGAAAATACCTCCACACACGTGTGCAGGGAAACAAGCCCGTCTCTAATCCCCCTCTATTCCTGAAATCACTATTTCCTCCTGGCGTTTCCTTCCTGGAAATTTGTGCTGTCAGTGGGTGAAAATTGTGTCCAGGCTCTTCTAAGTTCTCAAGCCAGATTGTCCAGTGGAATATTTGTTCAATGAACCCAAATTTAGTTCGTGAAACTATTTTGGGGCAAGCTATTTTGGACATTAACATAGCTAAATAAAGCGACCTTACCGTTTCTCTAAACACATGCAGTTGAACCTGATGAGGGTTTAGCAGTGTTTTGGACATCATGTCGTGTGTCTGTTTGCGCAGCTTGGTTTTCTGGTTTTTGTCAGCCTCGATTTTCCATATTTATTCTTTTTTTGTTTTTCTGTAAATCTTTGGAAAGTTTACTCAGTAACTGTATCAGTTCCCTGATTGCAGATGTGAGTGCGTACAGTGAGTCTCTCAACCTCCCAATTACTGCACTCTGCCTGTATTCAGCTTCTCCCTGTGCAAACGTTTAAATAGCTGGAAATAAAAACACATTATGCTCCTCTGTTGCTGTTGGGTTCAAAAAATGTTAAATCTGGTTTTCTTTTTCGGGACGTTTCAGCGAAAACACTCGTAAAGGAGGTTTTATAATCTTTTCAATAAAGGTCTGAAGCAGCACAAGGACAGGGCAGTCAGGTTTCCCATGTCAGAAAGAGTGCATGGTTTCTTCACTTTAATGCAAAAAAAAAAGCTGTATTGCACTAAAGCGACCAAATTCTGCTTAAAACATTATTTGTTATTAGAGTCCAGTATGTTTGGGACTTTTTTTCTTCCTAATGCACTGACAAAGAAATAGTTTGGGTTGCACTTTCTTGGATTTCTTGTTCAGATGGAATTATGGCCAGCATACCATGTATTTTGCATTTCTTTCCAAACTGCACAATTACAGTAGTTGCATATATCATTTGCATTCTGCATTGTTTTTTCACCTAAGCTTCAATTTTCGTTCATGGTGGTAGTGTTTTGAGGAAGATGGTAAAGTTCCCGGTGTTTCAGAAGATGGTTTCTTTGGGGCAGCTGTGAGAGCTTTCAATGCCGTGAGCTGCAGAAGTGGCTTATCGCATGAGATCCACAGCGTGCCGAAGTCATGTCTCATTATGTTCTTTTAAAACCTGCTCACTGCTCACAGCACAACCAGACCGGGGAGCACTGTGTTTTCTCTTTCTTTTTTTTCTTTATTTCACTCTGTTTGAATTACTGTGGCCAAGCAGCCCTTGGCCATTTTTCTCTCTTTCTCGCTCTCTGCGGTTGCATTATGCCTAAGCAAAAGTGACACGCTGGTAACGATGTCATGCTATATTGATGCCACAGCTGACATCATTCAGCTCGAACCTGAGTTTCATTATTTTACCATAAGGGCAAAAACCCTCCTATAGAACATAAGTTCATTCGCTTGTGGGGATTTTTTTGGCTGATGATTATCGCAGAACTGTAAAGCAGCGCTCTCATTATGACTGTTTTATGCACACACACGCACAAATGGCCACGGCGGTGCGCGCAGAGCTTCGAGTCTTGTTAATGATAATTGATAGATGTGCATGTTTAATGTTCGGTTGGGGTTTTAGTAACATTTATAGCACAGTCTGGTGCTAGTTTAGGCTTTTTAGAAATGGTCAAATATGGAAGTAATTAGTCAGACCAAATGAATACCGCACTAAACGGTTAAGGGACTGCGGTTCGCAACGTGCCTGGGAGGTAGATCTGTGTGTGTTGTTGTTGTTGAAAACTTACCACTGAAAGTGAAAATAGTCAACAAAACATAATTGGATAAATGATGACTGCACATGGGCCTTGGGTGAAAAATGGAAACAATGGAGGATTGTGGGTGCAATAGAAAACCCTGTGCACAATTAACTGGGAAATCTGTTCAATATCATCAAGAGTTTGTTTTTGTTTGTTTGTTTGTTTTAGAAAAAATAAATCTGTAATTTACGTTTTCTTTTTTTGTAAAAAACAACGAATAGGAAAAAACACTTTTCAATAAATGCGTCAATAGAGGAAAAAGCCAGGATGATTCATTTCCCCTTCGTACTTGAATTGAACTGCAGACGTGGCTTTTGTTGTCAGAAATAGATTTTGAGTTAAAACATGAATAACATTGTTATTTTTTTCCTCTTCTTTCCCAGGATGAGTTCCATCCGTTCATTGAGGCACTGCTGCCGCACGTGCGTGCCTTCGCCTACACCTGGTTCAACCTACAGGCCCGTAAGCGCAAGTATTTCAAAAAGCACGAGAAGCGGATGACCAAGGACGAAGAGCGCGCCGTCAAGGATGAGCTCTTGGGCGAGAAACCGGAGGTCAAACAGAAGTGGGCGTCTCGCCTCCTCGCCAAGCTCCGCAAAGACATCCGGCCTGAGTGTCGGGAGGACTTTGTGCTGTCCATCACAGGGAAGAAACCTCCCTGTTGCGTCCTCTCGAACCCGGACCAGAAGGGGAAGATGAGGCGCATCGATTGTCTGCGGCAGGCAGATAAAGTCTGGCGTCTGGACCTGGTGATGGTGATTCTGTTCAAAGGCATCCCGCTGGAGAGCACGGACGGGGAGCGGCTGGTCAAAGGCGGCCAGTGCTCCAATCCCATTCTCTGCGTCCAGCCTCATCACATCAGCGTGTCTGTCAAAGAGCTGGACCTCTACCTCGCCTACTTCGTGCAGGAAAGAGGTGAGTTTGCACGACCGCTAACATGTGAACGTATCCTCGCCCGTTCGATACGGAGGGTACGAATGGTTCTAGGAATTGCGCTATTGCTGAACCGTAACGGCAGTACTGGGAAGTCGTGATGTGCAAAGATACAAAGAAACATAGACTTGTGGATAGGCAGTTTGGCGTGTGGCGTATATCACAGAAAGATGCTCTGGCTCATTCTTCTGAGAAAGCTGTTGACTCATCATCCTGTGCTGTTGATACCAGGGGCGCCAATTTTTGTGTGCAGCTTTTGCTTGCAGGCCTCAGAATGCAGCGCGAGGCACCGCACTAGTCAACATTTCAAACCAGAGCCGTGCTGTCAGAATCACCGACATTTAGTTGGTTTCAACCAGACAGACCGGAAGAAAGAGTTTAAGACATAAGCTGAGACAACACTGTGAATCATTTAAAATAAGTGGGTCTGCTCTGACAGGCCTGTAGATGTGTTTTTGTATAAATGGAGCTGTGGAGGCTGCTGGGATACATTCAGGCTGTATAACCCTGCATTTGTCATTTGTGAACTTGACATCATGCTTTATATTCTGAAAAAATTGACACCATAATCAATTTGCAGGCATTTGAAGAAAACAAATTGATTCATTACACAGGTGCAAACTCCAAAGTTCACATCAAAATAGATCAAGCGGGTCTAACAGCTGTAAATAAAGAGTTTTGCATAAACTGTAGCCAACAACAACAACAACAACAAAAAACTTCAAGAATGGTCATAACTTTTTTAAATTCAGTTACGAAAATATTGGTCAGTTATTTAGCTTGCTCTTAGTTTTATCGGAAAGTAAGACTGATTAGTCCTTGGCAACTTCTAACTGGTCTTAATAGCTCTTAAAGCAATAGTTGACTCAGAAATGAAAATTCTGTCATCATTTACCCTCAAGTAGTTTCAAAGCTGTATGGATTTCTTTGTTCTGACGAACACAAAGGAAGGTTGACTTCCATAGTATTTTTTACTTCTATAGTATTTTTTTGGAAGTCAATGGTGACCAAAACAGCCTGGTTACAAACTTTTTACAGAACAAAGAAATTCATACAGGTTTGCAACTACTTAAGGGTGAGTAAATGATGACAGAACTCCTCTGGTTCCCACGTTCTGACTTTTTTCCTCCTCTCCTGTTTGCATCTCTTATTAACTTAGCTTGAGACGTTATTATTTCACAAGGTGGCAATAAATTGATTGAAGTTACTGTATAGGATGTACATCTATAATGTAAAAAATGTTTCTTGACGTGTTTTTACAAAAATATTAAGATGCATAATGAAAAGGAGTATTTCTACAGCATCGAAACAGAGTGTTAGAATGAAATCTGAAGCATCGTGTGACACTGAAGACTGGAGTAATGGAAAATCAGCTTTGCCGTCACAGCTAAGTGATACATTTGATTTAGGCTACTAGTAATTTTGACTCATCCTTTAGTTTGGAAAAGCAAACAAAAAATTATTTACTGTACGCTTAAGCCTGAATAAACTTTTGAAAGATTTTCTAGCGCGAGGTTATCAGTAAGCAACGTGGAAAGAATGTGATGTAATTATCCGTAAAGAAAACTCCACCCACAGCACTTAACATTGCGGCCGATAAACCGGAAGGTTCGTCGACGTAGAAAAGTAGTCAGACCTCGGAATTATGATTCAGACTATTTAGTAACTAACTTTAAAAACAAATGTTTTTACTGTGACTTTCATGAACAACAAGCTACAAGCTTTAACTGAGCTTCCGGTGTGTAAGTATTACTGTAAGTGCATTTTCCGTTCGTTTTTAAAAACCAAAGTATGAGTCAACATTATTTTCTGTGGTAATTAACAACATGCTACAGAAGTATAAATATAACTTTAAAATACCGTTCACTCATTCACAGTAATACAGGCATACATTTAAGAAGCTCAGTCTCTGTGGCAGCATGGTGTGTGTTTGTATATTAAAGATGTGCATTGCTTAGAAGTTGTGTTGGGAGGTCAATTTGACAGGATGAAGAAGTGTGTGTGTGGGTTCATAACAACAGTAGTTAGGGTGACTCAGCGATCTGTGTATGTGTGAACAGTGCGATTGCATCTCTCTGTGTTTATGTGTTCCAAACCTTTTATTCAGTTCAATCGCAATCTCAGTGTTGTAGGAGTTGTTTATTCTCTTTTCCACTGCCATTTACATCTCTTCATATATAGAAGAGTTGGTTTCACTCCGTTTCGATGGTCCCGTTCTACTGACTATAAGTTACGTTGCACATACATACCTACTGACCCTCATTAGAGTGTTTGTAGAATATTAATAGACTGGTATGGTTAGAATTAGTTACTTATAGTGTGATTCTTATAGAATGTCTGTTATAAAGCAGATATCAATGAGACAGTCTGGTAATATTCTAATGAGAGTTTGTTGTTGTGTAGGTGCAAAGTTACTTATTGTAGACAAAATGCTCAAAAGGGACCATCAAAATAAAGTGTTACCGAAGAGTCTAATGTGCACCTTTAATGCATGCACTAACCAGACATGTAAATGGAAACTCTGCAAGCAGCAGTTAGTTCAGTCCTCAAATCTGATTGGTCAAGCAGCGTTGATAAACAGTATGGAATTTTTTCACTTTGTGTCATTCCACCTGTGTTTGCAGCGTTCCAGACCAGAGTAAACTACTGCTCAAAAGTTAGTGGTCACGGTACATTTTTATAAATGTTTGTCCCAAGTCTCATGTTCACCAAGGCAGAATTTATTGATCTGTAAAAATAGATATATTCTGAAATATTACTACAGTGTAAAATAACTGTTAACTATCACAATAGATTTTGAAATGTCATTTATTTCTGTAATGCAAATATTATTTTTCAGCAGGCGGTTCTTTAGGTTTCATCCTTGAGAAATCATAAAATGCTGATTTAATGTCAAACATTTCTTGTTATTATCAATATTGAAGACATTGTGTGGCCTTAATACAGGTTTCTCAGGATTCTTGATGCATTTACTAGAAATATCAATAAAATATCAATTAAAAATAACTAAAATGACCCTGTTAACACATTTAAACAATTCCTTGCTGAATAAAAGATTTAATTTCTTAAAAAAAAAAAAAAGCTACTGCGCTATGACTTACAGTATGAACATTAGTGTATATGACCACTGACCCGGGAGGAGAAACTGGACCTATTCCACACAGAACGTACTTTTTTTGGCTCAATTCATCTTTTCTACACCAACTTTTATGATTATTCATCTGTTGTGTAAAAACAATATCATATCAGCACAAGTGCTGTAGATGCTGGCAAAGCATTTGAAAATTTTAGTCCACAGCTGCAGCCTGCCGTTTTCTCTCTGTCTTTTGCTCCTTTACTTTATCGTTCGTTCTTATTTCCGCCCCCTCAGGCAACCTTCACCCTCAGTTGTCTGGGTCAGACGGGCAGCCCGCAAGTCACCTGACCTGCCTAATAGCCTACAAACTCCTTGCTGTAAACAGTCTGATAAGGAACTGTGTCCTTTCTCCCTCACTCCTACTAACGACAGCACCGCAGAGAGAGAAAAAGAGGGAGCGCAAGGATAGGAAAAGGAGGAGTGGCCAAGAGAAAGGCTAGAGTGAAAGAGGCATACAGTCAGCATTTGCCCTTAAAGGCACAGGGCCATCTTTGACTTGCAAGGCATGCTCAAATTCCCTTCATCTCGGTGAAGTTGAACAGGACTGGCTGTGTTTCTGCAGTAGCAGCTGTGTGTGTTACTGTGTGTGCGCGCACTGAAACCTTCAGCTCTGTTTCGATATCTTTGCTAATGGAGCAAAGAGCGGGGTGGGGCACGGGTCCCGCATGGAGGCCAGTTTGAGAAACAGTGGCCATTACTCTTACTGCCCTCCTTCTCTCATTCAACAGGCTATTCGCTTCACAAATGCTTCAACCGCAAGTCTCTCGGGGTGAAACGGCTCCCTTGAAAGATGATCAAATTAATTACATTTCTGAAAGATTAGGATACGAGCCTCATTAGAGATATAAGATTTATCTAGCTCTCCGTATCGCTTTCCAGCGGAGGTCACATGACCTGGCTCCTGCCCCAGTCCTCCTCTGATCTTTTTTTGTAACTCACAGGCTCTGAAGCTTTTGCTGGGACAATAAATATTGCGCTTGTCAAAACAAACAGGATGGTGGTTTGACCGAAACGGAGCCCACGGCTGGTTTGGTGGCACTGGAGGCGTCTGTGGCTGAAGCTCGTTCTCCGGGCCTCGGTGTCCCGCCGTTCGAGGAGGCATTAAAATACATAGACTCTTTTTCCATTTGTTTCATGTGTGAGAATTGCACTGCTAGTCAGCCGTGCAGGAAGACGCTGCAAACGCACACACGTGTGCACGTGGACGCACACACACATATTCAGTAAACACAGAGAAGCTGGAATGTGCTCCAGTGCTCTGGCAGCGGAAATTTGGGAGGGGTGGGAGAAAGAGGGTCAGCTCAGGTCAAGTTCACAGTGCTGTCGGCCTCCAACAGGGGGAGGTGTTCGGCCTGCTTATCTTCTTAAAGGGTCAGCACCTAATAAGCAAAGTATGCTAGAATAGAACAATAACTTTTTTGTTGTGCTCTACAGGTACGTCAGTTATAATTACTGTACTTATAATAACAATACTGTCAAATATACAGTTCATAGGTCAGACAAAACAAAAAATACGATTTAAAAAAAGTTAGAAAAATGAATAAAGAATATTTTTTTCTGCAGATAGTCATGCAGAAGAACATCAAAAGGTTTTGTGTTGCTGTTAATTAATTAGAAGAGATACAAAGCAAATGATTACACATTCTACATTTTTTCAAGTTTATTTTGAAAATTAAAACAGAGCATTGAGCATTTCCACCAGAGCTCTCAGACTTTTGGATGGAAGCAAAGATATTGTTAAACATTAGAAGTGACTGGCAAACGTGCGATTTCCTGACACAAAACAAGATCTGCTCGCTTGTGGCTGAAGCTTGCGGGTCTCATGTAGAAACATCAAAGTGTTCCGATCCCACTGAACTTTCTTTTCACACTTTACTGTTTCTTTAGGTGTTTCGGTGAAAGACCTGCTATTTACAGTAAATAAGTGCTAGCTCAATCCTCTTGCTGCTTTCTGAGCAGTGTTTCCTGAGAGAGAGAGAGCACTCTTCCGAGCCGGTCATGCAGCCTCTCTGTCTGAAGGGAGAAATCCTTGGAGTTGCAATATGTCGATATTCAGTAACATAATGGAGCTTTGATTCCTCCATGAGTTCTATCAAATCAGCCTTTGACACTGTTGTATTTGCAAAGCTGAACACTTTCTCTGATGCATGAAGCTCCTGTTTGATTTCATTGTAGCTCATAATAAAAGCAATATACTATTCATAACTCATGCTGAGAATGCCACGGTGTTCTTTACACAGTACTGTTTACAGTTCATGGTCCAGTTGTGTACAGTCAGTAGTTTACATATCCTTCAATCTCAGATAAAAAGGTATAAAAGCTGTCACTGGGGTGTTACCTAAACTTTACACTATTATATCCTAAGGGTAATAATACATACCTTAAAGTACCAATATGGACCGTCTAGGCTCAAAGGTTTGACTTTTTAAAAGGTACTGCCCCCAAAAAAGCTTTTGTATCCGTATTTTGTACAATCTGTCAGATGTATATATCAATTTTTAAACTAAATTACAATATATATATATATATATATATATATATATATATGCTTTGCATTTATTTGTATGGTTATGGCAATATGCAAATATGTTTTTAGTAAAAAATGAATTGTGAACAGGAGATTTTGGATTGCATTACAGAAATTGTAAGGAGTAATACTAAGATAATCATCCATTGCATTACTTAATTAAGGTAATATTATCAGATTTCGTATTTATTACTTATTATTAACCATATGAATTGCATACAACATAATATTATATCAGAATTTCCCAAACTGGGGTTTGAGGAGAAACTCCAGTGGGTTTGTGAGTTTAATGAAAAAGAAGATTTAAACAGAATCAATTAATTAAGAATGAAGTACTGCTATTGTGTAAATATTAAATCAGTAAAAAAGTAACTGAAGTCTGATTCCAAGTATTTAAATTAAATATAAGCACTGAATATTTGTAATATGATTGCGTAATCCAGATTATGTGTAATCAGTTACTATCCAGCACTGTTTTCCATAGTTTCATAAGAGACATGAAATAACTCCGAAATGAAATAACCAAAAGAGCTGAGAAAGACAAAGGCAAGAAATATTGGAGAGACTGTAGCTAAGTAAAAGAAAAAAAAAAAACAGCATGCGATTGAATCAATGAATGTATAAATTCATAAGATTGATATATAGTTGTGCATTTTATGGAGAGAAAGAGCTGCGTGCAGAGGGAGGTCACAGATGAAAGTCAGGAGCAGTGCAGCTCTATGGTAATCAATCTGTCAGATCAATGTGTGGAGCAGCCGGGCAGAATACAGCTGATAGTGCTGACTGACACAACACGCTCACTGCTCCGCTCCACGTGAGATATGCTGACCACCCCCCTGAGACCGCAGTGAGACAGGCCATCCGGAAAAGTGCGCATCCACCAACCAGAGCCCAAAATGAACACTCACCAAGTGGAAATAAAAGCACTGTTTATGTTTGGTGAGCAAATAACATGAGTATTAGAAATTGCACATTGACTGCGTACGAACTAGATAAGTCATCTACTGTAATTTGCTTGGACAAGCAAAATTACAGGTTATATTTGGACTTTCTTTTCAACCTTTCATCAATCTGTTGATTAACTGGGCCTCTATATACTTCTATCCTTTGAGAATGGGCTAATAAAACATTGTAACTGTGTGTTCTAGCTAATAAATATTAGTGCCGGGACGGTGTCTTCTATCACACGCATAACTGTGAAATGCATCCATATTAAACTACGTCTGATGGTTAACATCAGTAACGTGTGCACAGACTCCTCGTGACCTTACAGAACCTCCTGAAGAGTGCGGGTGATAACCAGACACAGCTCCTGGCTGATTAAACAGTGACTCCCTGATAAACCCCTCATGCATTACTGTATCTCAAACCGCTGTTACAGGTCACCCTCGTTCTGCCATCTGGAACTCTTTGCATTTTTGTTTAGTGGAAATTTAATAGAGGCCACCTGAACTGTCTGAGCCATGGAGGCCTAATTGACCAGCTGTTTGTGTTCACATAACCCTGAGTGTGAAACTCTGCTTTTATTTGATTTCAGGATCTTTAGAAAAAAACACTTTATGATAAAGTTCAATTACTTAGTCAAGTCAATCCATTATACATCACGAATGTGAGAATTTATTATTTATAGGTTAATGCAAATTTTTATTTATATACTAAGGTATGTTTCACATTTCCAGTTGTGGGACTTTTTAAGAAGTTTTAAATATTTATATATTTTGTTACGTTTAATTTAATGTTACTTGGTGTGTCTTTATAATGTGAAAATTTAACAAAATTTCATCTTTTGGCAATTTCTAAATGAAAATTGTCTCCACACCTAATATTTTCAGTGTATAAATTAATAGTGAGCAATGATTTATTTATGAAATAACATAAAATGCCATTATTTTGCTTATGTTTATTGTCTAGTAAATGAAGTTTAAATTGGTGAAACTTCTTGGTCTTTTCAATAGAAATTCATGCTGTTGATGAAAGATTTTGAACTTTGCAAAATTAAAAACAAAACGACAGTACCAATTTATAAATGCATTAAAAAATAAAGAAACAAATAATTGTTTTATTTAGAACATTGGGTCTCATTCACTAAATGTTTGCATGAAATGTGTGTACGTATGGATGTTTTCACGAACAATTCATGAATTATCAAACTGATTCTAAATGTGTTCTAAAATAATCAATAATCATGTACGACCAGGGCCTTATAAGCATTTACAAGGAACCCTACATATAATCAGATATGATATTTACAGGGTGGGTGATATTAAAAATGTATCATTTATGTATCATGTATCATCGCGTGTGAATGTTCAAGGATTTTAAATTCAGACTTTCAACCTCCACTGCATGAGTTCACGAATGTATGTACATAGACTGTGCAAGAGTGGCGTTCTGGTCCTTGACTTGTCCGGGTGTTTGTGACTGGCGGCACACATTTTCGTTTGCTGTTATCAAAGGAAAGCGTTTACATGATACTCACGGTTTGCGACTCCATGTCTGCCGGTCAGATTCGGCTAAACCACTACTAATTGAAGAATGTGTATGAGAGAATGAGAGAAAATGTTTGAGGTTCTAGGGGGGTCGACCTCGCTGGGAGTGTTGGATTACTGACTCTTTATATCAGAGAATAGGTGGAGAAAGCGGATGAAGAAGTGCAAGGCATCTGTTTGAACCCGGGAGATTAAGTAGAGCGAGTAGGTTTGTGCGTGACAGGGGGATGGTGTCCTCGAGCCATATAAAAATTTTTCCTCTGAAATGCCGATGCCCCAGCTGTTATAGTGCAGATAGACAGCTCCACAGATGTAACCCACCTTGTCTTTGCTCTGCCAGGCTGTGTGTAAATGAGAGTGTCAGCTTCATTTCTCAACCTCAGCACAGCTGCCAGGGACCACTATGACTATGTCACAGGACTTGCACTAAGGGGGAGTTTGATAAACAGTTCCAGCATTTTATTGTAAAAGTGCACCTTTCTTCACTGGTATTACAGTGTGGCTATGTGCTCTTCATATGAGTATTAAAAAGAACATTTACTCAAAAATTCAAATTCCGTTATGTACTCGCACGTGTCATTCCATACTTGTATAACTTGTATTTCTTTTGCAGAACGTTTCACTACATATTATGAAAGTCAACAGGGTCCAAAATAGCACTGCTTTGGAACACAAATGACTAATGCCTTAGATATCAGAAACTTCACAGCATTTTTAATTTAGCTTAATGTTAATTTTGCATTTTAATGTTTCTACACTGCAAAAAAAAAAAAAAAAGTTAATAAATGACGGTTGTTGAAGTACATTTTACTAGTAAAAACCATTTTAGTTTTTTTACTTAAAAGGTTCACATTTAATTTAGTATGTACACAGATTTTTTTTTAAAGTATAAAATAAAAATTGTTTATTGTTAGCTCATGATACTCAAGGAATTAAATATAAATGATCAACAAATTATTACAAATTAAACCTTATCAAACAATGTTAAGGAGTGATCACATTTACCACTGTTCAGCACATTTTCACAGAAGAATCCAGTCATTTCAAAAGGAATCAATGCAATCAGAATTCTGCGTAAGGGATTTTTGGGGTTTTTTTCCAGAAAAAAAAAAAAAAAACACTTTGATTTTTTTTTAAATAAAACAAACTGTTCTTTTAGCTTAAATACACATTTTATGCTAAACGGAATCAACGGTGAATAAGGTGCACTATATTTTGCCGAAATACCATATGCAACAGTGTTAGTATCCATAATGGAAAGTATCTTTTTTTAAATTATGTATAAAACCTTAATTAACTGGAATTGTAAATAAAAATGGAAAAATGTACTCATGTTGCAAGTCGTTGCAAAGGTGCTACCGAAAAAATGTTTGAAGATTGAAACTGAAATTTTCGATTGAAACCAGCGACATCAAAGTGTCATCTTTGGCACAGATTTGAAAGCTTTTTCAAGTTTGGTTGGAATCCCCTTAATTTAGTGTGCTCCTCATATATGTCTAAACTAATGCTTTTGTGACCACAAATGGGAAATTAAATTGGTATCTTTTTCCATCTTGACTCAGACGGATGTCTGAAATGACGACAACGGAAGCCGTTCCCCCTGAACAGGAAGTGACACTCTCATTTTTCTTTACCGTTGACAGCACTGTTTAAATGCCGTTACTGAAACTCTTTTGCGATAAATGAAACTTGAAAAATGCGCACTTCGACTCACACTGACGCAAGTGTCTTAACTTTACAAGAAGCTTTTCTTTGTGACAGCAGTGTTCGACTTTAATGTGGTGTGTTGTGACAAGACAATTGCAGACATGTTATTCAGCCAGAAAAACTCCCTCTCTTGCTACCATGTTTTAGTTGAATTGATGAGTCAGGCGATTCAGCGTGTTTTACCCTTTGAGGGGCTGATTTCCCCCTGACGTCTCTGAGGTTTCGGATGTCATTCGTTGTTGCTGTTTTGGAGATTTTCATGGCCTCTACATGGAATAAAACTACGGCGGTCAACAGAATTAAGAAGTCACTAATTTGTACGAAAGGAGAATTAAATATGTTTATAGTGCATACACCCAATGTGGATTTGATTTCTAGACAATTACACAGCTGATGAAGTCAAATTAAAAACGTAAAAAATCTGTGAAACTTCTATGTTTTCTGTAAGCCCTCTGGAACTAATTTTCAAAATGTTTCTTTTTTGATATCTGCTGTGCTCCACTGTATATCACACAATCCCACAGTGGCTATAGTTAGCTGGGCCCTCTGAATTATGCTGTACATTTTACAGTTACTCAGCTAGGGGAAGGTGATGAAAGAAACCAAGTATTATATAGTTCGCTCTCTCTCGCTGTCTGACTTTGAAGCCGCTTTGGTATTGCTCCATGGAGGCATGAGATCTTAAGGCTGAGGGTTGTTTGACAGAGAGCAACAGATCAAAGTGTTAAAAGAGCGAAGTGACAGATGAAAGACAGAGAGGAAAAGGGGAGGCCAGAACCTCCCAGGTCAGAGACTGACATCCTTTCTTGGCATCACATACTATCCTCATTTCAGTGCCCAAGATAGGACACGCACTTTCACACACACATAATTATATACACATAAAGCCATGATACATGCAAAAAAGAATATACACATGGGGCATTTCTACTATGCAGTACATTTTAATGACCCCATCATGCATATTTCATTATACTGGATGGAAATTTACATCTTAAAGGTTCAAATTATATTAATAGAGTGAAGGAAGTGGTTAATTAAAATAATTTAATCACTGATTTATTGTTTAATTGTTGTTGAATTTTTAAGCATGAGGGATATATTAGCAATTTAAGTAATTTAGATTTTTTTTTAATTATTCAGTTATTAACCAAATGTTTATTAATTTGATTATTATTAATGTCAAACTTGTCAGTTTTGTTAGCTTTCCATCTTTCCATCTTTTAAAACATAATATTTTGGTGCCACAAATGTCAGTATTAGCAATGGGTTTTATGAATATTGTGATTTTATTAATTATTTTGTATTAGAAATACTATCTTGTTAAAATTAATATGACACCACCATTATCTAAAAAAATATTAAATATTAACACTTTATCTCTCCTTATTAGGTAAATAGGCTGATCAAGTTGTTGTAATTTACGTAAAATGAGTAAAAGTGTCTGTGCTTGGTCAGAGTATATTTCTGTAACTTCATAAAACCACAATACGTGCAGTTTCTTTTCTGACTTATAAAGTTCAAAAGGTGCTGTGTAACAGGAATGACCCAAATCGGTTCACAGAGTTGTCAGATTTTGACACCTATGTCATATATATGCATATTCATTTTAGGGGGATTTATAACATTTCTTTACCTGGAGCCAACTGAAAGAGGTCAAGTGGAGTTGTTCACGTACAAGGGTATGACTGGTTTTGCCGTTGTGTCACATCTGATGCCTGTGTATCTCTTTCAGCGCACATGGTGTCTATGTAGTGGGTTGTGGCTTTAAAACATTCACAAACTTTCATTTCATCTGTCTATCACTTATGATAAGGATAAGCGAAGTGAACTACTAATTACTAATTTTCCATTTATCATACTTGCATCAACTTGTAGACTTATAGAAGACTTGTATGAGACATATTCATCATTAGCAGGTTGTCTAGATGATCTCAGGAAAGGCCTATCATTTCTTCGTGCAAGTATTAGTAAAAAAATATTTTAAATATGTAGATGGACTGTGCAACACCTGATTCCCCTAACTGTCACTCAACACATAACTCTTAAAGTTTAGCCTCTTTAAATAGCTCTGCGACAGCATTGATGCCTTCAAGTCTTTGAAATCCTTTCCCAGAAGTCCTTTTTGGGTCTCATGCTAATGATTGCTTCGTGCGCAGCGATTTACGCTGGGGAATCCTGGGAGAACTGTAGTCTTGGCCCAGTTTAGGCGCCGGGGTCCTCATCACCTCTCCATAGCCTCTGATCTAATCCTCCCTGCCCTCAAAGGAAGCAATTAAGAGGCTGCCTTTAATCCCCACAGTTAGAGAGAGAGATTGCCCGGTGCTTTGACGGCCAAATGATGCATAAGTGGTTGTTTTGGAGTGGGAGCCCCATTTGAAATCACTTGTCCAGACTTTCTTGAGTGGGTCAGACTGTGAACTTCGTCGAACTCCGTTTGAAGTGAAGTGTGTGTGAAGAGTCAAGCGTGAAGCAGTGACTGTGCATATCAAACTTGAATTACATATTGATTCTCTCATAAATGTGTTTCAGCAGTCGATTAATGGCATTTTTACAGCATTCACCTTTAGTCTACATCTAGTGGTGAACCCAGGTTTTGTGCAATAGTTGCTCATCGGTTGTTACTGAACTCAGTTTCATTGCCACTTCCAGTCACTGTAATGCAAAGAATAACTGTATAGTCATCCGTAATCAAGATGAATAAATAGATATTCAATATGTAATGTTTAAGTAAGTATACTCTAGTATATGTGTGTACATTTACACAGTCACACTTTATTTTAAGGTCCAGTTCTTGTAACAAACAAACCATTCATGTTTTATTCCCTCAATAAACTCCTAATTTGCAGCTTATTATTTGTTAGAAAGTTGATTAAGTTTAGGTATTGTGGACGTAGAATATGGTTATGCAGAATATGTGCTTTATAAATACTAATAAACAGCAAATATATGATAATAGGCATGCTTATAAACAATTAGTTATAGTGAGAATTCCTCCTTATGCTAAAGTGTTACCATATACACAGTATTTGTTGATATTGATATTATAATTTTTTTTTTCCATTTACAGCATATGTTGAAATATAAATAGTAAACAATTTAATACTTATTTATATTTTTACTGCATAAAAGCTATGCACACACCTTAGAATTAGTTATATTATGAAATGATTTGTATTTACATTTAACATGTTCTAACATTAATTGTAAAACAATATATTATGTATTAGATATATACAATGAATAATATTCACTGTATAAAAGCAACATGGTAATATATTACATATAAAAAAAAAATAGCTATAATAAAATATATTTTAAACCTACAGTACACACGGCATGGTAATGCAAATTATTTTCAGTTTTTTTATGACATTTTACAATTTTAAGGTTTACTTTTAAGCAATTTCTGGACCATGTAGGGTCACTTGCAATCTGGATCCTAAAGCGAACCCAGTTGTGCATCACTGCTTTACACAGTGAAATACTAGAAACACTGCTGTCAGCCTCTGATTAACGTGTGCAGGGCTCTTGATGGTAAACTTCACTGCACCGCACAGATGGGAACCATCACTCCTCCTTCAACCTTGCTTGTCTTCCCATTCCTGATATTCACCATGACTCCTCCCTTCTGCCGTTTCCATTATCAGTCATTTTGTATGATAATGAGAGTAGATCCTGAATTTTGACCAGATGTTCTATACGAGGGCTTTTTCTACAACGTCTCATCCACATTTTCCAGTTTAGACATCATTTGCAACGGTAATGTTTACAACAGGATATTGCAGATCCTTGAAACCAGATATTAAAAGGGCTCTCCTTTTTCTTCGTGCTTTACTGATTAGCATTACCTTATCGGTAAAATCAGCTGCCCTTTCCAGTCTATGCTGTCCATATTGCCTGATTCATGGTTCAAACCACATTATATGTTAAAGGAAGTCAAACTTAATTAACGTCCTTTGCGGACTTCAAATGCAATTACTCTAGCATGCAGCTCCGCCTCCTCACCCTCTAATGCTTGGCAAGCATCCTGTGAGATCTTAATCCATATCCTTTGCTCATTTTGCAACATAGAGCTTGAGCGAAGTGCACTTTTTTACTGTTGGCTGGGGCAAGAGCGATCTGGTTCGTCGGCATGAAGTATCGCAACCGTTTTAATTTACTGTACCTCGCTCTGCAGCAATGCTGAGTTTTTCGCAATAGCTTTCACAAAGTGAAATTCCCATCTTACATCAGTAAACTGCTCTGATAGGTTCTCATGAACCCACACTGTAAAATGCATACAGATCGGGCTTTCATTACATTATTAAAAGGATAGATCACTCAAAAAATTAATTTGAATTACTCGCTTGTACGAATTTCTTTCTTTTCTTGAGCACCGAAGAAATGTTGGAAACAGAACATTTGACAGTAGCCGTTGGTGATGCATAGACAGAAATCGAAGCTATTGTAGGGCTTTTACGCAGCGTAGCTCTAGGAACTAGCCAGTAGTGTCATTCCTAGACAACCATTTTCCACTGGTACAAGCATCAACTGGTGAATGGAGGATGCCGTGATCAGAGCTTTTTTTGTGATGTGCCATAAGTTTCGTGATAACAAAGATGGAATGTAAATGTACAAAAAAATTCTACTAAATCTCTTGTGACAACTTGCAGTGTATATATACATCATTGAGGCTGAAAAAAGAACAGGCAACTAGTAAATGCCACTATCGCACAACATCTGCGTACATGTTGGATACTCAGAATACATGACATTCTAGTATTTATTAGACTTCTTTCTCAGAAAGCTTTTTGATTGACATCTCCTCACTCCACCTATCTATTTCGCTCCCATGTGATGATTGGCCTGTTGAGAGATCCTAACCTCTCCCAATAGGGAGCTGCCACTCTTGTCAAAGCAGCCCTGAGGTCAGATCATGGGCAGCGTTTTTTGGTTAGTCTCCCTGTGTGAGAAACGTAAGGTCACATGAAGAGTTTTGATCATATTTTCCTTTACCTTCGTGTTATTTTGGTTCCTCTCCCTGTTCACTTCCATCCTTTGTGCCAATCTTAGCTACCTTCTTTCACATACTGTCTTCTAATTCGTTTTTTTCCTCCTTTGTTATGAATCCGTCTCTCTTTTCTTTTCTTTCCCCCCTTAGCAAATTTTCAAACATAACAATACCGGTAAACATGGCAAAATATTGTTGCTGAGCCATTGCGGTTACGCCAAGGTCCGTTATTTCTACTATCACTCAAGCGTGTCGTATTTACGTTGAAAAGCCTCATTAAGATCGTGCTCTCCATTAAAACTCAACGCCAAGCGCCGTGTGTGGGTGTTTAAACACGCTCCCATATTGCAGCTCTTTATTGTAGCATTTGGAACGCGTTTTAAAGGAATGACATGCGCTGGAAACAATCTGCTTCCCGCAGCTTAAACGCTAACCCTGATACTAGAACCCGAACTGCCCTTCCCGCTAATAGCGCCTGCGGTCGCCATGGCCATCCTTGGGGTTCTAATGATGGAGAGTTGTTTGTGGGATGGAGCTGCAGGCAGCTGGCGTGGCTCCAGGGGGCATGCTGGGTAAACTGTGTAGAAATGGACGGGGCTAGAAGACAGGTCCTGAAGTGCCCTTGGGTCCTGTGGCTCTGCCTTCTAGCTGTCAGTCAGGAGGTGATTGGTGTAGCTGGAAGAGGAGGGGAGATTAAAGGCTGTGGGCAAAGTCATTAATCTCAGTAATCACCCCATCTAGAGAAAGTCACACACTAGCACTTAAAGACATCTGCACTCTGTGCCAAAACATAGTGAGTTCGCTTCATAGGCAGCTCGCTTCTAAGGGAGCGTTCTAACAGTCATTTAGCCTCACAAGGGGCTGATTTGGAACTCAAAACATAGGCAGCAACTCCATTATATGCATGCATTATTAATAAAGCAAACATTTGAAAATGCATACTTGACAGTCAACAAACATTTTAGGTTTAATAGGCTATAATTAAGAGTATTCATTTAATAATCTATAGTAATTTTTAAACAAAAGTTTTTGTAACTCTATATTAACAATTTATTGAATTCATTCATATATATATATATATATATATATATATATATGTGCATGCATATACATACAGTGGGCACAAAAAGTATTCAGACCATTTGCTAAAATCATTTAAGTTAATTTTTTCCCCTCATTAATGTAAACACAGCACCCCATCTTGACAGAAAAACACAGAATTGTTGACATTTTTGCAGATTTATTAAAAAAGGAAAAATGAAATATCACATGGTCCTAAGTATTCAGACCCCCTGCTGTGACACTCATATATTTAACTGAGGTGCTGTCCATTTCTTCTGATCATCCTTGAGATGGTTCTACACCTTCCTTTGAGTCCAGCTGTGTTTGATTATACTGATT
>JAUCMU010000143.1:8717397-8740968 GCA_032275025.1 Enteromius treurensis
ATATTTATTTGTATATATATATATATATGTGTGTGTGTATATATATATATATATATATATATATAATTACTAATATTTTGGTTAGGAAACACACACACACATATATATAATCACTAACACAGTCTAACCTCAATAAAATCCTAATTTGCTGCTTAGGTATTGAGTCAGACTAAGGTATCTGGAACATGGTAATACAGAATAAGACATTAACAAGTACTAATAAACAGCTAATATGGATGTTAATAAGGAACTACATTGTAGTTAGAATTTACCTGAAAGTGTTACCAAAAATCATACAGGCTTTTAAACGGTAGTGAAAGGCAGTTTAAATAAGACAATTGTAGGTTGATTTCCACTAATCAGTGTGGCTCTGTGACCCTGTCAAAGCATTTGGTTAGCTAAATTAGTTATAATTAGTTGATTAATTTTTTAGCTTAACATCTTGACCAATCAATTTGGAAGGTTTGGGGCTATTTGTCCATACAGAAAGACTTAATGTATTCATATTACTCTATTAAAAGAATATATCTTGTACTCTAATTAAGCGTTTAGCTTTTCCTGTAGAGTTGTTGACAGCTTAGCCAGCTGCATTGCTTTAAACAGCTTTGCAAACACTGGAGATTCTCGTTAATGTTCCTATCATGGTTCCATGAGCTTATCATTAACTACATTATTAGCTAGCTAAATGTTTGAATGAGTAAACATTTACAAAATATGTTTTGTAAGATTTGGCCATTTCGTCAGACTATATAACAGTGCTGTCCATCTTTAATGGTCACCACTGATGGTATTTAGCTTTAAAGCACTGCATGATGTATAATTCTTTTCATCCACTGCAGCGTTTGCTTGGACAAAATTCAGGAAACTGCTGAAGTGGGTTAATGTGGCTTTGAGGGGGAAAAAAAAATAGTAAGAGTAAGGGAGGGGGTGAAAAGCAGATATTGCTCTTTTATAATGAGTAGTCCAGATGGCTTGAGGTTAATGTTAATGTTTGCCACATTGCAGCATTGTAGCAGAAAGCATATCATAAAAAATGAGAAAGGGAGGGAGGTAAAATCGATGGGAGGGAGAGCAAGGGAAAGTGAGATTGCTGAAGGAGGGGCAGAGACGGCTTCTACTGAAGAGAGGGCATGTGAGGACAGCTGCGCTACGTCACTGTTGTAATCTCTGTGCAGCGTGCTCTTCCTGTCTTACACAGTTTTCTCCGTCTCCAGTTAAATAGGACAGTATCATATTCAATATACAAACAATAGACATATTCATCCCACATACTGTATTTGATTTTATACCGTATTTCATATTTTGTTCTTATTTCTATGTGAAGCAGGATGTTTGTGTCAAGTCTTTTCCTCATTATAATGCAATTCTTGACTTTACCTTTATTTTGAGGTGCATTGCTGTTATACGTCGATTACGGTTTGTACGGTTGTTTATACACAGAATGGAGCAGGGGGATCAGAGAGGGCCTGTTTCTACTAAATCAGATAGAACGTCGGTTGCAGTGCGCAGCAAGCGTAATCAGAGAGAGAGCAGAGTCCTGGAGCAGATCACTGTCTGGGCTGATAATCGACCCACCCTGCGACCTGCACAGATGTGACACGCTAGTCACGACCCAGAGAGGGTGAGAAGAGGAAAAGGGAGGAAAGATATAACTGACATCCTTCAGCTATATGACTGTTGCGCAGGAGCACAGCTAGATATACTAAAGCAACGTTTCTCTTTTGAATCTTTTCATTGAATGGCTAATGTAAATGTAACCAATGTTCTAAAACCAAGATTATGG
Source organism: Enteromius treurensis (assembly GCA_032275025.1). NCBI lineage: Eukaryota > Metazoa > Chordata > Actinopteri > Cypriniformes > Cyprinidae > Enteromius > Enteromius treurensis. The sequence continues at coordinate 8,719,181 of JAUCMU010000143.1, forward strand.
TTAATATTTGAAGCACAAAATGTTACAATATTTGAATGAAACCTGAGAGGTTTGAGCTTTGTTGATATGTGCTGTATGTGTGAGTGTTGTGCATTGTTTAGAGGTAAATAAAAGACCTTTTTTTTTAACCTTTTGGAAGTCTTGGTTTATCTGGACTTTCAATAGAGGGACAGAAATAACTTGGGTTTCATTAATAAAATGTGATTTTGTGTTTCAAAGTCTTATGGGTGTGAAATGACATAAGGGTGAATAATGATTTTTCAGTTTTCGGGTAAATTATCCCCATCAGTTAATGCATTAAACTAACAAGATACAATATTTTAGTTTGATTTCTTAATGTTTCTTAATGTTATTTAATAAAAACAGAAGTGATAATTGTTCACATTAGTTTACAGCACCTTAACTGTTAACATGATTAAAATCTTCTTAAAAAGAAAAATAGAAGTAAAATAATGAATGCTTTGGAAATATTCTTCTTGTTAAGTTTTATATAAACTAAATAAATGAAACCTTATTGTAAAATTTGTTATACTTTAAGTGAAATGTAGCATAATTTGTGGCTACTTCTTAGCTTTTTTTCTGTTTTGCATAGGAATGTTTCGTGTTTTTGTTTTTATTATTGTTGTTAGTGTAGCTAGTTACATATCTAAGGACCTGGCACAGGACCTGCTACTCTAACAGTTTTTGGATGGATTCATGAAAAGTATTTTTTTTTTTTGGAAGAACCACTGAGCTGTTTTGAGGCCTACAGGGCAGCAAGTCTATAGTTAACTTTCCTTTCACACAATTTCATTAAATCGCTTTAATACAAACTTTTTGGTTTTAACTTAAAATCTGTGCTTTGAATAGACTAAACAATGAAGATTAATTGTGAGATCTCATGGCTTGGCCCGCACAGCCATCGGTGTAGGTTTTCCAAGCTTTCTGAATGAGGAAAGCCCTCATCAGTGCTGGACGAAGAGCTTGTTGTATGCGGCCAAGCCACACTGAAACGGCGGAGGCTGCCACGTGAGGACTAGAGGATCCAAGAGCCCTGAGACAGAAAGAGAAAAAGACAAGACCAGTGTGTATCTGTGTTTCAAACCGCTTTCTCCACCACAATGCAAACCACCCGGGGTGGTGACCACACTCAGACACCAGGCCTGATTTTATGGTTCCCCCAATTCACATGAGGAACAAACATGACATGACATGTGGCGCACGCATGACAAACTCCTGACACAATGTAGCGGGAACACTGTGTGCTGGCTTTACGAGGCTGTTTATAAGCTTAAATGGTATATAAAGAACTAGTCTCTTAGTTTGTTAAATAGCTGGTCTTGTCGAGCATGTATAATGAGAGCAAAAAGTTTGAATAGACATTTTAGTTGTATTTAAATGCTGCATTACAGTGTACTGCAAACATCAAAAACAACATGTAGAGGTGAAAATATTAGTACTGGAAATTTCCAGGCACTATGTGTCAATACGACACTGGCTCCAGCAATGCTGCCCCCTACTGGTGACACTGACCTTTTACATGCACCCATATAAACTTATGACAATCAGGAAAATGTCCATGTCTTCAGGGTCTTTTAGACAGATGAGGGTCCTTGTTTAAAATCCATCATTTACTCTCCCTGATGTCATTCCAAACATGTATATTGACTGTAAAAAAGAGTGTTGGTGTGCATACAATGAAAGTCAATTGAGTTGACATCCTTTCTACGGACAAAAATGGTTAGAAATATCTAATTTATGTTCCACAAAAGAGTGAACGTTTTTCAGGTTTGGAACAAGAGGGTAAGTCGATGATGCCAAAATTGTGAAATGTTTATGTAGGTTAAAAAACAGGTTAGCGGCCAATACTGTTGTGGTTTCTGTTGTATTGTTTGCGATTGGCTCTGTGTCCGGTCCATTCCGGTAAAGTCCGTAACAGCAGAGCGGGAACCCGGGTGTCAGATCTGAGGGGATTGCAGCCTCTCCGACCTCAGTGGAGGAAAATTCCTGTTTATTATGGATCTCCGACCGCATTGCTGGGCCCTAAGAAACCGCAATTTGAAAAGAATCCTGTGCCGAGAAGAGACAGGGAGGGTGATGGAAGTAACCCAGAGGGTGAGGCCTCTGTGTTGAGGGTCCTGGCGTGACTCTGGCCTTGGAGGCCTCTCCAAACCAAACACCCTCCTAGCGCCCACCCAGACAGCCCTGCCCTGCTTCCAGTCCCGGAATGGGAATGGAGGGATGGCTGGAAAGTGTGCCCTCCGAGATCGGCCCATCTGCCAAACTAAGCCTTTTCTTAATTTCATCCCCATAATCATGGAAACAGTGGACAGCGTAGGCACGAACTGGTAGCCGCTGAAGGTTTTCCCAAACACGCGTGCAACTTTTAGCATACTGAGTATCGAGCGCCCCGTGTACGCGTCTATGCGTGTGGACAGATGCGTTTGCATGTGCGCATAATTTGTATTGTAAATTCCGTGTGTGCGTATAATGATTTAACATCATAATTCCATGCGCCAGCGTTTGTGCACACTGCATGGGTCCTCACAAATGACATGCTATGCTCAAATTGCAGAGAGACTGCTTTATAGCTGATCCAAAGGCTATGGTGGGTGGTTTAAGCCATTTTATATAAATATATATTTTAATATGTCTATGAAACTCATCCAAAAATAACTTGAAAGGAATACGCCGTTCACATCTGGTTTTTATATTGTGGCTTGCGGAAAAGCTGAAAAAATAGGAGCTTTATAATTCTTTACTTACAATGTGAGTGAAGCCTCAGAGTGCCCTCTTCAACTACAGCCTCAATAACTATTGTTGCTTAATGGCCCTATGAGTCAGAGTAATGCTGGTTTGGCATTGAACTAGTAGTGCTAGTTTATTTTAAAAGCAGAACATGATGCTATTGTACCTGTGAATGAGATTGATGTAGCTCAAAGAACATTCCAGTTCAGAAATGGTATTCCCTCGCTTGATTTCAAAGAGATGAGCAACTGATTGATATTGTTGTTTAATGTAGGATGTGCAGCAGGAGCAGTCTGAAAAATCGTGTGATATTATTGCTAATTTGTAATATGTTATTGGAGTTTTTGAGGTTGTTTTTAGGTTGAAGTAAATGAAATGTAATCATGCCTGTTACCTATATAAATTGCTGTTCATCTTAAATGTTTAGTTTTAATATGTGTCCTTTCAAGGGTGTTTGTCACATTAATGTTTTCTTTATTTTGAATTGATAAATTTTAGTTTTGTAATTGTACTTTTCTGAAAGTAAAAAGGAACTTTTTTTTTTTTAAATAAAGAGACTTACATTCTTGTCTTTCACAATTTAGGTTAGTGTAACTGAGAGGTCAGGGTAGATATGCTTCTAAGGTATCATTGTGAGGATGTGACACATACAGTGTGTGTGTGTGTCTGCACCTGCAGTGTGACTCTTGTATAGCCCGGCCTGTCTTCCTCCAGCTGGCAGTGATTTGTCCATACATTCAGATTGAGCAAATAGCTGCAGTGTGTTATTACTGTCAGACTCGGGCAGTCTCATAATACCCCTCTGCCACAGGAAGCTGCAATCTTGCAGAAAAGGTCAGCTGGACCAATTACCTCCGCCTACTATTTTCCCCTTAGTCCCTCCGAGCGTCCCGCGCCCACTCCTTCCTCACAGGCCCCCCAGTAGTTGAGACAAGAAGTTAAACACTGTCATTTGGATTTTGCAGCTGTTGGACATCGTCCCCACCTCCTCTGTTACATTTTTGTGAGGGTTTGTCTTCACTGAATATTGTTTTTTTAATGCTTATTTTTTCCATTCTCATGGAGAACAAGTTTATTTTCTTCCCCTGTTTGGCTCTTCTTCTTGTTGTTTTGTTTTGTTTTGTTTTATATTTTAGATAGGTCAATAAGATTTTTTATTGAAACACACCAATATGTGTAGTATTTGTTTTTATTTTAAGTTTCATTATTGACATGATAATACGTAAACAATCTTTATTATTTGTTGCAATATCAGTATGTTAAATTTTCTTGATGCACATGATATTTACCATACACTGTACAACATAATATACAGTTTAAAAATAATTATATAAATAATGACACCACCAACAACAACAATAAATTAAATAATAAATAAAAAATTAGTAATACTAATATTTATAATATTTGTTTTTTTAATATCAGTTTCAAATTATTGTGTACATTATTATTATTATTATTGTTATTTGTGCCAGTGGTCATGCATACAGTATATGTTTATCTTTGACTTATGTCCAGCAAACTAAAATTGCTTTAAAAATGCTTACACTTTACAAAGTTGTGCATTTATGTTCATAGTAATTTAATTAATTTACCTGTTATTGGGGTAGTTTATTGCATTCATTTAATTTAGACATTATTTTCATAAATGCTGTACTCATCCTTCCATCGTGTCTTCCTCTCTCTCTGACTCTATATAGGACACCAGTTTGTCGGACCACATAAAAGCACAGACTTCCTTCATTCAACGTCAGCTTTGCAGCATCGACCCTGTTCTCCTTACCTCAGCAACTTCAGAGAAAGATTTAAGAGTAGACGTTCCCTCTCTCTCTCCTCTTCTTTTTATCTCTCTCACTCTTGTACAATCTTTCTCAGAGTGCTGCATGCAGGGCCCAGAATTGACACTCGCCAAGCACCAAACACAAGTTTAAAGGGGCTTTGGCGAGTAAATAAAATTGAATTACTCTCCAGTTGGCCGATAACTTGATTAGAAACTGCAACATTTAAATTGAATTTTGTTAGAATGATAGGCAGACCCTTACTGCAACAGAGACATAGAAAAAGAAAACATCTGGTACGACTTGTGCCTTAGTGGTAAAAACTAAATTAAATAAATAAATACAATTCAATTTGATGAAATGAATGTAAAGTATATTTTGTACAATGTCAAATTTAGCCACCACAACATTAACTCTCAGCTCCTGATTCAAAAAGAAATTTTCCCTTCTTGACACCTGGCTGTCTTGAAAAACAAAACCTGATTCTTTTCTGTTTTACCCTGGCTCTCGTCCATCTAGAGGGTCTGTAATGAATTTAGATGAACACTGATATTCCTAAGATATTAAGATAACCCATTAAAACTTTCCCAGTGGATTCATATCCATGCAGGCCCGGGGGCCAGTGCGGTCCGCCAGACTGCTAAATGCTTCAAGAGACCCCTCCCTATCAGTCTCTCTCTTTCACACACACTCTTTTACAGTCTGACATTCTCATTTGCTTCTTCTCTAGATGTTAAAGACTTATTGGCTGTCTGTGATGGCCACGGTCAGGATCAATAACTCTCACCCCGACAGCTCTCACACTCGCTGAAGACAGAAAGAGACGCAGACAGAACAGGAAAGAGAGAAAGAGTTTTATAGAGATTTGCATTCACTGTGTCAGATCAGCAATGAAATCAGAGCTGTGTAACTGAGCAGCAGTGCTGAAGAGAGCGACAGAGAATGATACACGGGATTAAACGATGGCAGTGATATGATCAGAAAAACAGGCCATGATGTCTGGGGCACACGTCTATCGATCGCACTGTGTTACATTATGCTGCATTGCACTATATGTCAGTTCCCTAGATGTGCATGAGGATTTCCTCTGTTTTTACATCTAACGGTCACTGGAAAGGATTTAAAGTTGAATTTTGTTCATTTTCAACTTTCTTCTTTCAGTTTTTTTATTTATTTATCCTGGCTCTTCCAAGCTTGGTAATGCTCGTGGATGGTGGCCATGATTTTGAAGCAGCTTCATTTGTTATACGTCGAGTCAGATGTCAGCCAAAAGGCTGGATCTCGAAGGTCTCTGGGGTGTGCATACACCAGTTGCCGGAATTCAGTTATTTAGATTCAAATTTTAAAACTAGAAATATTTTAGTTACAAAAACCCATTGATCTGCTTCAGAGGACCCCCTGGAGACAGTTTTATACACAGTACCTGAAGATATATTCGATTTACGAAGCTCCAAAATCATGGCCACCATCCACCAGCATTACCAAGCTTGGATGAGCCAGCATAAATAAGTAAGCAAAATAATACAGATTTTTAATATTATCCATTTAATCTGTATTGCACAGAATTATAAAATCATTGCATCACTGTTGCATTGTTTTGTATTGTTGTTATGTTGTGGTGTGTTATGCTTCACAAAAGCCTGGATTGAATCTGAACTCCATTTGGTCTGAGCACTCACTTCTAATCAGTTCAAGATTTTTGGCATTGGTTCATTCATAGATAGAAAAGTTTGTGAGTAGCATTTTGTTTATCCACTTTTTAAAAATAGATAAAAGACACTTTTTATTAAGGACAATTTGAGTGGTCTAACACTAAGTTGTTTTTAGCGTATTTCTAGTTGCTAGGGTCCTATGGTTGGTTTCTAAGTGATTCCTTACAGGCCCAGAGCAGAAAGAGCCCTTGAATAGGCCTTTGATATTTTCGTCCCAATATATGTCTCAATATATTGTTCAATATTTTGCTCACCTTACTAAGTGCCACCCTGAAAGTGTTCCTGGATGGTATGTGGTTTATACAAGATTCATTACGCTGCTTGTGGCTGAGCGGCTCTGTGTTTCATACTAAATTCCAAAGTTGCAGTGTAAAGGAACAGCTCATATTTGTTTCAGTATTTTGGCAGACTGAATCCCCTTCGATCCATCTGTCTCATTGGCTCTGCACTGAGGGAAATAGCACCACTTCCTCTCAGTGATGTAGATCGCCGGGGTGTGATATGACAAAGGTTGTCTACTTCGATCAGCTCAGATACTGCTGGAAATGAAACATTGCAGGCTAAACACACACGCCGACACACTTTAGCCCTCTTATAAACACTGCGATGCACTGTTGTTTGTTTAACGTGGTAAAAATACAGACAAGCCGCCCTTTTGGAAAAGCCGTTAGCCACACTAGATGTTAATGAGAAAAAAATATCAGTTATTTAAGGGGTCGGTTTCCTTTTAAAAATACACCTATCTCATGGTTTTATTTATTTTGCAATCAGTGCAGTATATATCTGACCAACAATTAATAAGGAGCTCAATTAAAGTGACAGCATTATACCTGCAAAGGTGCCAGTTGAACATTTTTTTTTTTTCAAACTAATTCACTGAAAATAAGTTAACTAGGAGAATTGCCTCAGTTCAGTCAGCTCAACACCAAGCCCCGCCCCACGACTGACAAAACAGTGTTTGCGCGTGTAGGTGAGAGAGGGTTTAGTGATCGTGCACGAGTGCTTGACTTGCGCGCGGATGAAACATCAAGCGCGCGACGGTTTGATATGAGCTCACGGCCCCGTTTCTTCTCATGTACATCTGTTTTCCTCTCGCGGAAATGGCATTGATTTGCCGCCATAGATTAAGTGTGTTTTTCGCGAGCTGGTTGCTACTGCTGCGGCGGGGCGGAGCATCGCGAGGTCTATCGGCCATCGGCGATTGCATCGTCTATCGACCCAACTTTAGTAGTAGATATATAATATATTTCTCTGAAATACTTGATACGTCTTTGTTTTTCTGTCCTTTTTGAAGTTTTTAACCTAAATATTTATTCAACATTCACCCACAAGAGATGTAGCAGTTGTGTTTTACAGTATGTCTACAAATGATTACTTGTACGTCTCGTTTGAATGGCAGTGCACACTATTTCATTACTCTTCTTATTAGATTTTAATTTGACCTTAAAAGTTTCATGTTAACAGCATGTTTTTTCCACAAAGGTTAGTGTGAGATCACACAATAATCTTCAGGCCCCACGTTGACCCTTATTATCTAGCTGATGACGTGTCCCGATGTGCGGGATTTTTAGAGGAACATTCTGAGCTCAGCTGCAAACTATGTTTATTTTCTTCTGGGTCTGCCAGAGTGAAAGTTCGCTTACTCTTCCTGCCATGACTAACTGCGTAATACCTCATGTTGTTATTTAGCTGTTAGTCACTCTAATGGCTGAGGCAGTGCACAGGAATGTCTTTCACGTAAGGTCACTTCCACAGCTCAAACTTTCTCTCCGACTTTCCTTCTCTGCCCACTGCAACTTTCGAAATCTTCAGAGTCTCTGCCAACCATTTAGCAGCGGCCATTTGCCTCTCTGTCTGTCTGTCTGTCTCTCTCTCTCGCTCTCTCTTCTGCCCTGAACGGAGCGAGCTGGCACTCGGGCAAGCTGGCACTCTTCAGTATGGTTACTTATACTTTGTTCTTGGTTGAGAAAAAGAGGGAGGGATAGACTGAGAGTGAGAGATAGAGAGAGGGAGAGAAAGCAGAAAGAGCGATCTAAAATGGCTGCCAACTACAAACCTCCTCTCTGCTCATGAAATGTCTGCCAAAAAAGAAAAAAAAAACTTAAATGGCTGTGTCGATGACTGATTCCTGGCTTGAAACGTAGCTTGCATGAAGAGAAATAGAAACAACTTTCACTGGAAGCAACCTCGCTTATACTGCAGTGACAGTTTTAGTATGGAAGACACATACAAGGACAAAAAGTTCTGAAGCGAGGGGCCATTAAATCATCAACATGCTAAAGATATTACACCAAGCAGAAGCTCGGAGCAAAAATGATGGTTCTGTTGAAGGAGAAGGAAGCAGTCCTCTTGATAGGTCGGAGAATATTTCTCGGATTACTAATTGACCAGACTTGCATGTCCAGATCACACGATAGCTCGTAGTCTGACTAAGAAAAGCTACCAAAGCATTTCAAAGTTGAAGCGCTTTACAAAATGGCGTGCTTGAGAGAAAATGGACGAGTTGTACGAGCACATTTTATTGCGTCATGTTTTCCGTCCGCATTTCTACTGCCATTCTTCTTTTGCTTACGTTGTGCTGTAAATGTTACCTGCGTTTTCCCTGAAAAATAGTTTTACGGTCGGATTAGGTTTTTTCACTTTGTGAAAAATCGAAAAACGCTAGTCCATGCATCACAAAGAAAATGGGCGTCGTTCAAGCACATAGTATTGCATCATATTTTCCATCTGCATTTCTACTTTTTCTTCTTGGGCTAAATGAGGAGCTCTCGGTTCAAGCAAATCCTCTCTTATTTACGTTTTATGTTTTGGTGTCTTCAGCCTCACGGGTCCTTTTGGACACTGAGATGTGTCAGAGGCGCTCGGTGCCAATATCTCCCTCAAACCGACACTTTTATTTTTCCTTCCCTCCGATTCTCCTTGCCAGAGATTCGGTCTGAGGGCTGCCTGCCTAGAAACCGCCGCAGCTTTTGGCAGGAGCGTACAGGACTCTGAAGACAGTCATGGAGGAGAAAAGCCGAGAGAGAGAGAACTGGAGCGTGTCCCTCTTTGTAGCTGGCCTGCGAAGAATCGCAACGATGACAGACATGTTTGTTTATGTTTTGTGTTGGGTTATTTTTTATTTTTCATTTGCCGCACTTTTTAAGCGTTGCTCGTCTTCTCTGGAACAGACTTCAGACCTCTCAGCATCCATCTGTCTCCTACTGTTTAAGGCCTCTCCAATTTTTCATAATCAAAACATTGAGTATTATGGCCTGGGTCCAACCATTTCCTTTGGAATGTCATTGAACTTTTGAAGATTTGTAGGGTTTATAATTTTTTCCCAGACCATGTGTATTTTACTTACAACAACATAATTAGGCTGCACTTTGCACATATACTTTAAGAAAACATTTAATATTTTGTGGCAGGGGAAAATTATGCTGGCATCATTATCCAAGTGGGCGGACTGAAGACTAGTTGTGATGTTAAAGTCAACATAAAATCCAAATTGACCATATATTTTCCCTTATGCACATTCCTGGTCTTGCTGTGATTTATTCAGCACTAGCTTTTGTTCCAAAGGTACAGTAAAAAAGACTTTCTGGTTACATCACTTAAGCCATTCAGGTTGTTGGGTAATGTTAACCATTTTAGCAAAACGGCTTTGCTTCACAACTTATTTGGCGATTATATCAGTAGGGCTGTAACGATATACGATATGAAACCGAAATCGCGACACTCAGATCCACGATCCTGTGTCGCGGTGTAATAAGGGAGCATCGCGACACACCCCGTGACTACCTTGAATTGTGCGCAGAAGACATTTCATGCGCGCGCGGATGCTTGAATTGCGCGCAGATGACATATCGCGCGCGCGGTTTTGAAATGAGCTCGCGCCTCCCGTATCTTCAGTGGTGTGCTCGCGCATTATTGCCATAGATTCGCTGCCATAGATATGCGACCATTTTCGGTTGTCGATAATGAGGGGTTCAAGTATTTACTCAGTGTGCTCGAGCCCCGTTATCTATTACCAAGCCGGGGGCATTTCTATTTATATTGTTAATAATTTGCTAAGTTAATCTTGTTCTTTGGTGTTCAGTTTATAAAGATTTTTCAAATGTTATTTAATAAAAAATATTTTTTTTTAATCGTTTTTTTCTCCCACCCCCCCACGAAAAAAAATCGTGATACGAACCGAATCGTGGGTTTGGTGTATCATTACAGCCCTAGTAATTGGCTATAGTTACTTCCCACAAATAGTAACCTAGACACTTATCAAATCCAATATATTACTTAAAATATGATTAACTCTCTATGGACACCTTGGGAATAGAATCACCATTGTATTTTTACAGCATCATAAATTATATGTGTATTTGTGTTTCTATAAAAAAGGGAAGAAAAAAACACCATTAGTAACACTGTTTATTTAACGCCGTTATAACCATCACTTTTTTTGTTTTGTGTCTTTTCTCCAAGAAAGTTCTCTCTGATTCTGATTTTGTACCAAAATCCAGTAAATTGTTGTTGTTGATTTTGTTTTGTTTTTTAAATTCCTAATAGATACATTTTTTAAATATGTTTTTGTTGTTGTTGTATTCTTATTGTAGGTTGTTAAACACTATAAAATGAAATACTCATCTTCTTAATCATCTAAGAAGAGCGTCGCGGTTGCGTATGTAACCCTTGTTCCCTGGAGAAGGGAACGGAGACATCATGTCGGATATGACCGTCGAATCGGGATCTCAATTCGTCGGTCATATCCGAAAGGGAATCACTGTTTCTTAATTTAGTTGAGTTTGTCAAAGGGTGTTTTTAGTTGCTCAATTACTAGACTGTTTCAGCATTTAAAAAACAGAAATGTAAGAAACCATGTCATTTGCAATGTTTTACTGTTGTTGTTTTGCATTTATTTGCCTTAATTTGGGGTGTGGGGATTATTTTATTGCAACTTAATTTCCACACATTCTAAGTTATTTTGTGATGTTATTTGACCAATTTTAATATATATATATACACACACACACACACACACACACACACAGTACAACGGACATCCCGGGTGTGACTCATTTTCATTTTTGTGTGTTAATATAGTACATGTGAAAAGAGGTTAGATGAGATGTAATTTTTTTTAAATGCCATTTGACATCCTGAAATACACTGAGCATCTCACAAATGTTAAAATAACTGTCTATAAACAGTTGCGGATAGTAGTGAAGTACATTTACTTGAGTATTGAACTTTGTACACTTTTCAGTCTCTGTATTTTACTTGAGTTTAATTTTTTCTGGAAATGTATGACTACATAAATGACTTTATAACTACATTTATGATACATAACCATTGAATACATAATTTATTGAAACATAATAATTTATTCATTTTTTAAATAAATAATTAAATAATATTATTATTATTAAATAAAAATAATAATAATATATTAATTTATTAAATGTTTTTACAGGTGATAGACAGCCTACCAGTGATAAGAGACAGTATCATTGTTTTCAAAACTACATGTAAAGCAGTGTAGCTATGGTTGCGCGGTTGAATTAGCAGGTTGGATTATTTGTTTCTTTATTTTATTTTTCTGATTAAAGAGATTTCACCGTACACTTGATTCAATGTGGATGAATGATTTGACTTTGATTTGTGTGCACACTGCTACAGCGTGAGAACACTACCATACTGTTTTGTGATGGAGGGTAGGAGTGTTAAAGAAAGAAAAAAAGATTATGACTGTCCCAAAGTCATTTTTTTTTTTCCAAAATATTTTCAGTTGTTCAATGACTAAAAAGCTCTTAAAAGCTCTTTATTACACAGATATTCAGTAAGTTGCTTCAGAGGCATAAGGTATTGCAAGTATAACATACAACAATCTAACTATGCATTGACTGGAAATTTACTCATACTTAAAGGGTTAGTTCACCCAAAAATGAAAACATGTCAGTTATTAGCTTCATGTCATTCCAAACCCATAAGATCTTCGTTGTTGTTTTCTTTGCACAATAAAAGTATTCTCATAGCGTCTCAAACCTGAAGTTGGTCCACTGATGTCACACAGACTGTTTAACGATGTTTTTACCATATTTCTGGATCTGGAATCACTTCAGTTGTATTGCTCTCTACGGAGGGTCTCAAAGATATCAAAAATATTTTAATTTGTGTTGCGAAGATGAACGAAGGTCTTAAGGGTTTGTATCGACATGAGGGTGAGTAATTAACGACAGAATTCTCTACCCCTTTAAGTACTGTTAAAAGCAAGTACTTTTATACTTTCACATAAGAACAAATTTGTGTTTACAACTTTCACTAGTAATGGAGTAATATTTGACCAGTAGCACCTATACTTTTACTCAAGTAATGGATTTGGGTACTCTGTCCGCCTCTGTCTATAAACCAACATTTTTTTGTGTTAATATATGCTTACATTAGTAATTAGGATTATGTATTGAATAATGCATCATTTAATATTTGTGCTTAAATTGTGGTTAATAATAACGTAAAAGCCAAATTTTATTATATTAGATGTGTATGTGTGACAAATAAAAAGAGAGAGAACTCTTACAGGGTAAAATGTTTGGATATCTGTTCTTCTCCTTGTTTTCTTCTTTATTGGCCTCCTCACATGTTCCTTGAGTCGAACCCCCTGGTAATGACTGTAAACAATACAAATCATACATGTCAACACTCAACCAATACCATACAGCCATAATCTTATATGCCAAGTCAATTAGAGCTTTATTAGGATTCGAGACTGTCAGGGAATAACCGATGCTGTACGTTTTCTGTTTTACAATTAAAAGCGTTTCATAAATTCAATTCAACTGGCAGTAATTGCCAACTGTGCATCGTCTGATTTCACATAATTTTAATGCACTGGAATTGCTACCTAACACAAGAATTCTTGCAGAATTGTGCATACAAGCAAAACCAATCATGCTGCTCAAATTCCCACCAAACCTGTCATTTTGTTATAGCCTAAATGGATGATATTACTGGTGCTTTGTTCCTGTATGCATAGGCCATTGTTTAACCAGCAGATCCGCTTCCATTCGAACTTAAATGGTTTAAGTGGCCATTAAGATTGTTGAGCACAAACATGGTTTCCAAGGGACAGAAAATTCACATGGTTCATTCAGTCTGTGTTCCTGAATCATGGGCCTGTGAGAGGAGCGAACCATGAATCATGAATCTAAAAGCAGGGGAGAGGGGCTTTCTCGAATGACTCAATGCCTGATTGAGCCTGTTGTCCGTCATCTGTCATCTGACATCTCAATTCCAGTAATTCTCAGTGGGGAATGAGATCAGTTGAGCTGTGTGCAAATGTGGAAGTATATTTGCTGATCCATAAGAATACCAGTTAATAATGGCATCGTAATGCATAATCAGCTACTTTACGAGCCGCAAACAAAATAACAGTCTGTGCCACTAAACACACAGAAAAATCAGACTGCCTAACTTTCAGCGGCACGAGTGATGTAATCAGCATAAACAACAATAACGTCCAGATCATCATGATTGGTGTTTTCATGAAAAATCTAGTAACTGATTGCTAATAGCAGTGTAATAACACACATATTATTATATCAATTTGGTAGCACTTTATTTGAATGACCCATTCTCATGCACGCTACCAGCATGCTGGCTGTTTATTAGTACTCATGCTTTATTTTGCATGAAGATCTCTCTTAATTCAATCCAAAAACATAAAAACCTTACGAACTATGAAAGCCTACGAAACTAGAAGTTTATTGACACAATAATCACAGTTAATAGTTGGGTGATAAAGTGTGAACATCAATTTTGACACCACAGCAAAACTAATATGCTACAAAACATGCAACTATAATAAATAATAGATAAATGTTAAGCACACTGTTGAATATACTAATAAATAACTAGCAATGTCTTCACCGCATCATTATTAAATAACATACTAAAACTTACTGTTTAGATTCAGATCAATAAACTGGGCTGTTTGTTTGCCAATTTCAATACCATAGCAAACGTAATATGGTACTATATATAAAAAAATGTAAAAAAAAAAAAAAACATTTTATGTAATGGTTTTCAGCCTTCAATTATTATTTTTTTCTTAAAATGGCAAGCATTTTTTTTCACTGCATTGATAAATAATATATTAAATCCGATCTGATGCTGAACTGTAGTTGCATTAAAATGTGTGCACCATTTTTAATAACACACCAAAACTAATATGCTCTAAAGCATTTGGAATTTAATTTTTTCAATAAAAACAAATTATAATAAAAAGAACAAACTACTGACTAACTAAATAATATATTAAAGCTTATTCGATGGCGCAGGCCTGTAAAATCAGTTATTTTATATTTCATATTTAAATCTTAAACGGCTTTTAAAAAGCTGTTACTGATTTATTTTTATTTTTTTAGCTTTCCTTGTTCATGTTTAATCAAGAAGATATCATGATATCGCTATCTATGATCAATATTCTATTAAAACACACTCACGTTGTACTCTTCCCGGAAGAGTTTCCCATCATCGGCCGAGCGTATCCGATACTCTTCTTCCAAGTTGTCTACAGGAATGGGGAGATATGTTTTGGATGCAGAAGGGGATCTGGGGAGTAAGACCACCGTTTGTTGCTCTGTGGAGGAATACAGTACAGTACATGAATGTTATAAACAATGAAGTATCACCAGAGGAGTTTATGACTGAAATTCACATTTTTAAAAGGTTTCTATTAAACTCAAATCTAAAATCACCTTAACAACTATAAAAACATTCACTTTTTGATTGCAGGAGGACAGCACATTCCCTGTACTTATTTTTGATTGATGATTGGGTTTCGTATTAGGGGGAAATCTCTAGAATTAGATTAAGAATGTTTAATTCCATATTTTAGACAAGAAGTTGTCCCATGAAACAAAGCATCTAACCACATACTGCTAAATGCTTTATTATTAGGAGAATATGATCTCAAACTTACTGTACGGTCATGGTTTTTGTCACCCAGGAAACCAACCAAACAAACACACACATTATTATTTGATTTAATTAACGCATGCTCTTGTGAAGGAACTGCAGGCACATTTTATGCGACATATGCATATATTTACCTCCTAAACGAAAATGAGAAATCCAGCAGTGACCCTTGTATCAGCGAAAGAAACCCACAACCATTAGGTTAGAGGTTAAAGCGGATGAGATGTTAGAAACTATAGAGTTTAGAGTAAAAACTTCATGCCCGTATATATACCACTTATACCTGACCTTCTGACGGCCAGCCAAGATCATCCTCATCCTCATCCACATCTATATATTCCTCTATATAACATACAGCACACACAAACACACAGAGTGGCTGGTGTTAGCACTTTATACAAATAACACCATTTGGTAGTTTGCATAAAAAGAGCAAGTTTGCAGACTTAAACACTGTTGTTTAATAAGATTATCTTTTTTTTTTCTTTCATACTTTTATTCAGCAAGGACTACTTTTTTTCACCAAAAGCAACAGTGAAGACATTTTTAATGCTACAAAAGTATTCTATATCAAATAAATGGTGTTATTTATTCAACAAATATACCTGAAAAATAAAATATCAGGGTTTCCACACAAATACCAAGAGGCACAATCGTTTCAACATTAATATTAATAATAAATGCATATTACAATGATTTCTGAAAGATCATGTGACACTGAAGACTGGAGCAAAGATGCAAAAAATTCGGCATCACAGGAATAAATAAATTTGATTTTAAAGATCTACAAATATAAAACTTTTATTAGAACCTGTGATAATATTTCAGAATATTACTGTTTCATTTTATTTTTATTTTTTGTGAATGCTATAATGTACGTCGCAGAGGCATGCAAAAGCTTGCACAGAAAGCTGGAGAAAGTCGGTAAACCACTTCCTTTACACAGGTGTGAGGTTTAACTGAACACTGAAACATCTCATTGATTGAAATGGCAACATTGTAACTGCCATTTGACACTAACATTTCCTGCATATTTAGAGCATGTCGGCTCATGAAATATTCCTTGAGAGAGATTTCCGTCAGGATAGCAGGAGAAAGAGTTCAGAGGAAGCCTATTACATAAATCTGCCAGACCTTCGACAAGACACACAGTCTGCGGCGACAAACGGACTCTAGATAAGCAGAAAATCTGAGCACAATGTGAAATCTGAACATCTAGAGGACATTACGAGGGTCTATGTCTCAGGAGAACATGCTGGGATTCTGGGGAATTAAGCCTACATCTCAGTTTGATCTCGCTGCTGTCTAAGAAACCCAATTCTGGTCTTAAACAGAGCTCTTTTGTGATTTTTGGCTAACCATGTGCCACAGTTTTTGTGTTAAACAAGCAAACTCTAATAAAAGCAAACAGGAACAACCATTTAAAAATGAACGGCTTCCTCTTTCACATGGTTTTGGAAAGATTTAAATATTTTTGAGGAAATATTGATGACGAAACCACAAATAGCATTAGAGTATTTTTCCTCTTTGTGCTGCTCCTCTGTATCTATGAAACTAAACTATCAACAAATCACTTCACTTTTAAATGAGAAAAGTATTGTCTAAAAGAAGCTCAGGTCCATTAATTCACTTTAACTAAGATGTTTTAGAGGTATTTTCATTGTTACAGTAGTTTATGTTAAGCAACGCATTTAACTAACACTAACCTTACTGTAAAGCATAACCGGTTAAAAGTCTTTTTTTTTTTTAGGACAAATGGGCCATTTTTTTCTCAATGGCAGAATGTGCCACTTGAATTCACTGTACTTTAAAGGTTGGTTATATATTGAACAAAGATTATACTGTAAAAACTACAGTTAAAAATAAAAATGAAAGGTGTTATCCCTAAAAAAAACAACAACAACAACAAAACGAAACCAAAAAAAAGAAGCTTAATCCTCAAAAATCACCATACACCATGACCAATAAACCTCAGCCAAAGTGATTTCTTTTTGCAATTATGAAGTAGTTAGATATAGAATAGCACGTGTAGCTCACAAAAACAGCTCATGTCCTGCTCACAAAACATCTTGAGGCAACAGGAAGTCAAATATAGCACATTTGATAAACTGAAACTTGCCGAGACATCTCACTTACAACAGAGCTCTCTAAACCACAAGCTGCTTTTATCATATCTTAAAAACGACTAAACCTGCTCGAAGCAGATAAAGCCACTGCTTACCTTGCTCTTCCACGATGCCATTTGGTACTTTCTTGTCAACGGCTGTGATGACAGCTTTCCTCTGGTTTTTCAACCTAAAATATATGAAGAACATAAGGTTTAAAACATGAAGACAACATGTGTGACAGCAGCCTAACGTCAAAAATCTGCCTCACCAACGAAAACTCGAGCTCTTTTTCATCAGAGGCGCTGTTTCTCCACAAACACACGCTACACAACAGGCTCTCTACCATGTAAAAAAACCTGAAGGTTTACCTCGGTGAGGCTGTGTATGAATAAGTGTGTGTGTGTGTGTGACTGCATGTCTCAGTTCCTGGACCCGCCCTTAATCAGAAGAAGGCGGGGCTTGTAAGCATGACAGTGTTTGACTCACAGTGTGTGTGTGTGTGTGTGTGTGTTTATGTGTCGTACCTGAGGCAAAACCAGGTCAGCAACCCCAGAAAAAGCACTAAGATGGACAGACACAGCAGTATGGGCAGGATGGGTGCGCTGGACGGCACTGAGTTCCCTAAAGGAAGAAGGAGAGGCAGTTAAACCCACAGCGAACAAAAGAACAGGAAACTGGCCCGCGAACAGAGCCGCTGGAGCCGGAACGGCAACACTTAGCTGCCCCGGAGCTGAGCGTTTCAGTGAGGTATGGCAGCCAGTCAAGCCAAGGCATTATTAGTGATTTAATAGAGAGCCCTGTGCTGTTTTGACTGCGGGATAAGCACCGCTCATTCATTTAACAGCAGGTTTGACATGAATCACCCGCTTAACCCCGAGATCAGCACTTTACTGCAGCCCAGAATCACAGCCTGCGTAATCCACCGCAGATTTAACACAAATCCACATGGCCACACTGATGCTTATGTGATGCAGAAATGCTGAACACGAGAATCATCTCGCTGAGAAATGTTACACGACTACAAAAGTCAAGGTTCGCATGAATATATCAGTCAGTTTATTGGTAATGCCTGCATTGTGTAATCAGTTCTTAGTGGCTATCACTTAAAAATAATAAAAATTATAATAACGGGGGGGGGGGGGGGGGTAATTTTACTCTAATGGCAATGTATAGGTATGTACTTATATATACTTATATAATTTCAGGTGGCATTTAGAGGTTTTTGCATCTGAACTCATCGTGTATATATATATATATATATATATATATATATATATAATTTTTAACAAATTTTTGAAATAATGTTTTTTCATTATGTATTTCAAATTAATCAAATTTATTTAAATGTATCAAATTTAAACATATATGCTGGTTTTCAAAGTGACTTTATATCAAAATAACTAAATTAATGGGAAACTGGCAGAAAAAAAAATATATATATATATTTATATATATGTATATATAGCCTTTAATTAATTGATTAATTAATCATAACGAAAGAAGGGATTAAATACATAAATAAATAAAATTATTAATGAGGACTTACCATCGGTTTTTTCGTCAGGAATGGATGTGTTTGTTTGTGGAGTTGTTACTGTCAGGAAAAAAACAAGGACCATTGTGTCTGCAAGAGAAGAAGAGAACATATTAGCAGGTTATTTAGGAAAAAAATTATATAATTTAGTGTAATTTCCTTAATAAAACGAGACTCTATATTTCAGTCCACTCAAAAACAACAGAGCAGAAAGACATACAGTTTCACCACATGGAAAAATGTTTCATTAGTCCTCCACTAGATGTCCTCAAAACCCTTCAGATACAGTTCAATCGCAAACGCTTTACACCCGAGACGAGATCATACTGACATTTACAACAGAGCAAGATGCAAACTCATAAATCTCACTTTCAGACGGATAAGACATGATTATTTACATTTATCTTATTAAGTTTTGGGATTTTAAGTGTTACGCAAACCATAAAGCTAGCTGAACTGAGATAAAAACATCCTCACATCTGAATTAAGCTGTGAATTTGAAGCTGTGTTAAAAGATATAATGTGCATGATTCAATCTGAATCGGTATTTTGGGGAAAAAGCAGATTATTTAATATGTGACTGACGCATTTGCAGAGGACAAAACACGCTTAATACACAAATAGGTTCTGCGTCATGCTTTGAACCCAAACTAAAACTGAAAGTGATGCTTTATAGTAAATCAGCAGATATTCAGAGCAAGCTTCTGAGCGTATCTTCTCTATCTGGAGGACAGATGGGCTACTTCTGAACTGGGAAAGCCAAGAGGATTCATTCAGCCTCAGCTCTACCGTCAGCGCTGCTCCAGTGAGATAAGATCCTCCACAAAACACCCACGCACAGGCGCTGATGCTCTTCATTGAGAAAATGAAGTGGGTGCTGCTGCTAATTCACTAAAGCATATATAACAGACAGAGCCCCGCGGTCCTGCGATACACACACTACTCAAACACCAACCCTACACCAAATATCAGGGTGGGGGGGGAGATAAAGTAGTTCAAATAAAGTTTAAACCAAAACTATTTCAGGGAATTTTGCTTAATTATGAATGCAATTTTAGTCTAAATTTGAACCGAATGTGAACTGCAGCAAGAAATTACAAGCCATTTAGGTTCTCAACAAGACTGCATCCACAAACATTTTTACTTCTATATTTGACACATTTAAAAAGTGAAGTTTGATATGCAGTGAGAAAAAAGGAAGGGCATTATATGCATTCAGAACTGTGCATTTACTTAAACCAAGAATATGCACTGAGGAAGTAAACAAGGATTTTATCACACATTCCTGCTCACAATATGCATCATGTTTGTGCAGGTTAATCCAAGAATATCCAATAATTCCAAAATAACTGTTGTTTATTTGAATATATATCACATTTTAATTTATTTATGTGATACGAAGCTAAATTTTACACGTCTTTAGTGTCACATGTTCCTTTAGAAATCATTCTAATGTGCTGGTTTGCTGCAAATTCTTATTATTATCGATGTTGAAAGTAGCCATGCTGTTCATCAGTATTATTGGATTCAGCAAAAGTTTAAAACAACAGCATTTTTTGTCAATGTAATGCAACATCCTTTATTTAAAAAAAAAAATCCTTAAATAAAAAGGAAAAAGAAATCTTACTGACCTCAGTTGCAACTTTTTTAAAAACATTTTTAGACCTCAAAAAAAGGCTATGGTTCACCATACCATAGATGAACTGCAAAAAAAGCTAAAAGCTTATTATAAATTTAAGTACAGCAACTTAGCAGCCAAAACATATGCTTTCCTTTATGCATGTCATTTTAATTCAAATCTAAAAAACAACTATTTTGTGCTGCATTATGAGTCTTTCTCCCTGGCAACCTCTCAGGCTGCATCATTCATCAGGCAGGGTGTGAATAAAGTGCCTTCTGCATTAGCTGCTGTGATAAAGCGTGATCAAATGGTGCATTTTTCGATAGTATCCCAGAGCACGCTGGAGTCCGGACAGCGGCAGAGAATTTGAGTCGATACAGTATCCCACGGCAATTAATAAAGACCTGAGAGCTGCCTGCAGCGGCAGAAAGACTGATGGCAGAATTTTAATGAGAAGAAATGACCCTCCCCGTATCATGCGGCTCGAGGCCGAGAACAGAGCCTGAGAAAACAGGTATGCAGGAATATATTTAACACATGCATGGATTGCATGCAAATAAACCAACGCCGTTTCACAATCTACAATGTGCTTTTTGTCCAGAGGGGCATCTCTGTATGTCTCTGTGGAGATTCCTGGCGTGAGATGCTCTGTTCAAGGGCACAGATTTCCTCAGTGACAACGCTTTTACACACACACACCACCTGCACATTGGCGTGTTTTTGCTGGGACACAGCGGGGAACTGTTAAAGTAAGTGGGGCAAATCAGTGACACACATAAATCTTGTAGCCACACTTTAGAGCAGCCAATGCACTCCCAAATGAGTCTGACCAATCTGTGTCTCTCAGACTCCAGTGTGTTAATAGACTCCGAGCTGCTTCCACCATTGGTTTCATTGTTTTACAGATAAAATTTCATCTTAAAATGTCAATTCTGTCATCATTTACTCACATTACTGCTTTTATGAAATACTATAGAAAATGTATAGACTGTGTCTTTCCCATACAACGACAGAGAATGGAGACAGGTGCTGTCAAACTCCAGAAACAACAAAAAAGCACCAACAAATATATTGTAAAATCATTCTATATGGTTTGTGTTTCGAAAACAAGGACGCATTAAATTGTAAAAATTGTATTAAATTGTATTAAATTGAAAAAATCTCATTAGTGAAAGAATACTAAACATTTTTGCAGATTTATTAAAAAATAAAAACTGAAATATCACATGGTCTTAAGTATTCAGACCCTTTGCTGTGACACTCATACTGTATATTTAATTCAGGTGCTGTTCATTTCTTCTGATCATCCTTGAGATGGTTCTACACCTTCATTTGAGTCCAGCTGTGTTTGATTAT
>JAUCMU010000143.1:8741068-8764279 GCA_032275025.1 Enteromius treurensis
TGACCTAGTTTTCTGTTAATTATGTATTCAGTTCAGGTGTGTCTCCCTCATTTACGTTGATTGTCTCCCTTACTTAAGCTTCCCTGTGTATCAGTCTGTGTCGGTCATTGTCTATGTAAAAGTGTATACTCTCAGTTGCTGTTATTGCATTCTCCTGCGTGTACCAGGATTTACTTTGTTATTATTAAAAGTCTTTATTTTGTACTTTACGTCTCCTGCGCTCTCCGTGATATACACAGCGTTACAGTTACGCACTTAATAAATACTTACTATTATAATAACAATAAATTGGACATAATTACATGCCTAACCCTTATTATTGAAATGATTTAAGTTATTTAAAATTTTAATATTATTAAAATATTTTGAGCAATATTACTGTTTTATCTGTCTGTGTATCTAATGTTCTGCCGATCAATTAAGGAAATGCAGACTCTTTAAATCAGTGCAAACTCTAAAAACCAGATTTCTCCGCAAAGTTGTATTAACGCAAAATGCAACAATAAATAACACTGCCAACAAAACTGGAATATTCATGGCGCTGTTTTATAGCCCATAGCGTAAAGCATTAGAAATATGAACAATTATATTTCTCTTATTCTTACAGATCAGTGCAGTTCGCCTGCCAAGAGAGCCTAGTAACCCAGAGCGCCTGAAAGGCTTCGGCTACGCAGAGTTTGATGACGTGGACTCTCTGTTACGGGCACTCAGCCTCAATGAAGAGGTGAGATCCCTTTGTCGGCCATGTTAAAATTTACCTTGTTGTTGTGTGTCAATAACAGATACAGACCTGTGTTCCGCTATATTATAGACCTCACTGTTGATGGTGTTGATAGTTTTATTTTGGCCACAGGGTGGCGCTAGTTATCTGTTACGCTTGTCTGAAATGAAGACACAAGCTCTCAGATCTGTGGTTAACCCTTCTTCTTACTCTCTTTCTAGAATCTTGGAAACCGTAGGATTCGTGTAGACATCGCTGACCAGTCCAACGAGAAAGGTGCGGTTCGGAGAAACCCATCGGTTTATATGTAGCATAATGCAATTGTAAGTTTGTATTATTGGATTTCAATGTTCATAATCATTTCTCCTGATTAGAGAGAGACGATCGCTCTGTATCCGGGCGGGATCGCAACCGTAGTGAGCGAGACTTGGGCCCAGACAAGACCGATTCTGACTGGCGGGCAAGGCCTAAATCTGACTCTGATGATGGGCCACGCAGGGACGACACCTTTGGAGAGCGTAAGCAATTATTTCATTTGACAAATATTTCTTGGAGAAGGATTTTAGGAAGAAACTACTTTAAAACGTGTTTTGTTAAAGCAGCTACAATAAAGCTTTGGAAAAGTATTAAGCTACATGACAAGCCACTGAACATATCTATTCGAAGAATATTATGTTGTATTGGCATGCTATTACGTAATTGGCTGTTGTTCAGCATTAAAGAGGGAGTAAAATCATCTTAAAATGTAAAATATGATCTTTGATATTTTTTATATTCCAGATGTCGCAACAGAAAATTAAGTGATTAAAAAAAAAAAAAAAAAGAATAATAATAAAATACCATGTACTTCTTAGGATCCCGCGACCGTTATGAATCCGACCGTTTCCGTGATGGCCAGAGGTGGGACAATGATGGAGGAAGAGACAGATACCGGGAACGTTATGATGACAGAGAGCGCAGAGACTATGACAGAGGTATATAACAACTTCATACATTGTGATTCTGCACAAACCAGATATATGTATATTTGCTGCTTAAAAAAAAAGTTGTTATCATTTTGTAAACAGTAGCACTGACTAATAATTTTTCTGAATTATTTAATGAACAGAAGCTAAACAAAATCCTACTGACCTTAAACTACTGAATAATGTACTTGAATAAGTGCCAAATCAGTATTATGTAAAATTTGCATTCATTTATTTATTATTAAATATAGTTAGTATTTACATATTAGTATTTGCTATCTTTTTATTATTGATATTAAGAAAAGTAGATTATTATTCCCCTTGGTTCAAAAAGATGCTCTTGGAATAACGGCACATTGGCTTGGATTAATTCATTTTAGTCATGTGGACTTGTTTTTGTGTAAACTCTGAAGTGGTCTTAGAAGAATAGAATCAAACTCTGTAATCCATTTGCAACAGAACAGGGCCTGGCTCCTTAGGAATGATATTGCGTTGATAATTGAAAACAAAAACAGGCATTTTTCTTAACCTAGTGTTACCGAACCTCATTTCAGGTTATGATTCTCGCAGTGGGGGTCGTCGACCATTTGGAAGCGGCTTTCGGCGCGACTATGATGACCGACGGGACGAAGGCCGAGGCAGTGGGGAACGCTATGGAGACCGCTTTGGTGATCGTGAAGAGAAATACGAGAGACGGGATGAGAGGCGTGAAGACAGAGGTGGGACGGTTTATTTCAGTTTATCTGGGTCACTCCGGAACCCAAGGAAGTCTTGAATCAGACCGTCTGAACAGACTGGACTCTCTGTTTTTAGGTCCCCTTCAGAGGCCTAAGCTGAACCTGAAGCCCCGCAGTGTCCCTAAAGAGGAAGACCAGAGCAGCGGCCCTTCAGCCTCATCGGGACGAGCTGCTTCCATCTTTGGAGGAGCCAAACCGGTGGACACGGCGGCTAAAGAGAGAGAGGTGGAGGAGAGGCTAAAGAAAGAGCAGGAGAGACTGCAGAGGCAGCTGGAGGAGGACAAGAGCAGAGGATCTGAACGCAAGCCCAGAGAGAGGTACAGTACATTTTTACTAGATGTTGAATATAATGCTTAAAGAGACAGTTCATCGAAAAATTACTTAATCACCCTCATGTTGTTCTAAACGTGTCTGGGAGATATTTTGATTTCCATTTAATGGAAGAAAACAAGTTATTAATATACTAGAATACAATACTAATAAAAACGAATTAATATCGTGGAATACAATATTTCTTTGCGTATTAATATGGTGTTGTGAATGGATGATTCATAATTCCATCACCCACTAAAAAAATGTGATGATATCAACAATTTTAATTTGATTAGGTGCCTAGTTCTGTCTAGAAGGTGCAGAGTGATGGTCCTTAACGTAACTGATATTTAATGGCACAATCTGATCGGTATACATCCATCACCATGCTAAAATCTGTAGAGAATTGTTATGATAGAATTATATTAAGTAGTATAAAACTTTTTCTAAACGGTATTTTCACTCTCATTTTCCAAAACGCTCAGGCACCCCAGCTGGCGCAGTGAGGACCAAGCAACCGAGCGCTCACGAACAGGAAGTGAGTCTTCACAAACAGGAAACTCATCGAGCAGGGGTAAGTGATCACTAACCGGTTCTTATTATACACATATGTCTGACGTAAACAAAACATTAACAGACTCTGCTTTATAGGTACTGATCATAAGACACGTAAATAACTGACTGTCGCTATATGCCGTGACTTAGTTCAAAACAAACCCTCAGATTCCAAACCCTCTCCTCTCAACAGCGCCTAGGCGTCGGGAGAGTGAGCGCTCTGTAGAAAACGAGGTTTTCAGCAGCCATGACGAGGATTCGTCTTCTCATGGAAACCAGACTACTACTATTACTTCTAAGCAGGAGGGGCTGCCGCTGAAAGTCGTCCCAGCCCCACCACCTAAGGAGAACGTATGGGCGAAGAGGAGCGCCATGAGTGCAGGATCCAGCGAGAGTGATAGTAGACCTGTCGTCTCTCCCAGCAGTAGCGCTCCACCCAAAAGGTTTCTATCTGGATTGATTGATATGCTATATATAGATAGCTGCTATTCAAAATATTCTGAATGTATATTATAATTTTTTAAATATCATATAATGAGCACGTATATATTAGGGCTGTAATGATACACGATATGAAACCGAAATCGTTGTGATAAATGAGCATCGCGACACACCCCTTGACTATCTTGAATTGCGCGCAGATGATATATCACGCGCGCGCGGTTTTGAAATGAGCTCGCGGCTCCCGTTTCTTCAGTGGTGCGCTCGCGCGTTATTGGCATAGATTCGCCTCCATAGATATGCAACCATTTTCGGTTGTCGATAACGAGGGGTTCAAGTATTTACTCAGTGTGCTCGAGCCCCGTTATCTATTACCAAGCCGGGCGCATTTCTATTTATATTGTTAATAATTTGCATAGTTAATCTTGTTTTTTGGTGTTCAGTTTCTAAAGATATTTCAAATGTTATTTAATAAAAAATAAAAAAAATTATCGTTTTTTTTCCCCACCCCCCACACGAAAAAAAATCGTAATACGAACCGAATCGTGGGTTTGATGTGTTGTTACAGCCCTAATAATCAGTATAACTAAAAAAGAAATATAGTGTAACAAATTAGCTGTAATATGAATTAGATAATAATTCTAGCCCAATAAAAATAATAGTTATGATGTTTTCAAAGGCATCAACCACAGGCGATATCTCTGACTATAGTCAACAATAATGTCTAAAA
This sequence comes from Enteromius treurensis, assembly GCA_032275025.1. NCBI lineage: Eukaryota > Metazoa > Chordata > Actinopteri > Cypriniformes > Cyprinidae > Enteromius > Enteromius treurensis. Next base: position 8,745,530 of record JAUCMU010000143.1, read on the forward strand.
CCTAGCTTATATCTTGTCTAGCTAAATATCCTGTTATACTTGGAAATGCATCAGATTATGTAAGAAAAACAGGTCACAAACTCGAATTCTCTTTGACTTTTATTGAATTAGTTACAAAAAAAAAAAATAGATACACAAACTTTGCTGCGTCGCAGTTGTGTTGCTGTTGCTTGTGTGTATTTCCCTGCGTCTTGAGCAGCAGTTTGTGGTTGGACTCTGAGTCCTGCAGGCCACAAAGAGTGTGAGAGTTGTAATGAAGCATTGCATTCAGACGTGTGCAGCCGGTCGGACTCTCCTCGGCTTTGAACTGGCAGTGGCGTGCGGCCCATCTGATAGGGAGCTCTCTTATTTATTTATCCAGCTTGAGCTTTTTTACTGGCTTTTCTTTGAACGCCTGCCAGAGTCCTTGTGGTAACCCCTCTATTCTTTCATTCCCTATTCAGAAAATCCTCTGCCGCTTCTTGACTCGTATTCGTTTTATGTGTTTATCTGCGTTTTCCCTCACATCCGTGTGGCAAATAGCTGGAACGCACACAAATGGGAAGGTTTTATGGTTGGATTAGGTTGTTTTGTCATTATTGTGTTGTTTCAATGAGTTTACACTTTGGCAGTACAATCCCTGTGCTCTGCCAGTGAAGAGGGTTCAACGGGATTATGCTCGGCCTTGCCAAACAAGTTGAAAAGAAAGAGAATATTTGAATGGTTTTGCAGCACTTTGATACGGTGTGTTTCTCATTTGCGAGGCTTATGAGCCATTTGGCCGAGCCTCGGCTCGTCAGGGTATCGGAGCGCATGGCTGTATCAGTAACCTATGAGTGATTTATATAAAACATACAGAGTGTTCGCTTTCTGTTTTTTATACAGAAACATGTTCTTATGTCGGATTACCAAAGCTATCGCTGACATGATCAACCACACGCCAACATTTCAGAGGTTACTCTTATATTTGGGAAAAATATTCCACTCTTGGACTCGAAGTTGAAAACGCCGCTGCAATTTGCTTATGATTGCCATTTATAAAACTGCAGCATGTAGAAAATCAGAGTAATCATTGGCATGCTTGTTATTTGTATGTTTTATATTCCTATTTTACTTCCTATTTTCTCTCTCTTTTGTTTATGTGTGATTTTTTTGGTTTGTTTTATATATATATATATATATATATATAAACAAACAAAACATTTTTTGGGCACAAACATATATGTATAATGCAGTGTTATTATTTACTGTATGTCCCATTTGAAAAAATTATATATACACATCAACATCTATTTACCTCGAGGTCAACAGGCTTTTAAAATTAATTTGACTTGATCTGAATATGTGCTATACATATCTGTGTGTGTGAGAGAGAGAGATTGTTCAGTGCATCACCAAACTACTGTAAATGTTTCAGACTGCAATGCATAAGATCTGATAAGGTCTTAGATAAGTGTGAAAAGTGTTTTACAAAAATCATTGTATTGACCTCAATTCTCCAGATCTTTATAGAGAGAATCTGCTGAGTTGAGGACTAATGTCTCTCTGTCTCTCTTTGTCTTTCTCAGAAGCTGAACAGAGCAGTAGTCCTCGCACAGGCATTGGTTCAGATCAGGAGGACAGTCGAGCAGCCACCATGGGTAAGAGAGCACAAGAACACACACATTTACACAACCACATGTACAGGAATACTTGCAGTACGCATGCATATACCGGGTGCTGCTGCGTACAGTGCGGTGCAGTCCTGTAAGCGTCCTATCATGCACTATACAAACATCCTGTTTACACAAGTCAACCTACATGCATGGCTTGAAACCCATACCCACACACTGAATCTCTCTCTCTATGTGTGCCCAGTTCATGTCACACTCCTACCCACATTCCCCTGTTTAAGCAGAGCTGGTCTGAAAGGCCAGCACTTTCAGACGTCTTGATAAAAGTCTAGCTCAGTTTTGGTGGAACTTTACATAGTAACGATCAGGACAGTTGTTTTGTTCACATATTCAGTCCTGCTCTTAATGCTGTGGCATTATTATGAGACTGATGGGATGGCTGAGTTACTTTACTGTATCCATTGACTACTGTTTGAAGTTGGTTTGATTTATATCTATAGTTACAATATATATAATATGATACATGTTATTGTGATAATATATATTACTGTTGTGATCATTAAGATTTTTATACTACTTTTATTAAACAAAAGACACAATAATTGCTAAAAAAAAAGGCAATAAAGACTTTAAAAGTATTACATAAGATTTCCGTTTCAAATCAGTGCTGTTTCTCTTTAAAATTAGCATATTACAATGATTTCTGAAGGATCATGTGACCTTGACTACTGGAGCTTTGCTGTGACAAGAATAATTAAAATTTTAAATATTACAATACTAAATTAAGTTATTTTAATTTGTAATATTTCACAATATTACTGTATTTTTTTTTTATTAAATACATGCAGCCTTTGGTGAGCATAAGAGGCCTATTGCAAACACATCTTGCTGTCCTCAAATTATTGAAACGTATTTTATATATTTTTTGCTTTATACAATTCTATATTAATCACATAGATCAATATTTTCAAAGAAACCCTCAAATTAAGGTTATTCAAAAGACAGTAAAACATTGTATCCGAAACCTTTGTGAACTGGCTGAACCAGCGGTTTGTGTAAAACCTTGACATTTGTTCATTTAGTTGATGCTTTTATCTAGAAATGAAAACTAAATCGAATTTCTATGTGCGTGAGATGCTGGCGATATCGTTGTGTTGGAAAGATCCATCATTTATTCCATGTTTTCTTTTGTTTAACAGATGCTCCAGAGTTTCAAGAGAGCTTTGTAACTTCGGGCGTCTTCAGTGTAACAGAACTGGTGCAAGTATCAAGAAGTGAGATGTTTTTGTATTTCACATAATATACTTAAAAGGACAGTTCAGTCAGAACTAAAATCTGGGTTGAATTATCATCGTTTAGTGTCCTGCAGCTTTAGAATGGAATGAGGGTGAGTAAATAATAATGTAATTTTAATTTTTGCGTAATCTCTCCCTTTAAAAGCATCTCTGGGAGTCAGATCCATTTTGGTGAATCATTTTCTAGTCTTCCTATATCATCTGTCCCTTCCCACCTCCCACACAGCCTCTGTCCACATAGCAGACGCAGGCGTCAATTTCACAGCCGTTTTATGTCAGCTTTGACAGCTCCTCATTAGAAGGGAAGGAATCCCGCCAGTCTGTCCAAAGTAATTGATTGTGTTTAGCTCAAATTATTTTCTTCTTCCCAGTTAGCTTATAAGTGAGTCAAATAAGCGAGACCGCTGTGTATCACTCCTCACACCTGCGGGCAATCAGTGTTTTACAAGTTACAAACAAACCGATAGATTGCAAATGGAGACTAATTAAATGTCTTAATGTGCATTATGCAGTTTTATCAGCATTACCCAACATGCTCAAACCAGGTTGTTGTTTTTTTTTTTTTTTTCACTCCTACACAATATTTGATGTAAGTGTTCATATAGTATAGGTCAATCCCGCTGGAACAACAAGTCCATTGTTCCCACTTTGTATTTACATACAACACATTCAGACATAACTGAACACACACAATACAGCCTGTCCATTAAGCTCCAGCAATTACTGTGCATTCCAACACACACACACACACAGAGTAATGGAATGATATTAGGAAAGAGGTCAGCTCAGGTAAGAGCAGATATGCAGTGGCACGGACTCACAAGGCTCGCGTGGGCTTAAACATGAATGTGTGAGATTACACCCACATGATGCAAGTATTTAACAAATGCTGCGAAACTCCAGTTTACTGTACGCTAGATAAGAATCACCAATGTTTACCATGTGAGTAAAGAGACTAAGCCACCGCTTAACTTCAGATATTCCTCTATGTGAAGATTCAGAATGTGTACTGCAGCCTTCATACAGTGAAGGCATCAAGAGCTAGTCTTTTTTATGGTATTGAATGATTGCGGTTTTCTTTTATCACAGTATTTATATGATACCCCACAAAATTTCAAAATAATGATAATGATAATGATGCTGGACATTCAGCTTTGCCATCACAAGAATAAATTACATTCTAAAATGAATTAAAATAGAAAATGTCTATTTTAAATTTTGACAGCATTTCAGAACATTGTTTTACTGTATTTTGATCAAACAAAGTAGCCTTGGTGAGACATTTAAAGCATTAAAAGTATTATCTTTTATTATACCTTTTAATGCTAGTGTATGTTTGTTTTTTTACAAATGCATAATATGTAAATAAATAAACAAATTAGTTCTACTTTAAAGATTTAAGTGTTATATGCTTTTAATAACCTTTGTATTTCTGTATGTGTGTGTGTGTGTGTGTGCAGCACCGGTGGTGACAGGCACGGGGCCAAACTTCTCTCTTGGAGAGCTGCAGGGTCATCTTGCTTATGATCTGAACCCTTCAGGGGTGGGAATGAGGAGAACCCTTCCCAGCACCTCCTCTAGTGGGTCAGTACACACGTCTACAGCACACATCTGCCTGCTGCAGGCACACGTCCTTTTGTCAAAGACACTGTGTCATTGAGCTAATTTTGACTGGTGATGAGATCTAACCTCTGTGTGTGTGTGTACCAATTAAGTGTTCGGAAACAGTGATGTGACATTTTTTGTGGGTTGAGTCTAGCTGGTGGCAGAAAATTGGAGTTTTCAAGTGGCAGTCAATGGAAACCATGGAGTAAAAGAATAAAAATGCTAAACTTGAGGTTATATTTAAAAATGCTGATGTCATTCTCTCTTTTGAGTTTACATCCCACACTTCTTGCTTTTTTGTCTCTTCATAATGGACAAACTCACTATTGTTGAGTTAAATCAAGTCCGAAATATGAGCTATAGCTAAAGTTGTATTTGCAAGAAAAAAAGTTGTGAGACAAAATAGGTAAGTGTAAAATGTTATAGGTTTATAGTATTTTATAGTAATAGTATTTCATGCTGTGACTGGGTAAATATATGTTCCATATGAACTGCATATATGAATATTATGTAGACCAATTGTTTAAATAAAGTTTCATTCATTAGTCTATACATTTAAACGTCTTCGTTTAGCATAAAAATCATGTTTTTGGCGACAGAATTCGATAAAAAATAATTTGCATTCCGATTCTAACATCCAAAGGCACAACAGTACATTTTCTTCTAGTATTCAGTGCATTTTTTCCATTTGACTCCACTTGTTACCAGTGTTTTTCTGCAACCACAATGTGCGCGCAGCTACAAGTAACTTAACTGTGACGTCTTCACAAAATTGGTCTATAGTATGTGGTTTAAAAAAATAATAAAAAAACACACAGAAATCAAGCCACATCTGTTCATTGCAATGCTAAATTGTCTCAAATTAAAATAAGGAATCATTCCATGTCCAGCTTTGATGAAGTCAAGAACATCCTCAGATTCAGTCCAGTGGTACAATCTGATGTTAATTAAGGAGTAAACCAGATTTTACCATATTGCCCACAGTTGTTGTCAGATTGTTCTGATGATGTCCATAAATAATGATCTCTGACCCTGTTTTTAAATGACGTCCTTTTCAAAAGGAACTGTTTTCCCCCAAGATGGATATAGAACACTTTTGTTTTTATTGATGTATTTAATGTAGTTTCTCTGTAACTAAAATATATCTGTCCACCATATAACCTATATAAAAAATGTTTATTGAGTGGGAATTTCAGTTCAACAAGACTTAAAATTTGATTTAGATGCTAGACAATTTGCACATTTTTGCATATTTTATTTTATAATTAATGTATAATGAATTACATTATGAGAGTTAACTTTGATTGAACTTTCATTTCTGTTCCAATAAAAGCTGTAGTGGCATCCAACCCAATTACCTCAAGACTAGAAGCAAACAGCGGCTACATTGTAGATGTTTGTACGCCAGCTGTTGTTTTTGAGTTTGGTGGTCTTTCGTGTTGCCATGAATGCAACAGCCTGCAGCAGTTGCTGATTGGTTCAAACCAGAATACGTTTGGCCTATTTATCCGAACCAGGCTGAAACTGTGTAGCATGTGAGATTTCAGGTCGGTTAGACAAGGCTTTGAGAGTTTTAAATGTACCTGTCAGCATCTCGCCATGATAAATGTTGGTTGTTAACTATTTCTATATTGGCTGAATCAGACAGAGGGAGCCTGAGGCATTTTGAGCTCGAGACTTCGGTACACCTCGGTGACAGTAAGATTTGTCATGTGTGCGTCACGGCAAAAAACACCCAAGGCGATACACAAAGCTGAATAAAAACATCACAAAACTACATGCTTACATGCACCTGGGGAAGATGAGTGAGTGTGAAAGAACACGACCCCTTGCTCAGGCCTGCTGGGGGCCGTTTATTTGATTTATCTGCTTTTGTAGTTAGCCAAAGCCTCAGTCCTGATTAATGCGCTTATTTTCCATTAAACGCACCGCAAAGCTAAAACAAAAGGTGAATGTTGGCAAACTGCTCGTCGTAGCTGAGTGCCTGGGAAAAGCAGGTCCAAAGGAACATCCATAAGGCACGTCCAGACAGTTTGGGAGAGCATTTGTTTGTCTGTGTAAGAAATAAGGTTTGACCAAACAATGCTTTGCTCCATTATTCTTTTTTTTTGCCTTCTCTTTTTCCTTTTTCACTCACACAGAAGTAAGAGACACAAGTCAGGATCCATGGAGGACGATATAGACACCAGCCCAGGGGGCGAGTACTACACCTCTCCCAATTCCCCGGCCAGCAGTTCACGCAACTGGCAAGAGGAGATGGAAGGAGGTGAGCCTTGTGTTTAACATAGAAATACAGAGTTGCGATTTTTATCAAAGGTTTTCTGTATTCCATGAATTTGTTGAGCAATAACTTTAGAACTGGGCCATGAACCTATTATAAGGACAGTCTCTCTGTAGCAACTTGGGATAAGGCACAACAGTGGCTTATACTGTATTGATTGTACCAGTTCCCTCGGTCCTTGACCTCTACACCGCACCACCCATAATAAAGTTTCTTTTGTGCATGAGGGCTTGAATAGCTACTCATTTTGACATTACTGTAGTAAAACTACACTGTTCAACTTGATCTAATGGTTAACATGTTGGTCTGTTTAACTAATTGAAGTAAGGTTGGTTCAGAAATATTGTAATAATAATACAGTTTTTATTATGAGAATTTTACATATTTTTAAATATTTTAAATATACAGTAAAACCTATTAAAACCTGCAAAAATTTTGATAACCACACAGTACGTTTTTTATTTTACATGTACAGTGTCCTTTTTAATTAATTATTCTTATTATTTTTACAATACAAACCTAATGCATGTCGTTTTTAAAGACATTTCTTCTTCCTGGTGTCACTATGTAGTGCAAAGGTGGAACTGAATTGACATGATCTAGTTGACACAGACACAAAACAATGAATAGAGGTAGAACTAATCGATTTGTCGACTAGTGGATGCCTATTGTGCATGGCGATTTTCATCTCCACAAGCATAGTTGTGGGTCTTATTTTTGAAGCACGTTCAAATGAATGACAAACCTATCAGGTTTTCAGCTGCAGTAGAGGAAGTCTGGACTCGGATTTGAATTTCTTTAACGTAGTGCCAAATCCTAATTAATTCATGAACTCTCGTTTTTGTGAAAGTCTGCAGAAAGCAGCACTGCACTGTGTACTGTACTGTACCTTGGAGCTGAATCTCACACCGAGAGAGACCGACTGTGTGGATGTAGTTAACTGTATGACCTTTGACCCTTCAGTTATCTGCTCCTGTGCAAATAGAAGTTTTACCATTTTAATTATTTCTGTTGATTCCTTGGGATCTTCATGAACTTTCAACCAGAATAACTGGGTTGGCAGGTTTCCTGCTATGCTCTTGATGCAAATTTATGGTTCTGTTTTGGAGGCGTTATGATTTATGTAGTTATACGGCAGAAATACATTGGAAGTATTGCTCGAGTGTGACAGTGCATATCAGGATCACTTTTGATGCTTAGCTAATTAATGAAATAGGTATGAAGAATCATTGCCTTTGATGCTATGATTAGCTAAGGGGTTTTCGACAGCCATCGACCCATTGTAAAAACCCTTCTAAATCTTAGAAAACCATTTTAGGCAGCTATTGTTATGCCGAAGCAGCGCTACTAATTTCACATAAAGTAGGGCAAGCAGTAGATATAGAAACCATACTGTAATCCACCTCTCTGGTATAAGGGGAAGTTTCAGTGAGCAATCTATGTAGGGAAAGTTCAGTTTGTGGGAGCATAAAAGGATATGTGGTTGGTTGGTGCACATGCAGTGTTGATGTTTGTGTATTGTTTGTTCTGAAATTTATTTGATGTTGAGTGATCTTGCATAGTGTGCTTTTAATAATATGTAAAATTAAAGTTTTTTTTTGGGAAGGCTCTGCTCTAAAACCTAGTAAGTTTTCTATGAAGAGAACATTTTAAAGTAATAGACTGTAGGATCTCAAAAAAGAAGGCTGAATTATTTTGCCTAAGACAGCGTGTTTCTGGCCGGTTTCGAAAGTTTGTATCCTTTGTGGAGAATGTAATCCCATAATGCATTGTCACAAGCTCTGGGCACAAAATTCCAAGAGACTTATTCTGAAACATTACAAAATCTTAACCGACCTCATAATTTAGAACGGTTGTATAATTATGATCACATGCTATACGTAATTACATTTACACAACTGTTTAAAAGTTTGGGGTCAGTAAGATATTGTAATGCTTTTGAAAAAAAAGGCTCTTATGCTTTCTGCAGTTATTTGATCAAAATAAAAAATACTGAAAAGGCAGTAATATTGTTAAATATTGTTAGTGTTGAAACACTGTGTTCTGTTTAAACATCTTTTTTTAACATTTGATTCTGTTGAAAGGTGCATATTAATTTAAATTATTTTATCCATTTTCTCTACCCTCTAATCATTTAACCCTTTTTTTATTTTTTGTGCAAATAGCTTAGCAACATGCTAACACAAATGAATTTCTTTGACAGTTCGGATTCTGTGTTGTGTGGGAAGTAGGTGGCAAGGCAGAACCTTATAATGAAGAAAAAAAAAACAATTATTCAATATATTAATTTGCATGCATTGAGTCACGCAGTTTAATATTTATTCATGAGCAAAAGATTCCAAGTTTATAGCTCCAGATCAGCCTAAACCCTGCAGAGTTTATTGTGAGATTAGAAAGGTGCTGAGTTGCTGTTTTAGACCTTGCATAACATCTGACTTCTGTCACACCCTTGTGAATATCTATTAACCCTCCAGGCAAAACTGTTGCTAAAGATCTCAGGAGACCTGCTTCACCCCTCCCCGCTGATCCATAACCAGCAGGAATCTGAAATCCATCACTGTGTATGAAGTAGCAGCCCGGGTCTCAGCCTCTAGGGCAAATCCTATCACGGTAGTCCAACCCCTGCAGTGGACCGACCCTGCCCACCTAGCTTCCTGTCTAGACGTTCCAAATGAGTTTCTCTTTGACAGTCGCCCAGCTGATTGCTCTGGTCTCGTGCACCTATGGATTGAGATCTGAAGGTTCAAATATGGCAATTGAGAGCAGAACTGTTTCCTTCAATGATTTGTATTTTTCCCTCAAAAATGGAAATCCTATAATTTACTCACTTCCACACGTCAAACCTCTGGTAACTTAAAGGCATATATGTTTCACTCATTTGGAAAAACTTCCATTTCGGGAAGGTTCTAAATAGAGTGCTCCGACATCCATATCTGCATCTTCGCTTTGACCTTAAATAACCGGTGCAGATCATCAGCTACAGACATATTTTCCCATAATCCCACTGGTCTGGCCGCAAAGAGAGAGTGCACTTTCTGCATTGTACTGCAGCACTATCAAAACTCGTTAAACTGCGTCACCTTGTGGTCAGTCGCGGTAACACCTGCTGTGACCTGACAGAAGCATCGAGAGTGACCACGCAGTGCTCATTAATTAGCTGACTAAGCGTTCCTTTAGACTCAGAAAAGTTTGTCCTTGTATAGAACAATGGAGCTGAATTTGCAGTATTCTGTATAAGCCAAACGCTTGCTCTCCTCCACACCTCCTCCATCTCTCTCTGCTTTTCTCTCTTTTCACACAGGAATCTCCCCTACAGTTAAGAAGACGGAGATGGATAGTCCGTCTCCTCAGGAGAGCTCTCCACGTCTCGGCTTCACACAGCACCACAGACCTGTCATTGCAGTGCACAGCGGTGAGAGGACAACACAAACATGCATATATCTGTCTGTTCTGTCATCACAGGCCTGCACACACAAACACCGCAATCAGCTAGCTGAGAGGAACAAATATACTGTACAGTTTCCACTGTTGTGTTTGGTTCTCCAAACCGTCTCTGCTAATATCATTATCATTTACAGCCTACTTATATAAGACCCTGTTTAAAAAAGACATGATTTGCAACATATTTTGATACCTAAAATGTGAAGTCAGCAAGAAAACATGTAGGGGCTTCTATTTAGCAATCAGGAATTGTTTAGATTGATGGAGTAGCATTCTAGAATGGAGCTACATAGGAAAGTTCAAGAGTTCAAGAATGCCAAACCATTTCCTTGTGAATAACATCAAGACTAGGAACATTTGATGTATTTGCATGAAACATTATTAAAAAAAATAAACTTCCAGGGCACGGACTTGGTTTTATCCATTGATTGTTGATTGGATGGAGGCAGATCTGAATGAAGGGGATTGTAAGAAAGGGACTTGTGAAACAGTTGAAACATGCACAGAGAAATTGTTCACAATTTCATTGGGCTGAGACGAGAATACTGTCAGGTCATTTCTTACAGTTGTACAGTGATCTGTTGTCTCCAGAGCCTCACAGCTGGCTGAGTTATGCTCTAACAATTAGCCTGGCTGTTCAGATGAATTGGTGGAGCGTGTCAGCCATATGCTGCCTGCACTGAAACATCAAGCTGAAATTACCTCTACTGGGCTTTGCCAAATGTGTTACAGCATACAAAGTGTTCTGTAGAGAGTTATGATGGTTAAATCTGACAGGGACGTGACAGCCCAACAAAGAGCTCTTTAATTAAGACGTTGGTTATAGAGCATGTAGAGTAAATGTGTCACTTAAATGCAAGGGGTTATTGCAAGTGTTATTGTGTTTGTTTTTACACTTGTGTTCAAATGTTTGGTGTTGGTAAGATTTTCTTAATACTTTTTAGTATGCTCACCAAGCCAAAAGTATTTCGTGACAATTAAAAAGCTCACAGGAAGCATCTTCTTTTGTAACATTATAAATCTCATTTTTGACAAATTGAATGCATCCTTGCTGAATAAAAGTATTAATTTCTTTTAAAGAAAGTGAATAATTCCAGTGAATTAGAAAGGATATGATTTGTATTTTTCAGGTATCTCTCGGAGTCCACATCCCTCCTCGTCTCTGCACTTCCCTGGCGCTCCCATTCTCCCCCAGACTGCCTCCACCTACTTCCAACACACGGCCATCCGGTACCCCCCACACCTCAGCTCTCAAGACCCGCTCAAGGATCTTGTCTCTCTGGCCTGTGACCCATCTAATCAACAGCCCAGCCCGGTAAGATCATCCCATTGCGCATGCTGACACACCTTATATAGACTTCTGCTTTCATTCACACTCTAGCAATCACAGATGAGGGTAGGTGAAAACATATCCAAAAATACCCAAATTTCAGCCTCACTTGTTCAGCTTAACCAACCAGCAGCCATAGTTTTGGTAGGAGCATGTGATCCCAAGTGAGCCAAGCACAGCCCTGAGCCTGCCGTGTTTATTCTTATTTAACACTGGATTTGTTAGTATGCCGAATAAAAAATTAGTTGATATATAAAAGCATAATATTTTCCATGACAGTTAAAAACTGCTTGACTTGATTTCTAGTTTCACATGCAATTTCTTAAAGGGGCAGTTCACCCAGAAATAAACATTCTGTCGTAATTTAATCAGCCTACATATATGTATATATATATATATATATATATACACACACACACACACATATATATATATATATATATATATATATACACACATATATGTACTGTACATATACACCATTTTTCATTAAATATCCTGTTTTATGTTAATCGGATGAAAGTTACAGGTTTGGAACGACATGAGGGGGAGTAAAACAATAACTGAATTTTTATTTTGACTACTATCAATTATCCTTTTAATTCAGAGCAAAAAAGGATTATTTAATTCTTCTGGCCAGAATGAATATGTAAATGTAAAACGGCAACATTTTGACTGTTTTTGGCAGAAAGAAAAACATTAGTGGACCTCTGGGAGACAATTAAATAATAATAAATCCATGTTATGACCCTTTTAAATTGTACCAGAAGGGATGAATTAGGAAGTCAACTGCTTGCTTCCTTTATCTGCAGTTTGTGCTTGTGTGTGTGCAAGTGAGAGAGAGACAGAAAGAGTACAAAAAGAGGCATATAAATATGCCATCATGTGCCCTACATGGATCGTAGCCCATGTAATCTGAGCCAAGAGCTGACCACGGTCCTGTAGAGGCAGGAAACCTTCCGTTATTAAAGCAACCTGCATTCTAAACACAAGTGTCCATCAGTTCCGTTTCCTTCACAAATACTCACAGAAAACAGTCTCTCAGTGTCTGTGTTGCCCTGAGCAGATGAAAATCTACTTGGCTGGGAACTTATGAGGGGTGTGGGCAGAGTTTGAGAGTTTGCAGTTTTGTTTTTAGCCTGCTTGTTTCTTAAAGTTTTTTCTTTTCCTTAAAGAAGTGATCAAATGTTCATCTTGAATGCTGTGTCACTTTACATAAAATGAATTGATAAAATGTGTACTTTGTCAAAATTAAAAATATAAATATGCCTAAATTCTATTGTGGCATTTAATTTTTAATTTATTTATAAACAGTATAAAATAAAATAAAAAATTGGTTTTTGGTACATGGAAATACATTTCAATTTATCAAGGAGAATTTATAGATTTTTTAAAAATAAATCTATTTCTAAACGCTACAACAATGATATAATCGATAAGTCATAGCAATGGGTTTTTTTCCAGATACTTGAATCGGTCAAGTTAATTTAATAAATTTTTCCATCATTTACAATTAAAATAAAAAGTTACTTTAATGTCATTGTACTTAAAAAATATTAAGGCATCAAATGAAGTTTTTAAGCTACAGTAAGTGGACTCTTTAAAGTGTATTTTGCATTACGTCTGTAGTGTCATGCATTTGAAATAGCTCAAACACTTTATTTGAGTGTTTTTTAATCTCACAATGGCTTAAAGATCAATAATGACCCAGCATCACTGACTAAACGTGGTGAGCAGCTCTGGGATCATTCTGCTTGTTCTGACCGTGGACCAAGAATCAGCACTGGCTGGATGGCTTTATTCTGACAGTGACATAAAGTACTAACACAAAGTGTGAATGACTTATCCTCTGGGTGCCTGTAGGAGAGTCGTGTGCCATTTCCACATCAGGCAGAGAGAGTGAAAGAACAGGAAATACAGCCAAGAAGGAGGAGATCTCTGTGTCTAGGGGAGTTGCAGATGTTGGCACAAAAATGGGGGAAGAAAGAGAGAGAGAGAGAGAGACACATTTATGAATCTTGCCCTGTGGCAGCCGTGCCCCGCCGATTCTGCAGACTCATTGAAATTCCCCCTACTGCAGTCTGACCGTAGCCAAGCAGTCACAAAGAACAGCCGCACCGCCCCACAATGCCGCTGACTCACTCACCAGCTATTGTTGTGCAGGGCAGTGAGTGTGCAGTTTTACCCTGCGAGAATGCAAACCGGAGCCAAACCCTCTGAGAGAGAAAGAGAGCATGATGGAGGGTTTTATGGATTTGCGGCTAGGGTAGAGTGATAGTACGATGCATAATGGGCCGTTCGCTAGAACAGTGTGCATAACGTTACTCTGTTTCTCCCATATTACTGCTGATGGCAGGAGGGGGTGGAGATATGTGACTGGACTTTAAAGTTTCATTAGACAATTTTTTTTCAAATGAAGTACTCCAGACAAATACAGCTTGATCGAAAAATTTAGAGCAGCTCTTAAAGGCATCACAACATCACCATGTTTACTGTACGAAAGATAGATGTTCATTTTGAGATTTGCCAGACAACATTTAAAAGTATAAATGTACCTATTTTCAACTAACTTTGTATTGTTACAATGTCGGTAATGTAAATGAACAATGTGTGTTCTTTCTCCATGCTACCCCATCTCAGCTAACGAACAGTTGAATTGAGCCCAGTGCATTATGGTGTTGAAGTTTCCCTACCTCTTTAACCAAAGGGAATTGGCTAAAGCCCTTTAACCTGTTTTTTTCTAGTCATTTAGCGTCGTGTTTTTTATTTTTCACTTATAGCATAGACAGCCAAGTTTTATTAAAAGCCCATACTGCAGTTGGTGACTCCTCCTTTAATTCCACTTTAAGTGAGTGTTATATAATGAAGTAGATAGGATCTCTGTGTTGAGATTACATAACCAGGCTAGTCTTGAAGTACATTCAGAGCCGAGGGGGCAGTAGAGAGGCCAATGTGGTGAAGCGATTTTTTAATATAACAAATAAAATGTATTTCCTTATAATGTGTTCCATTCAATGTCAGAAGTGGGATATTCACACAATATTTTGTACATGTTGTCCTATTATAATTTGTCTTATGCAGTGAATAATAAAAAATGGCAGCGCTGCTGTAGCATTTGTTTTGCAGGTATGCAAATATATACAGAGATAATTTTGTATTATTTTAACCCAACTTTTTCTATCAACATTAGCTTAACAGGTATTATTATCTGTAATTTTGAAATCATTCTTTCAAAGAAATAAAGTATGGCACTAACAACCCCAATGTCGTTGTCAATGCATGAACTGATGAGTATCTTGTGTACGTTGATTACAATGTAAGTTGCTTAGGAGATAAGTGTATGCCATTTATAATGTAAACTTAATAGAAATGAATGTTTACAATTAACTGTGCCCTATGTCATGCTTCTTAATCAGTGGCAGTTTTGAGAATTAAGACATTTTGCATTCTATTGCACTTTTCCCAGTAGGAACTTGAAAATTCCAATTTTTAAACTGAATGGAACATTGCATTATTTAACTAAAAATGATTAACATCTTAAAGAACTGTTAAAATCTTCCATGATGTCAATTATAGCACTAAATATGCAGAGATCTCAAAGAATTTTAGCATCGAACTAAAAAAAAAAAATGAGCTAAAGAGAGTAGATGCAAAACAGATGCATGTATTGAGATGTTAGCTGTGTAGAGGCAGTGAGGTGTCCTTCCCCTCAGTGGCTGACTATTGCCCTCTCTTCCTCTGCAGTTGAATGGCAGTGGTCAGGTGAAGGTATCCAGTCACTACATCTCCTCTCAGATGCTGGCCCCCCCGCCACCCCCCGGCCTGCCCCGTCTGACGCTGCCCCCAGAGTCCAAATCCAGCACCACCTCTGCAGACGCAGCTGCCAGCTCACCCACCTCCCCCAGTAAGTGGGACGCTTCCAACCTGTCCTTTCCTTTGCCCTCTTTGTCCCACCTCTAACAGGCCACCTTTAGCCAAAAAAACAGACAGCAGCACACACAAATAAAGAGCTAGAGTTAAAACCCCCGAATGTAGTGAACTATACATTTTTAGAATGATTAAATTAGCAAGAAACCTAATAAACTAATCGACAAATAAAGATGGCTGGCTCAGAGTAAGTAGTCTGACTCACAGTCCATTTACACAGTTACAAAGAAACAACACACAGTTGTTTTGGCTGCTTTTAAATAGATGACACATTTTCTCATATATATATATATATTATATATTTATATATACAGTAGTCATCATTTTAAGTGAATTTCATCAAATTTGTCCTAAAACCAAAATGTGTTCTTGTCTTATGACAACTTTAAGTAACTTTTTTGATCCAGTCTTCTTAGCTCATGTTAGAGTATATATATATATATATATATATATATACTCTAACATGGGTTAAGACTTTTTTAGAATTTTTTTTAATTCAGCTTTGCCATCACAAAGTACTGTATATTTTAAATTAAGAGACTCCTTTTAAAAATGGTAGCGCATCTATTTAAATGTTTTTTAATTATTTATTTTAATAATTAGAATAAACAATGTTTAATGTTTTTTGTTGTTAATTTGCATAACTATTAGCTTTTTACAGTTGCCAGGCAATGTTGCAACTCAGCACTTGCATATATATTTTAAAACAGCTTCAAAGACCACTGTATGTTAAAAAAGGCTAAATTCCTGTTTTAGAGAAACAAAGAAAGTGTCTTTCCATCAGCAAAACACATGAACACAGATACATTTGGATGATGAGTCGATCAGCTTTAATGGGCCAGTGCTTGCTGCCCAGTCCATTAATCATGCTAATTTAATTATTAATGCAGAGAACGGCTCAATATGTTCACCATCCGCTGTGCTGCAGAATCCCACATGATCAATCGCCTCGATACGCCATCTCACACAGTCAAACTCAATGTTCTGCATGATTATTCAGCTAGAATCACGTCCCATAATCACGTCAGCTTATCTAAAGACCCGTTTGATAAAGATGGATGCATAGATTATGTTGTGTGTTCGTTTTTTTGCCAACAACACAAGTTGTTTTCCAAAGAAACATAAGAAAGCATCAGCTTCTGTAATTGCTGATAGTACAGTCTTTAAGAGATGAAGGCACACATTCACTAACAACAGACTGGATTTACACAAGCAGACAACACAATGAGCCTCCGCCACACAGAATATTTGTTTACACAGTCTGACAGTAACAAACAGACACTGTGACCCAGTTTCAGCATCAATTTAATATCGGATTGGAACAGATGCATGCCATATGCACTTAAACTGCATTTTAGATTACTACTGAATATAGTAATATTAAACTGTGTGTTTTAAAGACTAAATCCACCAGGAAGCAGATTTTGAAACTGATATCACGACTTATAACTTACAGAGATTTGCATGATGTTGAGAATAACTTTATGGACCCATTCCAATCCCAATTGCTCTTGCTTTCAGCATACTCTGCCCCCGGGACGCCACCTGCCAACCGCTCCTTCGTAGGAATTGGTTCTCGAGACACTGGCAGTCTGTATCAGGCACAGGTATCGTAACATAAACATCCCTATACATTTTATTCATACACAAACTCCCTGATCACCCCCTCTCCAAATTCAAACACACCTCAAATAAAATTGTAATGCTTATTATAGACTTAACCGAATAACTGCATTTTAACTACTGAAAACTTTCTATTTCTTGATAAGTGTCAGAAACCTAACCACCATGAAAATGTAAAAAATTCGATCTTGATTTTAAGCAGTGCTTGAAAATTTCCTCTTGAACCCCAGTGCCCTGAGGAAACACTACAGCAGCGCTAGTCTGGACCCTCTGAGAGACCCAAGCCTTCTGTGTTCAATTATAGATCAGAAATGAGCCGATACAGTATCTACCCCTGGACCCTCAGCTGCCAAATGAAATGTAGTCTTTCGCATTAAATATACAGCCAATGTAGATTCAACAACAATGTAATTTATATATATATATATATATATATATATATTTTATATATTTATATATTTTATGTTTGAAAAATAAATTCTGCAGTTTGTGCTTAAAACAAAATACAGTATATTCTCTGAAAACATGTAACTGCAATTCTTGAGTAAATCATTATTTGCTTGATTTTTGTAATTATTATATTATATTATATATATATATATATATATATATATATAATATTAAATAATGTTTTTTGCAGGCCACCATAAAATCTTATGAATTCTTCCTTTATATTTATTAATCACATGAGAAACTTTTGCATGCTCAGCAAAATCCTGACCTGATTAAAAGGCACGAAATAGCATATGACATTTTTTGTGATGCTTCATGAATCCTACAGGACATGAGCCCATAAATAAACACTTGAAAGGTCCTCCATAAGTAATAGCTGAGATTTGGCTGGGGAATGCGGCAGTGCTCAGGTATAATCTGAACTGTGGAGGTGATTGAACCACATGGCTCAGGAATCCGAGTGCGCTGCTGCATTGCAGTGCTTTCAGCACTTGCAGTGCTCAATAAAAAAGTGTAAATGCACTTGACTGAGCGGTGTGATAAGAGAGGGAAACAGAAGAGTGATCAATGAGAACTGGAGGACTAGTGTGCGTTAGTGTGCATTAGAGAGAACGTCTTGAAAACCTTCAGCCTAACAAATGACACAGGCAAGCAGGTTCTTCTCCTACTGTTGTTTTGCATGTGAGTTTGAAAAACTCAGACGTTTTCTGGCTCTCAACTGGATGTGTATCTGTGTCCCTTTGAGAGTATCATGAGCTGAGAGGGAGGGAGAAAGAACTAGTCAAATGACCGAGGGGGGTGGTGGGTTCCGTTCATTTGCTCCATGATGGTCACGTCCAGGGCTGTCTGGTTGCTAGGGGAAACCAGACATGATGTAATTGTCAGATGAACCTGTGCCTGAGGGAGTGGAGAAGGAAGAGACCGCTGTGACCAATCAAATTGAACAATCTGTCTTGTACGACCGAGATTAACACTCTAATCATTGACTTACCAGGCCTACAGTAGTTAGACAAAATACAGTTGTCTTTTTCTTTCTTTCACTGTAAAAACTGAAAGTGTACAGTCCTTGTATGTTTACAGTGCGTACGAAAAGAATTCAGACCCCCTTAAACTTTTCACTCTTTTTTATATTGCAGCCATTTGCTAAAATCATTTAAGTTCATGTTTTTCCTCATTAATGTACACACAGCACCCCATATTGAC
>JAUCMU010000143.1:8768103-8779501 GCA_032275025.1 Enteromius treurensis
AATGTTCAGTGCTTTGCTACAATCTGTATTGTTAAAAGCGCTATATAAATAAAAGTGACTTGACTTGACTTGACATATTCTGTCATAAACTGTAACCGCATTTTTTTAAAAATACACATTTTTGAATCATGTAAAAGTCCTTATTGTCGGTGTAATGCATCCGTGATTAATGATAGATGTGTATTTTTTTTAAAAAAGTAAAACTTTTAAATGGTTGTGTAAATATCACTTTTTTTAATTCTTTATCACTTCTAATCAAATTCTAAAGTTGTCATCACGATACGCAAAGGTTCCGTGAAAAGTGAAAAGACTTGGCTATGAAATAAGTCAGAGCAATTCAAGGTCTTTGGCCTTTTTATTTCAGAAATGCAGTTTCAACCGTACACAATCCGAGATGTGATGGAAATGACATTGTACTGGAAATGTTTATGTGGTTTCAGAAAAATGACAGAATGATGAATGAGTATTTGTCATGAATGTTTGTCCTGGGTTGGACATTGTTAGTAGACAAAAAAAGACAGTGCGAAAAGTGTGTTTTGAGAAAGTTTATTTTTCTAAAACTCAACAAAGCCAAAAGTGCCCATGATTTAAGAAAACTCATATAAATTGCCCTGTGCGTTCAATTTAGATGAAACAGATCCATCTCGACTAGACTGCGGTCGGCTTCAGATGAGTTTTTATCTGATTTCGCTGGATATCCCATAGCGCTCCTCCTATTGTGTTACTTGTGTTTGTACAGATGTCTTAGTGATTTTGATTCTCTCTCTTTCTCTATCTTTCAGTCCTGGTATCTGGGGAACTGATCATCACACACATGCAGACGAACCCGAGGAGGCACAGACATGGATTCGAAAAATCAATTTTTTTGTGGAATTTACAAGAAAAAAAAAGTTGTGAACGAGATGCAAGAGGGAAAATCAGATATATATGCAGTATTTGTATATATACACACACACATATATATATATACACAATATGTGTGTATAGATATATGTGCACACATATTTATATATGCATAACGACGTACAGTATAAGATGCTTCAATACACTTTTTTCTGAAAAGACAATGAAAACGGAGACGAGCGTGAGAGAGAACGGCCATATGTGCAACAGAAGAAAAGGAGACAAAAGAGGAGGATGTTTTTTTTTTCTGGGAGGGCAGCCCGAACTGTGGCGTAGATTTTACGGATGTGTGGAAAAAGGCCCACCCTGACTCCCTGCCTCCTGGAATGCCTCTCCTCAACCCCCTCCTTCTGCTACAGGTGCTGCTTCCTCCTATATGCAAAATAAGTATCCTTTATTTTCTTAACGAACAGGAAAAAGAAACCCCACGAAAGGGTTTTTTTCGCTAGCATTTCGCCACAGGTTCGGAGGTGAGCACGGCCTGTTTTTATTCTTTCTTTTTTTTTTTAAGTGCACAAAGGCAAACACGGCGTGGAAAAGGAAACGAAAAAGGTCGATGCTTCCGTTCACACGACAGAAAAGAAACGCAAAGGCTACTTTTCATCCAGTTTTATTGACAATCATGTATCTGCGTCCTAGGTTTCGTTCAGAGGGTGATGTTTTCTAAATTGCATTCTCCACCGTTTGTAACGGAGTCCACTTTTTGGTGGAAGCCCGTCATGTTTTTTGTACATCGGAGGAATATTAGTGGTACCTCAGTGACATTTTAAATCACAGTCAGCGTCTATACACACATGCACACACACTTACACATGAACACACCTGTCTTGAGGCAATGGCATGTACTGTTAAAGGCTACACGAGGTGTGTGTGAGCTGTGATACAGCCTTCATAGGATGAGCCAGGGAATAGCGGGGGTGAATTAGCACCTTCCTCACTTCGCAATATGAAAACCCCTCGTTCCCTGGACCCTGCTGTAAGTGTGTGCGCGTGTGCCTCCGTGCGTTTGTGCGTGTCATAAACATTAGTAGTCCCTTATTCATCTCTGTGAGTTCACAGATTAGAGGGTTTTGATTCATGTAGATTTGTGGATTTTTTTCCACATAGCGACAAAGGGAGTTGAAATATAGTTCTGTCGTTACTTAGACAGTATTGGGTGTAGAGGATAGACTTTTTTTTTTTTTTTTTTTTTCAATTCATTGGAAATTACAGGCATTGCACTACTTTAAATTTTTTATTTTTCCTCTTTTGCAAATTCCTGTTCGGCCTAATCATACGGAATGATTATTTTTGTCATGTTCTGATCTCACGGTAGATGAGGGTTGGTTTTCTAGTAGCTAAGAAGCTGATCAGAACAATGTAAATGTGTCCATGTTTATGTGATTACTTTTATACAACTCCCAAAAAACAGGCTTTTTTTTGTTGTTGTTGTTTTTCCCCACGTTTCTACTGCAAGAAACTAAGACTGTTTTTATTTTGAAGCAGATTATACACTTCAATCCGTAGGAATGTCAAAGATATGGATGTTTGACGTGAGACGGGCTGTACTGCCCAAAACGAAAAAGAAAGTCAGCGGCTACGCTGCCCGTCCCAGAGTTCATTGGGAGGTGGACGCCTACGACCAGCATGTCTCTGCTTGGTTGCCTCAGAAATGGGTTATTCTGCACTCTGAGATGTGTTGATTTGTACTAATGAAATAACATCAGGGCTTAATCTACAACGCTACCGAACCCAAATCACAAAGCCATGAAAAGTGCCTGAGACATTGCAAGATTTTCATTTGAATTTTTTTAAAGACTTGGACATTTTGCTTCATCTACTGTGGGTTGTTGTTGTTGTCGTAGGAGTTCGAGGGGTTGTTTTTATGCCCAGAGAGATATTTTAAATGGCCTCGCAAGCTCCTCATCAGCTGCATGGGCTAACGCTTAGCCACAGGAAACGCAAACAGCTGAACAAAAAATACACACGCATACACACCCTTATAATCAGAACATGACAAAATTAACACATATCAGAGCTTTACCAG
Source organism: Enteromius treurensis (assembly GCA_032275025.1). Classification (NCBI taxonomy): domain Eukaryota; kingdom Metazoa; phylum Chordata; class Actinopteri; order Cypriniformes; family Cyprinidae; genus Enteromius; species Enteromius treurensis. The sequence continues at coordinate 8,771,033 of JAUCMU010000143.1, forward strand.
GTACCCTCACAAATAAACACACACACACACACACAACCGATATGATATAATATCCACACACTCTGGTCGCTTTCGCTAACCTTTTATAATGGCTTCACATACACATTTTATTGAGTTGACCATAGTAAGGCCCAGAATACTTACGACATGACTTGTTTTAATGGTGCTGATATGAAAATTATATGGAAATCTCTATATATGAATTATATATAACTGTGCATGGTGCTTTCAAAAGAAAAATCATGAGAATTAAGCTCAAACGACCACCGTATCGCTGACATGGGCGCATGGCAGATAATCTTAGTATTAGCTCTCAAGCAAAATGCTTCCCGACTTCTCCTTAAGAAACCCCTTTGAGCAAAGAGCCAATGACACAGACGGATTTTACCTTTGTACTACATTGGTTTGACTTTTATCCAACAATCCCTCTTCTACTTTGCACGATATTTTATAAAACATATTATGTGCCTTGCCTTTAGTTAAGACAGATAATGCATAATTTTAAAGGAGTCGATTATTTTTCTCTCTCTCTCTCTCTCTATTTTATGTAACCAGTGTCACAAAGGAAAATAATGCTGCATGTTTGATTGCCTGTCATTATCAGAATAAGACTAACAGGTTACCTGATAGCTGTAGTTTTGGATGGGTGAGAGAAGCTATTTTTGACCCTCTTCCTTTTTTAAAAGCACTGTAGTTGGCATGAAATCTTCCCCGCATTATTTTCCTACCGTTTTATTTCCCTCCTCCGTTCCCGTAATGAGAAGGTAACAGTCTGTGAAAGATGCAGTACCAGCTCTCCTCATATCAGCTCTGAGCTGACGTTTTGATTCCGTTGTCATGTTAGGCTTCTCTTAAATTGTTTAGATTGTATGTTATCGTGTATTTAAATAAGTTTGTACCCATTCTGGATGTGAAGAGGAGTGGCCGAAAAGTAGATGGCCATCCTCTATAAACACAAGTTAAAATTCCACAACCGAGCACTTAGCAAGACTTTATATCATCTTTACATTTTGCTTTTTATCAAAGGGTCAAATTCACATTTCAAACCTAGGCATTTGTTAAAGGGACGGTTCACCTAAAAATCTTTATGTACACTGTAAAAAAAGTCAAATAAATTAGTTGTATATAAAACACTTTATTGAAGTATGTTCTACAAGAAAATTAATTTATAAGTCATTTCGGAGGCAAAATTGTTCCCACACTTTTATTCTCTCAGTGCAGTCTTTATTTATTCTCCCTCATGTTTTTCCAAACAAGAAGATATGTTTTGTTGTCTGTACAGAGTGTACATTTATTGACAAGTTGAATAATTTTCAAAAATATCAGCTCTACAGAAATACAGAAAGGAAATGTTGTTCAAGGTGAATAAAATAACAAAATGTGAACTGTCCCTTTAACCCCTTTGTGAGGACTCATAACACTGGCTGCAATAGAATATGTTGTGATGTGTGACCATAAATGATTGCTTTTATTAGTTAAGTTGTTTTACTAATGAGTCCCTTGTATATGTCCGTATATTAACTGTAGAATCCGTTCATAGAGTAGCTGAAATGTATTGTCCAATATATTGTACAGACACAAGAACAGCAAGAAACCATTGAACTGCTGATTTTGTGTCTTCCTTAGAAAATGAATTAATACACCAGGATGCTTCTTCTTCCTCTTCTTCTTTTTATAAAATTAGATGGTAGGAGATAATTTATAATTCGTAGCGTGTAGTGTCAGGGGAGAAGATTTTGTGTATTTCTGGAGCTGGGTCAGGAGAGGCCATGTTGTAGTTTTTGATGCAGTGTACAGTATTGTTTCTGCAATGGATATTGCAATGCTGGTAGCTATTTAAAAGTTTAAGTCGATTGAGAAAGAACAAGAGATTTTGTTTACATGATGCCCGTGGTAAGATCTGGGTGGTGGATGATTTTGCGAGCCCGCCGTTGTCCGCCCTGGCCGAATCGGAGTGCTATAACAGAACAGCATTCCGTCTGTACCATGATCCAAACCCTTTGCAGAAGTGCTAGCATCATTCAGCAAGCAATTTTCCTTGTGTTTAACAGGACAGGCGACGGGCCGGGGGTCTGCCTCGTAGTGTGGCGCCCAGCTGGGAAGCAGGAATGGCGAAGTACTTCTCAATTAAAAAAGCTTAGCCGAGTCAGACTTGCATGACCCGCCCCCTGTCCTGTGAAGATTTGCACTGCTCCATTTTCATCTTTCTAAAGCTGTCGACTCTCTCTGGCCGGGGGGCGACGGTGGGCTCAGTAGAACATGGATCTGATCGTAGTTTTGCTAGCGCAGCGGCTCCGTGGGGAGCTCTGTGAGCATGTCGTCCTCTTCTTCGTTTGCTTTTTGTATATGATAAAACTGGCTACACGCAAATTTGGAAAAAACACTTTTTAAAGTGGCCACAGGTGATGATTGAACTTGCTATGACGAGAACAATGCATTTAAGCTGATGCATGTAAAAAGAAACATTATCTTACTGTTTGATTTCAGAACCCTTGACTAATATTTTTTATAGAGCGGTGATTATTATCATTTTTATGTGTGTTGTTGCAATTTTGAACACAGTTAGCGTGTGTATAAATGCTTACCATATATACAGTAGAATGAGGAAAAAGACAAATGTATATAAAATGTCTTTTTGTATGATACAAATTTTTTGTTTCTTTTGTATGTTTGGATTTAGTAGTCATAAGCTCGTGGTCAAGCCACAAAAAAATTTGAAAGCTCCTTCTAAAGGATCTGCTGTTGAAAAGAAAATGTCAGCACCATACCTTTCATACAGTTAGCACGTGTTATTTTGATCACAAAATATGGACTCCAGTAAATTCAGCATCACTTGTTGTCATTTTAAACAGAGCCAACAGCTTCGCTGAGGTTTATGCAGATTCCATTGCCTTTTTTTTTTTTTTTTTATCTCCAAGATTTATTTGAAACCTGCACTTATTTTTTTCTCTTTCGTCATGCTAGCTTCAACACAGTTTTTCCCGTACTTCTACTTTGGAAGATTGCACTAGATAATCTGGTATTGAAACTTTGTCTAATAATAATAATGCTTCTTTTTAAGGTTTGCTTCTCTGTGGATATTTCTCAGCCTTGATGATCGTGATGAATAGAGAGTATTGATGAGAATGAAAGAAAGATAGAGAGATGAAGCTGCTTGAATGACACCCTTTTATTTTCCTGTTGTCATTTATGTGATACATTTACCCTTTTGAAATTGTGCCAGGACCCTGTACACTGCAAACCGCAGAGTAGAAAGATGTATACAGTCACACTGCAACAATCGTTTTCCAAACCAGTACTTTGTCTTTTTTCCAGTAAAATCTAAACATCCCTAAAATAAAAGAACTCTATCTATATATTGATTTGCAAATCAGCATATTAGGATGATTTCTGAACCATGTTACACTGACAGCTTTGCCATCACAGGTATATATATCATTTTAAAGTACATTCAAATTATAAACAGATTTTGTAATATTACTGTATTTTGATCAACCATTTAATATATATATATATATATATATATAAATATAATACATTAGGGATGTTTGTCTTTTTACTTGTGAAAAATATAAAAGTACAGATTAAAGAATGATATTTTTTTTTTGCAGTGCAGTTTCTTAAACCACCTCTGGACAATCAGTGGCATGCTTACCTCAGCCCGATGATAGTTTTATGGAGCGTGTGTGTACAGATTAACTTAACTAGCAGGACTTTAGACCTCACTCTTCTGAGTGCCTTCCTGGATTCAGCCTGGAGCTGTTGGATGTGGGTGTACAGTGCGTGATCTTCCCCTGGTTTTTGTAAGATCAGCCTACTCCTTGCCAGAATTGGCGGAATGTGCATCACTAAAAAAAGATTGTTTAATTCTGAGATCCAGGCACTTTAATTAGTCATTGACACCTGCAATTATGCAGAATAGAATGTAAATTTCCCTGCTCCAATTTCCCTGTTCGCCCACTGACATAAACAGGATGTGAGGAGACCCTACTCAGGCATACGTGAGAGAATTAGGCATGCATGAGTGTTTCACTTGTACCGTTTCCTTTTGCGGTTTGTGTAATGTAAACCTTGCAATACCATAAACTCTTGCAAGGTAGATAAAATGTGAACATGTGGTCAGATCTTTGTTTTGTCTCCTCTCAGTAAGGGCTGGACAACCTCTTCAGGGCTGAGGCAGCTCTTTCCTTCCTTCCTTTCTTCCATTTTCGGTGTTGTGACACTTGGCAGAATGCATGTCATAGTTTTCGTCAGCTTACAATCTGACATGTGCATCTGAAATAGATGATCTGAAACCCGTAATAACAGCTCAATCTAGCTGCTCGGTTTGAAATCAAACTTGTAGTAGTACACTAAAGATCTGGAAATTGTGCTTGTGTAAACACCTGAACAGCATCTATGCAACTAATCCAGGCTGGATTACTCTTAAGATAAGTCTTTCTGTGGAAAGTTCTTGGTTCAATGTGTGCAAAGCCATCTAAGCTGGGCTATACCTACCATTATAATACTCAAATATAGTGAAAAAGACTGTTAGTTTAATACTGCGTTTACTTCTGGTCAGAATTAACGTAGATGTTTATGGAATACCTAATCACTACATTAAAATACATCTTTATGCTCTTGCAAAATATAGAAACAAAGAAAATTTACTTCATTTATTTATATATGATGAGTTAGTCCAACCTAATCTCATGGCAATTTGTACAGTATATGAGGTGGCTAATTCATACGAATTAGTACGACCTCACTCATATAAATTGATATGACTTTAGTCAAAATGGACATATTTTACGAGTTGCACAATTCATATACATTTATACGAATGACCTACACCTAAGCCCTTAAACTTACCTCTCATTGGGGTTTAGACAAATGATACAAAATCATACAAGTGAGGTCGTACGAATTCGTATGAATTAACCACATCGTAAAACACGTATGAATTGGTCATGAGATTGCGTTGATTAGTCCATATATAACCCAAAGTTTTTAACCCAAAAATTTGGAAAGAATTCTGTTTCAAATAAAAAAAATTCTTTTACTTTATGATCAGTAAAGAATCAAAAAAGTAGCTGATTAAAAATTCAAAAAAATTCAGCTTTGCCATTAAATAAATAAATACACATCCTAAAGTTATTTTGACTTGTAATACTATTTGACAATATTAATTTTTACTGTATTTTTTTATTAAGCTAAATGCAATTTTGGTGAGCATAAGAGACTTCTTTAAAGTTTTGAACAGTAATTCTGACATGTCGTGAATGCAGCATTACAAAAAATTTCGCCCAAGTCTGAAACAATAAGCTCCTCAGAGTGCATTTGTGCACAGGTGAGGTCATTGGTTATACTGACATGATCCAATTTTAAGCATGTAATTCGAGCATTGCTTCAGATATCATGTTGCTGATTGAGCTGTGGCGGTGATGGAGGGTTTTAATCTGAACTTGAGTTGATGGTTCTGGGGTACAGTTCTAAGCAGATGAATATGAATGAACACCCATTCCTAATTTTGTAAAACGGCTCATTATTTGATTCACTCCCTTTTGCACTCTTAGCAAACCAGCAATTCAAATCGAAGTTATATACATAGATATACCAAACTGGGTTCAAATACAATTTTAACATGCAGTGCCTGTCATTATACCGCTTTGCATTGGTTTTTTTTCCTCACCCATGTGTTCTCTGTAAACCGTGGAGCCGTGGGTTTTCACCGGCATCTCTGCAGCTTTTGTTTCTCAAACGCTTTTTGTATGTTATTATCCGACCAAGGGGCCAGATTTGCCAAAGCCTCTCAATAAAACACAAGCCGCCGAGTACAGTCTGACGATGCTAAGAGGGCTTTTCTAAATCTGGCCCTAAAGTTAAAATGGCTCAAACGGGGGTGAAGAAAACGTCTGTTCAAAGGGGAGAAAAGCCATTCGTGGGCTTTGCAATTTATGCAATATTTTGATGTCTTTCTCACAAATCAATTGCCAAATACACCCTGACATACCACCTGCTCCCGAATGTTCAAGACCCCCAAAACTGTTTCAGGGTGCCCTCTCTCCCATTAGAACAATTGTGTTGTTTTATTCTGCTTGTTTTTATTCTGAATTAAGGTTTAATTTCTTTGAATATTTCTATCGTTGTCGTTTCGTTTGTTTTTAAGCATGCCGTTATCTCTATGTTTGGACGCTTTGAGTTGAAAGAACGAAGGTTGAAATGTTTTTCAGAGAGCATTCTAATGCAGTGTTAAATTTCAAGGTTTTTTGTTGGTTTTTCCTTCCTCTTTTTTTTAATCACATTATTCTTTACAAATATTACCATAGTAGTTACTCATTAAACGCTTGCTTGCTGCACAGATAAACACACTTCACACCAGGAAGGGGCATGTGGACATTTAGTTCAGACACATACACAACTGGCATGATGACATGCATCCATGTTCTTTTGGAAAGCATCGGGTTTTCGTTATATGTCTCTGTTTCTCTAAGAACTTCGCTAAATTGTAACCTATCAGCTAAAGTCGGTATGTCGGTTTTGAAACGGATGGGGAAAATATTGTTTTTCTCATGCACAACAAACTAAATTTTCCATGTGTTTTTGAACTGGTGTGAGGGGGAAATTACAGCTTTAACAATATTTCATTATAACATTGTATTCAGCCATCGCTGTTCGCAAAAAAAAAAAAAAAAAAATGAATACAGTACTGGAAGTATGTTTCCCTATGCAAAAAAAATTAATAAAATGAAAATGGAATAAAAAAAAATAAACAAAGCTATGCTACAACTCAGAAATGAGGTGACTTTGTGTTTTTCTTTTGCTACCAATTAGACGCTGAATTTACTTGGCAGTCTTGAATGTTTCTGTGGAATGATATTCATTATCTTTGTTTTGGACGTGTAATATCATCGTTTTGTGTGTGTTGGATGTATATTCGCTATTCACATACAGGTGATGACAGGCCTCATGCCCGAGAACGAGCTAATTTTAGCTCAGCCAAAGCTCTTTCACCATAACTATTACAAAACCAGAGAAAGGAAAGATTTTGTCGGACGTGTCGTGATATAGCATTCTTATAAAAATGCATTAAAAGAGTCTTATTATTGATATATTGGGTTTTGCTTATGCATCCAATTTCATATAGCCAGAAGTGTTTTAAAGCAAATGTACTGAGTTTAATTAAATGTAAGGTTGACCACGAGTCACACATGACTGAATAAAATGCACACATCCGTGTACTCTGCTTACGTTAACTGTATGTTTCATGCTAAATCTTAGATAATGGATTTTGTCATTGTAATCGGCACTCTATAGTGGTTATGAAGAAAGCGAATGACAAACATGCAGAACAAACTTTGGATCAGCATACACTTTAAATGACAGTTTTAATTCTGTGAGCATGAGCTGCATAGAACAGGAGAAATGGAAGAAAGAGCATGAAAGAGCGAACTGAAAACTTGTGGTTAGAGGTTTGTTTTCGGTTCAACTTGGCTGAGGAGCGTAACACACCTGACTCTAATCATCCCTCTATCCATTACCCCAGATACAAGATTGCTGGAGCCGCTTTTGGAAAAGTATAAATTCAACTCTGGAAAGGAAGTCAAGTTTTATTTCATTTTAATGGTTCAAAATAGCACAAGCCAGCACAAGGTCCTTTTTCTTTAAACATATGAAGGGGGTGAACGAGTGCAATAGCACTTGTTGAAAGCTTCGCGTGAACCGCGCCAGGAGCCCCTCATGAGCTCACTGCAAAATGGGAGTCAAATTCCATAACAGACACTAACCAGAGGTACCTGTTCAGTTTCACCATTTCCATGAAATCTTGGCTTTTGGACAGCAAAGTAATGACAAAACTGTATTATTTTGTTCTAAAATTGATTCAAGAGATGAAAATATGTCATTAGTCCAAATGACATCCTAGTTTTAATTACAAAAACACCTTACTTTATTGCAGTACACACATTGATTATGTATACACAGAGAGACAGCGATTTGTGAAGCATGCAGCCTGTGTTGTGCATCTCACCGAAAAAGGGTTAAGGTAATCAAGTAAACAATGCAAAGTGCTGATGCAACATGATGTTTCTTATTTGGTTAAAGTTTGTTTATGTTTTTGTTTTGTATGTTGTAGTTCTTACGATGTCCACCTGAATATAAACGTATTAAAGATTTTTGGATACATCAGTTAAAGAGCATGACCGTCAGTTCAGTGGGGTAGCAACAAGACTTAAAGTGGTCATCCGATGCCACATGCACTTTTACAAATAGTTTGGACTGATATGTGTGTTGGGAGTGTGTGTACACAACCACCCTACAATGATAAAGATCCAAAAGTATTTTTATTAAATTAAAAGAAAGTTGGCCCTTATGAAATCAACCCATTCTCAAATGCATGTCGGTGTGGCCACTTCCACAATAGATGATTGACAGCAGCGTGTCACACAGACTGAACTGGTGTCTTACCTCAGACCCGCCCTGAGTGAGCCG
>JAUCMU010000143.1:8797187-8808026 GCA_032275025.1 Enteromius treurensis
GCTACATACCTTCTATGTACATATCAGAGAACAATTTAAAATATTCTCTCAATGCATTCTATGGCACCTTTAAAAAAAAAAAACAATATCAACTTGCCCAAAAAGAGACCGTACGTTAAAGCAGTGGTTTTCAAACTTGTTCCTGGGCACCCACAGCTCTGCACATTTTGCATGTCTCCCTAATTTACACACCTGATTTAGATCATCAGATCATTAGGAGAGAGCTCCATGAACTCATTTGAGTGTGTCAGGTAAGGGAGACATGCAAAATGTGCAGAGCAGTGGGTCCCCAGGACCAGGATTGAAAACCACTGCGTTAAAGAATCGTTCAGAAAAGATCCGAATCTTTCATCGGTTACCGTAACAATGGCGAGAAACTTTCTGAGAGTAGCTGTCAGTGCGAACAAGACGACAACGAGAATTTGGCCTCTACTTATAACCATTTTTGTGAATTGAATATCTATTACACATACATCATGATGCGTGTGTCAGAGATTATTCATTCAGAATGTACACATTGCTACTTTCTGTGCTCGTTCTATAATTTGTAAAGTAGAAAGACGGGTTTAATAGGGTTTTAAAGAGTCACTGTGTTGCACTATGGAAGAAAAGGCCTGAACATTGCCATCTCTTTGCCAGTATTACACACGCGTCTCTGTCAAAACGGGTTTAAAACAACATTGTGTCAAAACAGAATGACGCTAACCTAATTCATTACAATCGCTGAATTATTTGAATTCTGAACTTACTACAAGCAGAGACGGGTTTTTTTCCCCCACTCACAGAGGATTCTCCATCAACCTTCCCATGCCGTCCACTCAAGAAGGAACTATTTTACTCGTGTGATCCAGTAGCTAGATTTCGAATAGTTCATATTTGTGCAGCCCCACCTACTGGACTGGAGGGAAACCATTCTAAAACTTGTAAACAAACTGCTGTTACCATCACTGATATATTGTTCTCTATTATAGATCATATTAACTATGAGTTCGGAAACAACATGACATGAATACATTTTATGGTGGGTTGTATGTAATTTTTTAGAAATCATAAAAACAATGCAATAAGTATTTTTATTTATTCACTTTGAACTTAAAATGTACACAATATTGATCCAAAAAAAACATAACGAGTCAAATTATTTAAAAGTCCCTCTTTTATAAAAAATAATAAAACAGATCATCTTAGAGTCATAAAATATAAGACTAGTATTTAAATACTATGAATTTACACACTTTCTACCATGTTATTTTCACAGTATTAAATGGCAGCTGTAAACTGACTGTGAACAGGGGAATACAATTATCTGTCAATACACAAACTATGCTGTTCCAGCACTGTCCACTTGAGGAGGCTCAGGTACAGGCAGAGTCGGTCTGCTTGTTGGAGACAGATCAAATGTTTTGCTCTGCTGTTGTTGCTCAAAATAGCTACAGAGCAGAGAACGAACTGCCTCTGCGCTTGGATCATCTATATAGACCGTAGGCAAGTCTGTGGGCTGTGGGCATTCATTCTGACTGAGTGCTTCAACCCACTCTTCTTTAAACGGACTGTCATGCACGTTACAGATATTGTGCAAGATACAGCAAGCTACAGCCATCTTGGATACCAAGTCTACATTGCTGTCATTTCTGTTGTGCAGACACTGCCATCGTGCTTTAAGATGCTGGAAGGCATTTTCAATGACTTTAAGGCCGTGGTTCAGCTGGACGTTGAAGGCTTGCTGCTGTGGTGTTAGATCTGACAAGGGAGGATAGCACTTCAGTAGCCAGGTCTGAAGCGAATAACCCACATCGCCCAGCAGCAGAAACCCCAATGGTTGGCCCATCAGTTCTTTTGGTGGATGAGAGCAAAAACCTCCCTGTTCTGCCATCGTCCACAGCTCTGAGCTCTGCAAGATGGTCATGTCATCCATGCTGCCTGTAAAACCAGAACAAACGTCCCAGAAAATACCTTGTGCGTTTACTACACCCTGAAGTACCACAGAGTGCCATCCTCTCGGGTTCCAGCAATCCTGGGTGTCCGTGGAGGGCGATTTAACAGGGATGTGAAGCGAGTCGATGACTCCAATGCAGTGAGGAAAACCCCACAGAGTATAAAACTGCTCCGCATGTTCTTCAAGTTCATGGTCTGCAGGTAACTGCATGTAGAGGGGTTTTAGCAACAAAATGATGGCTTCACATACCTCTCGTACACATTGACACACAGTTGGGATGGGCACACCAAAGAGTTCACTTAGGAAGCAGTATTCTGTGCTGGTGGACAAACGCATTAAGGCCATGGCAATACATCTATCCAGCGTAATGGTCTGTCCACTTTGTTCTATATACACTTGCTCCAGCTGAGGCTTGAGTTTAGCGCTCAGAAGAAGGAAGATGTCTCTTGTGACGTGGAACTTGTCAAGCCAGTCTTCTGGTCCAAACTCTGTCATCACAACTCTCTCCCACCAGTCTGGGTCTTCAAGGATTGGGACATGATTTTGCAGGTCCTCTTCATCTGGTGATGGTATCTAAAACATAGAGAGAAAAAAGCTTACTGCAACAGGGAACTGATTCTCTTGTTATGTATGTATGGACTGCATTGACACTGGTCTGCATCGTTGATTCTGATATTTTCCTGTTTATTACTGCGAAGCTGCTTTAAAATCATTTCTACAATATGACGTGCTATGTGAATATAAGTGCTTTGACTAATATGCACGCTCTTTTCTTAACCGTGTCTTAGAAATGCTTAGTATACATAACGTTATACAGTAACAGCAGTTTACCGTTCTCGTGCTCCGGTAATTGAGGAAAAGATGCCTTCGATATCTGATTCGTTTATGAATTTCAGCTCGCCTTTCTAGTATGTAGTTATGAATTTCTTCTTTTCGCCTCCTAATTTTGGATGCGAGTAAATGCTTCATCTCCGCAGCATCTCTCGCCTCGTCTGTTTTCAAGTATGAACGTGGCATTTTGTGCAACGTGTGGTAATACTCACTCTAACGTTCAGAGTGGAGTGTAATGTTTTTGTGATTTAGTGAGGTCTGCTCATCATTAGATAGAACAGAAGCACAAGACCGAGCATGAAAAGCGATGGATGGCCACTTCCGGTCTCCTGTACGCTTGTTTCTTCTTCTTCTTTTTTTCGTTCACTGGCCGCTCGTTATTACCGCCACCTACTGTATATCTTTCCATGTACTTGTCAAAATAAAGGTTTGTTTTAGAACAATGGAAAAGAAATATAAATATAATATGATTTTATGACTGACTCCATGACTTGATGCCTTTCAATAATTAACCATTTGATGTACGTAACATCACTTATCTCTTTCCTCTTTTTTGTATAAAGCCATTACACCCGGAAATAAGGTTGCATTGTAAATAATAAATAAATAAACAAGAAATTTAAAGTATTTTAGCAGAAGTACTTCACTAATAAACTTTGATATTATTTTATTTATCTTATTTTGGTTCTGTTATAATGTGTGTACTATTACTGTTACATTTATTAGGGACAAAAATAGAAGATTTTATTCTATTTAAATTTTAAGAGACAAAAGCATTTCTTTATATTAAACCGCCATATATATATATATATATATATATATATATATTGTGTGTGTGTGTGTGTGTGTGTGTGTAAGTAGTGTTTACAAAATGTCTAAATTAAAATTACCCAACATAAAAATGTAGGAAAAGTGTTTATTTATTTATTTTTATACTTCAAAACACTTATAAGTATAATTACGCAAGTATTTATTATGAAAAAGCATAAACTTTCTAAAAGAGCATGTACTTTTAACCAAATGCCTGATGTCGCGTTTGGATTAAAAATACATGCTATATATTATGGAAAGTTTGTGCTTTTAATTTTCACATTTAGTTACTGTGCAAAAAAAAAAAAAAAAATCGAAGTTGTTCCCTTGCCCTTTTTAAAAACATAGCAACGCTTTTTTTGTTTTGTTTCAAATGTCGTGACGTCAACGTAGGAATCCCATGATTCCTTGCGGTGCCATCGATAACAACAGCCTCGATTTGCAAACAAAATCGAGCGGCGTATATTATATCCATTATCAATATATTCTCAGTTTTTCAAGGTTTACACTCGACGTGTTTGTTTATGATAAGGTTGTGCTGATTGGATTATAAATTCGCCGAATATTGTTGTCAAGGTAGGTCCGATGATTTGTGGGGTCAGATTAGCCTAACTAGCTTTTCGGTAATCCATTGTAAAACACCAAGATGCTAATAATCAGTGCAGGACAATATTGGTGTTTCATTAATATATACATTTGAACAGCTTTGATTTAGCTGATGTAACGTGTTTATGAAACAATTCTACATGAATGAACTGTGGTGTTAGTTAACGTTAGCCGTGTTGACAAAGGAATGCAGTATCTCTTCATTCAGGACTCAGAGTAATTGTGTGGTAATTGCTTTCTGGCTAATGTTATATATTTTCATAATGTTAACTGTTAGTGAAGGAGCATTTAACGTATTTAATTCGCAATAAAAACAAGTTTGCCGCAATATGCTGTCATTGTTTGCTTAGGCCACCAAACGAATGCATCTGTGTCTTTTTTTTTTAATTGTCATGAATTGGAAATGGCGCTCCAAAATATTCTTGTCTGTATGTTCCTGTTGTTTGGAAGTTGTCGATTTTGAGCAGCTGTTCTCTAACACCTGCTTATATAGGGTATTGAACAGATGGCATCTGCTGACGAGTCTTGCAGCCTTCTGCCTCTTAAACCAGACAACATATGAACGCCATCTAAGAGTGTAGACCTTTAACATTGCATCGTAGTAGTTATGTTATTTCCGTGAATGCCCTTTAGGCACCGTGCCCCTGGATCTCCACATTCCCAGATTTCTGAATCACATCCATGGATCAGGACTATGAGCGCCGGTTACTGCGGCAGATCAACGTCCAGAATGACAACACCAGCCCTATGGTGAGTCTTGAATATTACAGTCTTGAAACTATGAATTGGATGTTAATTTTAAAATCTGATTCCTTTTTTAAATTTTTTATTCAGAAAGTAAGAGATGTGATCTGTCACCTGACCCCCACCCCTGAGTCGCCGCTGTCATCACCAAGCAAGCATGGCGACAGATTCATACCGTCCCGAGCTGGGGCTAACTGGAGCATCAACTTCCACAGAATAAATGTGAGTGGAATATTATACAAAAATACTAATAATAGAGCTTCCATGAAGCTTCCATTTAATTTGAATCAAAGGAATGTGAAATGTCAAGTTAATTTTTTTTAACTCTTATTACAGGAAAATGAAAAGTCACCAAGCCAGAATAAAAAAACCAAAGATGCAACATCAGACACTGGCAAGGGTGAGTGTGAAGAGGATTGTGTTGATATAGCTTGCATTAATAAATCTGTTATGGTGTCTTTTTTTATGGGTAGGGACAGACTATGCTTTAAATGTACCTGGATCATATTCTCAAGTGTGATAGCCTACTCGTCCCGCTTTTGTTTTACTCATTTACCTCGTTTGCTGTGTTTGACAGTGGATGGCTTGGCGTATTCTGCCCTGCTGAAGAACGAGTTGCTTGGGGCTGGGATTGAGAAGGTTTTGGATCCTCAAACAGAAGACCGAAGACTACAGCCCTCCACACCCGAGAGGAGAAGCCTCTTTAGTGTAAGTCTCTCTTATCCATTGATGGGTCCATTATGCCGCATAAGTATTTTGATGTGCGTTTTAAGCATGCACTTTTGTGTTTGTATGAACAGTATTCGCTCAGTGCCAAAAGATCCACACCTGATGATAACAGTGTTTCCCCGTACTCCCTCTCACCTGTTAGCAGCAAAAGGTAAGTTGAGTCTACTTCTGTAAAATGGCATTGATTAGTAAAATGCATTGTTTTAATTGCATGCATTTTTTTGTTTATAGCCAGAAGCTGCTGCGGTCGCCAAGGAAACCTACACGCAAAATTTCTAAGATTCCTTTTAAGGTGCTAGATGCACCGGAGCTACAAGATGACTTCTACCTCAACTTAGTGGACTGGTCCTCTTTAAACGTACTCAGTGTTGGACTGGGGACTTGTGTTTACCTTTGGAGTGCCTGCACCAGTCAAGTATGCATAAGCTTTTTATGCAAATTTCGAGTCAGTAAATACCCATTGAACGCTTGGACTAAGTTGTGTGTTTTTTTTCTTTGCTTTGTTTGCAGGTAACGCGACTATGTGATTTATCAGTGGAGGGCGATTCAGTCACGTCGGTGGGCTGGTCAGAGAGAGTGAGTTAATCTTTATGACTTGGATCAGAAGTTGCTTTCTGGGTTTTGTGGGTTGACTGTTTTTCTCTTGTAGGGCAATCTTGTCGCTGTGGGTACACACAAAGGCTTTGTACAAATTTGGGATGCTACTGCCGGCAAAAAGCTGTTTGCCTTAGAGGGACACACAGCAAGAGTTGGTAAGAGATTTTATGTCCTTATGAAAAATCATAGAAAAATATTTAAACGTATTAGTCAAAGGTGTAAGTGTTTTTGGGAACTTTATTTTATGGTGTTTTTGTTATACATAACATGTACTTCCTATTATAATAACAATACATTTTGCGTAATTGCATGCAAGTAACCCTAAACCAAAACCTAATCCTAAGCATAACCATATAGTAAGCACACTTGGTTAATTAATATTACTCAGTAATTAATTAATATAATTATACTGTAACAAGGACACATTTAAATTGAGGTGTAGTCAAGTGTTTAATTAATATTTTTCAGCAAGTATGCAGTGAATTGAGAAAAAAAAATTAAAAGCTATTTTTAAAAGTTCACATTCTAGTGAAATGTATGCATAAGGTTAAACCTGTTGTGAAAACTCTTGAGAATTCTGCCCTCAGGTGCATTGGCCTGGAATGCAGATCAGCTGTCATCGGGCAGCCGGGACCGCATGATCCTTCAGAGGGATATCAGGACGCCCCCTCTGCAGTCAGAGCGCAGGCTGCAGGGACACAGACAAGAGGTCTGCGGACTTAAGTGGAGCACTGACCATCAGCTGCTGGCCTCTGGAGGAAATGACAACAAGGTGCTTTGACTGCTGTATATAATTTACAATATATTCAAATATACAAGCACACATTTTATTGGCTAACTGCATCACTCTAAAAGCATATCTTTGATTGATCCTGCAGCTGTTAGTGTGGAATCACTCGAGCGTGTTACCCATGCAGCAGTACACAGAACACCTGGCGGCGGTGAAGGCCATCGCCTGGTCTCCTCACCAGCATGGGCTCCTGGCCTCTGGAGGAGGAACGGCTGACCGCTGTATCCGCTTCTGGAACACTCTCACAGCACAGCCGCTGCAGTGTATCGACACTGGCTCACAAGTCTGCAACCTGGCCTGGTCCAAACACACCAATGAACTGGTACGTTTATTGTGATCAACTGACCAAATGCTTAGTCTTGATGTTTATTGTTTGTTTACAGCTGTAGACCTAGACTAATAGGCATGATGGTGTCTCCAATGTCTCCAGGTCAGCACACACGGTTACTCTCAGAATCAGATCCTCGTGTGGAAATACCCCTCTCTTACTCAAGTAGCCAAATTGACTGGCCACTCGTATAGGGTGCTCTATCTGGTTAGTACTTTAACATCTGTTGTTTTATTTTAACAATCGACTCTTTTTGTAATAGTATTTTTGAATCATGTTTACTGAAATGATCTTTTTAACTTGAAGGCCATGTCTCCCGATGGAGAGGCAATAGTGACTGGTGCAGGTGATGAAACTTTGCGTTTTTGGAATGTATTTAGTAAAACACGATCAACAAAGGTAACGTGTTTTTACTTCGTTTTAAAATTTTTTTAGTGTGTATTTGTGAAAAACTGGCGCTTCAAGCTCATGTCCTCAATTTAATCTTTTTTTTTTCTTGTCTTTTTAGGAATCTGTGTCAGTTTTAAACCTTTTCACCAGAATACGATAATTGGGCCGCTGAAGCAAGATCAAGTCTTTATAGCATATCTATGTCATCAATCACTTGCAGTAGACCGGACATTAAAAAAAAAAAAAAAGGTGCGATCTACACCAAAAGATCTACCGTCTCATCCACAACACTTTTTGGTTTTCCCCCCTCCCCTGACATTTCATTTTAAGTTCAAATGTTATGTTTACTTTTATGTGTACAGTTCAGTTCATGATTTTATGTGTGATTGTTTTTGGTTACAGAGAATTGTCTATGTATGACATGTTATCCAAGCCTTAAGCCAGAAACAATGCCATTGAATCAGGGTGTAAAGAAAAATTTAGCCATTGTGACACAGCTGCCTCTGGAATCATTTGTAAGCATTCTAATGCGTGATTTTTTGATTGTGAGAGTGAAAAAATGTATATGAAAGAAAATTCAGTTTTTAACTTCAGTTGCTTAAAATTGATATTGAGTATTATAAAACACCCTGAAAAAAATTGTGCTTTTGTCATTTATTGTAGAGTATAAATTTGCAAGTAGATAAATGGACTTGGGAAAATATTTAGCAAATATTAGATGTTTCCTAAACAGGGATGTGCACGTTAAATTACAAGCAAAAATAACCCTCAGACTTAAATTATTCTCACAGATGTTTTTCAGGAACAGACATACTTTTATTCAGCAATAATGTGTTCAATTTTTCAAGTGACCGTAAGACACTGGTACAAAAAACATCTCTTCAAAAATTCTGAAAAAAAGTAGATTTTCAAAAAAAAGCAGCCCTTTTTGAGGAAAAGTTCTACATGGTTTCTTCAAGTTTAAATTAGTAGTATTTCACAATATTACTGTATTTTTGATCAAATAAATGCAACCTTCGTGAGTGCGGTTTCTCTCAAAACGTGGCCCCTGACTTTTGTAAGATGGTCTGTTACTTTTATTACCTTTGAAAACAGCCTAAGCCATAGAAGTACACTTACACGGGTTATGCAGGACTGAACAACCTGATTATACACTATAGTGGTAACTCAAACAAAATGATCCGAAATTACTCATCAGTAAGAGCTGGATGCCCGTTTTCAGTCAAAGTTACTATAATTGTGTTGATGTGTTTAAGAATATTTGATTAACCAAGAAATACCACTGCTGCTACCATTCATAATGGAATTTCATAATCTCATTACACAAGCTCCTGCAAGAGAATGCTGCACACTATAAACAGCAACAGCACATGCATTTTGTGTCTTAGTAACTTCTATATGAGCAGCAGGATTTACGATGCCACAAAACAAGATATACAACATCTCCTGTTCCAACATTTTTAGATTATTTATTGAGAAATCAAGAAAACAGGACGTATCCTTGAACACAAACTGAATGTGTTGCAGGTAAGTTAATAACTGTAAGAAATGCTAGGTTAGATTATTTAATCCCAGATTCTTTTGAATGGAATGAAAGAAAACTTTCAACAACAAAGTTAATTTTGTACAAATAAAGTTGCCCAACAAACTCTCAAATGTCAAAGTAAGGTTCCTTTGTTGCCAGTTTCCATCGTTGAAGCCATTGTTGGAAAGTCAGTCCCTCTCTCTGCATCTCTGGCAGGGCAAACTGTCCAGGCTGCTCCCACCTGCAGAGACACAATCAAATGGTGTGTTAAATTTGATTAAAAATCACAGTATTGACGCTTTAACTGATTCTGTTACTTTCTCGTTTAATATGGTGATGCTACTTTAAAGCAAACTCTATTGCATAAAGCACCATAAAAATAAAGAAGGCTTGACTATTCAAGAGAGACTGTGTCAGAAACATTCGAGGGTATTACCAGTGTGTAATAGCAGTCTTCACTTGTTCTGTGTAAAGCAGGCCTTTTGAGCACCTCTGTGTGAGCTCACGGGCCCGTGGGAGCAACGTCAGCAGAATCTCTTCATCTACCATCTTCACACGCTGCACCAAAGCTGAAACAGACATCAGAATAGCATTCTCTCATAGCACAGACTCTAAGCTCTTACTACTCACAAAAACTTTTATTTGGGGTCAAAAAGAATTGGTCAAGTTCTAAATGACATACTCTGCTGATCAGGTGATGGTAGTCGTGCGGTCAGCTTCTGCAGGTCTGCTGATGACTCTGAGAAAAGCTGAAGAAGCCTGCGCAGATTTCTTAACTCCAACCTTAAAACTGCAGCTTGAGACCACAACTCTTCTGGAGCCTAGCAAAGAAAGACGAGACTCCCACCATCAGTTTTTTTTTGTTTTGTTATTTCAGCTTGATCTGGATACTTTGGATCTTTGACATGCAGCTGTGGCCAATATGATCAAAACACTAGCATTTTCATCAGCTAAAAATGGTTTTAAAAATCTTTTGCTGTGGTGTGCCAGTAGGAAATATCAATTTACATTTCGCCATTAATTGTAAAAATCCAGTGAGAATTTTCTTTGCACAAGGAGTCTGAAAACAGCCAGTGCTCCACACAGAGATCTGATCTCAGCATTATTCAGGCTGCTTGGAATGACAGGAAGAAACAGAGCAAATGGAGACAGACCAAATCCAGAACTGGGGCAACGTCTCCAAGATGCTTTAAAAAACCTACCTAAAAGTTGTGCTCTAATAACTTTGGCCACCTATATTTAATCTACACTGCTCAAAAAAAATAAAGGGAACACTCAAACACAATGTAACTCCAAGTCAATCACACTTCTGTGAAATCAAACTGCCCACTTAGCATGTAAAATCGATTGTCAAGTGTTGCTTCCTGTTGTGCAAATGTAAGAGACAACAGGTGGAAATTATAGGCAATTAGCAAGACATTCCCAATAAAGGAGTGGCTCTGCAGGTGGTGACCACAGACCACCTCAAGGAGCGCGGCTCATCCAGGATGGCACATCAATGTGAGCTGTGGCAAGGTTTGCTGTGTCTGTCAGCGTAGTGTCCAGAGCATGGA
>JAUCMU010000143.1:8819210-8833628 GCA_032275025.1 Enteromius treurensis
TTATGATCATATTTATGTGAATAGCGACAGGTTTATATTATTATTTCTTTAAACTCATATTCCTGCATCTTTATATTGAATTTGTCTGCAAGTTCTGTAAAAAAAATAAAAAAAATAAAAATAAAAATCGAATAAGTAAAAAAAACCAAAAAAAAACAACAACACCAAATTATTTCGGGGGGCTTAAGAATAGTTTAGGGAGGCTTCAGCACCCCTAAAATAGGCCTAACTGACTCCAAACAACCCGAGTCTTCTTAAAAGTCAAGACAGAAAAGGATCCTGGTTATTTAATTCAAACCGTCTACATAGCAAACATTTTTGTCAAGAAATTATATCTATAGAAACGAAGGTTTGTTTATTTCAAGATTTATTTATTTGTTCTACATGTTTGAACATACTGTTAATGTATCTTTCATACTTTAGAATTATTTGGTTTGGAGACAATTTTATTAATTGTAGTTAAATTCATTTATTTTACACTGGCACAGTTGTAATACCACGTGGTATCACCATGATTCTATATATCTAAATAGCCCATATCTCCCCTGCTCTTTATTGCTACAGCAGAAATGCCCTTCATTACTATGAAAAAATCTGATTTAGAAAATTTGCATCTGGGTTAAAGTTATATCTTAAAAATGAATTACCAATTCACAACTTTTCTTTCAGCCGTTTATAATATTATATATTATATGTATAATATACACCTTTTTTTTATCCTTGATTTTTAACATCTTAGGTAGTTATTTACATCAACCAACATTTAATTTGCATAACACGCTCTCTTTAGAAAACCTACTTACAGTAAATAGTAAATATTAGATCTGTATCCTTATAATGTTCTTATCTGTGGACTCATAATTCTGATTTATTTAAATACTTCTAAAGATTATCAGTAATCCAGTATACTTCCTTGTGCACAAACCTGTCCTGGACCATCCCAGAACAATACAACCCTCCGGGATACAATTAAACCGCTATCATTCTAACTCTTCCTTTTATCGTAATACCTGGATTGGCCAAAAGAGGGCCTTCAGACAATTTAACTGGAGTCTTGACCATAAAAACGTCGAGCCAAAGGGTGATGTATAAATAAGAGTCGGCTGACAGCAAGACAGTTTTATTTTGTCTCTCTTAGCTTTGATCAGCGCACGGTATACGAACGTAAGTTACTGTCACATCTTCATTACAGCTGAACTTCAAAGTTATGCTTAATAATCTATGAACATAGATTGGTAAACGTGTGTAGTTGAAATTTCTGTGATAGTTTTCGTGGTTTTGTCCGTTTCAGATGTACAACGCATGCGGTCTCCTTTTCTTTTCATTTGGATTTACCATGCTGAATTTCATCACCTGCTACAGCGATGGAGCATCACTGGGGAGGGAATGTCACGGGATGGTCAATCATGGGTATGTAGGAAGGGCAGGGGCATCGTAGTTGGGTGAAAAGTGGGACTAAATTACCAGGGCCACAAGTGGGGAGAGGGCCCCTGAGGAGTGAAATTTTATTTTCCTTTAAATATAATTTTAAGGTCACAATAAATGTTGATAACCAATATAAATGTTCATATTTTGGGTGAATGCATCAGTTGATTGATGTATTAAATGATGTCGTAGGTACAGTAGTTGTGAACCTCGAACTGCCCATGAACCGCCCATGGCCACTGTTTGTGCACAGGACCCAGAATTTGGTACTACGCTCCTGAGGAAGGGTGCACAAATGCACTGTCGAAACATCTATAAAAAAATATATCAAAATGTAGGCTACTTTATTAATATGAAGGATGTTTTGGAATTTATTTATCCATGTATTTATTTATTTATTCAGGCCTATTTTTTACTGGTGTTTGTTTGTTTTTTAATTGTGAATAATGTAATCGCAGAAAAACATAAGTAGCCTACCTTTTTCCCCAGTCTCCCAGCACAAAGCACTGAAGCCCCTTTCAAGATCGAACCAGAAAATATAAACGTGGAAAATTCTCAACTGGGAACGAGCATTGCTGGTAGATTTTCTCACTTTATTTTATTGACGTAAAAATGGCTTTTCAATAAGAGTCATATTTAAATGTCTAATTTTACTACAGTGTCTCTTTCGGGGGATACTGAATCTTTTCGAGGTTTCATGTTGGACGCTCGAAAGTCTGATAAGGACCCTTCTTCTGGTAGATTTAGGACTGCATCCAATCACGAACTCATCTGCGGTGTGAGTCCTGCCGTGCATACACTACACATATTTATCGATTCTTTATGTTCTCTGTACAATGTGTTAAATGTTAGCAGCTACGTATTCCTTAAACTAACTTAAACTTTGTCTGTGATATGGAAATATTTTAGGGACGTGCTGTTGCTCAAAGTAATAACTTACCTAAAACAAGAGTTGAAGTGTTCTGGACCCCTGATGAGACTGGAGAGTTTTTCTTCAGGTAGTTGTCCTGTGCTGCCTAACAAAGACAAAATTAAAATAACATCTTTATACGTTTTTGTGCTTCAAAGTAGTCTGTAAATTTGATCTTCAATTGTCTTTTCAGAGCTGCATTTGTTAAAGAATACGATATATTTTGGCAACAGAAGTTAATACCTGTACCTTCAACCACAACTACAGAATTTACAACAACATCAAATATAACCACAACTACAGAAAAAATCTCAACAGTATTTACAACAACATCAAATATAACCTCACATTCTACAGGTAAAAACAACGTACAAAAAAACTATACTTTTTATGATAGGCTAAATTGTTTTTTCACCAGGGAAACACACAGCTGTATCCCTGCTGAGGAAATAGTGTTGCTCTGTGATGTTTTTTTTTTAATAATTATATTTCCTGAATTTTAATTATAAAACGAAATTAAGGAAACTTGGCCATCTCTGAAAGTAAAAAAGCTCAGATTTATATACCTAAACATCACAATTTAACGATACACAAGTAAATGGAAAAAAAATTGCCCAAAAAGAATGCATCCTGTGTATAATGTTACAGTAAATTGTATATCCCTTGTATGGGTATAAACAGATATCTTTTCTGCATGAGAGCAAATATCATCCCATTTTTCATCATCAATATTAGTAGCTAATTCTTCTTCTTAGTTTTAACTTTCTGTCTGTCAACAGAAGACATTGAACAGATCGATTCATAAAACTTAAACAATAACCTCTCAGTAGCAGACATTTTAGAGTTTCTACCAAGTGTGAATGTCTTATAATAATTAATAAAATAATTAGTTGAATAATGTTTCAATTAAAGAAAAAGACAAATATCATGATATTTTTGATTAAAATCCTGAAATTACCGTAACCTATTCAATGAATGTTGTGCATGTTTATCATCTTTTTATTAAGACAAAGACAGGACCATTCAATACAGTTAGACATTTCTCAGCATCCAGTGCTATACAGTAGGCTATTTATTGATTTCCTTTTAAAGGTGTAAAAAACATTTAGAAGGTGTGGAATATTATCTAATTCCTTCCCTGTTTAAATCCTGTTTGGTCATATAGTGTGTTGTATATATAACAGTTTTGTTTCATTTTCTTTTAGTTGGAGCAATAGCAACTCTTCAGTTTATGCCATATACGGTATGTAGACTATATGCAGGCTGCTACACTACTTTTAAATTCTGAACAGAGTTAAAGATGCTAGGCATCATACACTTGCAAAGTTGTATAGTCACAGAGGAAAACACTGCACACTAAACGAGTAAAGGCTGGAATACACTACACAGTTGTTTCCCTGATTATTTGGCGCTAGTTGCCAAAAGTCAGAGATAGTCTGCAGATTTGAGGTGACAGATTTAATAGAATATCATGTAATATATGATGATCACAGACTTAAGCCATCCAAAAGACAACAAACTCTTGAACAAACAGGCATTAGGAGACTTTGCTTGAAAATTGGCCCAACTATCAAACATGTATAATATCCTCTGACTGGATAGATCATACTACTGAAGCTATACAGTCATTCACTATGTGATTTTCTATGTAAACAGTCAGGTAAAATCTGCCGACTTGTTTAGATAAACAAAAATAGATAAAGAAAAAGTGCAACTTACAAATTTATTTCTCTGAATGAATCTGTCTGTTTGTTTGATGGTTCTACAAATATACTGTAATAAGGTAGTCTAGCATACCTACTTCTTGTCTCCAGAAATATAAGTTTCAACAAATAAATCTGCATGCTATAATACGCATCCATGATAATCTTTTCTGTGTGTGTGTCTGTATATGTCTTTCTGTACAGAGATGTGCTCTAGCACTGCTATTAATTAGTCGACTGTGTTTTCTTGGAGGCTCCTCTCTCCTGATGATCATCAGACCAGTTTCGAAAATGGTAAGTGTGCCAAAAAATCTGCATAATGCATATAAATAAATTTATTCATTTTTTTAAAGTCATTATTATAACATGACAGGGAGTTTTAAATAAATAAATTGATAACTTGTGTCAGAATATGCGCAATGTCTTCCAGCTTAAATGCACAGATTCACCCTGAATTCATCATTTAAAATACTTTCAGTACTGTATATGGCAAATGATGTCTCTTCACAGGCCACCATGACTATGTCTGTCCCTGAACTAGCCTTCAAAACTATCGCTGCCATCATCATGCTAATAAAACTAATTAAAGTAAGAATTATGTTTTTACTAGACTGAACTTCTGCTAAACAGAATATTTGGTTAAGACATATCAAGAATCAAAAGTTGTCTTTTCATTTGCTGATTATGTTTTTATGTCATAAGTGTAATAGTTCGCAGATTGTGTTTACTGCTTTGATATTGGCTGCCACTGTTTTAAGCCTGATGCGCACCATCACCGTTTTCCTTTACTGTGGACCAAGCCATGAATTGTGAGTGTAATCTTCACATATCATTGTCTCTAGTGTCACCATACAGAAATACAGAAATCATAACTGTTTCCAAACAAGCTTTGACAGCCATAGACTAGTCAGGGTTGCATCATTTAATTTTTGACAGGAATGAAACTGCTTTTTAACAACACACTGTTGTTCATCTGATGAAACGTCTTTAGCCCAGTCTCACGGCAATTCATGCATATTTTAGGAGGTGGCTGAATCCTACAAATGCATATGATTTTTGCTAAATCGGACGTTTTCACGAGTTTCCAATTCGTATGAATTTGTGCGAACTACCTACATCTAACTCTGCCACTAAACCTACCCATCACTGTTCATTTTAATTTAATAATTTGTATTAATTAGCACAAATTCTCCATCTGGTACGAATATGTACAAATTGGTTGTGAGACTGTGTTGATGTCTTTCCTAAAAAAGTCCCGTAGACCAAAAATTTAGAAAATTGTATGATCTAGGACTTTTATACAGTGTGTAACTGTTGTAGCTTTGTTTTGAATTGTGTTAAAATGTAATGTGGTGTTCAGCAAGAACAAGAGAGATTTGAATGAACTTCATTTGTAAGAACTTTTATAAATGTTCATTTCGGATATAATGGACTAAACTCTGCCTTACAGAAGGAAGTGTTGGCTCTGTGCCGTCATAGTGGTTGATCTAACGAATACTATTATTACAAGTAAGGTTCAGTTTTTTGTGTTCTTTAATTGTGCGTTCAAGTATTTCGTAAAAATATTATATATAATTTTTCCCATTATTTTTAGAGATTGGTGTAGCTGTAAATATGCATGTAAAATCTCCTTCAGATTCACCTAATTAGGAAAAGTTAAGTTATACTCCTCTTTTTTTTCTGTTTTTTACTGTAGCAACTGCAGTATTCTTCGGAATATTGTGCTTTCAAGAGTCCTGGCTGCCATTATTAATGGGAGTTTATGTTATTTGGGAGTTCATGCTTTATCTTGTCTCAGTTTGGTTTGAAAACAAGGGAAAATACCTGTCAGGAGGAACCCTTGGAAGTAAGTATCCTTGGTACCAATTTACTCAAGGCACTGTTGAGATTAACACACCAGCCTTATAAATAGACTTTATGGCCTTAAAAGAATGCATGCATTATCAGTCACACCCAGGCATAGTTGTGTGTACTTTCTTATGCGTGCCCCAGAACTGATTTTCAAAGTTTAAAAAAATCCTTTAAAACAGATTATTCCGTTTAATCCTATTGTACATTGCCATGTATTTTATTATTATGGTCATTTTGTTTGCATTTGTATGCCTGCAGAAAATGAGAATCATATTTTGGGAAAGAAGGTAAGTGAATTTCATATCTTTATTTGTCTTATATCTTCCAATCTTCTACTATATATTATATATATTTATACATAACGTTCTCATAACAACTCTTTAATACACACTAGTATTATTACTGTATATCACACATTAAACCTCTTTTCTTTTTTATTTGCAGATCTCCCCATGGTTGTGTACGTTCATCATCTTTTCCGTGTTAAATGTGATGTTTACAGCTGCACTCATTACAGGAGTGGCTTTTTTCAAAATGAAAGATTTTTGAAGGAACATCAGGAGATTGTTTTGGTTTTGTATGGCTAATTAAATATGGGTGCAACTATTTACATGCCTAGTATATCAGTAATCCTAATAAGTATATGAATAACTACTCATGAGAATAATGGAGTCAGATAAGTAGCTGAATTATGCACATAATCTTTCAACTGTTTTTTTTTATCATTATTGGTTCAAAATATCAGCGTACTGTAATATGAATTTGTATATATGTATCTGTATGTATTTGAAGTTGCTTTTTTATTTGTATTTTTTAATTATTGTAAAAGTTAGGTGAAGAAATATAGGGTTGTTAAATTCACCAAATACTTTATTTGTAACAAAATAAATATGTTCCTAAAAAATTCATTACCAAAATTTAAATTAATTTCTGTTGTGTCTGTTGTTGTCATTGTTTTAAAACCAAAACATTTATGCAATTACAAGCAATACTGCAATACAGTTTGAATAATATATTGTATTTTTTCAGATGTGTCTCTCATTCTATCACCAATTAAAATGTATTGATTGGGCAAAACCCCAGTTCTGTTTATGTTTCCGCTTAACTAACAATTCAAATAAAAGCTCTGACCTGACCTGTTTCTTAAAAACAATGAAACTGTGCCTACAAGAACTTTGGACTGTAGATATCTTGCTATGAATCACATGACAGTGTTGAGTTTTGTCACAAGCAGAACCACAATCAATTTGCACTCGCTCTTCCGTGTGTGTGTGTGTGTGTGTGTGTTTTATACTATGAAGTTTCCTTATGATTACAGTTATTATGTATTTGTTTGAACAATACAACCTCAGTTCCAAAAGAAGTATATATTTATTTTATGTATCTTTTATTTAATTCACAAAAGTACAAAGAAAGGATTTTTTTTAAGTTTCACTGACCAACAAAAATTGAATTAGTAGTGGGTAAGTCAATGTAAGGTATATAAGGTTTGGGTATGAAAGGAGCATCTGGGTCTTAGATCATCACTTTGTGCCAAATTTTGTGAGAGAAGTGTCAAACAAATCAAAAATCATATTTCTCTATCCAAATTCCAAAGAAATTTCAGTATGCTGTCATTCTGAAGGTTTGGCAAGACTATGTAGGGCAAGGCAGAAAAACTTAGGTGATTGTGCATGACCTTTGAACCCTCAGATGGCATTTACATTGGTTTCAAATACAGATGTGAATGTGCTAGACTGGTCTGTGTGCAGTCCAGATCTGTCTCATATTGAAAATGCATGGCCCATCATGAAAATGAAAAATCATACAATCATGATCACCATAGTCCGCTGAGCATCTGAAGTCTTGTCTCTTTAAATATTTGTACCCTCAATTTCCAAACGATTAAACATTGTAATTAAAAGCAAAGTTAATGTGACACAGGGTTTAACATGCCTCTGTCCCAACTCTTATGGAGTGCGATGCAGCTAGAAAAATCTAAATTACTTTATATTTGCCGATTTGATAATTTTTCTTTGCATTTTAATCATTTAAATAAAGGTTCAAGATAATGAACAGATGACACATTCTTTATTTTATGTGGTCCAAGCGTTTCTGGAATGTTATTGTATGAATTGTTGTGAGAAACAGATCATTAATGCAGCTGATATGCAGATGAGGATTTTATCATAAACTACATCATTATACAGACTGTTGTATGGGGTGGCTGACAGCAAATAATCAATAACTAATTTGAGTTATAACTATAATTCATAAATAGCACCGTTTAACAAGTGTGAGTCAAATCAGCATTGTTTTTTTAATTGCATAAAAAACACTTTATCTCACCCCAAACATTTGAATGATAAACCAGGAACCAACCAAGGAACAAGAAAATGAAACAAGAAGAAAAGAAATAGATGCAATTTTAATTAATAAAATCTTAGTCACGTAAATATAACACACCGCACCCAAACAAAATTCTGATTGGTAAAAAGCTTGCCTAGCTTGCAATTCAGAGTATAACTTCAAAAATCAGTGCAAAACTTCAATCCTTGACCTTGGGAAGGAATGTACAATTAATTTGTGGATTTATATTGTAAGCCACATGCTTACTCTAAAATGCCAGATGCAATATAATTATTATTATTATATGATCAAGTGTCGGCCTTCACACACATATTAACAAAGAAAACAAAACAATTTTAGGCAAATACGAAAAACCTTTTGTATAAAACACGTATAAACAAATACATTTTAAAAAAAAACTTTTTGTAATAAAGATCCTTTATGTACATTTCTGTGTACATCTCTTCAAAATAACTTGTCCAGCCCAATACAGTAATAAAATCTGATGATTTTCTGTGAGGTTATGCCCCACAACCCTGCTGTTCAATCTTTTCCTCGGCGGCCACTGGCAGGATAACGTGAGAAATTCTGCTCCACAGTCCACTCAGTTTATCCACATCCATTCGATTAAACATAGTGGATTTGTCTGAGGTGACAAACTTCTGTTTTACACGGTCAAATACCATGTCCTCCACTTCATTTAGAGTGGTCGTCGGGGCTATTTCCTCCACCGAAAGCATCACAGTGAAAACCAGGAAAACATTCTTGTAAGCTGCATTCTCGTGGTCACAGTAACGATAGAATATGAGCGTGGATCCAGGAGGGAGCTCCTCAAAACGGTGCACAACAGCTGCAGGTTTATCACCTTCAAATGCTTTCTTCAGCTCTTTATCTATCTCCAGCTTGACCTGATCACTGTCTTGTGCTCGTTTTGCCATCCCGTTGATTTCTAAGATTGATGCATTATGGGTAGCAGAGTACTCCACGGCTAAGCTTCGAGCAAGGCAGCCCAACGTCCTTTCAGCATTCAGGCCAGCAGTCAGAATTACGCTGACCGGTTCGGTGGGGTTGATCGTCTCCAGGTGACGCCTTATATGTTTCCCACTCCTTTTCCAGAACTCCAAGCGCTGACTTGGAAATAAAGCCTTTAGATCTTTTAAATGCGGATCAAATTTCTCCAATGTTCTAAAATGGACCACATCAGTTTGAGGCAAATAGAACTTCTTAAAGGCCCAAAATCCACAAAAACCCAAAGCCAGCAATAATATCAGCATCAGACACCACTGAAGAAGCTTGTACCGTCTCCAGCCTTTAAAAAAAAACAAAAAACATGAAATTCTGAATTAATTAAAAGACTGCAGATGTGAGACAAATCTGTTTGTTTTAATAATCAAAAAATGGATTAAGGACTGAAAATACCTCTAGAGCAGGAAGAGGAGGCTGGACTTGCTTTTAAGGTGACTGGTTTCTGCAAATTTATCCGTTCTTGAAGACAAAGGTAAAGAATGATATAAATATTAAATATAATAATAATAATTAAAAAAAAAAACATTTTAAAGGCATAAGATAAAACTATTAATGTGAACATTTTTAATATATATCTTTAGTGATAAAATTAACAATAGTAATAAAAGACAAATGCAAAACATATATTTCACCTGTGTTTTTGTGGTTAGCGGTTTGAATTATGATAGGAAGTTGAATTGTTGTGTTGACACAACTTTTCTGGGATGCAGATGGTAAGTTTCTAATCTGATTCCCAAGACTAGCGGGATCTATAGTAAGAACACAAACTTTTATTAAATAGAATGAATGAAAAAAAAAGTATATACAGTAAGAGCATGACTTTTAACAGAACAAATATGTCTACTGTAATCTAAATAAAATACAATGAAAATGTTTGACAAACTTCTGGGCTTCTCTGCCGCAGGATACAGATAGTTTATGTTATTCCTCCTTCTCAATCTATCACTCTCACTTGAGGCATCTGCAATGAAAAAAAAAAAATACTTGTGAGTTGAGGAATGTACATGGAAGAAGGGCCAGGGATGTTTATTGCAAATGTGGCATGTATTAGTAATTCCAAAGGTCATTTTCTTTTATGATAACAAACCTGCATATTTTGTGACTGGCTTGTAATTGTCTGCTTTGGTTTTGAGTGTATCAGTTAACGTAATATTTGGACGAATAGGACTTTGTCTGTTAAATGACACCTCATCTTCCAGATTTGGTTCCTGTACATGGGTAGGACGCGTGTCTTTTGTCCCAGGGTGAGCTGAGGAATCCGCTAAAGGAAAATAACACCTACGTTTAATATTATAATATTAATATTGCTTATTCTTCAAACAGAATCTTACCTGTCAAACTAGACTCATGGTCCTGCTCACCCCCCTCATCTGAATCCATTGCTTCATCACTGTCATTATTCTCACCCGTGTCCATATCCACATCATCTATTTGGTTTAAACCATCACCTTTCTCATTTATACCGCTTCTCTTCTCTTCAAGCTTTTGTTTCTTAACAGGGGATTCTGTTGCGGTTTAATAAAAAAATAAATGGCATAAACATTTACATAATACATGTTTCGCCCAAAAAACAAAATGTAAAAATTCACATACCATCCTCGTCCTCCTTAGTGAGACTCTGGGGCTCCTTGGATCTATTGAGTGCTCTAGATGACCCATGATCTTCCCTCATTTTCCGTGTTCTTTTTATTGGGTATCTGGTTAGTTTCTCCTTAGCATATAAAGCTAAGACAGAAGAGGAAATGAGTAACTACCTTACAGAAAAATTCAATTGAATATATCCACAACATTTAACTACTTTGGTACAGGTGAAGTTGAGTCAAGGCTACACATAAAAGCACAAACTACAGATAACAGAATGACAGCGACTGCACAAATCAAAAAATGTTTCTGTGACAAAAGAAATTAGTGAAAAGTGAAATATTGTCTGTTATTATTGACAAGTAAATAGTTAGTTGGTACATTCAGAAAGAAGAGAAAAACAACTCTCTATTATTCCCTGGCACAATGATCTTCTTACCTTGATCCTGGTCTTCAGTCTCATCGACCGCCACATATTCATTTATACGTCTTGTCGTCTCTTTAGAACCTATACATTGAGAGCTTTATTAATAATCATATCAGTAATCTTTAAAAAAAAAAAAAAAAAAAAAGGCAAATGTTGACAGTAACTGATATATCGAGCTTATAAT
Organism: Enteromius treurensis; assembly: GCA_032275025.1. Lineage (NCBI taxonomy): Eukaryota > Metazoa > Chordata > Actinopteri > Cypriniformes > Cyprinidae > Enteromius > Enteromius treurensis. The sequence continues at coordinate 8,830,646 of JAUCMU010000143.1, forward strand.
AACAGAATAAAACTAAGTTAGCTTTTTAGCTAAAGCTCAAGATAAACAGGGGATAAGTTTAGCCTATTTAGCACATACTTTAAAAGGTTATATAACAAGCATCTTAGTGCACTGAGAGAAAGACAGTGTAACGTTAGCTTCGGAAAAGCATTTGTCTCCGTGTTTTAGCATTCGCGTCACAGACACACTCACGAGAAAATAGCAGGTTTAACGTTAACGTAAAAAAAATACCGTACAGAGAGATTGACCTTCAAGTAATTGAGCACTTTTGACAGTAGATCATATTTATTGCAGGCAAATAATATTTGGTTCTTGGACACTGTTGTACATTAAACCACGTTAAGATTATAAGAAAGTCAAACCTTGCGTGGGTTTCTGTTTGGCGCCTTTACTCCTAGTTGTACGTCTTTCGTTTTTAGAATCACCCGAGTCCATTTTTGTTTATTTTTCACCACTTCTTTTTCAAACTTTCTACTTTTCCTGTGCAGCCGAATCCGGAAAGCGGAACATTAATGATCTTCTTCGTCGGAATGACTTCAGTGTAACACAACTTTTCTCCCGGAAATAGTTGATGGTCATTTAGTTTCAGTTCTGTAGATGTTCTGGTACTTTACCAGAATTAATTCGTGTAATTCTCTGCCTTTAATGTTTAACTAGACACACGTCACATAAGAAGGAAAGTAGAGCTGATACATTTATTAAGGCACGTTTATTTTCTATAATAAAGCTTTGAAGTAGAAAAAAGTAGATCAGAAAACAAATATAGCCCTCTCATCCCTGGCCAACTAAATTTACAGATTTAAAATAACTTTAATTTAAGACATTTAGATACAGTTTCGATGCAAACAGATTTACATAAACAGTAAAGAAGAACTATAAAAATGGGAAACTTCCTTCATTTTTTTGCTCTTATAAATTTCATAATCATAAGTTATTGTCAAAGAAACTGAGGCCCATCATCCACACAGCAGCATATACCCATACACACATTTTTCCTTGTAATTTGTAAGTTGTAATTTTTGCAAAAAGTGTCTTAAAAATTATTTATTACAATCCTCACAGCCCTGCTGTTCAATCTTCTCCTCTGCAGCCACAGGCAAAATGAGATGTGATATTCTGCTCCAAAGTCCACTTAGTTTGTCAACGTCCATTTGATTAAACATAGCAGACTTGTCGGAGGAGACAAACTTGTGTTTTATGTGGTCTTGAACCATCTCCTCAACTCTTCCTAGATTGACATTGGATGGCACTTCCACTTCTGCATCAAGCATGACAGTAAAGGCCAGGAAGACATTTTTATAAGCCGCATTCTCGTGGTCACAGTAACGGTAGAAGATGAGAGTGGATCCAGGAGGGAGCTCCTCAAAACGGTGGACGACTGCAGCAGACTTTTTACCCTCAAAGGCTTTTTTCAGTTCTCTATCAATGTCTAGCTTGACCTGATCACTGTCTTGTGATGCTTTGTCTTTGCCATTGATATTCAGAACTGAAGAGTTAAGAGCAGTAGAAAAGGCTGCGGCCAAACATTGGGCCAGGCAACCAAGTGTCTTTTCAGCTCTGTAACCAGACGTCAGAATCAGGCTGACAGGCTCAGTGGGGTTTTTAGTTTTTAGGTGGCGCCGAAGATGAATAAGACTCCTCCTCCAGAGCTCTGGGTGCTGATTTGGAAAGCCATTCTCAAGTTTTTTCATTTCCTGATTAAATACATCCACCACATTTAACTCATTTGGTACAGGTGGAGTTGAGTAAGAGCTAAACATCGATGCACAGACCGCAGCTAACAGAATGACACCGACTGAACAAATCAAAGATGTTTTTGTGAGAAAAAAACTATTATTCCCTTGCAGAGTGATCTGTGGTTGGAGGATTGAGTTCTTATCTTGATCCTGATCTTTATTCTTATCGACCGCCACATCTTTTTCTTTTTCTTCTTGTTTTTCTTGTTCTTGTTGTTCTCCTTCTTCGGGCATTTGGATATCAGGAGGGGACTCTATGTTGATTCAAGACAAAGATGGGAACAAACATTTAGCATACTAAATATGTTTCAGTCACTTAAGTAGCTATTGTTCTGTTGTCTAGAAGGAAATGTTGAATATTATGAATTCCCAATGTGAAACAAAAATCACATCAGATAGATGCCCTCCAACTCTGCATTTTTCTATTTTCCCTGTTCAGAATTTATTCTGACAAGCATTCATTTTATTTGAATGAAAAAGCATGGCTACATGTTTCTGTTAAATCTTCTGACCTAATTCCAACCTTGTAACTGTTTATGCATAACCACACTTATAGAGCGCAAGCAAATGCATGCAATAATATCCTTTGTTACAGGGCTGTCCAAACTCGATCCTGGAGAGCCGGTGTCCTGCAGAGTTTTGCTCCATTCATTCTATTTGAGTAATAAAAAAAAAATAATAAAAACTTTCTGCAAACCAGACCTGCCAATCACTCTTTTAGACGCATTACCTGGTAAAGTATCACCAGACTGGCCTGGAATTAAAAGCAGAAGTGTTTGAAATATTTTGTTGAAAGTGGCTGTTAAATCTGATTCTTGACCTGGTTCCAAACTTACAACTTTTTATACATTACAACACAATATAGAAAACAAACAAAGACAATATTACGCTTTATTCAAAGACGTAATACTTGCTTTTTTCTTGGGTTTAATAAATGTATAAAGTGTAAAAACGTATATTTAGTTGGTGTAATAAACAGCACTGTAAATTATTAAAAAAAAATATTTTAATTAAAAATACACATCTAATATATATATTAAAAATAAATTCAAACAAAATATTTGATCGGCTTTGTGTTACTCCACCTCTACAACCTTCTGAAAACTACAAAATGTATTTAATATATATAATAAAATATAGTCTATTTAATATACAGTATCTCTCAAAAGCGAGTACACCCCTCACATTTTTGTAAATATTTTATTATATCTTTTCAAGGGACAACGCTAAAGATATGAAACTCTGAT
>JAUCMU010000143.1:8844290-8868818 GCA_032275025.1 Enteromius treurensis
AGAGTTTTGTTCCAACCCTGCTCCAAAACACATACTATGCAGTTGTCAATTAAGCCTGAAGGACTTGATTAGTTGGACCAGGTGTGTTTAATTACGGTTGCATCTGAACTGTGCAGGGCTCAGGCCCTCCAGGAATTGAATTTGACACCCCTAGTTGATAATATGATATTAAAAGAAATATTGCACGAAGACGCCGAGCCGTTCGATAGTGGAATCACAAAAAACTGCAAGGAACCTCAAAATTATTGTTAGCAGTTTAAAAACAACCATACCAGTTGCAGGTTCGTATACTGGTTCAGACTTCTTTGTGTCCTTCGGCTTCACTCTCGCTCCTCCCCAGAAGTTCAGCGGCTCCTTCACCACCAAAGTACCCGTGGAAACGCTCTGAAACTCGGGCAACGACAGAAGCGGTTGCTGTGCCATTCTGGTCTAGACGAGAACCACGTAAATGATCGGTGAATGTCAAATGCTTGTTAGCGATACATTTTCTCCAACCACACATGCAAGCAGGCAGAAGTGTCAATACCCAAAAACATGCAATGTCTATGCCGCAGAACGTGCAACTTTTTATACATGCACTGACTTCGAATAATAACTAGTCGTTAATGCCACACGGGAAAACGCCCCGTTGCAGGTCACGGAACAAAAGCATGTTTCAATGCGTGAACCTTCACTTATAAAAACGCAGCACTGACCGATCAGAATGCGTTAATTGAACGTCTATAACAGAATTGTCTTTACAGAAATGCATGCAATAAACAGTCGCTTAAATGCATGTTCTTTACCTTTTCAACACAAGCTGTTTACTGCACTGAAGTAGATGGATCGCCTTCTATTGTCGTAGAGCGGAGGGAGGACCTCTTTATAATTTTTCGACTTTAAAGCATCTGGTTGCTCAAGCTGACCCCGTGATGATTGCATAATGGATGGGTGGGATGGTTTATGAATATTACCTTAAGCACCGCCTTTAGACTACATTTTTGTGGTTTCAACACATTTTGACCAAAGTTCCAGAAGCCAAGAATTGCGCAAAACCTCAGAAACGCATCTTCCGTTTGTTGTGCATGATTCATGTCCTGCGCCTCTGTTACATAACCATGAACTCTAAAAGAAACACTTTGTATACCTCAGAAAATACAAATAAAGCACTAGAGTGCATTGCAACAATGTCAGCTCTTTTTTAGCTTGAGCTCAAACTTAAGAAAACACATGCAAAACGAAAAAAACGACAACACGTTAAAAAACCCATCTTCATCAATTTGACAACAGGGACACTGCAAATTCTGGCTACGCAACCAAACACAGAAACGCGCAGCAAATAGCACGGACCAAAATGGAAATGTTTCACAGGGACTTCAAAATGTATGGAACCCATCTGGGACCTGATTATTTGTTCAGCGGCTTTTGGTCAGAGCAGAGGTGTTGTCGCTGAACTAAACGTTTGAGGTTCTTTTTTGTTCACTATGCTTTGTTAGCTAGATGGGTTAAGCACTTTTTGAGGTCCCCCTTGAAACCTTTCCATTGTGGTTCCGTTTGCAGCGCATTCGTGTGTTTGGTTGTGTTGCAAGAATTTGCAGCGCCTGTGTAGTCAAACTGAATGTGTTGTGTTTTTTTTTGTGTGTGTTTTCTGAAGTTGCAGCGCATTGAGCTCTCTCGGCCACCATATGAAAGAGTATCTGGGACATAACTAGGGAGGATGTGTCTTCTCAACTTCATGAATTACTTTTTTGTTCCTGTGGCAACTCTGTTCTCTCTCTCCATATGGGACTCTTACAAAAAAAAGTTGATCCTGTGGGGAACAATTGCAGCACTATTGCAGAAGTTTAAAACTTTACTCTGAATTACAAAACAATGACTCTGGTCTACGCCTTAATATGCATTCCCTTTTACTTTTTTTTTTTTTTTTTTAAAGTACTGTAAAACAAACTTTTAGCTATTTAATCGTGCAAATGCAATCTGAACATTAATTTGTTAATTAATAATCATAATAAAAACTAGAGGAACAAAATGGTCAAGGGTTTAAGGTCTAAACTCACAAAATTCTTTATTTAACTTAAATAAAACTTTTACAAAGACAACCCCAAAAAAAGAGAAAACATTCTAAGAATCCACTGATCAAACTAATCTCTCAAATTCTAAATATGAAGTTAAATTAATTAATATTGCTTGTAGGTAATCATAAAATTATAATAGTTACAACAAAGAATCATTGTAGCCTTCTAAACAACTTACAGGTTTCCAAAAATGCTTCAGACTGAATTTACATTCATAACTTTGCTCAAGGAACATTTTCTGTTAAGTGTAAGTGACATGTAATTTACCTGAATTTAAAAAAAAGCAATAAACAACAAAAAAAGACACAATGCACATGACATCATCACAGGTAACGGTAGCTGCACACCGGGACTGTCAATCTCGCACACCGAGTGCTGTTCACACAATGTACAGCTGAGTGTCTGATCTTTTTAGCTATCCCACGGTCTTCAAATGGTCATGAAAACTTAGCAGCTTGTGGAGGAGGTCCTAAAAATCCTCCAGCCTGTTTGGTGGCGGCACGGGAGGGGGCGAGACCCAACATCTTCTGGATATTCTGAAAAGTATTCAGTGGAAAAGGTTAGGGCATGCATTACATAAACGAACTGTATCAAAGACTAAACTCTTCCCTCAAAACTGCCATTAAAAAATAGATAACCATTACCTGGCGAATTGACATGGTGCACAGGATGTACAGGAAGATGAAGGAACAGTCTGTGTAATCTTCACCCAGGAGGTTGCGGTGTGAGAGGCCTTGGATGTATGACAATGGGACAAATGGAAGTTTGGCTACAACACGACCATCAAAGCTGAAAAATGTAAACATAAGTAGTAATTTTAGGTAAATTGAGCAAATCATCCCACCACTAGCCATTAGAAATAATTGAACATTTATTCTATAAAGCGATTTAGTGATATTGGACTGGAATGGAATGAGTCTACATACATAGAATTGAACATGCCCATCAAAGCAGTGAAGCAAAAGCCAATGGCAAACATTGATTTCATCCGGACCTGCAATTAAAATATCTTTAATACAATGCCAAAACAAAATGTAACTTGTTAGACAGCTCACTGCATTATCTATGAGAATTACCAAAGAAATAACACAAAACAGAAAGAATATTAGAATACCATAGACAGATCTCTGTTATTGTTCTTGAGTTTCTCCTCCTGTCTCTCTGTTTAATACAACATTGTGGTTACAGTTATGCTCAATTTATATAGCACAATAATACAATTTTTATTACTTAATAATAATAACAACAACAGCATATTTTATTAATTGACGGTTTTAATCATTTTAATAGTTCTTAATGGTAACAATAATCACCATGACCTACATAGAACAAACAAAATTATTTGTAATTATCTCACTTACCAATTTTTTTCTTCTGTTGACGCCCAGCTGATTCTGTAATTGTCTCTTTCTTTTTCTCCACTGAAGCATGTTACAGAATTTTAATCATTGGTCACACGACTTAAATACATAAAAAATGACAAAAATGCTTCGTTTATATGACTTACATTTTTTACTTTGTTTTTCCACCTCGGCCTTTAGTCTCTTGTATTTGTCTGTGCGGTACACCAGAACCCATGTTATACCTATAGAAACAGAGAAGGCCGAGCTGTTATCCAGCACTACCAGAGCAGTTGTCCTCTATTTGCTGAGCTTAGGACATTTTCCAAGGGATTCGCTGACTGCCCTCTGACATGTAAAACTCCGTTTCAAGATACAAGATACGTGTACATACCTTCCGCTAATAATGCTGTGCAGATAGATATAAACACAATCAGGATCGTATCTGCAAACATTGTGCTCATTTTGGAAAAATGATAATACTAGATAATACTTTGGTTGAGCCACAAGCTCTACAGTAGCAGCAGCGTCAGCATTACTGTGATGACATCATCAATGTGCGCCCGGCTTCTTCGTTGGTTCTGAGTGTAGTTGAGCTATGAACTCATGACTCCACATCTCCTCCCAGTGGTAGTGCTGTCAAACGATTAAATGCATCCAGAATAAAGGTTTTCGTTTACATAACATACGTGTGTGTGTGCTGTGTATTTTTATTATTTATATATAAACACACACACACATACAGCATATATTTAGGAAATATTTTCATGTATATATTTTTATTATTCAGACTATATTATATATAAATATTTAATGATTAATCATAACATATTTCTCTTAAATATATGTATGCGTATCTATTTATAATACGTAATAAATAAACACAGTACACATATGTTTTATGGAGAAATGTTTTTTTTTTACTTTTTTGGATGTGATTGATTGCGGTAAATAATTTGACAGCACTAATGTTTTTAAAAACCTTTTCAGTTATAGCAATGAAGATATGCTGGTGGATTGTAATTGTTTAAGGATGCATTTAAAAAAAAAAAGATTTTAAAAGGATTGCCTTGCAATGTAAGGAACTATATAAATTTGATGCATCAATACGTGAGCACACTTTAAAATATTTTTTGTAATGTGGTGAAACCTCATATTCATATCATATCAATATATGAATTACATTTTGTGTTATAGCTTATTATAAACAATTCAATCAAATATAACAATTAAGTACAAAAATAGAAATATTAAGTATAAAGGCAATATTCTCCTCAGCTATGTAACTGTTGCAAAACATAGTATTTCCAAACTTTAAAAAGGTTTAATTTTTGCTTTACATACACCTTTTTTTCCTGAACTTGGAAGTAAGCCTATGGGTGAGGATTCCAGTTGGTTAGAGGCTATAGGGAAATAACGAGGAGAATAACAAAATGCAGTAAACGGTAAAACTGTTTGCACTACAAAACCAGTCTGTTCATAATTAAGATTACACATTAAAATAACAAGATGAGTAACACCAATATCAAGCAGCAAAACCAACAGTTTTGTACAGCTACAAATATGAGACCGAAGCTATACCAATATAATTTACAAATGGCGGCTCCCATTTTTTACGCCATGAAAAAGGTAGATTAATTTTTAATAATAATTTTTTTTTTTATAAAAATAAATAGAGGAAATATTCAAAGGCCATGTGAAAAATGTAGATTTTTCATATAAATTTATTTTGTTTTCCTTTTCATATTATATTTCTTTCTCTATTTCTCTCTATCACTGTAAAAAAATTATACAAATAATTATATATATATAATTATTTGTATATGCCTATATATATAAAAACCACAAAATTGTCTACAGTCTATATATATAAGTGCAAAATATTGTGAAACTTTAAAAGGTGAACTTTATATTCTATATTCATTACATGTAAAGTCAAAGATTTCAAAAGGTTTTTGTTTTGTTTTGTTTAATTTTGAGAAATTTACATTTGAGTTGCATTAAATGACCATCTTTCCGTATAAATTCCACAATACCACGATAATGAGGAAGACTGCTGACATTGCAATGGTATCGAAAACAACCACTGACACCCTCCACAAAGAGGGTAATTCACAGTAGGTCAATATTGAAAGGGGCTGTTCACAGAGTGTTGTATCAAAGCATATTAATGCAGTTGACTAAAAGGAACAAACTGGCTAGGGAAATCTTGAGAAAACTGTCAAGGAAAGCTAATTCACTAAGGAGAGCTTCACAATGTGAACAGATGTGTTTTATCAAGTCCAATGTCAATGCAGCCATCTACCAGGAGATTTTAGAGCACTTTATGCTTCCATCTGTTGACAAGCTTTATGGAGATGCTTATGTCCTTTTCCACCAGGACTTTAGCACTTCCATGTGGTCTTCTGACCATTATATGACTGTGCTTGATTGAACAGCCAACATGCCTGACCTAAACCCCATATGGAATCTATGAGATATTTTTAAGAGAAAGATGAGAAACCGTTGATCCAACAATACAAATGAGCTAAAATCACAGGCTGATTGTTTCCATGACGCACCTCACTGATGCTGGAGTTTGTGCTAAAGGAGCCCCAACCACGTATTGAGTGCACACTTTAGAGAACTTTTGACTGATCTTAGGAAAGTTTTGACTTTCGTGAGCTATAAGCTCCAATCATGTAAATTAAAAAAAAAATTTATTATTAATTTCTATTCATTTTTTTAGATGCACATATATATGAATTTTAATTTGATGTTTCATACTTGTAAAATATTTACATTTTATCTCTACGGAAGTGTGTCTAACAATGTAACAGAAGCACACACAAGCTCCAAAGGAAAAGGTTAGACGCAATTGAAAGGAAGGGAGGAGGTGCGCAGCTGCTTGCCGTGGTTAAATCAGTACAGAGCTCAGTGTGCGCACTGACAGCATGGCAGGAGACAGCGACAGCAAGTTGGACAATCAAGCCGAAAATGAGCATGTTGTCAGGCAGCCTTTCCTCATCGGGGTAGCCGGCGGCACTGCCAGCGGCAAGGTCGGCATTCTGCTTTCCCTTACATGAATTTTAGTTATCGTGTGTTTCTATGTTTGTCAGAGATGAGATGAGCGCACACTGACCGCGTGGCTCATTGTCATGAAATCATCAATGTGCACTTTTGTTTATTTCCCGAGATGGTTTGACATGTCCGATGTAAAAACGGACATTTCGACTTTTAGAGTTTAAAGGGTGATCTGATTGATTTAATTATTTTTAAATCAAGTTTAATCAATTAGATGGAGCAAAACTATTAAATAGTCATAGTATTTTTAACTGTTATACACATACAGTGAGCATATATTGTTAAGTACTACGTTAGGACGTGTCCCTTAAAAACAAGGATGTTGGTCATTTTCCTGATATAGACCGCTTCCACACACCATCGCCATACACTATGGCGATGGTGGACTTACCAACTTATTAATAAGCATTTAAGCAGTATCATTATTTATCAAAACGCTTTACATCCAGTTTAATCCATTTGCGAAACGTTACAGGATTGTTATGGATCTGGCGCTATAATGTCGAGGAAAATTACGAGTCTTTTGTTGTCAAAAAAATCAGCGTGATACTTGCGCCGGTTAAATCTCCACAATCCCACTGACATTCCTTCAGATTCATTAAAATCCCTTCAGCTGTTGACTGCTTTACTTTAGCTAAACATACTACGCGTTGTGAGGAAAGCATAACTTTGCGATTATACGCGGATAAAGCCTCGTCCGCGCCGGAGGATGTCTAGTGTCTGCTAGGATAACTGTTTTGAGACGGGCACAAAGAAAGGTCTCTTTGTTTCATGAGCGAACGGTGTGTTATGATATCAGAGAACGAAATAAAAGTTTATATATGTGCGTGTTTAGCATTTAACCTGAATGACTACGGAAATTGGACGATAAAGAGGAGTAATCGCGGAGCTTTTGTTTGTTAACGTTATTGGGGTCAGCGGCACAGCGAATGTGTTACATCCTACCTCATTTACGTGCGTAAACGCGGCGTGCGTGCGTACGCAGTTATGCGTCATTACGGATCCTTCAGTGAAGCCTGTTTTTAGTTGTAGTTTATTTAAGAGTAGGTAAAAATGGTTAATAAACTTTAATGTTTTTATGCAAAACTAATTCACCCAATATTAATTGGATATTTTAATGTATATATATATATATATATATTTTATTACATCACATATTAACAAAAATGTTTTTAAAATAAATGACAAAAACGAAGACAATCTTTCTTATTTTTATATTTCTAATTTTATGTTAAGGATATCTTTATAGTATTCGTATAATGTTTGAACAGGATTCTTTATATTTATATTATTTTTTGTTTGATATTATTGTCCATAGTTGCTGGAAAGGCCAATGATGACACGACTGACATACTCTGTGCATATCGTTTGTCTGTTCTTTTCTGTTTCCGTTTGCTTATCTTGTTTGCTTATGTTGTGACTGCTGTATCTCCCAGCTGTCAGGTGTGCGAGTTTCTCTCTCCACCGCATTGCTTGGAAGAAACATGTTATCTAATTTCTCAGTAAAAATGCCTTGACTAGACTATCTCAAGCAGTATGTTGTCATTCCTGTGTGCCTGTAGACACTCAATGATTTGTCCAGTGCTGCAATGTTACGTTCTCTGTGTGCTGTTTAAGGACACCAGTTTGTTTACATGCTGAAACTGCTCGACCAAAGCAGATAATAGACTGAAGCAAGTGTTTCCTGCCTACGTTTATTGCAGCCAGAAACTTTTGCGTTGATAACATGCATCACAACCCAACCCACTACCTGCACTTTAGGTAGCATTCGCATTGCATTTCTAAACAGCAGCTTAGCTTGTTGGGTACACAAAATACTTGGGAATTAATCAGGGGAATGTTTAGTCAGCAAGAGCAGAAGCTGTTTTTGGCTGTCCTGCAAGGTTAGTTTAGGGTGGGTGACAGGCCAGGCTAGTAGAGATGCCCACCTCACTGCAGATTACTCACAACTGGGGACAACGGTTTCTTCCTCCTTCCTGCTGTAGGTTTTTATGAGTTTACAACTGTCTTAGCATCCTTCTGATGATTCAAAGGTAAATAATTGTCTTTCTATGCCTGTGGGCCATTTAGCAAGTGAACAGGATAAGTAGTCAAATTGGCTGGAGGTTGATAGATCTTGGTCACAGACTGTACCAACAAATGACATAGAAGTGTTTGAGCTCTTTTTTTTCTGCAAGGCTTTAGCACAGTGGGAAAACATGTAATTATTACTTAATATAAATTTGTTTGTTTTGGTGAAGCCAGTGTAAATTTTATTAAAGTGAAGTTGAAATGCACTCTAGTTTTCATCGTACCTTGCGATACAGTAAGGTCCTATTAGTCAAAACATTAACTATAACTATAGTTATTAATTTTAATATTTAATTTAAAAATACAGCTGTGCATTGCTGGCTCAAGTCAGCTCAGGTTCATTAAATAATATTAACAGATACAATTTCAGTAAAGCATTAGTAAGTAAAATTTTACATTTACTAATAAATGATATTAATACTTATTCAAGTTGACTAATGAAGTTAGTCTAATAATAATAAATGTGACTATTGTCAAGTGTTACCAGTAATTTACTGGCAGTAAATCATGCAAAATAAGGCTTTTATTGTTTATTGTTCAACTTGCTGCTAGTCAATTTGACTTGCGCATGAGTTGGTGACATGGTGTTAATTAAAATGAACCATTATATTAAAACAGGTGGTTGAGTGCCTCAACATGTCAATTTTGCAACAGAAACTTCATACAATCCTTGTATTTGGGTTGTGATTATTTTGCTTGTGACAGAAGACAGTATAATTTCTGTACCTCTTAAGTGAGAAATGCATTGTTCGAAATATATTACAAGCCTTGAAGCAAACAACTGGTTGTTTTTGCTTAACATATGCTTGGTGGATATGTGTGTAGCTTTATATAAGGGCCTAGCACAGCTTGGACTGTTTGTGGATTATGCTTTAAATGGATTGAGTGACTGGCAGGCAGCATTGCAGCTGGTGAAGGGAAGCTTTGTAAGACATTTAAGCACATAGGTTAGATACAGCAGGGTTTCATCAGACTCTGCAGGATTCAGTTGCATATCCCTGCACTGCGGCCTGTCTTGCTCGGCTCTTTTTCGGCATGTGGTTGACTCTTAACATGATCTGAACTCATCGCATGTGGTTTGCAGTATTGTTTTGTGGTGATATTCTTTCATAATGGTAGCTTTTACAAATCTGTTTATAAATCATGCATTAAGTGATTGCAATAGTAAATGTATAAATTATTTTGACACATCATGATTGGGTCGGTTATAAGGACTTTGTTTATTTTAGTGCATTTTCTCTCTCAACGGGGTGTGCCTCTGTCTTCCATATAGGTCGGCTATTACAGACTATTTAGGGTGTTTTTGGTGCATTGGTAGCCTGTCTTAGGAAAATATATCAGGTTTTATGAAGACATTGTCGTGCTGCAGAAATCTCTGTGACAGTGTGAGCAAACACCTGTTTATGTTCTTCATAACTGCTCATGGTTTGTGGTTTTTAGTACAGGGTGTGTCACCTGCAAGTATACTCCTTGTTCTTTCTTTTGTTTTTTAATAGGCGTATATATTTCATCTGTAAAACAAGGCATTTAGGGATGGAAGAGACACAGAAAACAGTATCTAAGTCCTGTTGTACAATCACCGAGCCAGTTCTGTTATGTAAAGTTCTGTGTTTTTGCCTTGAGTGGGGGAGGTGTAATTTTCATTTTGACTAAAAAGAGGCTTTCAAACATTTTTAGGGATATTCTTATTTAAAGTCCACTGACCATACTCAGATCATTTCAGTTAATTGAGTTGTGACTCTTGAACCAATGAATCAAATTTTTTAAGTTAAAAAAACAGACAGCTAGCATAGTTAGCATGATAAATGTTACTTATTTAAAAGGTACATTTAGTGAATTGGTCGGAAATTAACTGCCATCTACTCTTCAGATTAATGTCAACCACAAAAACACAACACGACACAACATTAACCTAAAACCACACCTAAGATTAACCCTCATGAAAACCTTTAAATGACATCACAAGACAGTCAGTCTCAAAAAAGTGAAGTATCATGATACATATCATGCACATAACAGAAGCAGGCACAATAAAAATTGTTCAAATATAATAAATAAATAAGGACAAGGTTATGGGTTTCCTACCCGAGTATAGTGACCACCCAAAGAACTGATAAACTTGACATTAAATCATCGCCCATTCTGTCATTATTTCACAGTTTGATTTTAGATTGTTTACTGAAACCTGCTTTTGGAGCATATATGTGCTCAACTACAATTCTGTCTTTTTTTTCCAGTCATCAGTATGTGGGAAGATCATGGAGCTTCTTGGCCAGAATAAGATCGACCATCATCAGAGGCAGGTGGCCATCCTCAGTCAAGATAGTTTCTACAGGGTACTGACCTCTGAACAGAAGGCCAAGGCTCTTAAAGGACAATTTAACTTTGACCACCCAGGTAAGAAGTCTGAAAAGCTTGTTTTTATATTTTTTATATTTAGATTTATTTTTGTTGACCTAATTTATAGTTATTTATGTGTGCTTTTGTATTGCCAAACACCCCTGCCTATTGCAGAGTGTTATTATGAGCAGCTCAGACTATGACCATTGATGCAGTCTGTATACTTTGGTAGCTCTTTGTGAGTGTGTGTGTGTGTTGGAGTGTTTGCCTGACTCAGCCACCCTCGCACACACATTTTCATTCTGCAGCAGCACAAGTGGCTTATCACCTTTTTGCTTGTTCTTGATTTTCTACATCCTGTGGATCAAGAAACCTTACAACAAATTTTGTGCCGTCTGCCTGATCCTCTTTTGCTGTGTTCCATAGATGCGTTTGATAATGAGTTAATAGTCAAAACCCTTTGTGAAATCATGGAGGGAAGAACTGTCCAGATTCCCGTCTACGACTTTGTTACCCACTCAAGGTCAGTTCAGACCACATATTAAATGACATGAAGGAATAGTTTAGCAAAAAAATTTACTCACCATCATGTCCCTCCAAACCGATAGTACTGTAGGTAATCCTCAAAACACTGACTAAATTAAATCTGTTCATCATTTAAAGCAATTGTATTTCTTCTAGTGCTGTCAAATGATTAATTGCATCCAAAATAAAAGTTTTTGTTCCCATAATATGTATTATGTATACATTATGCAAACAGGTTTATTATGTATACAAACAAATACATGTATTTAAATGTATATATTTATAAAATCCATATACACATTTATTTTATTTATTTATTTTTAAATATATACATGCATGTATTTATATATATATATATATATATATATATATATATATATATATACACACATAATAAATATACACAGTACACACAGTTTTGGATGTTGCATTTTGGATGCGATTAATCATGTAACTTTTGTTAGTTTGCTTGCATGCTACTTGAGCATAAAGTTTCAAACAGGCCTTGTCTAGGTTTTGATCTGTGTTATGTGATCTGTTTGTTCAGGTACTTCCTGCATCCTGATACATTTTTGTTTTCCTTACTTTTCACAGGAAAGACGAGACGGTCACTGTTTATCCAGCAGATGTAGTTTTATTTGAAGGCATTCTAATGTTTTATTCGCAAGAAATCCGAGATCTGTTTCAGATGAAGCTGTTTGTGGATACGGATGCAGATACACGTCTGTCGCGCAGAGGTGTGTGTGGACTTCATCGATGGTTCTCAACAAATATTCAGAATTCAGAAGTTGTAGTGATGGTATAATGTATTTCAGTGCAGTTTGATTCATGTCATTTCTCTCTGTTTATAGTCCTGAGAGACATCAGTGAGAGAGGCCGTGACCTAGAGCAAGTGCTAAGCCAATACATAACGTTTGTTAAGCCTGCCTTCGAGGAGTTCTGTCTGCCAGTGAGCTTTGCACTTTTCTACCATATATGATTGGTTTGTGTGCGTGTGTTTATATAAAATACACACTTACATACACATTACTATGTTACTATGTAAATCAGAATTTTCAACACATTTTTAATCCTTTATGAATCGTTTTGCAAATTCAGTGCTAAATATTTTAAATAGCAATATTTTGTATTGTCTTAAATGTCTGTACTGTCATTTTTATTGAATGCATCCTTACTAAATATTTTTTTCAAATAAAATGAACGTGCAATTTCTTACACTTTCATTATTATAAACACAAACATCATTTTACTACATTTTAGTACAAATATTTTTTTAATTACTAGTTATTAAAAAAGTTAATTTTATTATTTCATTAATCATTAATATCATTAATTCTATTTAAATTTCCCTGTGCTGTCTGACAAATATATTTTAAATGGTCTTTATATGAATGTAAATATATACAATATATATAAAGACAATTTATTTACTGTTATTAAACACTGTTGTTAAATGCAGAGCCAATATTAGTCGTTTACAAGAGAACGTGTCCCAGGCATTTTATCAAGAAGCAGCATGTGGTGAAATATTTGCCCAGTGCAAATGTTGTTTGTTGATCATTATCTTAATTTGAATTTTTTTCCCCTCAGGGTTTCTGAATTTTTTTTTTTTTTTTTACAAAATTTGTTTTATTTTCAGACAAAAAAGTATGCTGATGTGATCATTCCAAGAGGAGCCGATAATCTAGGTGAGGTTTTAAATGTGCTTTCCCATGGAAGAGAGAAGACACAAATATTTTGATATGGAAATGTTTTGGAACATTTTATGTTATACGTGCATTGTTTTGAAAATAACAGTTTTAAAGGTGCCAAGCAAGGCCAAACTTCTAGTCTTGATATCTTGAGCATTCCATGATGTTTAGTCTTTTCCCTACTCATAGTACTACTGATTCTTTAAGTACAAAACCAGCTGTGTGAAACTAGGTAAACTAAACCTCCCATGAAAAAAGTCATTACTAAGACTTGTAAATTACTATACAAAGACTTGTAAGAGAACTTGACATATTCTTTGTTCTTTATTTCTCTCTCTAGTTGCCATAAATTTGATAGTGCAACACATTCAGGATATTCTAAATGGTGGTTTGACCAAACGCTTGAACGGATACCTTAATGGCCACAATACGCCTCGCAAACGGCATCCCTCAGAATCCAGCAGCAGGCCGCATTGACCAGCCCTCCATCAGGATGTCTGGGAACACGGGAGAGAATGAGTGTGTGAAGGATGGATGCAAGAGAAAAAAAGGATTGCTTGTGCATTCTGTTAATTAGCCAACACTGTATAAGACAGAAAAGAATAATGACAAAAATTGAAGAATTTCAAACACTGCCTTTTATTTCCTTCTGCTTCCTTTGTTTTGTTTTTTGGACTGGCTACACTTGATGTTTTAGAAATTAGAAAGTTAAATGGAACTTCTAGTTCTGGGATTGTTAAAGGTGGATATTTCCTATATTTATTTTATCATTTTTATTTTTTATTTTTTTTGTACTGTTTGTTGACTAAAAGTGAGGGGTGCCGATAATTAAATGTTACACGACTCCATGGTAACGAGGATTGAAAATATATTTTTACAATTATTATTATTATTTACCTCTGATCCTTTTGTCCTATTAGAAAGGACTACATTTGCAAATTAATTTATTTAAAGAACCTCTTCACTGGATAAAGTCCAAAAAAACTTGTTTTTTTAGAATCCGTTCTTTTTTCTTTTTGGTTGACAGTTTTTAGTATTCTGGCATTATTAACATGATGCCCCTCTATGATCAGTGTTTCTTGCTGAAGGATATACATTTATTCCTCCTTTTCACTTGAACAATTCAGGTACTGTTGTCACAACAGGCCTCTCAGGGTGTAGTTACTACAAATGAAAACAATAACTCACTTTTGTCCTAAAAGGAAAGAGACATCTATAGAGAAGACATCAGAAACCACACCTCTCTAACAGAAAGGGCGCTAATTTGGCTACTGAAGCAAAACTACATTTGTTGTATATATTCATACTCTGTTCAAACCTTGTACTGCTATAATATTGACGGAGATGGCATGTGATCATCATTAATCATGGTCATGTGCTTTAAAACAAAGCCCAGTGGTTGATTGTGCAGCATTGCTGTGGAGTGTTAGCAAGAACTAATAGTGATCTATTGGTCAAGAGATTTATGTTCATATACTATGCACTGTACCCTTGACTCTAATAATGCAAGTTGACACTCAGTTTAATTAGACTTGTGCAAGGCATTTAGACAAACGGAGATGCTTACTTGAAATGAATTCTCAGAGTCTCTTTACCTCTTCATCTTTTGCTATGTTATTTTAGAAAAAACCCATTATTTTACTAGTGTTGTGACTTAAAATATACACCATGATGCCACTTTGGTAAGTCTTTGACAATACTCACCAAAGAGTTCATTTAGTTTCAACAGATGTTTTAGTAGTCCTTGCCATGTAATTTCCACGCACAATACATATTTTCCCTTCTAGCTCAGTTTTTCTGCATCTTAGAGCCAGAGAGAAGGCCATTTAAGGCACTATGAAATCATTCAGGGATGTGAAACTGAACAATCCAACCTTTAAACTTGACCCTGACTGTAAAATGACCCCATATATCTTCCCTTTGATTTTGAAATCTTTAACTTAAAATTGGTTAAGCAGATATATGCAAATTGTTCTTATTTAACTTTTTTTTTTTTTTTTTGTAATATTGCTATATTTTATGTTCTGGTTGGCTTCATTCGCATTGCTGCTATGATACAGGGTGACTCATTTTCAATCTTATGTAAAAATGATAAATTATCAATATTATTAAATAATGTGATTATTTATTTGATTAAATACAATTGTTTCAAGGATAATGGCATTTAGATTTCATTAAAGTCATCAATTTTTTACGATAAAAATACCAAAACCAACAACAAAAAACATTTTGTGACATTTATTTGGTGCAACCTTATCCCTGTGCTGTTTATTTGGACAAAATTGCATAGATTATTCTAAATATTTAGTTGACTTCTGGTCCTTGGTTACCTTTGGGTATTAAATGTGTGATTCAATCAGTATGTTCTCATTTAAAAATTCTTGAACCAGTTTAAAACCACTGCAACAAATTTTGTGCCATCATGAAGTGTATGTGAACTTATAGACTGTTCCTTTTGTTGAAATGCTGAATTTCCTTTGATGTTACATCAGCTAAATATTGTAAATATTACTTTTCTAACAACACTTGGTTACTTAAACATCCAGCTGTCGAACACACATGTTAAAGATCTTCATACCTCTCATTAAAGGGTTTTGATATATTAGCACATATTTAAACACCAGCTTTTAAAATGCAGTCCTCAATTCAGCCCTAAATACAACCATGGTTTCTTCTTACCAACTTTTAATCCTACTTGACTGAAAATGATGCAAAAAAGTACATTCTTTCTTTTATTGATATTTGTGGGATTCCAAAGATTTAAGCTTTTGGTGTTGTTTAACGTGCAATCAATTAGTTTGATTCCCACACTGTCTGTAATTATATAGCAAATATTGATTTTACCAGGATGTGTGACAGACTTCATGCATTTATGTTGATATTAAAAATACTAGCCTGGAACAGGTTGTCTTGTTGCAAAGAGAGGTGGCTTTGGAGCAGATTTCAAAAGTATGGTGTTCTGCAAGATGTTTCTTTATATGTTCAATTATTAATGCCTTTGAGTTTTGGTGCTTGCAAAAGGCAAAGAAAGCCAAAACAATGTTAAAATCAGATGAGAAAAGTTTGCATGCTTGTGTTGTTGGACCAAACAAACTACAGTTGCAAGGCTTTAAAACAGCATTTCTGTGACACTGCAATGAATATTAATAATAACACTTTATCTTGAACTGTTACTCTTGAAGCTGGTGATCAGCTTTTTTGTTAAGTGTTTCTGTGGTTTAATAAATCCATGATAACTGTATCATCCTGTACATGTGTAAAGAACTGCAGAAAGTTGTAAAACGAAGTGATTGACATCAAAACTCTGTTAAATAAAAGTTTTTGTACTCCTCATGTTCGTTGCCTCCTGGTTACCTGATTTACATTTGCTTGCATCAGAAAAAAAAGAAGTAAATCCCTCTCTTTTAAGAACCTATGAGCTATTGCAAGCAGGACAGAATTACACAATGGTTTAGATTAGAACAAAGATAACACGAACGCATACAACGACGCAAAACAGGTTCAGGGAGGTCATTATGTGCTTTGGTCAAAGGCATTTAGGCCTAGTTGCAGCATCATTATTGTGCGACCGGCGTCTGACGTCACACCGCGACACGCAGTACGCATGCGATTCCATATTGGCCGTTTCTCAAGCTATTCATTAAAGGAAGAGTGTTCGTGTGGTTGTTTATATATACACATAGGGCCTTTCTCAAATATCGTGCATAGATATGTCCACGAGTGACTTTTATTTGAGGTACTATGTGGGCCATAAAGGTAAATTCGGCCACGAATTTCTGGAATTTGAATTCAGACCAGACGGTAAGTCAGGCGCCAACTTAGCATGCTAATATGCTAACAGCCTTCCTATTGATACCTGTGCTTGCTTTTTTAGGTAGGCCAAAAACGGTTTTCTAAAGCTGTTTGAACTTTAATTATTGGTTAATTTTTTTAGTAATTTGTGAAGTATATGGGCTGTTTGTGTAGACAAACAAATTAACATGGTAGCTAACGTCTGGGTTTATTAAAACTGCAACTTTCACATCTTAAATTGTTTAACTTCATAAATAATACTTCTCCTAAGAAATCGCTATTTTTTATGGTGTAGTATTTTACAGACCGCTAAGTATTGTAGAAGGGCTTGATGTAATTTTTTGATCATTTTATTTTCATCCAGGCAAACTGAGATATGCAAACAACAGTAACTACAAGAACGACGTCATGATCCGAAAAGAGGTAAAGTCAGCTGCGTAATGAAATCACATAAAATTTTAGGTCATTTTTGTTGAGAAGTAAGCTTATAAGAAATTTCCCCCCTTTCCAGGCTTATGTTCATAAAAGTGTGATGGAAGAGTTAAAGAGAATCATTGATGACAGTGAGATCACAAAGGAAGACGATGCCCTTTGGCCTCCTCCAGACAGAGTCGGGCGACAGGTCTGTAGGAATATATACATACATACATGCATATACATTTGCTTTTATTTTAATTTATTTTACCCTTCCTCTGGTCACCATGTGGTTTGTAATACTCCGCATCATAATTGCTCTTTTTTTTGGGGCTTAATAGGAACTGGAGATTGTCATCGGTGATGAACACATTTCTTTCACAACTTCCAAAATTGGATCTTTAATTGATGTCAACCAATCCAAGTAAGCTATTTACACTACTGTCTCTTTCTTGAAACCTGGCATTGCAGTACCACAAGTATTACTGACTTGATCAATTGCTTTTGATGCATCTTATTGGTAGATCACTTGAGATAAAAGCATCTGATAAAAAATTTAATGTAATGTAGATCTTTTCTGCTTTGATTCAGTGTTGTCCTGTAATCTATTACTTTCCCGTTACTATTCCCAAACAATGCAGCACACTGCAGTTTCACTGTGTTCTATGTGTTAAAAGTGTTGTTGTGTTCTTGTTCTTCAGGGACCCAGAAGGACTCAGAGTTTTCTACTACCTGGTCCAGGATCTCAAATGCCTCGTATTCAGTCTCATCGGCCTCCACTTCAAAATCAAGCCCATCTAACTACCCAGTTGCTTTTATTCTGAATGCAAGTCCTATTTTAGTTATTGTTTGACCTATTTTCAACATTTGTATATTGCTTGGTGGTTTTGCTTTTTTTTTTTTTTTTTTTTAAATAAAAACTTGTTCGACTGTTGCTTCGCTTTTCATTTTAAATCCTTTTAAGCTGCAAAATATATTTTCAAAACCTTAATTGTGATGTCAATATTTGCACATCCTAAATAGATACTTTTTAAGTTACAGTTAGAGGGGGGGGTCATATAAAGCCTTTCTTATCAGTATTGGAGACAGTTGTGTTGCTTAATATTTTTGTGCAAACCAAACCTCACAGATGTACACTTTAATCAGATATTAAATATATTTTTTAATTAAGGTTGTTACAATATTTACAATCCATGTTCTTACATCTTATAAGGCACAGGACAGGTCTTTGAATTATTGTACATAATTAATGCAGAATTTTGCAGTGTATGGAAGTACATTTTATCAAAGAAGATTGCCATTGAATGTAAAGGTGGATTAAAGCTGCCAGTTGAACCTAGGGAGAAATACACTGCAAAAATGTTTCAAATACAATACATGTCAGGACATCAGCTTTTCACAGTTTTTATTTCTGTCAATCACTTCAGCATGAGTTCCCTATCAAGCAGTCACCGCGGTCTATCCACACAGTGCAAATCTTATTACTTCTACCTTGAACCTTAAATGATAAAACATGTTACATTGATACATGGGTCCTTATCTAATAAAAGTAAAACACAAATGCCTTATATTCAGACTACTCCACCTACTAAGTGCTTCACTAAATTTCAACTCATTAAGTGCACTTTCAATTAATAGGTTTTCCATCAAGCACTGTAAAAATGTCTTCCAAGGACTTGTGAACACAATTAAGGAACTCATGAACATTTCTGTCAGGGTAGCTAGACACATTGCATCCAATCCATTCATCATGGACACCATAGCCCACTCCGAAACCATCGGGCACCACCGGAGCGAATCCGCCCAGATTGACTGCAGGGCTGGTAAGAGTACTGGTGGAGAGAATGTTGTGATTTATAGCAGCATATGCTGGATCTTGGTAGAAGCGGTGTAGGGCCATTCCTCTCGAATTAGCCAGGTAGCGCATGGCAAAGAGATGGCGATCAAAGCCTTGACCTAGTTGAAAACACAAAAAATACAACAATGATGAAAAACAAGTTGAGATAGAAATAACGAGCTTACTTGATGCCCACCCTCCCCCAAAATGTAAGAGGATTTCAATTCTGTCAAAAACCTGTTTGAAACACAAATGCATTTTTTGTCTACACAATGACAATCAGTGGGGTTTAATGCTTTTTTGAACGACAGTAACTCTTATTATATGGACAAAAATGTCATCTTTTGTGATCCACTGACCAAAAGAAAGTCATAACGGTGTAGAGTAATAAGTAAAATGTAAGCAAATCAGCTTACAAGACACCTTATAAATATGCACTAACCCATTGCTGCCTCTTTAGTGAGCTGCCCATGGTATTTGGAGCATTCATTCAACAGCCCCTGTAATTTCTCCACAGTGTGCTGTCCTGGCTGCTCAACGAATGCCTTGGCACAACGCTTTGTGTGAATGGTAGCAGGACGAATGGTTTCTGTGCGGCCATGTTTAAAGGCTGCAGTGCTACACGACTCGTATGTGGCGACCGTCTGGCCGTATTGCCGTAGGAAGCCCATCTGGAAAGCCAACTGAGAGATGGCATCCGGACTGAGCTTCTTCTTTTTAAGTTGCTCCTTTCCACCTTTCTTGAACTCCATGGCGTCGATGGTGAGCTTTGACACGGCGGCCTGGAAGTTCTCTTTTGCTTTTGTGATTCCAGCTTTTAACTCATCAGTGAGTTTAAATTCTAATCGGCGCACCGTAGAAGAAGAGTCCACGGCTGCAGGCTGGGATCCAGGCCCGACCAAAGGCTTCTCCGTGGTGTCCTTAAAGACCTCATTCTGGAAGCGAAGAACGGCCACGCCATCACCCCAAGAGTGCTCAAAATTGATGGCCGCCTGTCCATCTTTAGCTAAGATGATACTGAAGGACTTGTCATACCAGCGGTTGCAGCCGTCGCCGTGGAGCATGTTGTGGGAAATGTGAATATGGTCTCTCATCACCTCCTCATCCAGGCAGAGGCAGAACAATGCACTGTCTACTAAATGCAGAGCTTCTCCATTTCCAGCGTCCAGTAGTTTCTGTCTTAACCCTGCCCAAGTGTCTCTATTCTCACTAGTCAGAATACCTAAGGGGAAAGAAGGAGCTTGTGTGGGGTCTGATAGGATGTATTTCAAATGAGCTTGCACCTCGGTGGGCTTTATCAGGTTGCCGTCCCGATCCAAAGCATCAAACACATACAGGTTTCCTCGCCTTACCACGAGCAGGTGGCGGCCCTTGTCATCTGTGAGGAGCTCGTCACGCTTGTATTTGGGTATGCGTGTGGAGTTGAAGAGGCGGAAGTATTGGGACATATCCAGAGGATAGGCATTCACCATGTAGGCTCCAAACCATGAGATAGAGGGGGGCACCCATCGGATCAACTTCTTGAAACTATCAGTGTCACTCTTTGCAGGGTTAAGATGAAACACCTCTGGCTCGAGTAGACCAGCCCGAAGGGTCTTCATGAACCGGACGGCAGAGCACACCATGTTGGTGGCTCGCAAAAGCTGGTCGTTGTACTCAGGTTTTGGGTCAGGGTTAAAAGACATGAAGGGGTTAAAGTTGAGCACAACAGATTCCCGAGCAGACAAGTACATGTCAAACCATGGAGCTGCAAGGCAAATGGGAGAAATTCATTCATGAGGTTACAGATGAAACAAAATTCAATTGTTATTATTTGTTTTACATCTCCCACCTGATATATAGCTGGTGTGCTTGTTGTTTTTGTCAAAGGCCACAAGTTCCTCATGTAACTGTTTGCCTACACCACTCTGGAAATCGTGTGCTACTTTCTCTGTATTACTTTTGTATTTCAAAGGAGGAGAAGTCAACAAAAAAAATATTAAAACATAAAAAATTAAATTAATAAATGTATATTAATATTTTGGGCTTACCTGTACTGTTCATCATTCAGCAGGGGTTTTTGAGCTGCAAGATACCTTCGTATTGTATCTTCCAATTTTGGAACTGGTAATCTATACAGACCATGTAAAATTGATATATTTTGGGAAACATATTCATTAAAATTTGTATACATTTTTTTGTGAGACGATGTACTTGGTATAATTATTTAATGCTTTTATTTAAATAATACTTTTTATCAATGTTAATTTTTAACAGTGTATGTACACCATATCAAAAGTTTAGGGCCAGTCATTTTTTAATTGTTTTATTTAGCAAAGATGCAAAAAATATTGCTTTAAGTAACAGTAAAGACACAAAACATTTTTATTTCAAATGAATGCTTTTTTGAACATTCTATTTATTAAATAACCCTAAAAAATGCATCACATTTCCATTAAAATATTAAAAATTGGATTATTCCTCAACATCACAACAGCATATTACAATGATTTCTTAAGGGTCACTTAAGAAGATTGTAGTAATGATTCTAAATGTAAGGCATGGGGGTATATTTACGCGTAACACCGTGTCCCCATCCCCCTTGCAACCTAAGTGTAGACTTTGCACTTTCACCTACATTCTCTAATATGACCTAAAGCTCTCATAGACAAAAAAAATAGCAATGTATTTCCGGCTAAAATCTGATTCATCATCAAAGATGCAATATCAAAGCACAGCAAAATGAATTATATGACGTGGTTTATATGTCGTGTGTGTGACTATGTCAGTTTCCTACCTTGGTAAACTCTTCTGGTAGTGCATGGTCGGGACGACACTTTTGTGTAAATACACAACCCCATCTGCATCCTTACTGCTGTAGTTACGCTGAGTGCTCGTTAGAACTGAGATGGCAGGGTTATTCCTTAAAAGTTTTATTTTGCTCAGTGTTGTATTATATTGCACAGAGAGCAAACCTGCCATCATACAACTAGTAATTTAAGGAGCTATGACCTGCGTATTTTTCCTAAATCTCAACTTCAAGTCCAAACCTTCTGTTTAAGGTTTTAGTGCAAGCTGCTACGTTAAACCACTGAATGAATGCAGTGTGTCTGACAGATCCTGTCGCTGTCGGTACGTCCAACAATAATTAGCTACCTGTGTTCTCTTACCTTTCTATTAAGAAAAAAGGCAACAAACGTAAATAAAGAGACGTCCTAAGATAACTGTCAATAGTTGCTTAACAAGCAGACAAAATTCACAACAAAATCTCCGATTTTAATGTTTGATTCATCACTTCCGCCTCACAAACCATTACATTTTTTTCAAAATAAAAGTCCCATATAAATAAATAAATATATATGTAACATAATAGCTAGGCAAATATGTTTTGCATCTAATGATTCAACGGTATTTCCTTATGTGTTAGTAAATTTGAACTCTCACAAAACAACAGAATGAATGAAACCATCATTTAATTATTTTATTCTATTTAAAACAAATAGTCTTACTCCTTACATTCGAATATTTATTGCTTTTTCATATATTTTGAACACATTTGAACACGCATCCAGGCCATCAGAACGTGAAACCACCAACTCCGCCTTTTTGTTCTGATACTTTCATTTGGTTGGTTCAGCCACAGATGTGCAGGAAGATGATTGGTCATAGGATGTTCTTTTGGGAAGCTGTAATCATGAACGACGGACAGCATCAATGGGAATCAGCCATCAGGCGCATTGCCAGCATCATCTGCTCTGGACCGATTGTGCTGGAAGCGCGACATGATTCTCCATATTTAGTTTAGATCCTAGGCGAAATTTATATAGCTTTATAATGAATCAATATTGAACTAAGTTATATAAAAGAATGTATACAAAACTTAACATTTTATGGACCCACAGACGTGTTCCTGCTTCGGTTCATCGCTGTGTGAGTTTATAGTGGGGGTGAAGCGCTCATCCTCCTCCTCCTCCGCTGTCGCGCTCTGTAACGAGATGTACATTCAAAATATTATAATTCTCATTTAGAACAGCTGTCGTCGATATTACAGATAGCTTAGACCTCGGCCGGTTAGACCGTGCATACTGTCTGCATTGCGGTGTGAGGGTATTTAACATCTTGCAGAGGTAAGATTATTTAGACATCGCATGTCTTCACAGCACAGCATTAAGGTATCATAACAAATATATTCAGAGTACCATCAAGGATTTTCTTTCCTTATGACAATACATTTCTGTAATAGATCCTAAAAACATTCAGTATTAACCCTAAGATTAATTTTACACACACTATGTTCTGACCTCAATTCAGCCCAGATCTCATCTTTACCTTTGAGGCTTGCCAGCAGCATCTGTCATTGTTTAGACCAAATGCACTGACATTATTGATTTATTTAAGGTACAACACCTAATTTATGTAATTTTATTTTTCAGTGTCTTAACAGTCAAAGCAATGGGAGCTCTGAGCAAACGGCAGTTCTTCCAAGAACTGGGATCCGGTTGCTTGCTTCCGACTGTCCAGCACGGTCTGGAACAAGTATGGCAGCTGTTACTCATCTGCCTAGTGTGTAGGCTGCTGTGGAGATTAGGTAAGAGGGTTTATACAACACATGACATGCACTGCAATCCTTTAAAGCAATTAAAGGAACAGATCTTTAAAAAATTGAAATCATTTACTCTTCCTCATATCATTCAGAACACTTTCTTTCCTCGTGCCTCGTACCGCTGTAACAAAGCAGCTAGTCGGTCACGTACAATCTACAACACATCTAAAGTCTTTGAAGCCATTTGAAAGCTTTGTGTGAGGACAGCTACGATCACCATTCACTTCTGTTGTGTGATAAAACACTTTGGAGATTCTTCTATAAATAACTTAAAATCCTTGACAAAACAATTATAGAATTGTTTTTTTATGTTTGTGGGAACTTCTACTTCTAATACTGAAGTACAATTAAAATAATAGGTAATTAAATAATGTTATGTCTCTCAGGTCTGCCGTCTTTCTTGAAACACCTGAGTACGGTGGCAGCTGGTTTTTATACTCTTTACCTGTTTTTCGAGCTGCACATGGTTTGGGTGGTGCTTCTCAGCCTCCTCTGCTACCTCATCCTCTTCCTGTGTCGCCATTCGAGCAGCCGAGGCCCCTTCCTGTCCATCACTATCCTCATCTACCTCCTTCTGGGGTATGTAGATACATCCTCTCACGCTCATCTGTTTCTTAATTTGTGCTTTTTGCCCAGTGTTGCCCACTATTTCCGATGAAAAGTAGCTAAACCCTGCCTGAAAAGGAGCTAAATGTTGCCAGATGACGTCACACACTAATTTGCATATCAGTGGCGTCATCACATAGTAGGGATGAGCGAGTACAGCATTATCTGTATCTGTATCTGTATCTGTTAACCATATGAATTATCTGTATCTGTA
>JAUCMU010000143.1:8870415-8910625 GCA_032275025.1 Enteromius treurensis
CTTTCAGATCATGTATAAATCTCAATTTCGGAAAATTAACACTTACGACTGGTTTTGTTGTCCAGGGTCACATATATTCCTCCTATAGCACTTTTTTCATATACCTGGTAGCCTAACTAAAATAAGTTTAATGTTTAGTGTAGTATGCTTAGTATGTTTTAGTCAGCTCTGAAGGCACTGATGTTCATTTTATATTGCTTCAATTAAAGCACCAATTTTGAGACACCTTTAAAATGACAGGGTGCAAATATTGTTTATGAAAGTATCAATAAAATTATTCATATTTTTGTAATACAAATGTTTGTAGTTGTTATTTCTGACATCACTATGGCCTTTACTTTTGCTGGCAAACCCAGAATGTCCTGATCTTCCCTCATGTCTATCTCTCAGACACTCCTTTTTTAATGCCATTTCTGTTATTTCAGGGACTTGACAATAGCAAAGCCGCTAAATGTAGAGTTTCCCAGGTCTATGGTGGAAGTTGTGACTTCCTGGAACCTGCCCATGTCCCGCTGGCTCAACACCTGTATGTGTTTGTTTGTTTCATTATGTGATTT
Source organism: Enteromius treurensis (assembly GCA_032275025.1). Taxonomy (NCBI): domain Eukaryota; kingdom Metazoa; phylum Chordata; class Actinopteri; order Cypriniformes; family Cyprinidae; genus Enteromius; species Enteromius treurensis. The sequence continues at coordinate 8,870,973 of JAUCMU010000143.1, forward strand.
GATTTTGTGTATGGTGTTGAATTTTGTTTTTTTTATACACTCTGCAATGAATGAAATGATTTTACCTCCCCCAAAACTGTAAATGATAGCATTTTATTTTGAGCAGAGATTTGTGTATTTTCTTTTACCTCCAAATATTTGGATAATTTCCGTCCTTAATTTATTTATTTTTAGATGTGTTCAGGAAGGCTCTTAAATATGGGAGCTTCACAGCTGTTATCTTGACATACACAGCCAGTGCCCTGCTACATGTGAGTGCATTTTGGCTTATTGTTTATTCACCATTATATTGATAATTTCATTTTAATTGATTGGATCTTTCCAAGGCTTAAATACAGTTTTGTATTTCTGTGCCCACAGGGTCTAAGCTTCCACATTGGGGCAGTATTATTTACACTAGGCTTAATAACGTACATTGAACATGGTTAGTAGTATCTGTTCAGGTATTATCTATAAATCTAATAATTATTTAAAATGTATTAATCAGTTTAATCAGCATTATGTTTAGCAGGTCTTTCAGCTTGGATCTTGGTTGTGTTTTTAATGGATGTCTTTATTCTGTGTTTTAGTGCTAAGGAAAAGATTGTCAATCATTTTAAATGCTTGTGTCCTCTCCAAGAGATGCCCCTCTGACTGCAAACACAGACATAAAAAGGTGTTGTGTGACTATAAATTATAAAAACCATCTCTTGATAAGTCTGAACTTGCTACATGTTTTGCTTTTTTATTTCTTTCTTAGAAATGTTTACCATTTTATGTTGTCATTTTAAAAATTAAAAGTTATTGTAATATGTAACTTATTTATATTTCCTTTTGTATTATAGGAATTTTGGGTATATTTAATTAATGGGACTTTTAGCGTGTTAGCGGTACTACATTTAACTTACTTGGGCTCAATTTTTGGCTCCAGCATAGATGACACGGATTCAGATGAGGTACAACTTTTTCTGAAATCTTACGGACCCTGCCTTCTGTGTAAGTTATTAATCATATCGTTACATGACTTTAATGATTTTCTTTTGTCTGCAGGACGGCATGGCCAGCCATACCATTGAGAAATGGACACAGCTCAGCTGGACGAGCCACTGGTTGACCTTTGGCCTTTGGGTTCTTTATCGCCTTATTCTATAAACCCTGAGGCTTAAATCGACAAGAAGAGATGGGGAGACGATAGCAATAACTGTGATTGGATACTTTATATGGTTTTACTATAGAAGAGCTATGGCCGTTTATGGCATCACTGTGAACTCTGGAGGAATATGACTGCAGCCCAGTGTCCCTAAATCCAGGAAAAAATTACATACAAGTAATAATGATCCACTCCACTGGATCACTGGATAGTCTTGACATTTTCTAAACTACCTAAAGTAAAGAAGCATCCAGACTGAAAACGTCTTAAAAAAAAACAGCAATCCTCAATAAATGTGAACATGTACTTTGTTATAGCCATTGTTAATGAACTGATTAAGATTTTGAAGACTAGATCTTGTAGTTGTGGTTGGTTTTGTATGACGGTTTAGGTCATACAAATAATTTACAAGATAATTAATTGTCAATCAGAAAAGAAGGTAAATATTCTCAGTGTTTTTTTTTTTCAGAAACCCTACAGGCAGATTGCACAAATCAAGTTTGGTTTGGTGTGTTTGCTCAGTTGTTCCCCACTGCCAAATGGAATAACAACTAATACTCATGTTTAATAACTTAAAGCGCATATCATTCCTGGAGGGCCAGTCTCCTGCATAGTTTAGCTCCAACCTTACTTAAACACACTTGAACTATTCTTCTTCTTATGTATACTTGAAACTTCCAGGCAGGTGTGTTGAGGCAAGTTGTAGTTAAACTCAGCAGGAAGCTGGCCCTTCAGGACCGAATTTGGTGTAACGCCTGCCATAAAAATTCCTCATAGGGCTCTCAATGAACATATGATAAAGTTGGCATCCTCTGTTTTGTATGAATTTAATGAAATAGTGGCAGTAATTCTCTGGGTGTCTTTGAAACCTGTTGAGACACTCAAATGAGACAGTATTAGTAGTGTTTGCTTGGTATATTTAAACTTTTAAAACATATATTAACAAGAAATGGGAAAAGTTCAACCATACAGACGTGTATTTGTTTTTGCCATTGTATTATTGCTGTTGGTTTGGTAGTAAATAGTTATTTATTACCATCATTACACTGAATTATATGGTATATTGTTTTTATGGTGCCAAACAGAACAATAATCATTAATAGCTGATTAATTACAGGTATGTTCTTATATTAACTTTTATTGTGTTTAGACATTTAACCTGCAGCACATTTTCTACTGAATCACCCTGTTAATCGATATCCATCCCTATTCTTTTATTAGTGAATATTAAATGAAGAGTTTAAATTGCACTGGTGATTTCGACTACATTATTTTTGTGTGACTGCCAAACTTTTTATAATAAAACGTTCAGTTTTGTAATTTTTTCCCCAAGCGTTTCATACACAACATTGTCATACATGCGTGCAGCGTTGTGTCCTAACAGCAGGGGGCAGCAGCGCGCAAGCATTTGGAAAGCGCAACCTTGCGACAGAAACTGAAGCAAAACCCACTGCAAATGGGACAACATGGCGATGTCCTCGGGCATGTCACTCTTTTGCCGTTTAACAGGCAGATCTTTAGGGACCGTACTCGGTCACGGCCGTGGGAAAACCCTCACAGCTCGGAGATGGTATATTAGTGCCAGTACTGGAAACAGTGAGTAAACGCATGCTTTCCACGCTACTCAACGTTGACTCCAGTCAAACGGGGTCAGAGGAATTAAAATAATACTTAAGGCTATAGTTTTACGTCACGCATCTCCATTTTATTAATTATCATCACCTAATGTTGTACGGAATCTAAAAAAAAATAAATTAAGTTTCAAAACACAGCATTCACCAGAGTCACGTGTCTCCGCTGAGATGCCAGTAGAGTGGCACGAGCTAAGAATAAAGCTCGTGATAGTAACGCGGGTCAGAGTAGCTCTTAAGACACTGTCTTAACATGAAGGCTAGGTTAATGCAACTGGCCCCTGATCTCACCATCTTTCAGTCTGTCTGGAATAACCTAAAGAAACAGAACAAACTGTGATTAAATCTAGAAAATCTGTGGCAACGTCTCCAAGATGCTTCAAGAAACCTTCCTGCAAAGCTGCCTGAAAAATTTTATACAGGTGCACCTAAAGCAAAAGCTGCTTTAACCAAAGGATGGTCACACAAAATGCTGATTTAATTTAGTTAAATAGAAGTTATGGATAAAGAAAATCTATTTATTAAATGTATTTTTGACAGCATCTTCATTTGCAAATACATATCCATTTTACATTTTTCACAAGTGCCTAAAACCTTTAACAGTATTGAAGCTTTGCAGGTAGGTTTCTAAAATGATAGTCAATAATTAGCATATTTATTTGACTTGATATTTACATGACACTAAATTGTAATTCAAGAATTACAGTGGTATGAGTCAAAATAAACGAAAATTGCATGGCTTATTATTTATTATAATTTATAATCAACAATCTGTCTTGTTGTTGTTTTTCTATGTGTGCACTGGAAGCATCATTATAAAATTCCTTGATAGTAAAGCTTTCAGATTTTTATAAAAAATGTGTACATTTTAAAAATGTAAAAAAAAAAAAGTATTAATCTTTATTAAAATACAATTCTAGTTCATAGTGCATTAACAGATGTTAACATAATACAGTCTTCGATTAAAAAAAATGTATTAACATTCACTAATATTAACAAATAATTCAAATATTGTTTGTTTACGTTTACTAATGTAGCTAACTAATATTAATGAAATAAATAAAACTGTAAAGTGTTACCATTATTTTATTATTGCACAAATCACTGGTTTACTCATAATATTTTTTCCAAAATTAAAATTTTTTGGTAAACCCGAAATAGTTTATCAATATAATAACCACCATTTGAATGATTATTTATTTACGGCAGAATTGCAGTTTAAGCTTGATGAGCAGACAGCCCACAGCAGCCTGGACCTTTTTAAGAAGGACACGGGTGTGATCTATCGGATGCTTGGTGTGGACAATACTCTCATGCAGGACACCCCTCTCCGATTCCGGGACTGGGCTGTGGTTCTCGCTAACACCCACATTGACTCTGGACGGCACTACTGGGAGGTGACGGTTAAAAAGTCCCATGAATTCCGGGTGGGCGTGGCCGAGGTGTTGACATCACGTGATGAATGCGTGGGCACCAATTCCAGTTCCTGGGTGTTTGCGTTTGTCCAGAGGAAGTGGTTTGCTATGACCACTGGCAAGCAGGTCCCGGTGCCGTTGGTGGGGAAACCCGATCGGATCGGGCTCTTGCTGGACTACGAGGCTGGACGGCTCAGTCTGGTGGACATCCAGAAAGCTGAAGTGGTGTACACAATGAAAACACAGTTCCGCTCGTCCATCTGTCCTGCATTTGCACTCTGGGATGGGGAGTTGCTCACACACTCTGGACTGGAGATCCCACCAGGGCTTTAGTGACTCTTGTTCATTCACACATGGATGCTACATGCCTCTTAATGGATAGAGAAGAAGTAGGGGCCTCTTAATAAAAAAGACTAAGAAAGTCAATGGGAACATAGCTGCTCTTTACTGCAATTAAACCAGATTTGAGCAATATTTGTCTGTTCAGCTGGTGAAAACATCCTCTCCGTGTACTTTTTGTGATATACAGATGGAGTTCATCCATGCACATATAAATACTTGATACGCTTAAGAGTCATTTCTCATTTTGCATCGGTGCCCAAGTACAGTGTTCAGGGATGTTTTTCAATAAAAAACAATCTTCACCAGTGATATTCTTTATTTACAGTTTATAGTCCATTTTTCTTGTTGACATTTTTCACTCTCATATGTAACGAATACACTCTTTTAACTATATGAACTTTCTTGTATCCAGCAATAAAGTGTGTCCACATACCAAGTTTTAAATACATTCATTTCTGGCAAAATACACACCAGATGCTTCCCAAGCAGCTTTTGTGCCCTACATTAAAGTAATGTCTTATAAGTTAAGTAATACTTTACAAAAATAGTCTATAAACAGGCTTAAGAAATTCAGACATTAAAAATAGTACAAATATACAAATACGTGCTCATAATGTTAAGCCAAAGATTATTAATAACCAAAATGAAATGGAAAGCTTGGCCATACGGACAACTGGGTTAAAGTTCACATTATACTGGCATGCATACCTCCTGAATGTAATATGAGGTAATGACATTTCCAGTATGGCTATGTAATTATGTAACTACTTTTTAATGTGCATGCATGCTTTTCTTGATAAACAACCTGCTAAATTTACATTTGTACTTTGTACGTCATGAACTAAGATAAGATTTTTTAAAAATCTTCTTATGAAAGAGGTCAAGAAAGTGCTTAGTATAAATTCCAATAGGTTGAAAAGGTAGGAGCAACTTTTCACACTGTAGATCTTAAGTTTTCAAATATTTTCTTAGGAACATCTTTAAGAGCAACATTTCTCAAAATGCCAAACTTTAATATTTTATGACTGCTGGCTTGCTAGCATAAATAGTAGTTCTGAAAAGTTTAATCTGAAGGTTGTTTTGTGTATCTAGCTCCAAGTTACTGGCTAACCTTCCAGTTAAGGGTGTGTTTTAATATAAAAATCCTTCAGCAGTGAAACATGAAGGAAAAGGAAGCTTTTGCATTTCTAAATTGGTCCAAGCACAAGCCAAACCGTCCTTGAGGAACTGTACCAGAAAGTACCTGGTAGTTTCATAATCACAAAGTAGACTGAATGGAGGTCTGAGAGACTACAGTAAATACCATCTTAAACCATCAACAGAAGCAAGCATAGGTCTACATGTAGCAGAGCTTTGGGTTTGAAGCACTATCTCAGTAACGCCTGCACACACCTGCTCGGCATGTCCTTACACGGGCTTGCACATTGTCATAAATCTCACACCCACATGCTTCCCTGAAGTCATGAGTGACCGAATTTGCGATGTTAAAAGTAGTTCTCCCTCATACTAAACCCTCCAGAGTCTCCATGCTCTTGAGTTCGTCTGTGTCCATGGTGGAATCAGGACATGTGTGTGCGCTGAGCTCCTCAGGCATGAGTGTGTGTGTGTAAATGCTCTGGTACTCTTGTAGTATCTTGACCACAGCGCTGTGCCCAAACTGCATAGCATCATCCAGAGGTGTGTTGCCCCATCTGAAAAACGGAGGCATTTTTAATGAAAGAGACAAAAACAGACCAGAAAAAGTGCAAGTGTGAAGAGTTGTGCCATACCTGTCCTTTGCGTTGGGGTTGACTTTGCACGTATGTGTTAAAAACTTCACTGCATCCAAGTGCCCTGAAATCAGTGTTTTAGAAATGGTTCAAAGACTTCAATGAATTTTCACCCAATAGTGGAGTATTGTGAAACATGATAATATAGAATAATATTGTAAAATGTAATGACAGAACTACATTTTCAAAAGCCATTCATCCATTTCCTTCAGAAATCAGTCTAATGCTGCTCAAGTCTTTTTTATGTTAAAAACAAAAACTGCTGTTTTTGTGGCAACGGTGGATTCTTCAGCGATTAATAAGGTCAAAATGACAGCATTTCATTAAAACAGAAACCTTGTGTTACTTTTGAACAACTTAATATATCCTTGCTAAGTAAAAGTATTAATTTCTGATCTGAAACATTTGAATGGTAGCATAAATACACAGTCATATCTAAGAATGGCCTTATTACCTTCTGCTGAGGCCACATGTAGGGCGGTACGGGTGTCATAGTCAGTCAATTCCATATTGACCGCAGACAGAGCGATTCTGTTAAAAAAATATCTTATTGATGACCGTTCTCATAAAAAATCTGAATGTATATTTATTTGCAATAAGAAGATTTTACCTCCTGAGAGCTGAAACATCACCACTGTAAGCAGCAAACATAAGATCAACCACAGACCTGTTCTGTAATATAAATATAATGATTGATCACAACTCTTAGCTAAATTGTAGCTTTTAATTACGGAAACTTGGTCTGTGGTCTCACCCTCTCGTGTCCTGTCTGTCTGCGAGGGTCTAACTTCTTCGCAAAGTGTCTCAGATTGTCATAGTTGTGGAAGTTAAAGAGAGAAACTAGCTCCTAAAATATAAGCAAATTCAGTTAATGGTCTAAACAAAAAGAGAGAGAGAAAAAAAAAAGTACCTGGCAGAAGTTGATGCCTCGGATGCTATTGCCAACACGGTCAAGAGCTGGAGACCAGCACATAACCCCCATGATATTAGGAACCACGAGTAGCACAGCACCAGACACCCCAGATTTTGCAGGCAAACCCACCTGAAGAAGAGAAACACAAACAATAACTGGTTTTATTTAAGTAATTAAAGTAAGGTTTAGAGCAAATGACTGAAATAGTTTCATCTAGCTGTAAAGTCCCCTGTGTCTGTGTACTTCAACACACTGGGCAATTAAGCAAGCAATCGGTCATCAGTGTGTGTGTGTGTGACTCACGTGAAAGGCAAACTGGCCGGAGAAGTCGTACATGCCACACGAATGCATGAGACTGAGAGTGTTGCGGACGGCCTCGGCACTGAGCACGCGCTCGCCAGTGATTGGACAGATCCCTCCATTTGCTAACGTGGCTGCCATCACGCTTCCAGACTCACAAGTCACCTCGATAGAGCACAGCTGGAAAGGAAAGAAGAGATTAAAGAGTGATTTAGTATGAGCAATAACAGCAAGTAACATTATTAGAGACAATTATGTGTCAGAATGACAGCTGATTTACCTGAAAGTAGAAGTCGAGGGCTGCCATCATGTCAACTCCAGTGGGAAAACACTACAGGAAGAAAATGCAGAGTAGCAGGTGAGAAATCAATAAAAAGTACTGTCATTACGCTTATTCAAAAATGACTCACTCTTTTCTCTTTGAGATAATAGCCAATCGCATAGTTCCTGTCACCGGTCTCTTTCTCTGACTGGAAACTTTAAATATGACCAGACATATGTTATCACCACAAGATGTTATCACAAGTACGTCTTTGATAACAAACCGTTGGTTCACTAAAGAGAGCAATTTGAATGAAATAATGCGGTTGTATTTAACACTCACGTGGCATTACTGAACCCAACATATTCTCTGCCAGCCATTCTCTTCAGATAATCCATCATCTAACCCACAAACACAAATCAATATTTGTAACAAGCAAGATAACAGCAATGTTGAACAAAGATGTTGCGATGTACTACTCACAAAGTCAAACTTCTCTGCCTTGTTGGAACCTGGCTGTAATAGAGACGAAAAAGCAGACAGTGAGAGAAGATGAAACTAAAGAAGTACACTTTAGCAGTTTTACAAAAACTTAACTGAAAGGACATGTTTGAGACACTTAATTTGTAATTAAGAGTACAAAAAAACGTAACGGTAAATTAAAATATATTTTAAAACCATTTCTTGATAAAGTTGCAATTTGGAAATAGTCAGACGAACACATTCCACATTCACAACGTCCACTGTCATTTAGTCAATCGGCTATGAATGAACCGCATATAAATAAAATTAGCTTCTGTTGGCAAGCAAAAAATAGCTAACAGTGATTTGAGTGACACGGTTTACTTTGGGACTGATCCAAAGATTCCACTGCAAATAGTAATACAGTATTTTGACACTTGGTGGCAGTGTGCACAGACGTGTAGTAATGAAGAGCACAGAAAAGGGGTGGTATGATATGAGATCATAACTTTCCTGTTCTATAAAAATGCATAACAATCTATGAAAGGTTCATTGAATATGTATTATGCATGTGAAACCATATACCATCTTAAAAAAAGTGCAAATGTGGAAATGATCATGATTGGACATGCTTTTCATTGAACAGTTGCAGTAAACATGACAGATCAGAAGGGTAACTGAAAAGCCAAGCTATTCAACATAAACCGCTAGTCCCTAACTGGTATTAGGGAAAGGTTCCCCACATATTGAGTTGCATATGTACTAAGGTGTGATGTTAAGGTGACCAGTTCCACGAGGTCCAAAAGGGAGTCCCGTGTGCAAAGGTCAGCGCAATGCGATCACAGCTGTGAGATGTCCTCGTCTTAAAAGGTACTCCTGTGTGTCTGTGCTCACTGATGTTGTGTAACATATTTAAGGGCACGGGTCAAACTAGAAACTTTTACACTTTTGAACTTGAAATGAAAGCAGAGAATCCCATAATTATGCTTACAGGTATAAGCCACTGAAATCTTTTAATCTTCTATTGCAGTCATAGACCTATATTATAGTGCTGGACCTGCAGATAACTTTGAACATGTAGAAAATCTGGCCCTGTTTAAATATGCTTAAAGGCGTATTTCTCAGCAAATCTTCTGATTGGCTGTTTAGACACACCTCTTGACCACTAGCTGCTGTTATTACGTCAATTCTAAAAGGACCACCCACTCCATCCATCACCCACAAAACTAACACCTTGTTAGCTATTTTAAAACCAGCTCAAAGGAAAGTACAGAAATATAATTTTCTCCAATTAAAAGTAGTTTGTCTATTACAGCAATAATATCTGATATCAATGCAACACATCAGTGCTGTTGAATTTAAAGAAGCTATTCAAGGCTGTAATTGCTGGGCTGAAATGAAACAAAATGTTTTATGGCTGCCAAGACCACATTTGTGAGTTTGTATTGTAAGGTATATTCTTACCTTTAGGAGAGAGCTGATTACAATGGCTCCTGCATTTACCATGGGATTATGGGGTTTATCTGGGAAACAAAAAAGAGTTTACATATTGTCAAAACTAAGTGTCAAAGGAGTCTCATGTTGACAGATTCTGTGAGGACTGCAGATGCAATGTTCTTCAGAGGTGAGGAAATCCACTGATAAGATACATATTAAAAGGACGTCTGATAACTGTTTTACAGCTTCCTATTATTCCCAGACGTCATGTTGCAATAGAACACATTGAGGCTATGATATTACTCATTTAGAGACATGCCACTGCTTTGAACCTCAGGAGTTCACTGAGTTATATGGTCATATGTTTGAGTGAGACTGTGATGGATTCTCACCTTCTTCATCTAAATAGAGTTTGTTGAATTTGAGGCCACTTGGTTCTTTCCCCACATATTTGTGCACACGTTCAGTGCCATTCTCGTGCACAGCCAGTGCATACTCCAGAGGCTTCACACATGACTGCAGACAGAATGGCATATCTGTGTCTCCTATAGCATGCCTATGTAAAGAGGAGGAGATAAAATTTAAGATACAGTGAGATGGGGTGACCCATAGGCATCTGTACATGACCTATGGGGTCATCTGTATCTTAAATATAGTGAACTAGGCTTCAGATGAAATTATATGCTTATAATAAGTGTTTTCAAGTGACTGTCCTCTTGTGGAAAAGTCCAACTGTTTAGAGTTTGTAACCTTGGGGGTGAGACAAAGGTGGGCTGCCCAGCAAAGTGTGGTTTCTGTATGACTGTCAGACCTTCAGTTTGTCTCTTACACGGTGAGAGTGGCTTTAAATTGTCACAACAATTCTTAAAAATAATTGCATGATATTTTACAAAATACTGTAAAATCTTGTTTTAATTGATACATTTTTGTTCAAAGGGTTGAAGTTTGATTTTGAAAGATTTCCGAAAGAAATCACTGAGATTGCATTTATTTGATCAGAAATACATATTTGGTGCTGGGCAACAATTAATCACATCCAAAATAAAACTTTAGGTTTGTATAATATATGTGTGTGTGTACTGTGTATATATAAAGACACACATACAGTATATATTTTGGAAATATTTAGAAGTATTTGCATATACATGTATTTAAATCTAAATATATTTATTATGTAAACATACAATTTTTGAAAAAAAATATAATATACAGGCATGTGTGTGTATTTATGTATACATCATAATATTATGTACACAAAAACATTTATTAGTGATTAATCATAACCCAGTAGCATTCGAAATATCATTACAATTTTTTATAACTTTTTTTATTTTAATATATTTTAAAATGTAATTTAGTACTGTGATGGCTGATATATATATAAAAAACATCACTCCAGTCTTAAGTCATTCTAATATATTTAAATAAAATGTGCTGCTCAATATTTTCTCGAAAATGTCATATTCACATAATGATGTTTTTTGATGAAAAAAATAAAAATAAAATTATAACATGCTTTATAATACATATAATATATGCTTTAACCATAATTGTACAAGTGGACTGAAAAATGAATTCTCAAAAATATATTTTACCTCTGACCATCCACTGTGCACAGAGAAACTCCCCACAGGTCCGGACTGAACTTGGCTAACTGAGGGATGTAGTCTGCAACCTGTGCAAACATACACATAGACAAATATAAGGAGAGGTTGACAAATATGTTTGTAAAAGTGATTCAGAAACAGCGATAAGGAAAATCAATGCCTTACTTTCCCTCCTTTCTGAGCCTGTGCATTATAATACAGATGGTTTATGAGAGAGGTGAAGGACTCAAAGTCTGGAATGATGAACTTTCTTTGGAAAGCTTGAGTCAGGAGGACTATGTTACTGCCAACACATCTAGAAACAGAAACACACATATGCCCATGTGACACAGCTCTGACTTAACAGGCACCTGTGGTAGTAACGTGCTAAGAGAGTTTACATGACTGAAAATGATATTTGAGCCATGTTTATTAACACCGACTGAGCTGGCTCAAAGGCAACTCAAGCTGTGCCTCACAGGAGTAACAAACACGTTATCACTGCTTAACATAGCTTAGCTTAACACACGCTCCAGCAAAACGCATGTAAAAGCACATACAAACACAACAGGTGGTGATTTGTGTTTATTTACCCCTGCTGGACAACAGAAAGACAGGTCAGGAATTTGTATGTGATGATATGTGTGCATGAAAAGCTGTATGCTTGTGTTTCCAGATTTCCAAGAACATTAAGATATCTTTCACCTGCAAGGGGCATGATTGTGTGCATATAGCATAACAGCTACAGGTCATAAACTATAAGTGATGTCACGAAAACACGCACCAACACATACTCTATCATGCTTTGCATTGCCGAGTCATATTTCTACTCACTTTCTGAACAGTTCCTGGTCCATCATTGCCATTCCAACAGACTCTTGGATAGCCTGGTGAATCTGCCGCATGCAGTCTCTTAACCGGGGGTCTGAGGTCAGCAAGCCTGTGCTTTTGAGTGCCTATGGAAAACAAGAACACATGATGCAATATTATTTAAATGTCAAATACTGAAAATTTTTGCCTAAATTTAGAGATGAACTACTAGTTCTAGTAGTAACAAGAATTATACTAGTATTATACTAGCAACCACTAGTATAATAAATAATAAAAGTGATATGAAGGCATGAAACCGTTATTTTAAGTTGATTTACACTGCTGTTCAAAAGTTTGGAGTCAGTATATTTTGTTTTACAGAAATGCTACTTTAATAAAATACATCAAATACAAGAAAGGTTTTGTGAACATCAAATAATCATATTACAATGATTTTGAAGGATCATGTGGCACTGAAGACTGAAGTAATGACAGCTTTATCATCAAAGGAAGAAATTACTTGAAAATGTGTATATTTTTTACAATAACATGGGTGGATTGTTAGCAATAAGACCAAAAAAAACTGATCAAAAGTAAATAGAGTAAGTTTTAATTTTATGTTTACATCTTCACAAACTGAAATGAACTGAAATTGCACTGTATCACAGCTGTTAGCTTAGGCAATGCAGAGAATTATGATGTGTCCCTTAAATATTTACAATGATTGTCACATAAAGTTCTTACAGTACACTGCAACAGTGCTAACATTAGTCAAATAAAAGAGTTCACCATCAGTCATTTGGTAGGAAGCAGGAGCATGTTTTCTTCTGTCAATAATATATAGCATTTCAGCTGGTAAATTGCAGCTATGGTGGAGATGACCCATCATATATAGACAAAACAACCCCATGCACATAAATTATAGCAATACACTTCTGAACACTTTAATGAGTGTCTATTTCTGGGTGGCATGTGTCCTGAAGTGCACACATGTTGAAGGTGCAATACTGGAAAATACCACAATGTCTGGAAATACAGAGATTAATGTGTTACCGTAGTTAAAACAGTCCATAACTTTATACATCCCTTCCTGTATTATAAACTCAAACATCCAAATATGGATCCACATGTTTAGGAGTAGGTATATTTATTACGGGTTTTAATGGAGCAAGCCACTCAGCCCACACATGAAGCCTATTTATAGTAACATTACATAACACCAAAGATTTATGACTTTAACTTGTCTAAGAATAGAAGTGTCTAGTACTCATTAAATAATACTAAATGGAAAGAATGCAGTTATGTGATGTTTATAGCATGTATTTTATTCACTTCCTCTCTCTGTCTTTGTGTCACACACACATGCACAATGGCATCATGGCATCAGCACTCTGTGATCTATTAGTGCAACTCACAGTCAGGAAACGCGCCACTGAGATTTTCTCTTCTCCCTGGGTGATAGTGTAGAACAACAGGTCCTCCAACCCAGCAACCACCTTATTGCTGATTAAAACACAAAACAATACAGAAAACATGTTATACCCAATACATCTTAATAATCAAATTAAAAAGGCCTTTTTATTATCTCTATGGCAACATGTCCATCAGGTACGCCTCTCCGAGGAATCACCTGTACGTTGCGACGTCTGTCTCTGTGATCACGTGCTGATGGCGCGGATGCTGGCCCGGAGATGCGCTCGTGTGCAGCAGCCGAGCAGGTGAGTGTCTTCTGTCCAAATTTCCCGCAACTCTTTCCCATTTTCCAGCGTTCCTAATGAGCAAAATACCAGCTCTGGACGCCCGTAGGGTCTTAACACAATGCATGATCAATGCCCCAAACTTTGTATTTGTAAATCACCGGCCTATAAGAGCTCCAAACCAATGTGAATAAACAGCGCGTGTCTTATGCTTATGAATCGCGTCCTTGGCGTTGAGTGCCTGGTCGTCCCACGAGGCATGGGAGTGACTTCTGTTGACAAATTTAGCCGGTAACCGAGGAATCATAGGCAGGTGAGGACACGCCCCCTGGCGGATTTTAGGGGCGTAATGGTGCGAGAAAAAAAGGAGAACGATAATTGGTGGATCCCACAACATACGTATGTGGCTTAATAGTAGTGACTTGCTATGCAGTTGAGGGCAGAGTGAGCTTGGGCCTTTTGCTGCTTAAAAGGTTTTGACACAAAATCAGATATAGCCTTTAATCCCACCAGTAAAATTTGTGCCCAAAGTTAACTTTTGAGCTTAAGGGTGAGTTTCAAAAAATGAAAATGTAGACTGCTTGTGACCAGTGGGAAAACATTAAGAATTAGTAATTGATTCATTCACATTTGATTATCATTCAGTTATTTTTAATTGCAAATAAATGATAAACATTTATATTTAAAAAATAAATAATAAGTGATTTTTTTTTTTATTTGTATCATCATTTCTCTTTTCCACATATTGCAGGAAAAATTTTCATTGGGATATCAAAAGAGTAAAAGAAATGTGATGACATAAATGGAATAAACTGAATTAACATTATATAATTTTTTTTTTTAGTAAATGTATTAATATAGGTAATGAATATGCATTTATAAATGTAAATATACCGTGGGTACTACATGTTTTACGTTTTATGTAACAATAAACCACTGCAGGGATGAACCTTAATACCTGGAAATTACGTTGAAAAAGAAAATAAAATCTAGTCAAAAAGTAAAATAATGTACACCTGGAAGATTTGCTTTAGGATTATGTAATGCATTGTCCAGTATTATATTTGATCCAAAACAACCTCACAAAAGGTTGTTTTAATTTATGCCGATGCTTCCCTTTTAACAGAACACAAAATGTTGTTTTTATGAGTAATTTAGTTTCTTCTTTTTTCTTTTTTATATTATTATTATTTTAATATTTGCACAACTAGTGCACATTTTACATTTACATTTTGCACCACTGCTTTTGCAAAAGTTCCCATCAAGTACTTGTATCACAGAAGCATTAACTGTGCATAATAGGGTGTGGAACAAAATTTTACGACTGGTCCCCGACACCCCCTTCTTTGCCAGATTATATAACTAAGGACCTTAGTCAGCTCACCACATCAACGGGCCTGAGACAACATTCCAGATTGTTTTGATCTCATGATGGCCCTGATCATACTACTGGCATTCTAGACCATCAGGGTCGTCATTTCTGAGACTTGGGTCATCATGACTCACGGCTCAGAGTGAACCTTGGCTTTGGGTCAAAATTTCCATATCCAGTGTGACCCATTTACTCTGGGACCAGGTATCAGTGTATCCAATTAACTTAATCTTGCTCACGGGGTTTAAACATTTTAACCTTTGTATAACTCATAACAATTTCATGAGCATAAATAGTCTAAAACTGATAGGTTTCCTCATCCAAAATATTGCCTGAATCGGCTCGCTCTATTCGAGCTCCCTCTGGTGGATATTGGGGTAGCTACAAAGTTTAAACCCAGCTCTGATGCACAGGTGTGTGACTCTACATGTGAACATGTTTATAGTGTTCGTGAATTTGTGAATGCATTCACTTAAGTTTTATTGCACGTAACATCCATATAACCTCACTTCATTAACATGAGGAAAATCTGGCAGCTGGCAGTACCCACCTTTGTGTCCCGTGTTCAACGGGAGCGTTGTTAGTATGCCTGTTTTGCCTGTAGAGGGCAGAGCGCACCAACTCACCTCTAGAAACGCACACGGACAAACCGACTAACCTCACGTTTCCACAGCCAAATGTCAACTGAGACGTTATCCTTTCACTTACACTGGGGGTTTATTTACAGTCTCAATTTGTTCAGTTTGTGGAAGAGCATAAAAATAAGTTGTGTTTCTTTGAGCTCTTACACCGACAGAATACCCCTGAACTCTGATTGAAGGCATTCCAGAGAGACTGTGTGGACCATTGCACTGTTGTCGACCTGTCACAAACTTACTGGACATACATACTCGCACTAAGAAATATTTTTTTATATAAGAAATATATTTACTTTTACCAATACAAAAACAATAGTCAGTGGTGTTTTCAAAACTTTTCAAAATTGCACCATTTAGGTAGGCTACTAATATGTGCATTAAGTTACCACTAAATGCACATTTTTTGGGATGAATAAGGTACAAAAGGGCACCTTTTGAAAAGGTACCACCCTGGTGACAGCATTAGTAGCCTACCTTATTTTCGGATAGTGTGTGCCATTTGAGTTCCTCCCTACTCTTTTCCTCTAACAGCTCCGCTGCAGCTTGTAGATATTGAAGCGAGGGCTCCTTTTAACAAGAGCTTGGAGTAAAATTACACCCACTTATCATTAGATCAAACACCCCTTCCCCTCATATCATATCCTTTCGTGTTGGCACACATACATTCATACACACCGTAACCCATGCCTTACTGATGACCATGCGATTTTGGTGGAGAATGTTTTTCATTCCTTCACTGTGTCCATGAATGCTGGCTTTGTCTACCTGCTCCATCTTGAACCCCCCTCTCTTCCCTCCATCTTCCTTCTTTCTGGCTCTCCCAACATTCTCTGATCTCTGTACAGGCCAGAACTGCTGTGTGAGAAACTGAGGAAATTAGGAAGTCAAGAAATCCAATAAACTATTATTAATTATTAAATCTTGTTACTGATTATCAATTGATTCTGTAACACTTTTTGTGACCAAAATTGCACTTACAGTGCACACTTCCATTTAAAAGTTTGGGGTTGGTTTCATTTTTTTTTGTTATTCTTTTGGGGGAAGTCTCTTATGCTCAAATATTTAATAAAGTAAAAACTGAAATATTATTACAATTTAAAATAACTGCTTTCCATAGAAATATATTTTACAAGGAATATATAAAATGTTCATCAGCCATTACTCAGAACTGCTGTATATTAGGCCTATATATTTAATAATATCTACATATGCACATGTATTCTTTTTCAAATAAGTATTCTATTTCCATGCTTTGGTCTAGCTTTGAAGATTCTTATTGTTGATCACTCTCTACATTGATTTTTCTTTTTGACTCTATGTTGTTGGTTTTCTGTAATGAACGCATTATTTGTGTCTTTATAAGAATAAGCATCCACATGCCACCTGGATGCTTTGAGAACCTGGTGAAGCTCTTGGATTGCAATGTCCACAAACAGGGTCAGTTTCTCAGGCCAGTTCACAGGACTTAACTCTCACCCTCGAATGTGTACCAGGGAGCTGCTAAGAATGCAGAGTTCCTGTGGTGAACTGTTTGTTTTGTTTAAGTAATCTTTGTGTGTGTGTGCATGTGTTTGTTCTAAGATACAGCATTAGTAAACACTATTGGTTCCACTCAGAGTAGACTGCATGAAGCTCGGGCTTTCCACAGCTAAAATACCTGAGGAAATATTTCAGAAGCCTCAGTTATCTGGTGGAGGGGAAATTATTAATATAATGAATATAAATATTATGAATAATAAATTTTGTCTGGAAAGTGTTTAATTAGATTCTGTGTCTGTTAGTGCCCACTGTTTATGTACTGTAAATCTGAAAATAAATTAGTAGATTTGGTAGCACTTTACATTATACCCTTGTATAATGCATCATAAAAGTAGTTTTAATGCATCATGTATGCTTTGTGAAGCACCTTAATATGCATTGTTCAATCTCTTCAATGATAGTATAACACTTATTAATTAATTGTTACAATACCCATTTAAATTTGGTTATAATTATTTCCAACAATATATAATGTATTACAACGCACATTATGAAAAATTCAAATGCATTATAACCTTAAATAACACTTTGTAATTCATTTTTCATAAACGCTTTTAGCAAAGTGTTACTGTAGATTTTTTGATGCATTTACACTTTTCCCGTGGACTCCCTAGCACCCCCTTGCGGCCCCCTGGGGGCCCCTGGCCCGCCGTTTGAAAACCCCTGATCAACAGTTTTGATTAAATCAAATAGTAAATGCTGGATAAAGCACATTAAGTTTTGGAAAAAGTCAAAGGGGAGCGGTTAAACCCAGACAGTGGTGTCCTGGATGTATTTAGCCCATTTGTGGCCTAAATCACTTTATCAACAGGGACCCTTCATTCAGAAAATCCTCCGTCCCTGGACACCAGCCACTCTGTTTGCCATAGCTTATCTCAGAAGTTATGAGAATAAATAGAAAGCTTTATGAGACCAAACAAAGACAGAACGAATCCTTCCCCTACTTAAGGCCCCCCATGTGGACTGTAATATCAAACAGAACAGTATGGTTTCCCACGGTCGTCACAGTCTGATTAGGTGAAAAAACATAATTTGTCGTACAAATATGAGGGGTCAAATATCCTGTCTGGGAGAGTATTGAAAGAACAATTGTGCAGCACTTCAATTTCGGGGTGGTGTTGACAAAAACGACACGATTGTTCACTCATGTGAGTCCGTTGGGCATCTTATCTTGGCACATGGATAAAGGCATTTTGTAAAGTGAATGTTTCAGGGTCTTGCATGTCATCTAGTTGATTTTATCCCCTTTTAAAGGGATAGTGGATCAATTTGGCATCAGTTTACCAATCCTTGTGAAAAGCCTTCAGAAGAATGACTTCTGTTGAATGTGAAAAAATAGTAAGGACAAAAAAATGGAAATAAAAAAAAAATACAACATGATAATGATTAAATGAATTTTCTTTTTTGGTTGAACCATCCCTTTGATTCAGCTTTATTTGCGCATAGCTTTTAAAGTATGATGGGAAAGCCCCACATTTAGAAGAAAGCCTGGTGGGTGCTTAATCTTCAGGCCTTCTGATGCTTGATGCCAGCCTGGGTCGGATGCTCCCGACACATGGTATCGTGCCAATCGGCAGGCCCCACATCATCTGATTCACAGCAACCCAGCCACCCTACACACCCCTGGAGCCTCGCCGTGTTCCTGCCACCGCTCTTCTCCTCTTCTCGTCCCTCTACCTTTCCGCACCCTCCCTCTATCCACACCCGCAGCTCTCTTCTCCCCCACTGCCCGGTGCTCTCTCACATTCCTCAGGTCTGCACACAGAGCCGCATTGTGTGTGTGTCTACAGAGCACACAGTCAGGGCTCATTTCGGACACACACACACATCCAACAGGGTGTGTGCACAGTCGCCCCGATGAGTACACACACATACACATATCCCTTCATAAAACTAATAGACATGCATTCACGTGCGCACACGACCACAAACGCACACACTGATTTTCATATGTGCACACTGTATACACACTCATCTGCATACACAGGATGTCTCACACCGAGGCTGAGATTCCAGTATCCGTATTCCTTCTTTTATGCTTCAACTCGCTTTTTGCAGTTTGATCTTTTAATCCCTTGTGCATTACAAATTTTCTCTCCTCCTCTGTTCCCACACAGGGACAGATGATATGGTAGATGTTTTATTGTTATTGGATTGTGGAACAGTTATATCAAGGAAATAAACTTATATAAATTACCAACCACACTGAGGAAGACGCAACAAAAGTAATGATGGAGATAAGTCCCCATTTAAAAGCAAACCACTTCACAGTTAGATATTTAGAAGATCAGTTTTTGTTCAAAAGATTTGAAACATCTCAGGACAAAAATACACAGTAACTGTTCTTTTTTCTGTTATTATAATATACATATTTTAAATAGTAACTTATTGTTATTTTTCAGATTATATTTTTATATTGTTTAATTTTTTAAATTAATTATGTTGTGACAGCATTAGTAGCTACAATATTTGTTTTTAAAAACAGATTTAGTTGTAGTAATTTTATTATGTCAACTGGAAAACGTAGCTATTTTGTTTAGCTGTCATGACATTATTTTTTAATGTAAATTAATGAAAGTGATTGGTAATAGTTTTAGCTTTGATTTATTTAGATTTAGTTTTTTCTTTTTTTTTTCAATAACAAAACTGCTTGTGAAACAAAGAGCTGCTGTTAAGTTACTGCTTTAGCAGAACAGGACATTTATTTGTACCGTAATTAAAACTACTCTGAAGCAGCTGGCACTCTACCAGAGAATAATGTTTAAATTTGGTCAGGCTGTGCCAAGTGCTGAAGACTAGTTGTTTGTTAGTTAGTTAATAAGCTTGATACAAGTTGGAATAGTTAAAATCAAAAAGACAATATGCTTTGTAAAATTGTTTATCTTCTTCACAGTGAATTGTGGGATATACAAAATCAAGATGTTCAATACCACCAGTAACGTATTTTTTTTTCATTTTGGCATTGCAAGAATGTTGGAGTATTATTGAAAATGCTAACTGCAAATATTTCTCATATATAAGGACTAATAACACCCATGGTTCTCATGCTCACAGTATTTTAAAACTTCATGCCATTATCTTGATATGGTCATGTGCAACCTAGTGGGTCAAAAATCTTTGAAACAATGAAAGTATTTTGGTTCTCCAAGTCTCTTTTCTGAGCAAAGGCCATTCTGATGCACTTTCTTACAAAAGCACAGAGAGAAAGCCCACCACTTGCCAGGAAAGGGCAATGAGGGGAGGGGGTGGATGGGTTTGGATGGAATTGTTCTTGAGACAGAGGAGTGGCAGAGTTTTTTTCCTCTCTTCTTTCCCAATGGGGTGGGCTGGGGGGCTGATATGGCTCGTATTTCAGCGCTCATGGGGGTCGGGGTTGGACTCACTTTTTGGGATATACTAAGATTCATAAATGCGCCAGTGGACATAAAACCGCGGAGCTCTGACTGACGCGGTGGGTTCTGTCTGTGTGTGCCTGGCGTCGGATCCTCCCAAATACATCCCCATCCACTTTCACACTCCCCGCGAGCACAGAGCTGCCGCTCCGCCGGGTCTTCGGCGACTTTGACCCCTAAGGACCTGCATGTCTAATCTTTAGACATGTTCAGATTAGTGGATTCACGGACTCTCCTGCTACTTGTAGCAACGCATTGCGTGTTGCTATCCCTTGTAAGATGTCAACAAGAAGATGACCGTAAGTTGGAGTTTTTCACATTGAAATTCAAAGTATTCTGCTAAACAAAATTGTACGGTGTTGCCACGGTGACATGAGAGGAGAGTTTGGAATGGGTCAGTTTGGTTTGTGCGTTTCACCTCTGGACTGTGGAATGTCTTGGCTCATTTTAAAAATAATATATATGTAAGACCGCATGCTTGTCTTTTAGGTCTAAGTCTGCAGATTTCCAGTCTGATTGCAGTTTACAGCACAAACAAGCGACGCGTTAAAACAGAAAAGCTGCCTAAGCATCCATTGATCTGAACATACCGGTTTTCGCTCGTCGCGCAGACAGAATGACAGATGCTGAGGTTGCGCGACCGGGTAACGCGCTCAGACTTGTGTTTATTAGATTTCTAACTTATCTAAAAGGTAGAGAACAAAACAGCTTAGAGTATCCACGTGCATTAACGTTTCTAAACAACTGTTCAGCAACTACAAAAGTTAGAATGCAAGTTCATCATTGCGCAAAACTGATGCTCAGGGACTTTCTCCTGAGGAGGTTACTATAGCAACACTGCGCTGTTCGAGCACTGTGAGCTGCATAGGATCAGGGTGATTATGGTATAGCGATCGAACATGCCTCTTTCTCTCATTATGTATCACTTTAATTTGAATGAAATGTTTTAAAACCGTTGACTGATTGCGCTAGTATTGTGAGTTAGAGTTAGAGTTAGAGTTGTGCGAGACTCTCCAAAGCTCTGACAGAAAAAAGCACGCTTCCTTAGAGTCACTGAATTATTAGATGTATTGTTTCCTAGTTCGTTTAATTCAGTTAAAAGTTCCAAGATGACAACAAAAACGTATACGTTTTTGCTTTTTAATTGCTTGGCAGTTGTAGAATTGCAGACTATTTAAAGTGTTTATGTTCTCAGAGGAATTTTCAGGCAAGTGTGGTGAACCGAGGAAGCCAAAATGATGTAAAGATAAAAGTTTTGAGTAACCCATTGAGAATTTTAATGACTGATCTCCTTATAGGCCATTAATACATCCACTAGTGGTAGTGTGAGCGCTGTCTCACTTAAGATTAGGAGCAAAGGTTCCTGCAAGGGTTCAGACGGTGCACCATTAGCCCACGTGCAAAGGGTTTGCAAAGCAACAAATGTTTCGGGTTTAGTTCAGGGGATTTTACGTTGATTAGAGGGAGATTTGGGGAACTAGGTTTGGTAGGTGGATTGGGAGGGGGTCTGTGGAATGTTGTTTGAAATGCCAAAACATCAGACTGGCAACCTCAAAGAGGCACAAGCATCTTGGAAGAGTGTGATATTTGGTAATCTGTGAAGCGATAAATGAATAATGACCCTGATGATGATCTCCCTGTGTTCTCATTATATTTCTCACTCCTCAATGAACAAGCAAATGTTAATCACTCAGAGAGCTTGCTTGGGCCGGCCTATACGCATCCAAGAAAAGTGGATTTTCCGTATTTACAGTTCAGAGTCAAACAGTTATAATTGCCGCATTCATGTGCACCAGGCCTGGAAGCTTAAGTCAAATTACACGTTCATGTGAGTATCTGAAAAGCAAACACATCAAGGGGTTCTGTGTGTGTGAGGGCTGTCCTTTTCGACCCACGAGGGTGTGTTTGCCCTGGTGGTAAGTGAGACCATTAGATCCAGATGGAGCTTTCAAGAGGGGTGTGTTTGCATAAGGCACCAGGCTGTCAATGCAGCCCTGTCTGTGTTTGAGAAAGCCCCATTCATGGCTAGTTTAGTAGATTTGGGGTTCAGTTACAAATACGCAGACTACAGGAGTCCACATTTTACACCAGGGTGTCAGATATGCACCCTGCAAATATTACTAGCCATTGTTGTGGTTAATGTATAATCAAAATTTAACCAGCTGCCGGCCACCAGGTGAAACGAAACTAGAAATTTATTTATAGATGGAATTTAGAATACCATGAATATTTAATATATTTTATAAAATATATAAAATATTTTAAAATATATATGTGAATTAATATTTTCAAATATTTCCAAATGATTGCGAGATCCGTACAGCTTGTTTTTTTTAGGAAGAGGTTGATATTTTTATGTCGCTTACCTGTCTCTTACCCACATGCACTCCTTTCTGTCGCCCCCTTCTGGTGGCTTCAGAAGAAGACTATGGCGGCTGCACCCAAGATGGCCAGCAGTATGCAGACCGTGCAGTATGGAAGCCAGAAGCGTGCCGTGTCTGTGTGTGCGATTCAGGGGCAGTGCTGTGTGACGAGGTCATCTGTGAGGACCTGAGAGACTGTGCCAATCCCATCATTCCGTCTGGAGAGTGCTGTCCCATCTGCCCAGCTGACACCGACGAACCTATCGGTCCGCTCTCTGCTTATACACCTCTCTTTGCTTATCATACCTGTTCTTCTAGCTGTCTGCTCTGAGTTCCGTAACCATGACCAGTGTCACATACCACTAGAATACATACCCTAGATGGTAATGTGATTGTGTTCAGAACTCAAAGCAAACATTTAAAGGGAAGAAAGCAACACTTTTAAGTTTTACGTTTGCATTATTGTGCAAATGATGTTTTTCAGTTAAAGACAGTTATGGCTAAAATGTGTCCAATTTTTTCTTTTCTTTTTATAGAAAGATCTTATTTTTTTAAAGACAATATTTAAATCATTTTAATTTATTTAAATTATATTTATATAATTTTCAAAATTTAAATAAAAACGATTTACGATTGTATAGTGGTCGTAAATTTTGAGCTCACTTATAAATTATTCCCATAATGTTTTATTCTGAGGATGAATTGACTTTTTCAGCGAAAAGAATGAGCGTAACACATTTTATTACAGTATATTATACTGTACACTTTTGTTGAGGAACAAATATAGTTTTTAACACAAAAAAGAAACATTAAATCTCTAGAAAGTGGACTCACCATGACTGCTTTAGAAAAAACTGAAAAACAACACAACGAGTTTTTGAATGAGAGGTCCTAGCACAACCTCGTTCAAACACCTAATTAATGAAAAATTTAGAAGCGTTCTTTCACCTTTGTTCATTCACTTCATGTTGGCAGCTGATATTGTTCATTTTCAAAATGTGTGCTGCTGCTGCACAGATGCCCACAAAAATAAAATAAACATAATTATCAATATATGCAGAAATGTTTTCCCTGAACATTTTAATATATTGCTACTCACTGTAATCAGTTCATGTCACTGATACAGAATGGGTTTTCACTAAATATTTATATATATATATATATTTTTTTTTTACATTTTATTTATGTAATTGGCTGAGCAGCATACAGCCTAATATTGCTTCTAATATAAAGCATAATGCACTATCATGTTTTAAACTGATCATGAGCTTGCACCTTCATATTCTGCTTTTAACAATTTAACTGAAGCAGATTGGGAAGAGAATGATGTTTTGGTACAAGGCCTTGTTGGTTACCGCTGAACTGGTCTTTTCAGCCATGTAGTTTCAGCAGGGAATAGCAGTTCATTAGTTCTGACAGTAACACTGAGTGTCTGACTAGTTTACCGTCCTCATTATGAGTCAGAATTGGCTGATTACTTCATTCAAAGCCTGCTTTTCTCTGACCCTTTGGTGACCTCTAGTTTTTTTTAATGATGAGCCAGCAGTATTATTATGAATGTATGATTTAGAGGTTGTGACTCCATACAGGAATTAAATTTTGTATGTGTTTGCTAATTGCAAAGCTGCTTCCTACTGTGTCTAACTGTCAATCGTTATCTTCCCTTCATGCTGTGACATGATTCAACAGAGTCACTCGGTTCAAAGGTGAGACTTTGACTTATTTATCATGTCTTTTTTTATGAAATGGATAATATTCTTAAGGTAGAATTAATTATATAAATTATACAGTAAATATTAAATCTGTTCTTTCTTACTCTACACAGGGACAGAAAGGAGAACCAGGCGATATTGCAGATGTGAGTCATTTCTTCAGTAAACAGCTTTGAGTTTTAGATTGATTTTGCCAAATTTTGGCAAAACTAAATTTGAGAAATAATATTTATTTGTTTGTCTCTGTAGGTTGTAGGACCAAGAGGACCTGCTGGCCCAATGGTGAGATGAATCAGAAACACTTGGGTAGTTCGTTTCTGAGTAATTTGACAAGCATCATTGCGTTTCTCCACTAGGGGGCTCTCTAGCACATTTATTTGAGTTATGAACTGTCCCTTTCACATCTGAGACCAGAGAACTTTATTTTTTGACTTTTTTATTATTTACATTTGTCTTTTTTATGATTTCAGGGACCCCCAGGAGAGCAGGGACCACGTGGCGAGAGAGGACTTAAGGGTGAGACGGTAAGACTGTTTTCAACTTTTTTTCTCAGACTTGTTAGGTAAAGTGATGTCAGACCTTATTAGCAATTATCCGGGTACATTAAGGCGGCAGTGGACACACTCTGCAGGATGCTGTCATGTGAAAAGGCTTTAGTTAATCTCTGTTCTTTTCCGCTCAAATGCTCTATTATTTTTCTCCCACCCTTTAGGGAAATCCCGGCCCAAGAGGGCGAGATGGCGAACCTGGTACACCTGGAAACCCAGGACCCCCTGGACCACCAGGACCTAATGGTCCCCCTGGACTTGGAGGAGTACGTTTCGCCTCTCCTCTCATCTACTCAATCAATTTATCTCTGTCACTTGCAGGGTTACTGTAAGTGTGTTTTTCTATGTGTGTGCAGAACTTTGCTGCTCAGATGGCTGGTGGTTTTGATGAGAAAGCGGGAGGTGCTCAGATGGGTGTAATGCAGGGACCAATGGTGAGAAATACAGATATATCTATATGTTCACAGACATATCTATACATATATTAAATACCTCTTGAAATTGTGTGAAATTCATTTTTTAAACTGCAACCCATTTTGAAAGAATCTCTCATTAAGTCAGTATTCAGTACTCAGTTTGGCTTTTTTTTAATCTGTCAGAAAAATACTAAATAATAGTTTTTATATAGTATATTCTGTCATTCAGAAACTGCTC
The DNA here is from genome assembly GCA_032275025.1 of Enteromius treurensis. Classification (NCBI taxonomy): domain Eukaryota; kingdom Metazoa; phylum Chordata; class Actinopteri; order Cypriniformes; family Cyprinidae; genus Enteromius; species Enteromius treurensis. The sequence continues at coordinate 8,896,944 of JAUCMU010000143.1, forward strand.
TATGAAAAGTTTGTAAGGTCTTCCCCCTTGCAAAATGCTCTGAAATGACATTTCATTTTAAGCTGTAGTTTCATTTTGTTAAATTTAAAGTGTTGGCCAAACATTTTTTAACATAAAATAAAAAGCAAAAACTACATGCAATAATTAATAAAATTCATTAAATGCAAATCTAGTGCCAAAAATGTTTTTCTTAAAGTAAATGATTTAACTCTGCATCATATATAGAATAACAATATCTTGTGAATGAAATGCTGTTACCTATTTGTCTGATAATTAGTGCCCTCTACTGACTGATTTAGTCACAATATCATTTTAAAATGCCACCTGTTCTCACCAAGTTACAGTGATACATGGATTCTAAGCTTTTAACATGAACAATATATGGGGTTACTAAAAATAAATCACATGCAATGAAACGCAAAATTACAATTAAACTTCAGCTTGCTTTGAAATATGTTCTATAAATAAAAGGAAATTATAACAGACATGCTTATGTATTTATCTGGGTCAGAGCTGCCATGCAGTATTTCAATTTCCTCTGTTTTAACTACAGGGTCCAATGGGTCCCCGTGGTCCTCCTGGCCCCTCTGGAGCACCTGTGAGTAAAAACACATCACTCATGTGTTAATTGAAGAATACAATGAAATGGTTATTAAATTCTCAGCTGACGCTATCATTGATGAGACAGAAATGAGTAATATGTAACGCCAACTCCGGAGCTCACATTGTTGTTTTTTCCCTTCCAGGGCCCACAAGGTTTCCAAGGCAACCCTGGAGAAGCTGGTGAACCCGGCCCTGCTGTGAGTGTCCCAAACCTTACTTGCATGCACACACACATGACGTTATATAAACCCACATATTACATGGTCCACACAGATGACACATTCAGAAGAACATAGAGACAGCTTTACTAGGTCAGTTATACTGTATCAATTTATAACAATTGTTTTACTATAGGGTCCTCTTGGACCCCGTGGCCCATCTGGACCCCCTGGAAAACCCGGAAGTGATGTGAGTAGTTTGGTTTGGTAAACTGGTTTGATATTCAACCTTTTCTAAATGTTGAATGCTTGACAGATACTAATTACAATGTCTCTGACTGCTCTTCTTTCAGGGTGAGGCTGGTAAGCCTGGTAAGTCTGGCGAGCGTGGACCCACAGGGCCTCAGGTAAACAGCACACACAAACAAAGACCAGCTTGCAACTGTTTCATTCAGTCACTTGTTTAAATTCTGATAATGGCCATTTAATCTAATATGTTCAATTAAAAATGTTTCTTATGTATATGACAGGGAGCCCGTGGATTCCCCGGAACCCCTGGCCTTCCAGGAATCAAGGGACACAGAGTGAGTTTCAGTTGGAATTAATTGTTTTTATGTATGTTTATTTCTGTATAAATACATGCATTTAATCTCTGAATGTGTTTGTAGGGACACCCAGGACTTGATGGAGCTAAAGGAGAGTCTGGTGCTGCAGGTGCTAAGGTACAGCAACGTAAAAACAGTCAGCCAAAACACCCAACTCTGACAGAAAAACTATGTAACTACATCCTAACACACTGTTAATCATATCTGTCAGCATATAAGAAGATGCTGCCAACAAGTTTAACAAGGCATCAGAATTCAAACATACCTTTATTCAGTTAATGTTAATGTTTGGTATAATTGTTTCCAAAATCATCTTTGGATTTAATGTATATTATTGAATTGAATTAAATTACATTACATTTTCACTGGTATTTTAAATTAGAATATTTTAAACTATAAATACTCAATAATAAAATGCACTACCTGCTTATTTTCTTTAACAGTAAAACTATGCAAAAGTCATCCTAGAAGATATATTTGACATAAAAGCATACATTCCAAAGGGCAACAGAATTATAAAAGACATTATTAAAAGTTAACCTAATTTTAATGAATTCAATTAAAAAATTTTTTTATAAAAAATGCCAGTGCTTTATAGAAAGATACCAGAAAAATATAGTTATGTGTATTACTGAATGCTAAATGTGATAATTCATTTTAATTAGATTCTGAGCAAACTGATTTGACTTAATCAGTCTCTTTTCTCTTCTTTCAGGGTGAATCTGGTGCTAATGGTGAGAACGGTGCTCCTGGACCAATGGTCAGTATCTAAAGTCAGAAATGACTTGATGATTCACCTAGCTGTAGTTTTCGGACACTGTGCATCTAACCCTCTCCATCCTGTTTTCTTCTCTTTTTCTTGTCTATCAGGGTCCACGTGGTCTGCCCGGTGAGAGAGGTCGTCCTGGACCTTCTGGTTCTGCTGTAAGTAAACACTTCAACTAATCACTAGTCAGATAAAGAATACTATATATGACTAAAACTGCAGCAACAAAGGTGGCTTCAGACTGTAATGATCTACATATGTCTATCCACAGGGTGCCCGTGGTAATGATGGTCTGCCTGGTCCTGCTGGTCCTCCTGTAAGTGCATTTCCTCATTTTCTCAAGTTCAGGAAGTCTGTGTACTTGCCATTCTGTTTTGACTTGTGCTAATGCAGATGCTAATGCTAACTAATGGCAACCCCATATGAGATGCCTATAGATAGCAATGTGGACGATAATTTCACACAATATTTACTAAAAATATTTAGAAAGTGTATTTAGAAAATATAGAAAATACAGAAAATTTGCATCATCCGTTTACAAATCACAGAATAACATTATAGGGATGTTTAAAGTTAATGAGAAAGTAAGTATGAGGCTTTGATCATTTGTTGATGTTTCTTTGCTCAGGGCCCTGTTGGTCCTGCTGGTGCTCCAGGTTTCCCAGGATCCCCTGGTTCTAAGGTAAAATACCAGTCATCTGCAGCACTTCACTGTAAATTCTTAAACTATTCTCATATTTAAGCAATTTTAATTTGCACAGATGTATGAGGAATAGCATTATCCTTGGTAATGAGATGTGATGTTCTCTCCTGCAGGGTGAAGCTGGTCCCACCGGAGCTCGTGGACCCGAAGGCGCACAAGGACCCCGCGGAGAGGCCGGTACACCTGGATCACCTGGACCCGCCGGTGCTTCTGTGAGTACAATTACAGACAAGATATAACAGTACAGATATTATGACAAGCAAAATATGGTTTGAGTTTCCTCATTGGTATATACAATATATACAGTGTTTTAAAAATTAAATGTTCACATTCTGCAGGGTAACCCTGGTACTGATGGTATTCCTGGTGCCAAAGGATCTGCTGTGAGTATATCCATATAATTTATTGTTCTCTTACACTCATTTCTCTGTATATTTTCAAATGATTTATAGTCTGGTCACATTATTGCAGTGAATCTAATGTGAACATTTTTCTCTTTTGCAGGGTGCTTCTGGCATTGCTGGTGCCCCTGGCTTCCCAGGACCCCGTGGCCCGCCAGGACCTCAGGGATCTACTGGACCTCTTGGTCCTAAAGGACAATCTGTACGTAATCACGTCCTGAACTATTTCAAAAGCTTTCAATGTCTCCCAGACATCGATTCATAATTTCATATTGATAACTTGCACAGGTTCCTGATTACTCTATTGCATTAATTAAAAACACTCTTGTGTTTATACAGGGAGACCCTGGTATCCCAGGATTTAAAGGCGAGTCTGGACCCAAGGGAGAGCGTGTAAGTAACCCACATAACAACCAGTCGCACTTCCATTGTATCAATCACAATCATATTAAATATTGTAGCAAACTAATCAGTTATGTATTTTTCTTCTTAATTACACAGGGTGTTGCAGGACCTCAGGGTGCCCCTGGACCATCTGGAGAAGAAGGCAAGAGAGGACCAAGAGGAGAGCCTGGTTCAGCCGGACCTCTCGGACCTCCAGGAGAAAGAGTGTGTATCTTATTTTAGCTATATTATATACTGATTCACTGAATGATAAAGAACCATATTAATGAGCCCATTTGTGTTGTTTATTGCTAGGGAGCTCCAGGTAACCGTGGATTCCCTGGTCAGGATGGTCTAGCTGGAGCAAAGGTTGGTTATTTAGACTCGCAGGTGCTTACTCAACTAATTGACCCATGTGTTTCCTCTGTACTCAAAAGTTCTGTACTATGATAGGGCGCACCTGGTGATCGTGGTGTTCCTGGTGTGACCGGCCCGAAAGGAGCAACTGGAGATCCTGGTCGCACAGGCGAGTCTGGTCTCCCTGGAGCCAGAGTAAGTGATTGTGGTATTTCTGGGATTTACCTGAAAACTGATTATCCAGGGCAATGTAGATCATCACAATTGTAGATACAGACATTGCAATCTAAAATCAGGCCTATGACATTTTTCACCATTCATCTGCTTTCTCTTCTATTAGGGTCTCACTGGGCGCCCTGGTGATGCTGGACCTCAAGGAAAAGTTGGACCACCTGTGAGTATCTGTAAAATTTAAATCACTTTTAGTTTTAAGATTTACAGCATGCAAAAAGATATACACTTAAAGACTCAGTAAGTTTTTGTAAAATAAATAAATATTTTCATCCACAAAGAATGCATTAAATTGATCAGAAATGTCAGTAAAATTACATTTTTTTATGTTAAAATAATGTTAAAATATCAGAAAAAAGTATAAAAACCATCGCAGGAATAAATAACATTTTAAAATAGAAAATCGTTATTTTTAACAGTAATTCCCAATATAACTGCTGTTACTGTTTTTCAATAAATAATGCAGCCATGGTGAGCATCAGAGATTTCTTTCAAAAGCACACACAACAAAATCTTATCAACCCTAAACTTTTGAACAGCTTATTTTATTTCCAAAAACAACTTAGCATTTACTGGGAACAAACCATTTTGGTCTAATAAATACTCATCACTGTTCAAAGCAAACTTCAGCACTAAACATGTCTTTTTCATTATAGGGTGCCAATGGTGAAGATGGACGCCCTGGTCCTCCTGGGCCTCTTGGTGCTCGTGGTCAGCCTGGAGTGATGGGATTCCCAGGACCTAAGGGAGCCAATGTGAGACCATTAGAGTATTTTGGCATTTCAGCCACCAGTGTTTATATTTAGCTCCATAAAATTGTTTGGGAAATGAATTTGTTGTACCTCATTGGATTGGATCTCTTTTTCACAGGGTGAACCTGGAAAACCTGGAGAGAAAGGACTTGTTGGACGTACTGGTCTTAGGGTAAGTCATGTTCCAATGTCCAAGCCTTGGCCTCGTACTGTATGTCAGTAAGCATCAGCTCTAACGAGACTAAACATAGCAACCATATATTTCAACACCTTGGAAACAACCAGCAAAGCCTAGCAGAGCATTTGCACAGACAAGCAAGAAAATGTAAAAAAGTACTATTTCTCTCTTTTGTTCTCTGTTAGGGTTTGCCTGGTAAAGATGGAGAGACTGGAACTTCTGGTCCACCTGGCCCTGCTGTGAGTATTACATCACATTACTCACAATGTCTTATGACCTCAATTCCTTTATTCAGTCAATAAATTACCACAGTCTGAAACATTTCCTTGAAGACTAAATCATGATGTCCATGTACTTTTAGGGTCCAGCTGGTGAGAGAGGAGAGCAGGGTCAACCTGGTCCATCTGGCTTCCAGGTACATTCAAATATTCAATATTCTTCTAATATTGTAAGTTTCATGGTATCAGGGTTCTCTAACAATTACTCTGTTTCTGCACAGGGTCTTCCTGGACCTACTGGAGCCCCCGGAGAGCCTGGTAAACCTGGTGACCAGGTAAGGTCAAAAAATGTATTCTCTGTTTGTGCCTTTAAGATGTAATTAGTGACTTTAAGTATCCCAGTTATGTTATATTTCTCTTCTTTCTCTCTATAGGGTGTTCCTGGAGAGGGTGGTGCTGCTGGTCCCACTGGACCAAGAGTGAGTTCTTATCTTTAATTAACAAGATTCCCAATTACTACTGGAAATCAGCAGTGATGTGATATTACACAAAAATAACTCTTGCCTGTGCTTCTCTTAGGGTGAACGTGGTTTCCCTGGTGAGAGAGGAAGCTCTGGCCCTCAGGGTCTCCAGGGACCAAGAGGACTTCCTGGAACTCCCGGTACTGATGGACCTAAGGTGAGATAATACTTACTGAGATTATGCTCTATGATTACATATAAAATCTATAATATTTTTCATATTTAAGCTTTTTTAAATAGTCAAATTAATGAATCCTTATTGTCCACACATTTATTGTTCAAATGTTTGTGGTTGGCAATTCTCTCAAATCTCTGCTTGATTTCCAACAGGGTGCAATTGGACCAGCTGGTGCTGCTGGAACTCAGGGTCCTCCTGGTCTGCAGGGCATGCCTGGTGAGAGAGGAACTGTTGGAATCCCTGGAGCTAAAGGTGACAGAGTAAGTGACTTTAAAAACGGTACTCAGTGATTATTACATCAACCTAGTTTTATGGTATTGATCTACTGAATGACAAAGTGACTTACTGTCTCATTTTATTAGGGTGACAGCGGAGAGAAAGGACCTGAAGGTGCTCCTGGCAAAGATGGTGCAAGAGTAAGTGCTATAAAGACAGCAGATGTAGGAAAATTGCTTGCTTTTTTTTTTTTTTTTTGCTCCTCATAAGTAATGATGTTTTTGTTGTTTTTCCCCAGGGTTTAACTGGTCCAATTGGTCCACCTGGTCCTTCTGGTCCCAATGGTGCTAAGGTAAATGTCTCATCCAATGGTTGCATGGTAAAATTATTTGAGGAGATTGTTTAATTCTGTTGTTGAATTACTCATTTTCTTTTCTCACAGGGTGAAAATGGTCCTATTGGCCCAATTGGTGCTCCTGGTACTCGCGGTGCCCCTGTAAGCTAAAAATACATATGTTTATTACAACTAGACAGCAAACAGACAAAAAAGAATAGAATTTTTAGTTTTGTCATATATTTATTAGGAAATCTTCAGACTTTATCTTATTCCTTATTCTTTCATCACCCTATTAGGGCGATCGTGGTGAGATTGGTGCACCCGGACCTGCTGGCTTTGCCGGACCTCCTGTAAGTAGAAACATAGTTACAAAAAAACTCCACTTAACTGCAGTGATAACATTATAAAAGATCTTTTCTGACTCAAAAATAAAAATCTCTTTCAATAAGGCAACATCGCTATAATGGCTTAGCAAGATAATATTCTGAATGTAAACAATTCTACAATACAAATATGGGCAATAACACAATTATACATTAGGTATTCATTTTTAAAATTAATTTTAACATTTGACTTTGCCAGGATTTGGGCATTTTAAAGACAATCAACAAAATGATTAGCAAAACATATGATAGATAATTCAGTACTCTAAATTTACAATTCTCTGTTGCTACAATGTAAAAAGGATGTGGTGAAATAATTGATTAGGAATTGTCTTTGGTATTAAACTTTTAATCATAAGGAAACTCTGATTACAACCTTTTGGCACTGTCACTCTTTAGGGTTCTGATGGCCAGCCTGGAATTAAGGGAGAGCAGGGTGAGTCAGGACAGAAAGGTGAAGCTGGATCCCTTGGACCCCAAGGACCATCAGGAGCACCCGGCCCAGTGGTAAGGGTTTCTGCCTCACTACCTATTGATTTTAAGGCATTTTGTAAATCGTTTTACACTGATATGTATTTAAAAGAGGTAGTTTTTAGAAAGCAGCTTGGTATTGGTTATTGCTACTTGACATCAAAAAAGTCTTCGCTATTGTCTACATAAATTAAGAGTTAAACATCATGCATCAACTTGCTGTCTCTGCATGGATTAAATGATTATATTTGGTTCATCAGTGTTCACTGCTTGATTTCAGGGCCCAACTGGTATTACAGGACCTAAGGGAGCACGTGGAGCCCAAGGAGCCCCTGTGAGTTACTTAATAAGTCAATTAATCATAATTAACCATTTAAAGCCATTTATTTACCAGTTACTTTGAAAGTAAAGACTTTTGAGCATTATTGTTTCTTAATAATAGTATATTTCCCTGTTGTAGGGTGCCACTGGTTTCCCAGGTGCTGCAGGAAGAGTCGGAGCTCCTGGACCCAATGTAAGGCATTCAATATCACAGACTCATCTCTGCAGTTCAAATCAAATTTAATCAAATTGAAGGACTGTATTATCATAAACCTATTCTAATCACAAGCTTACTTCTTAATTATTCTTTCCCAGGGTAACCCTGGACCTCCTGGCCCTGTAGGTTCTGCTGGTAAAGATGGTCCTAAGGGAGTTCGTGGTGATGCCGGTCCCCCAGGCAGAGCAGGAGATGCTGGATTGCGTGGACCTCCTGGTGCTCCTGGAGAGAAGGGAGAGGCTGGAGAGGATGGTCCTCCTGTAAGGCTCATATTCATTCATATTCATACATACATACTTTAGTATTGAAGGCACAGGTTTATTCATTGTTTCTTAACTGTATTTATAATCTTTCTTTCGACATGTCCTGTGTAGGGTGCTGATGGTCCTTCCGGCCCTGCTGGTCTTGCTGGTCAGCGTGGTATTGTTGGTTTACCTGGTCAGCGTGGTGAAAGAGGTTTCCCAGGACTTCCAGGACCCTCTGTAAGTAAATGAACCCACAGGCTACATCATCAAACAGTCATTTGAACATTAAAATATAGAATAGATTCCCATGTTTTGTTTATAAGATCAAGAAAATTATTCACATTATTAAGTAATGATATTAGAAATGCAATTTTAAGTGGCCACTGACTTTGTTTTATTTCACATATTTCTAAAGTATTGTTTCTTAAAATGAATTTTGTATTATTACGCAAGAATACCTTTAGAAAAGAAAATCTGATACTGATGCTGTGTGATACAAATTTGTACCACAGGGTGAGCCTGGCAAACAAGGAGGTCCTGGCTCTTCTGGTGACCGTGGACCCCCTGGCCCTGTTGGACCACCTGGATTGACTGGACCTGCTGGAGAGACTGGACGTGAGGTAAAGAACACATATATGCGTAATGGGATCAAATCAGTACCAAAGAATGTAAAAATAGACTGCAAAAATCTGACCCACACAGATATAGATCTGAAGTGAAGTCAGTAAACACTTTAGTGAACGTTGTCTTCTTTGACAAATTATAAAACTAGATCTCACTCATCCATTCTGTTTGTCCTCAGGGTAATCCTGGAGCTGATGGTCCTCCTGGTAGAGATGGTGCTGCTGGTGTGAAGGTAAGGAAACAAACAAACTCATATAATATCCTTTTGTTGTCCTCTGGCGTTTTTGAAAAAAACTAAAGAAAAGAGTACATCTTCTTAATTCCATACAAGTAAACAACAGATTACTATTGGTTACATACAACGAGGTCAAAAAATCTGAATCTTAGAATGAAATTCAGAGTTATCTATAAAATATTTCGTATTCTTTTATGTAATTTTTCTGTTCAAAATGTTGGACTAAAATGTTGGTTAGTACATTCACAGATGAATTTCCAATCAGCTGTAATAAAAATGTGTTTTACTCTTTTCTAGGGTGAACGTGGTAACACCGGCCCAATTGGTGCTCCTGGAGCTCCTGGTGCACCTGGTTCTCCTGGTCCTGTTGGTCCAATTGGCAAACAGGGAGACAGAGGAGAGAATGTGAGTACATCAACTTCAACAGTATAAAGATTTCTTCTGCAGAGACGAATGCATTATTCGTCATAATTCGAGCATAATTAGAATCAACAATAAGCACAACTATTACATAAAGTACATTAGTGTTAGACCAAGACCAGATCTGACATTTTTATCCCCCAAAAAATGTACCTGTAAGATATTAAACAAGAACATCCTTATGAAGATCAAAAGTTTAGAGCTAAGCAGTTTTAGCAGTGTCCACCACTTATATTACATGAAGTGTTTTATTTATTATGTACCATCTTCTTTCTTTTTTTAAAGGGCCCACAAGGACCTGGTGGACCCCCTGGACCCGCTGGAGCTAGAGGCATGGTTGTAAGTACATTTTATGAAAAGCGTGGAACAAAACAGAACATCAGGTTTTATAATTCTTGAAATAGCCAGTATGAAAATATATTACACATACAATTTATGGACATGAAATCTAGTAAAATGACCCGATGACTTCAGAGAGGTTAATTACGCCTAAACATCTAAACTATAATGCAAAAAGTGCCCATGATGTGCTAACATCTAAATTACCTGATTTAATTTTTAAAGAATATTTTTAAGTTAAAAAATTACATCTTGTCATTATGTGGTTTAACTGTCTTTCACTCCATAGCTGCTCGCATGATGGACTTTTTCCATTTCTCTCTATCAGGGACCCCAAGGACCTCGTGGTGATAAAGGTGAGGCAGGAGAAGCTGGAGAAAGAGGTCAGAAGGGACACAGAGGATTCACCGGTCTGCAGGGTCTGCCTGGACCTCCCGTGAGTCTTAGTATTTATTAACAATTTATAGTGGAAAAGTAGATTTATTAGGTATGCTTACACATCTGTCCTGTCTCTTCAAAAAGGGTTCTCCTGGAGACCAGGGTGCTTCTGGACCTGCTGGACCAAATGGCGCTAAAGTAAGTCTGGCTCTTAGCTAGTTAAATTAAAAGATTAGACAATGTAGAAACTCCCTTTAGTGCTCAGATGGATTATTAATGTTCTTGTATTACTTGCAATAGGGACCTGCTGGACCTGTTGGACCAGCTGGTAAGGACGGATCTAATGGTCAGCCTGGACCTATTGGACCACCTGGACCTCGTGGACGTTCTGGAGAGTCTGGCCCAAGTGTAAGTGCTCATAAAACCTGAAATATTCACTGACATGAGGTGTATCGACATGAAACAAACATTTCAGATTCATCTGCTCTTCCTATCTTTACTTATTAGGGTCCACCTGGTAATCCTGGACCCCCTGGTCCTCCTGGTCCCCCTGGCCCTGGAATTGACATGTCTGCCTTCGCTGGGTTGTCTCAGCCTGAGAAGGGACCCGATCCTCTGCGTTACATGCGTGCCGATGAGGCCTCCAGCTCTCTTAGACAGCATGATGTGGAGGTGGACGCCACACTGAAGTCAATCAACAGCCAGATCGAGGACATCCGCAGCCCAGATGGCTCACGCAAGAACCCTGCACGCTCCTGCCGAGACCTGAAACTCTGCCACCCTGAATGGAAGAGCGGTAAGAAGAGAGATTCAGAGACAATCTAACATCAGAAAATGTTCAGTTGAGCACACTTGTGTGTATGATAGTCATATTACTCACTTAAACATGTTTGGTCCCTATCCACAGGTGACTATTGGGTGGATCCTAACCTTGGTAGCACTGCTGATGCCATCAAAGTTTTCTGCAACATGGAGACTGGAGAGACCTGCGTGAAGCCCAGTAATCCCAAAATCCCACGTAAGAACTGGTGGAGCAGCAAGAGCAAGGCTCAGAAGCACGTTTGGTTTGGAGAGAGCATGAACGGTGGATTCCACGTAAGTATAATCCTTACATTTTGGAGATGTGCATTTTAAATTGTAGTAAAATGACCACAACAAAACTCTGGGTAAATCCTACAAAATGTTTTGACAGTGCCATAAAGGGTACATCTAGATGTAATTTAGAATTTCTGTTTGAATCCCGGTCATAGTGTCTGTAAATGACCACAGCTGGTTTAGGGAGCTGTTCACGGTTCTGAATTTCAGTTGGTCCATGGTGCTGAAAATATTTGTAACAACCAGCTGTGCTGAAATACTCTCTCCTTCCCCTTGTGTCACTATCTTGTCTTTTTAAGTAATATTAATAACCATATTTTTGGAAAGATATTAAGTACATTTTCTCTTTCTCTAACAGTTCAGCTATGCTGATAGCAGCCAGACTCCTAGTACTACTACCATTCAGATGAACTTCCTGAGACTGCTGTCTACTGAGGCCACTCAGACCATCACCTACCACTGCAAGAACAGCGTTGCTTACATGGACCAAGCCACAGGCAACCTGAAAAAGGCCGTTCTGCTGCAGGGCTCCAATGATGTGGAGATCAGAGCAGAGGGCAACAGCCGCTTTACATATGGAGTACTTGAGGATGGCTGCAAGGTGAGTCAAACAATAAAACATCATTTTCTAACATGTTGGCTATATTTATAAAATGAGTGAATTGAACATGAATTAATTTTAAAGAACATTTTACTCAAATAAATTATATTTATATATACTACCATTCAAAGGTATGGGGTCAGTATGATTTCTTTTTAAGTCAAATAAATACTTTTAATCAGCAAGGATACAACAAAGTAACAGTAAATGCTTTTATAATTTTATAAAATTATTCTTATTATATTTTTAAATAAATGCTGTTCTTTTGAACTTCATATTTATCAATAAATTCCACAAAAATATTAAACAGCACAGTTGATTTTAACTTAGATAATAAGATAATGTTCCTTGAGCACCAAAATCAGCATATTAGAAGGATTTCTGAAAGATCACATGACACTGAAGACTAAAATAAAAATCTTTGCTATCACAGGAATTAATTCCATTTTAAAATAGAATATATCGATAGTAATAATATTTCCTAATAATTGACTGTTTTTTTTCTCAAACAACTGCAAGACTTCTTTTAAAAACATGAAATATCTTACTGACCCCAAATAAAATATATACTTATTTTTATTTATATATATATTTGAATGCTTATCCACTTACATGGCTTTTTTGCTGTCTTACAGAAGCATACAGGTCAGTGGGCCAAGACTGTGATTGAGTACAAAACTCAGAAGACATCCAGGCTGCCCATCGTGGACATTGCTCCCATGGACATCGGAGGAGCAGATCAAGAGTTTGGAGTGGACATTGGTGCAGTCTGCTTCTTGTAAAAAAATTAAAACATATGTGGATTATGAAATAAGACATGGAAAAATACCAATGACGAGCAATAACTGTGAGGATGCAATACACTCTCCAAGTAACGAAATATGGAAGAAAAGAAAAGAAATCTGAAAATTGACGAAAGTTTTTTTTCTCTAAAACACAAAAAGTCGTGCTGTCCACGTTTAGTGTGCAGGAAAACCAGCGCTAAATGGGATTGCCCCAAATAGTCTCTCCCTCTGAAATCCAGCCATGTTTCCCACAAGCCCTCAGTGCAGCGCCTCCTCCTGCCGGGAGCCAAGAGGGGGACAGACCAAAAGATTCAGAGATTCAAAAGAAGACAGAAACATGGCTTGATGTCATCACATCCTACAGGAGGTGGGTGGTTGGGTGATGCTACAGCGTCATGGCTGGATACCACAGTAGTCCCTCCCACTAAAGAAGAAAGAAGTCCATGTCCAGTCCCACTTCACCCTTCCCTCTGCCTCTTGACTGTGACTCAGAAGAAAACATCACATTATGCAAGATTTTGTGAAATGTTAAACCTGAGGAGGGAATAAGTTAATATTTACTGTGTATAGTAACAAAAAAAATCTTGATTCAGTCTGTACTGATACAGCCAGATCTATATATTTTCACAATTATACGTGTTTGTGTGTGTGAGCATGTGCCTACACACACCGACAATATTTTGGGGAAAGTGCAGTTCCATTTCTTTTTTTGTTTTGTTTTGTGTAAATCTTTTTTTTTTTTTTTCATGATTGCCCAAAATACCAAGTTTTGGTCCCTTAACATAACAGCAGAAAAAGAAAAAAATCTAATAAATTTGGAAACCATTTCTATTTTTTCTTTATTTGCATGATCTTCATTTTTTCAAGAAAAGCTACCTCACACAGGAAAAAGTAAAAATCTGGATGCGAACGAAAGCAGCTTGGGGTTCGAGAAGCGTCAGGAAGACCCCCCCCCCCCCC
>JAUCMU010000143.1:8910725-8937842 GCA_032275025.1 Enteromius treurensis
AAAAGAAATGAACTTAAATGATTTTAGCAAATGGCTGCAATATAACAAAGAGTGAAAAATTTAAGGGGGTCTGAATACTTTACGTTCTCGCTTTATGTATGTGTATGTGATCATAAAAGTTTAATAATTTAAAGGGACAATACAGAAATGAATGACTATATTTAACTGGAATTGATGTATCATGTAAAAAATTCAAAATGTTTCATTATCTATTATACAAAGTTTTTAATTTATTTGTCATTTTTGCATGTTTGGTCCTCCATAAATAAGCTACATTTGTGGGGATGCAAGAGTATCTATGACCGCTGGAGGGCGTGGTTGATGCTTATATTGGCATTGCTTGGGCTTGTCTCGTTCATAGCTGTTTATATAGGATTCCACATAGTTTTTGAGAATTTATCTTTTCTGATAACACGAAGAAAGTAATGAAAACAAGATTTGAGCATTTTCTCTTAAACTGCTATTGCTGTTCTGTGAATGTAGTGCAGTTAGCAAAACTTTAATAAATTTACTGAAAAGTAAGGGAACCTGATAAATTTCAATAAAAACAAGAAATAAAATATACTTTTTCTTTTTAGCCTTGTTTCTGTTTTGTATTTGGTTTCTCATAGCTGTCATAGTCGGTGGGGACTGAGTTTCATTTAATTTTGTTCTCTATCAGAAGCTTGGCACACAACATGAAGGGGGAAAAAAGGGTTGAGATGTCCTGGGCCCTCGAAAAGCTGGGAAATTTGGCCTCTCCAGTAGTCATTGCAGTACCTACTCTTGTTTTTGTATTGCCATGTGCCTTGAATACACAAGTAAGACAAAAAATGCAATGGAAAACTTTTTTTTTTGCCATCCTTAAACTGGCATCATGATTTAGTGAATCAGAATGAAAATCACTAGTGTTTCCTGTTCTCTATTCGTGGTGGTCCACAGCTCCGGTTGCATTGTTTTTTTTTTTGTGCCCAGTCCCTCAGTCCAGACCCTGGTTAGTGTACTCAAGGGGCCAAAACTAGTTGCCACAGCAACTGTGTTGAATCTCTCACGGACCCCCCTGTCCCCTTCCACCCTCTCTCAGCCTCCCCTCTCAGAACTCTGTGAAACAAAACAAACATTGTCCCTTAACAAGGCACGGAGAGACAGCGTTCTGTTCAGAAGTGCAGGACATTCAGGTCATATTAGTCCTTCCTCATTGAGTTTAGTCTGAGAATAAGCGAGTCCCCACATACAGGACACTCACCACTTTCTCACGTCTGCTGAGGGTGACTTGAAACGGGAAGCCCTGGAATCACCTCACCAGACTGTCATAGCTTTTAAAGGTATACACAAATATTTGTTGAGTACATCCTTCAGAAAGGAAGATTAGAGTTCTGATGGATAAAGTCTGTCTTGTCTTGGGCCTTAAATCTGTTAATCTGTTAATACTCTTATTTTAATGCAGAATGTAAAGTTGACTGACTCTCAAGAGAGCACAGATCAACATCACTAGTCAAACAATGCAATTATATAAAAATCTTGCCTTTTTAATTCACCTTGGGATTTCGTGTTTGATGTGTAGCCTATTAGTACATTCCGAAAATTCACAGTTTGAGAGGAATTCACAAAATCATTGGTTTGTTTTGACACTGATATGCAACATATATATTTTTATATTTTCTGAGAAAATGTGTTGTGTTTGCCGATACAAAGATGTGTATTAATCTATATATCCCATAAAAATACTATTCTTATTTTGTTTTAGTCATTTGTCATTATATTATTACTTATTACATTACATAACCTAAATATATATTCCCTGTATATTCAGATGCAGTTGCTTCAAATGCAAAAACCTCATCAAGTCATCTGAGATATTTTTTTTTTAACAATCATTTTATCGAGCTCCTATAATTTCACTTTAATGGTAATGAAATGGTTATTGAAATGATATGTTAAAGAATGTCTAATGTTATTTTATTGCTCAACTAATGAACTGAAACGCACTAATGTTGCTATTTAATAACTCCCTTGCTTGCGTTGTAATTTTTTTTTTATACAGTGACAAATTATTTTCAACCGTGGATTTTAAAAGTAAAATTGCTTAGTTGCTATTTAAGTCTTCATTTGGAAGTAAATATAAATGTGTGTGTGTATATATATTTAAACACACACACACACACACACACACACACACACACACACATATATATATATATATATATATATATATTTGTTGTTGTTGTTGTTGTTTTTTAATTAGCCTAGAACATTCTTTAGCCCTTCAGCCTTTTGAGCGTTTAATGAAAGTTATCGCAAGTGCAAAATTATCATTATTATTTTTTTTTAATGTCTGGCATTTAAATAGCCTGTTTTTATAATAAATGTATGGCTATTAGGTGCTTAATCGCTACCAAATTTGAGCATGACGTCAAATATATGTTTGTCTGCTGAGATCAGTAGCCATCTCTTGTTCAAAAGGACATTGTCCAGGATGTGACCTCAATAAGAACTCATGACACTGAACAACAAACATGAGCTGTCATGCTTAAATGGACAATGAAATAGAGAAAATTTGAACGCAATTGAATGAAGGTTACGTACATTTTTTTTTGTTTGTATTCATTCCAAATACAAATATGAACGTCAGAACCAGCTACCGTAACCTCTCTTAATGTGTGTGTTTTATTATTAATTCCATGATTTACTGTAGTATAATGCTGCTTTTGGCATTGAGTGTTTTGAAGAGATTTGTTGATTTGTGGCACAAACTTCATTACAGGGAACAGAGCTTCGTCTGTTCTCCTGCAGTGATTATGGCCAGTGGAGCTCTCCCTTAAAGCCCTGCTCAATTCTCTAATGAGGCCATTCTCTACCTCTCTCACTTGTCTTCTGAATCTCTGACAGGCTCTGAGCGCAAGCCAAAACCACAAGACTGAAGAGGTCCAGCCCCTTCCCAACAACCCCTGCAGCAACACCCAAGTCAGTCTAACCCAAACATTTGTATCTTTGATTTAGTTTTTTTATGTTTCATGCCCCACTGAATGTTGGATAATTAACTTGTAGATGAGTTTTTCATGAGCCCATCTGGAAAAACGCATCTTTTATATTACTTATGACTCAGTGTCTGTGTCTGAACTAACTTTTATACACACTGGCTAACAGAACGAAAGACATGACAAGCGTACAAACGTTGCACTATTGACACATTCTTTGATTCCTACATTGACAAGAAAAGGTGGCAAATCCAAGTGTTTTTTTGTTCGCACTTGGCCATTCTGAAAAAACACGTGAATTTTTAGACGGTATCTTGGCAACTCGGCCGTAGTCTGGCTATTGATATTCACAGTAGAAGCTTCCATCTCCTTTTCAGAACAATAGAAACCTTATGGGAATGAAGAAACCAAGTCCGCAAAGACAAATCTTCTCCCTTAGGCCCTGATCGACATTTGAAAGATTAGTACAACCCTTGACACTATTTCTTGCCGTTTCAAAAAAGAATGAGACAACATAAATTATTTAAAGGCATTTATTGAATAGAGTTTCATCAACTGTTTATGGACTTTTAAAAGAATTTGCTTATGAAAGCAGCTATGTGCAAAAGTTACAATAGTCCCTTGAGGAGGTAAACCATTCGATTTCTGTCTCTTTGTCCTACATGAGGGGCTCGAAAAGCTAGTTTGCTCGGGGAGGTTGCTTTCAAAAATAATCTATTTACATTCTAATACAGCTGAGTGCTTATATACAGAAGTTGACATTCAGCAGTGTAGATGACTGTTCAGTAGTTATGGAAAAAGTGGCATTAATTCAAATTAGTGATAAATAACATTTGCCTGAGTAACAGACAAAAAAATGTTGTTTTGCAAGTTTTCCTATTATATCAACAAGATGATGTGTTATTTGTGATCTGGTAGTATTCACTGCATTTCTGATCTCACTGAGTGTTTGGCTAAATATTGATACACTCTGAGCGATGTGTAAAATTTATAATTGTCTGTACAGAAAAGTAGAACTATAAGTGTGGGACATTTGAAGTCAAAATTATACTGACTTGAGTGGAGACTCTGGTGATATATTAAAGGGATAGTTCACGCAAAAATCTAAATTCTGCTATCATTTACTCCCCCTAATGTTCTTCCAACCCTGCGACTTCCTTTCTTCTGCGAACACAACAGAAGAAAAAAATGAACTATTTTGTCTATATAATGAAAGTCAGTTGAGTCCAAAACAACACAGCACCCCACTTGGCTTTCATTGTATGGACATAAACATGGAGACATCATACAAAATATCTTGTGTTGTGTTCTACATATGACATTAGGGTGAGTAAAATATTGGGTGAATTATCCTTTTAAGACTTTATAGGTACATCGAGCCATCCTGAGATATTATGGAATGACTTAAAAAATGTTTTTTTCCCACAATGTTTGTACCAAAACCAAAATTGCAATTTGGCCTCAGATATATGAACAATGCTAACATGCTTCAACATAACAGTAAGGACTTCTAATGTAATGATGGCCACTTGTGGATAACAGGAAGAAGGTAGGTTGTAGGTTCCATGTCATCTCATGATGTCATCACTTGGGGACGGGATCCGCCTACTCAGCTACCAATGGACAAGATGGTTGAACTGTCCTTGGCTTTGTCAAAAAAAATGGAGGACACATCATTGGTGGCCTTGAGCTTGCCTTCAGCGATATTTTGGGTGGATGAAGAGTTGCTCGGTTGGCATTCTTCACAGCAGCAGCAGCAACAGTCCATGAAGGCCTGGCCCAGAGACTTGCACAGGCAAAGCAGCAGCACTGGTGTCACGGATGACTTAAAGAACAGAAAGAACTGGTTTATGAGGGCCAGAAGAGAAGTCACCTCCTCAGACACCTGGATTGGAGCGTACGCCACAGTCAGGTTGCAAACATTCTCCGGCAGCGTGCAGACACCATAGACCACCGCCAGAGCCATGACCGTGCAGTTGAGCTGCCGTTCGATTTGCTGAGCATGCTGGAGCTTTTGTTTTTTGGATGGAGATCGCTCTTCAAGACGCTTGGTAGAACTTCCGCTCCCACCGGATACATGACAGGTCGCCAGCTGACAGAGCAGGGTGAACACAACAGGTAGACAGAAGTAACAGCCGAAGTACCACCACATGCGTGCATCGTGGTAGTTGATAACGAGAGAATAGATGGATTCAGGGAGATCTGGGTATGGACTCATGATGCAGGTGTCCACTTGGTCACTCTGACCAGGGGGTGTCACCTGGTGCAGCTGCCACAGGAGGAGCTCGGGAGCTGCCAGCACCATGGAGCCAATCCACACCACCGCCAGCTTGGCCAGGACCTTCTGACAACGCTCAACTCGTCGGGCCTTTGGCATAGAGCTTGTGGCAGCGTGGAAGCGGTCAATGCCCAAAGCACACAGACTGAAGGTTGCCACACCGAGAGAGGTTACCTGGAGGGTGTGCAAAACATCGTTATTGCTATAATATATATTCGTCTTTATGAGATAAAGTAAAAATAAATAATTCGATTTAGGATGCATCCATATTAAAACTGTGGTCAAAATAGACAGCATTGTTTTTCATGTAACATTTATTTTACTAGTTTTATTACAATAAAGATTCTGTTCCAAAAAGAAAACACAGAAAATAAATGCCACAAGTGAATATAAGAATCAAAACAGTATAGTGTATAAAAATTTAAATTCATCTGAGACTTGATAAAATTTTTATTTTCCTGTTCAATTATTTTATATTTGAAAATGTCACTAGCTCATTAAAGCTAATTACTAGATAAAGGTAAAAAGGCACAATTAAATAGATATATAAAGATATAACATGGTCAAATAATATATAAATAGTAATTGTAGATTTTACATATAGATTTGTAATTTAGACATTTAGTTTGACTTCTACATGGGTGTTTATAATTGTTAATTCTATGTGATTTATGAAAACATTCAAATTAAAAGGTTATGTTACAGAGTCTCAAGTGTTTTGAAAAATCCAGAATACTGTGTTTGTCTGAATTTGAAACTTCCTGTGAAAAAAAATATTGGCACTATCTAAACTTTGGCCACATTTTCAAAATATTTTTCAAGTAATTTAGGCCGTGAGAAATCAAGATTAAATGTAAACTAGACACTACGCCTTAGAAGGGCCTCACCTCTATGTAAGGCACAACTCTGCAGGAGAAATCTCCCAGCAGCCTCTTATTGGTGAGTTCGTTAAAGACCACCACAGGCAGACAGAAGCACAACACTAGAAAATCCCAAAAAGCCAGACTTGCAAGAAAGTAGTTCCATGCGCTCCTCATGAAGTAATTTTGCCACACAATGCACATTACTGCCAGATTACCCACGACGCCGAAGGCAAACACCACAAAAGCCAGAAAGAGAATCCCATAAGCGCTGTAAGAGCTGTCAGTGATGGGAAACAAAGGATTGTGGATTTTTGTGATGCTCCTTTTTGTTGGATCGCTATTAGGAACCTGTTCACCAGTCACATCGGTGCTGTTTCCATTTTCAGCCAGTGAGGAATTGGCCATCTCTGTGAAGGGAAAAGGACTTGTAGAGTCCATGGATCCTTTATCTTCATCTTCCACATCGAGCAATTGTGGCTCTGTGCTTTCTTGTGAATCATGTTGATTGAAACTATCCTCCTCGGTGGGTGTCGTGTCTTGAGTTCCTCTTTTTGCTTCTGAAGCACAAGCACTCAGAAGCAAAGCCAGTGTCATAAGATAAATCAGTTTATAATCTTGTATCCCCATCTTCAAGGCAAAGTCCAGTAAATGCTTAAAAATGAGTAACTAAAAACAGACAGCAGGGGCTGAGGTAAAGACCCTGGTGGAGCAGTTTGGGATCCCAAAAGGCTGTTTTCTGCAGTCCTGTTGACCAGAGAGGAGCTCTCTTATCAAAGCTATGGATGGCTGCTCCCTCTCATTAGGGGTCTATGGAGTCACACCCCCTTTTCAGCTCTCCCTTACTGACTGATGGGTGTGATTGCCCTCTGCTGGCATTAAAATGATGTTTATAATATCATTAGTTTTTAACACGACTTTCAATTTGAAAGGTTTTCAAGCTGTGACGAAATAAAGAGATGAAACAAAATGCATGAATGTACAGTACATACTAACACTCAGAAGTTGAAATGTTTTTGAAAAAATCTATTATGCAAACCAGGGCTTTAATATCTGCAATCTATTCCTGTGGTTTCAGCATCCATTACTCCGGTCTTTAATGATCCTTCAGAAATTATTCTAATATGCCAGTTTGTGCTAGTTAATAGTAATTCTTATCACGTGTTTGTTACATTCTTTTAAAGGTCAAAAAGCTGGTTAAACAATCCTCTACAAGAATCTTCTAGGAATCCAGACGGGTTAGAAGAGTTGATTGCTTCCAGGAAAGATTGGATTGCGTTAGATTAGAATAGAAAAAAAATCTGTTAAGCAGAGTTTGCGATACAAGCTTACAAGATACAAGATTTTTTTTTTTGGCTGCAGTTCCTGACTTGGTCTGCGGAGGTCGCAGTTTTCAAAACAACAGAAATGGCAATGGCCCTTCACAGACCACGAGAAATTAGAAAGTGTTAAATTGTGCAATGGATGTTAAATGACCGCAGTCAAATGTACTGTGTGTGCCAAAATGTGTCAGCTACACGCTTCCAGAATCCTTTATTTTGGTCTCAACAGTTTTGTGTAAAAGCAACACTTACAATGTAAGTCTGAAATGCTGCTATAGTGATTCCAAAATAATTATTTTTGCATAATGTATTTGCATGACATCATTCATTAATTTTTAAATATGCCTAATACTGAAATCCATTAGTTAACCAATGAGTTTAACTTGCAGAAAGCTGAGTTTGTTAGCTCAAGATTATTTGCTCTAGATAGGCCTACAGTATGACTTAATTTGACGCCACTAACATTATTCTCTGTGATATTTGTTCTTAACGGCTGCTCAGATAATGGTTCTCATGGAAAACTGCTGTGTATGCGATTGTAATTAATTGATTGTATACTATAAACATTAAGACACTCTACGTAAGTGTCTTCACACATTTCTTTGCACAGTGGAGTCACTTCATACATGGCTGCTAAAATTGAACATGTGATGCTTTATGGGCAGCAATATTACGAAACAGAAAGGAGTGGAACATTTACATGTTTTGTGGGTATGGGTGGTGGATAGATTATCTTTATGGATGATATTATCTCTCACCTCTACACTCACATGCGTGCAAAAAGCATCTAACGTTTTCAACAAAACATCCCATCTACATCAGTCAGAAAGAGTTATGTGTGCACATATAACATCCTACAATCAATTAAGATATATAATGCATTTATATTGTTGTAATACTTAGCTACTGTTTATCTAGTGTGAACAGTTTTGAAATGTACTCACCTTCAAGCTTTCATAGATATATTTGTTTCTTCATTGGAAAAGTTTTGTATAAATTTTGCCTTACATCACTTGCTCACCAGTGGCTCCTGGGTACCAACAGAATGTACAAACAGCTGATTGAAAACATCACAATAATTCACAAGCAATCCACACGACTCCAGTCCAAATGAACGTTTTGTGAAAAGCTGCAGGTTTACTTTTTGTGTTTTATTAATATTTAGTATTATTTTAAATATGAATCATTATAGCAAATGATTGGAAAACCATAACATATAAAAACTAAGTGCTGTAAGATATCTGATACCAACAGGAAATGTCATCTAATACTAATGAGGGCATCATTAGTGGTTACTCTGAGAGAGACTTTTTCTGGGTTTTACTCTGCTCCATTTGCAGGAAATGCATGAGGTTTCATTTCTGGGATAAATGCTAATGCTAAAGGCGTTTAGATTTTTCATTAAAATTACAGCATTTCTGAACTTAACAAATTAACTCAGCAAACTGACAGTTTTAAAACCAATTTTTTTTTGTGGTATTATAGTTTTCCTCATGTTTGATAAGTGGGCTGAGGCATTGTAGACATCTCCCTGTGTCAATAAGGATATGAGGAACAAACTGTGAGTAAAGCTGGAGTATCCTTTGGTCATATGCCTTATATGAGTATAGCATGCACACACAGACACACACACACACACACACACACACACACACACACACACGTTTTATGGGGACATACAGTACTGTACAAACTGTATTGCCCTACACTGACCCTACACCTAAACCTACCCCTTACAGGAAACTATGTGCAGTTTTAGATTTTCAAAAAACTGACTTATAAGCTTGTTTCCTGATGGGGACCTAACAAATGTCAAAATTTACTGGTATTCCTATCATTGTGGGGACAATTGGTTCCCATAAGGTGATAAAATCCAGGTGCACTCACACACACACACTTCTTAGTTAACACTCTCAGTTGATATTTGGCACATTTTTTAAATGATTACTTTTGAACGCTAGTATTAAGTAGTCATATTATGTAGTTTACAGCTCATGCAAGTTTTCGTCAGCCTCACCTGACGGTCTGTTAAGACTCGTTAATATGCCGTCAGCCAAAATCTGTGTATGACCTTGCCCTTGTAGGGAGCGCTGCGCTAAAAGTAAGATTTAACGAGTCAATGGAGGGTAGCAAAGAACCTGTAAAATACTGGGCGTTGAGATAATGTGAATAGAAAAATATTTCCAAATGAGGCCACAGCTTGGCTACGAAAAAAAAAAAAAATCCTCAATGGTGTCAGAAATGTTGTTGTGGTTGCATGTGATGTATTCACTGACCGAAGAGCTAATGAGAAAAAAGTCAGCATTTAGAAAAGCCAGCACGTCATTTATTGTATTTGAAAAAAACTGTAAGAAGCTTTGCTAATGTGCAAAGTGGTTTTAATGTAATTTCAGGACTCTGAGATCTGAGAACATATTGTTCAGTTCTGTGACTTCAGCAACATGTCTCACTCACGTGGTGTGTGCCTACATTCCCAAAATATGCCAGTAATTCCTCAACTAGAGTTTTTATTAGAAACACAGGGTTGCAGAAGAAGAGAGAGTGGGAAAGTCGTAATAAACTTCAAATTGACTTTCAGTGGCAGCCAGCAATGCAAATCCAGCCGCAATCGCATCCCATATCTCCTGAAGCTTGATTTGAATGCAAATTTGCCTGGACATCCATTTTGAATACGTGAAAACACAGCTCGACATTCAGAGCAAGTACTTGTGCACAGATGTGATTTTGCATGTCACAGATTTGTGCCTAGGTATCCTTTCTTGCTGATGGTGGTGTTTCCATAGCTCCTTATTGCGAATAATCATTTTAAATACCAACTTGACATACTGTGACCTTTTCATACATAAATGAATGGAAAGATGGGTTGCACCTTTTTCAACTGCGAATCTAAAGCCTCTCAGCACAAACCACAAAACATCGAAGTGTGAAACTCTTTTGCTGTAGTAACTGTCAGCACTACACTCAAGAATATAGAGCTGCTGGAGCTTCAAATATTGATAATATTCATTTAAGGCTAATAAGTCTATTATTGCACAAAGACATCACTTCCGTGGATCAGAATGATATGACTAAAAAAACTTGTTGCTGAACTTGCGTGTAAAACAAAATTAGATTCTGGGTCTATATTTAAACCAAAAGCCCCTTGTATTGTGCTGCTGAATATCATGTTTTGCCTTATGAACTAAAGCAGGAAATTTCGTCCAAGTTTATAAAATGATGGGTGGGTCTGTTTTTATAGAAGCCTGCACAGCTTTCTCACACAGTAACTTTCTCATACTCTGACCCTTATGTTACATTTTGTAATATAATGCTAGTCAGATTATATATTAGATTCAACTAACATATTGGTGAATTTTGTTTTTTAGTATAAAGGCGTTTCAGTTACATAATAAAATGACACAGCTGGGTCTACGTAGTTTTAAATTAAACACGCCATATCATATTCTAACAAAAACGGCAGTAGTGTCATTGATTGCTTTAGCGTTGTTTTTCTGTCAGGGCCCTCGGTTGCAGTGTGGAGAGTTTGTTAGCGAGCCTCATCTGTATTCTTCCACGCGGTGCCTCCCCTACAGGCGTGTTTTGACTTGACAAAGTTACGCGTGCTTCCTGGTTTGAAGCACTATGACCTCAGGTACGCCGCAAAACTCCAACAACGAGTACCTTCGGCGTCTTGGAGCTCTGCGCTTGACATTCCCAGCTGCACATCCACCCGGGGATTCACTTTTGTAGTTTTTCTTTCCTCTGCGCGTTTTCCAACTCTGCCGTGATGCATTTATACTTCAACTGTGGGTGAAGCGCATGCCTACACCCGCTTTATCAGGAAGAGTTTGTAAGTGTCCGGGCTTCTCAAAATCAGACTGAAGCGTCCAGACTCCTGCGTTCTGTAAATAGCAAAGATGTCTGATTCAGCGTCCAGTTTTCTGCATATAGGGGATATTGTCTCCCTGTATGCAGAGGGAACTGTCAATGGATTTATAAGCACACTGGGGTAAGTGACTCTTCTTTCATTGACTTTCTGTCTGTCTTCCTGCCTGCCTTCAGCTCAGCCCAAGATCCTGCACAATATACAGTAACGTTCATATGAAACGCTGTAAATCATATATATCGTTGTATATTTAATTTCTCATCAGTTGAGTTGGTTATCAGATTAAATGACTGGCATTTGAGTCTTGAGAACTCCAGCTTTGTTCTTTTTCTTTGCTTGTTGGGTGTACTGTTGCTTTTTTTTTTACTTTGAGCTTTGATGTGTTTGAGTTTATGGTTTGCAAAAAGATCGAGAGCTGCACACAGGTGTGCAGTTAAGTTGCAGTGCAGTTAACTGCCTAGAATCATAATTTAATTCAATTTTGATTGATAGGCAGACAAATACTGTAAATGCAGAATGCCCATGCATGTGCATGTTATGCATATTTTATTTACAGTCAGGACCTCACACAAAATTTGAGTTTTATACAGAACTTTAAGGAAAATCCGTTCAGACAGCTTAATTTGATGTCCATGCTCTTAAAAATAAATGCATTTACGTTTACAATGAAGCTTATTAGTCATTGAGGAACCTTTATGCGTTCTTCACACTTTATGAACTTTTCAGGCAAAACATTACTGTTGTTTTAATGTCAGGAAACACCACCCTTGTTTTGGATTCAGGCCAGATGCAAGAACAAAAAGATGGAGTCAAGTCATCTTAAAAAGCAAGTGTTTGCAGAAATGGCTCTCTGATACGGCATTCAGAAGTGTCCAGGGTTTTTCCTTGGGCTATTTCAGCCATTCAGGCTCAACGAGTGTCTTATTGTACTGGTGTGGCAACCTGTAAACACGTTTTAACCTGTTTCTTAGGCTGTTTGCAGTTGCAGGCTACTATTAGGGGTACTATTCAGTAGGACTGGATATAAATATAACATAATTAGACCTTAAAGTCACCTAGGCAGAGCATTTGGACCTTGTGATTTAAAGTATTTAGCAGGATGTCCACCAGAAGTCTGAAAATTCTGGCAGGACATGCCAGGCCAGGACTGAAGCTCTTTTAGAGTTCATGACTTGTGCCTCTTTATGACGGCTGATATCGGTGTGCCTCAGGAAGGCTTTTGAAGAATCATTTTATTGAGGTGACTGTGTGTTTACCTTTCCAGGCTGGTGGATGATCGTTGTGTCGTGGAGCCGGCAAGTGGAGATCTAGACGACCCTCCCAAAAAATTCAGAGGTATTTTATAGTTTTTAACATAATCTTTCACACAGCTAAATGCAGTTCCAGAATATTCATCACATACTGTAGCTCTTTGAAAGTCTTGATTCTGATTGAAAAGCTGTGCATACAACCTTTCATTGATAGCTGGGGATTTGCGATCCCCAGAGACGACGACATGTTACATTTTAGCTAAATATGCATCCTAGCTAAAACAAATAATAACTTGGATTACAGATTAATCATAATATATGAAGAAATAAATTAAAATATTTTTTTTCTACTCAAATCAAATTAATGTCCATTCATTATATCAAAATATTTGGTAAGAAGCCAAATAATAATATACAGTATTAGTTTTTTTTTTTTTAAATGTGTGTTTAATTTATGTATTTAACCTAACTTGTATTTTATTTCAGCTTTTTCATTTTAATTAAATTATTTTATTAATTTCAGCTAACAGAAACAACAGTCAAATATGAATAAAGTGAAAAGTACCATGTGAAATAAGTAGGGCTGGTTTTGAGTGACCTGGTATTGCTTTGTTATATTTACTTTAGTCTTGTTGAGCAAGTTGCTATTTATGCTAGTGTTGGTTTGTTGGTAACTAACTGGGTCAACAATTCATTTAAGTAACCTCAAACCATGAACCCCTCAACCAGTTAAAGTCAGATCAGATCTACAGATGATACAAAAGATTAGTTGAGATAAAATATGAGTGAATAGAAAATTCTCTTTTTGGTGTTTCCTGTGAGAGTCCAAAGCATTTTTTAAATATTTATTTAATTTTTTTTAAAGAAAACCTAATATTTTACTCAAAATTTGGGCTCTCAAGAACAGTGTCTACCCTTGTTTTAGACGTCTGTATTTATTTTGTAATTGAATTACATTTCCCAAAATCACACAATTGATACAAATGGTATTTATTTATTTTTAGACTGCCTCTTTAAGGTTTATCCCATGAACCGATATTCTGCTCAGAAACAGTTCTGGAAGGCTAAACAGGCGAAACATGAGAAGGATAAGATTGGAGACATGGTGCTTCTTCAGAAATTGCAAGTAAGTCACAAACCAATTCTACAGAATTTAGATCATAAGCAGAATCCACCTGTGTTTTTTTTTATTACAGCTGTGAGCAAAGAGGAATCTGATGTATGTAATATATTTACTGGGACACAGATGATTGAAATTTGACCTGCTTGCATTTCTCAGTTGCTCATTTGTTTTTTCATACCAAAGCATGCAGCTAATTTGGAACAAAAGCAGAATGAAGCTGAGAATAAAAAGGTCCATGGGGATGTGGTCAAATACGGCAGTGTCATTCAGGTGAGAATCTACAATTTTAGTTAATTAGTTCCTGATGCGGTCAGTGTGATCCATTGTTTTTTTGCAGGTTGTTTTTCTATAAATACATCTTTATTTTAGAGGTTTCACATAAGAAAGGTTTCCCACAACATTTCTTTAGTACATTGTGACTCCATTTAATAATTCAAGAGAGGTTTTTTTAAGGTAATGTAAAGCTCTATCAAACAGCTGAAATGTGCGGTTCTGTGAAGTAAACCTTGTTTCTAGAAACAAAAGATTAAGAGTTATCCTAGTCACCCAATGTAATCATGCATTTCATTCAGGGTTTATCATCACCAACTATGGACTCTAAAAAGAGTTATTATATGACTTTGTAAAAAAAAAACCTTAAACTGAAATATGGGGACACAGGGAGTTGACTGGATCTTGAAAACTGGGTGGTTATTTTCAGAACAGATCAAGGTAATAGGCTGGACATGGTCTGTACGGTATATGACATTTGAAGCTGGGTTAGTAAAATTAGCAATGAATGAAATGAAAGCCATTTTGATGAAAGATAACACAGACAAATATTTAGTTTCTTTGGAATAACATGCATGCATCGATGACTCTTGCACAGTACGTGTATTAATAAAATAAACAGAGTCACTTTGGATTTTATGTTGACTTATGTAGACATGTTGAGTTGATGTGTTGGGGTCACAACTATGCCCACGTCTTTATCTGAGACCAAAAAGGCAAAAAAGAAATGTGTTTCCTCCCTGTTAGTGACGTCAGTTGCAGATAATTGCCTACAGCAATGCCACACTATAGGAAATGGTGCCTTTTCCTGTTACTATAGAGTCTCTTCAAATAAAAAAAGAGCTTCCTATGTCCAGTGATTCCTTTCTTAATAAACCAGCCAACTTGCTTGTTTTCATATATATATATATATATATATATATTTTTTTTTAGAGAAAAAGGAAGTGCTTTCTTTCTAATAAGCTCTGTAGTAGGTGCTGTGGAAAAAGCTATAAACCACAAAAGCTGTGTGGTAAAGTGAGAGGGTGTTGTTGGCACGATGGTCTTGAGTTAAAGTCAGCAACAGTATGATTTAACACACAAATATTCAGTAAAAAAAATTACAGTTATTAATTAAAATCATAACAGCTCTCCCGCCAGGTAATAAAATGTGTTATTAACACTGTGTGTGGCTCACCCAACCCTATTATAGAGCCAAAACGTTTACAGACCAGAAGTTTCTATTCTAATAAATGTTGATGTGTTTTCAGCTCCTGCACATGAAGAGCAACAAGTATTTGACGGTAAATAAGCGTCTTCCAGCATTACTGGAGAAGAACGCAATGCGTGTCACTCTTGATGGGACGGGGAATGAGGGATCCTGGCTTTTCATCCAACCTTTCTGGAAGCTAAGAGCCAATGGAGACAATGTAATTCACGCATACATATGGAAGCACACAAGAAACTTGAAAGTCACACTGTATAAGCAAGTCATAGATTTTGCATAGATTTGAAGCCAGTTTAGAACATTAATATTATTATACTTAGTTACAACAGAAACAAAAATTTTGTTAATTGAAGTAAAATCGCTAACTGAAAGAAAATAAAGCTGTATTAGTATTGCTATGATACAAAAATTTCACTGCTTTCCTCCCATAGCTTTTGTGACTAAAATAAACAAATTTACTATTGTAAAATATAAATTAATTGAAGAATCTCTAAATTTCATAGAAAATTAAATTTTTAACCAAGCTCTGTTTTTTGTATGTAAATGTCCTTTATACTTTTTTTAAATATTGAAAAATAGTTTTTGTATTTTTACTTTAAAAAAAAAATGTTGGTTTTGGGCTGCATTATAACCTTGCATGCTTAATGACAGTCACCTTTATACCTATATTCACTTTGTACCTAGATACACATACACACACGTTTTTTTGAGGCCATACATTTACCTGCAAACCTAATAATTACATATCATAGTCTATACAAATACACACACACATACTCAGCGCACACACAGCCACATGCACACTCGCAAAGTTAGGTAAAATGCATGCAAATGACTCTACCCATATAAACAGGTTTGCCAAGCTAATCCGACTTTAAATGTTTGTAGATTGCTTCTCCCTTGTGTAAACCGATAGAGGTGTACATATTTGCTTTTTAGATATCTCTGGCTGTGACAGTCATGTTGAGCCCCTCACTGAATCATTTGCACTCCATTTCAGGTAGTAGTTGGAGATAAGGTTATCCTGAATCCTGTGAATGCTGGACAGCCTCTACATGCCAGTAGTTATGAGCTTCCCGATCACCCAGGGTGCAAAGAGGTGGGCCTGTTTGAGAAGACATGATCAGTTTGCCTTAAAGTTCTTTGTCAACATGCCTGTGAAGTACACAGATGGATTTTGGTTGATGGCAAGCAGCCCAAAAGATACATTTACTTTTGCCTTAACTTGAGACTGTGAACTATTTGTTGTAATTTCTCCAAAATGTTCATGTTTTCTGAGATTAGGAATGGTTCTGTGAATGAAAGTCGGCAAAAAAAGCTGAAAGAAGTGCTATGTGCCACTCTCTTGTAGTAATTTGAGACTGCCCCCTACAGATCAATTCAGTCAACAGCAACACCAGCTGGAAGATCAGTCTGTTTATGATGTTCAGTGACCATAAAGATGAAGTCCTTAAGGGAGTAAGTGCAACATGCAAAAGTCATTATTACAAACCTGCTGTTTTTAACATTAGTGCTTAACCGTATTGCATGTTTTTTGCTTTTCCATACACCATAGCCATATTTTCAAACCAGTATGATATATATCCAAAGCCATGCCATGTTAATATCTCATAATTAAAGTCCTATTCATGCATAGGGAGATGTGGTGAGGCTTTTCCATGCAGAACAGGAGAAGTTTCTGACCTGTGACGAGTACAAGGCTAAGCTTCATGTGTTCCTGCGCACAACTCTTCGTCAGTCTGCTACTTCAGCCACCAGCTCCAATGCATTATGGGAGGTTGAGGTAAAAGCCTCCTCATAGATTGATTTAGCAGATTTCCTGCTAAATCCTGGTGGGAATTACATAGATTCGGATGTGTGTGGGACTGTGTAGAAATGTGTTTAAAATCGATTAATGTTATTATATTAACTGTTTTTAATTTGAATTCACATATTATATCATGTAGTATTTTTTTATAAGCCTTTATGAATGCCTGATTTTTTTTTTTATGATTTGAAGATGCAATCGTGAGAGATAAAGTTATCAGTTTTAACTTTTACAGATACATTTTAAAAGGTCCTTTTGTCTTTTTGAAGGTGCCTCCTTAATGTTTGCTTGTTGGTTGTAGGTGGTTCACCATGATCCATGCCGTGGAGGAGCAGGACATTGGAACAGCCTGTACCGATTCAAACACTTGGCCACAGGAAACTATCTTGCTGCTGAAGTAATTCCCAGCTGCATTTATAGTAATCTCATATATGCTTTGATAATATTGGAAGGACTTATTTACGTTATTATTTGTCTTGCAGGAGAATCCAGGTTATAAAGAAAACATTAATGATATAGAGGTAAGTTAAAATAACATGTTTCGTATGACTTGTGTGCTATATTGCATGATAACCAATGGGAAAACCTTGTCAAAACTTAGTTGCAAAGACTGTTTCTAACTTTTTGCTCGAAAAAGTGTCTTACTTGTACTTTGTCTATAGGTGGATAGTAGCCGTATCAAGAGAAGCCTAGGAGAGAGGATAAAATACAAGCTAGTTGCAGTGCCTCATGGGAATGACATCGCCTCTTTGTTTGAGTTGGACCCCACCACACTGCAGAAGACTGACTCATTTGTGCCACGGTATTCAGTTTTATGCTTTACTCTACTTCTATTTGTTTTGCTGCATTCTGTGAGATTTGTTTGATTTAAAACCTAATTGCATGTTCAATTTCTCAATTTCCAACAGAAATTCTTATGTTCGATTCCGTCACCTGTGCACAAACACTTGGATCCAAAGCACCAACATTCCCATTGACATTGACGAGGAGAGGCCTATTCGATTAATGGTAAAGAACATTCTCTGTACTGTTTGTTTTTCTAAAGGTTTGTTTTAATATGCATTTAGAAGTATCGCATCAGAAAAGAGTGATGGAAAAGCTTTATTTCTTATTAAAAAAGTTATGTTTGCTTGAGGTGGTTATTGATTTGTGAGGAAAAGGCTTAATGCGAATAATGCATTTTGAGAAAAAATTCCTTCAAGAATGTCAAAGAAGTCATGTGACTTTGCGCTCAGGAATGGCAAATCCTGATTAACCAGTGGATGGATCTTGTTCCACAACATCTGAAATGTTGCCATGGTTATTTGGAAATGCCTGAGCAAAATCTGTCGCTAAAGTATTTCAGTATAATTGTCTCCCAGAACTGTTAGATGACTGCATTCCCAAACAGCAGGCATCCACCTCCGAAAACCATATTTAGATTCATTGTGTTTCATCTGCTCATTCTGAGGTGCAAGTTATTGATTATATAGGAAAATTATTATATTCAGTTGCTTCTCCTACTTTATAGTGCCTGTTTCTCAGGAAGTGACAATTTTATTGTGTTTGACTCATTGGATGGAAACGGTGCTTGTTCGCGAATGATGTATGTGATATTTAAATTTTGCGCACGTTAAATTCACAAGTCACTTCTTAATATTGAGAATTCTGTATATATCTATGTCTGAAATATTTAATTGTGACTTTAATTAATTTTATTTATTTATTCTGCATTGCTAAGTGTTGTATATCAGATAATTTAATAACTTTTAATTTATTAAAAATAATTTAATGCATTTTATTAAACTATAGTTCAAAAGTTTGGGGTTGATAAGACATTTTTTTAATGAAATATGTTTTGGTATATCTGTATTATTATATTTTTATGTAATATTTTTTTATTTTATGTTTTTATATTTATTTTAATGTATTTTAAAATGTAATTAATTCCTCTGATGGCAAAGCTACATTTTATTTATTTAATTAATACATTTATTTTGGGGGGAAATTTGGTATATTTATTTCAAGATTATTTGTTCTACTGAACAGTCAAAAGAACTGCGTTTGTTTCTATATATATTTATTTTAGCATTCACTTTTTTCTTCTCTTCCTCCTCTTCTTCTGCTAGCTGGGCACCTGCCCCACCAAAGAAGACAAGGAAGCCTTTGCCATTGTCTCTGTGCCGGTCATGGAGATTAGAGATCTAGACTTTGCAAATGATGCCAGCCTCATGTTGAGCACTGTCGTCGACAAGTTCAACTTCGGTTTCCTCAGTCCTAATGACAGAAGGTACAGTAGAGTTGACATGATACTCAAGCACCAGAGTGTTCGCCTGAGGTTTTATCTGTGGTTTTTTATCTTGTAAATATTTGTAAAGTAAACCTATTGTGGAATATATTGTGTCAGAGCTTCATACACCTTCTTTGTGCACAGGTATACCATTAAACTGCTGGAAGATGTGGTTTTCTTTGTCGTCGATCAGTTTAACAATGGCCAGCCAGCTCTGGAGGTGACGATGAACAAGGCCAACCGAGAGAGACAGAAACTTATGAGAGAGCAGAATATTCTCAAACAGGTCAATTGGAAAATTTTGGTGTTGGCTATAGTTGAAACATCCCATTTGGAGAATGATCTAGTGAATGGTCTTGTTGTGTCTATTTCTGCTTAGATATTTGGGATCATTAAAGCCCCATTTAAGGAGAGGGGCACTGATCCGGCTCTGCTAACGTTGGATGAGCTGTCTGACCAGAAATACGCCCCCTATCAATACATGCTCAGACTGTGCTACAGGGTGCTTCGTCATTCACAAGAAGACTACCGTAAGAATCAGGTACTCCAATCCATGCTTACACAGGTGCTCAAGAATGGTAAATCGTATGAATAGCATTTAGACTTCATGTCACACTACAAAGAGCGACAAGACATTCAGAAATGGCGGTATATTTTACAGGAACACATAGCCAAGCAGTTTGGAATGATGCAGTCTCAGATCGGCTATGATATTCTGGCTGAGGACACCATCACAGCCCTGCTACACAACAACCGCAAGCTGCTGGAGAAACACATCACTAAAACTGAGGTGGAGACTTTCGTCAGTCTGGTTCGTAAGAACAGGGAGCCCAGGTTGGTGTCTCCATAAGATAAACCTTAAAATTATGAATTTTCAAAATTGTGTTTTAGTAGTGGAAATGAATACTATCTTTAAATTTATAAACATTTTGTCATGCTAAGGTTAAAATTCTCATTTTGAGTGAAAATAATTAAATTGACTGGAAAAGTCATTTGTAATTGCCTGGTAATTCATTTATTGGTAATTTTTGAAGCTCTTCCCTATTTTCTGTATTTTTTATTCTGCGGTGTCTGAAAAATAATTATTTTTGTTTTCACACTGCACATACAGAATAACTGTTGATTTCATGAATGGAAAGCGCTTAAGTTGCTTTTAATGTACATTTGAATATGCAACACAGACATCGAGAATCATTAATAAATCAGCTGACAATAAAAGAGAAGCTAAAATAAAAGCTTTATGGTTCAACATTTGAAAACAAAAAGCTGGACAAGACATCAAAATTAGTATTATGCTAGAATTTTACTGTTGTTCCGAAGATTATTATTACTATATATTGAATAGGGGTTGAAAAAAACAGGCTTTTTTTGTCCATCGCTTATACCACATCTGTGTCTGTAAAAGCTTATTCTGTTTTAATTTCCAGGTTTCTGGACTATCTATCAGACTTATGTGTGTCCAATAATGTTGCGATCCCAGTAACTCAAGAGCTGATCTGTAAATGTGTGCTGGATTCCAAAAACCAGGATATTCTCATGAAAACTGAGTAAGTCCACAAAACATTTTGTAGTGTTTCTGTCTTGGGCCGTGTCTGTTGTGCTCATGTGAGTTCTGTGTGTGTTTGTGAAGGCGGCGGGCCGCTAAAGACACACAGCACACCTCTGAGTATTTGGAAGAGTTTGGAGAGGAGGATGAAGTTTGGCTGATCTGGTCTGAGAAGGAGAACGAGACCCATGAGAAAAGCATTCGACAGCTTGCCCAAGAGGCCCGGCAAGGGAATGTGCATGACGAAAATGTGCTGACATATTACAGGTAATGAGAAGGAGAAATAACCAGGCCTTGTCAGTTGATCAAATACTTTCATCATAAATGGCATGCTGAAATAATTAAATAATAGTTTTGTGCTGTATAGACTAAATCTGAACAGCAGATTATTTCACTGTTTTATTATTGCTGCCAAATATGTTGTTTTTTTCCGCCCAGGTACCAGCTCAAACTGTTTGCACGAATGTGTTTCGATCGCCAGTATCTGGCCATAGATGAGATCTCAAAGCAGCTGGATGTGGAGCTGATTTCCCTCTGCATGATGGATGAGGCTCTTCCCTTTGACCTGCGGGCTTCTTTCTGTAGACTCATGCTACATGCACATGTCGATCGTGACCCTCAGGAGCTTGTGACACCCATCAAGTTTGCTCGTTTGTGGACCGAGATCCCCACGTCTATCAGCATCAAAGAGTGTGTTCATACAGTAAACCCACACAATCAACTTAAATAATACTGAATTTAAAGCATACTCATCTACACTACCATTCAAGTTTTAAAATTGCAGTGTGCACTGTTTAAACAATAAACTGCAACTATG
This sequence comes from Enteromius treurensis, assembly GCA_032275025.1. Lineage (NCBI taxonomy): Eukaryota > Metazoa > Chordata > Actinopteri > Cypriniformes > Cyprinidae > Enteromius > Enteromius treurensis. The sequence goes on from JAUCMU010000143.1 coordinate 8,932,297, forward strand.
CTGTTTTCTATTATAGTTATGACTCTCACTTGGACTATTCACGAGACAATAAAAAGAACAAGTTTGCCAATACAATGGCTTTTATGGAGGAGTACCTCAACAACGTTCTCATTGATGACCTACCTTTTGCCAATGAGGAGAAAAACAAGCTTACATATGAGGTACGGTTATGTCAAGATGACACGCTTTAAACATGTACATAATAACACTACTATTCCTAAATGACATTCACGTATTTGCTTTATTTACACTGTGTGTAGGTGGTGAGCTTGGCGCGACATCTCATCTACTTTGGGTTCTACAGTTTTTTTGAGCTTCTGAGGTTAACTCGGACTCTCCTAGGAATCATAGACTGCACTCCGAGTAACGCTAACATCAATCCAATGTTTACTGATGATGGCAGTGGTTAGTATTCAAAAACAATCTTTTTTTTTTTTTAGGTATACAGTATACAAGGTTACTATGGAAACCTGTTTCCGCTATTGAAACGAACAAAAAAAAAGGTTATTCCTTGACTCTTTTTTTTTTTTTTTACTTTAAACTTGAAAATGCAAGTTAGTGTAAAAAGTCAGAATTGTGAGATACAAAAGCTGCAATTGTGTCGGAATTATAAGATAATTGCAAGTCCGATTTTCAGGGGGAAAAAAGACTATATCTAACAATTCTCACTGTATAAATATAATTGTGAGTTTATACTGTACAATTTAGAGAACCAAAATCAGAATTGTTAATGTAACCTTGCAATTATGTGAAAACAAGATATAAAGTGCGAGGTAAAATGTTGTAGTTACCTTTATTTTTTATTCAGTAATGGAAGCGGCTTTCATAGGTTTCAAACGAAACTACACAACTAAACTTCCTATAAAGCGGTTTCGTCTTCCTAGGTAAGAACGTCAGGCGATCCATTCATGGCATGGGGCAGATGATGTCCACCATGGTGTTAAACCGCAAGCCGTCCCTGTTCTCCACCCCTGGTCGCCCTGGTGCTCTAGACAGCCAGGCTGGCAGTAAAGATAGCATTGACACACAGGACATCACTGTCATGGACACCAAACTGAAGATCCTTGAGATATTACAGGTAGATGCTTTGGAAGATGGCAACAGCTTTATGCTGTCAGTGCTGGCAATATGTAAACCTCCTAATGGTTTTGTGCAGTTCATCCTCAGTGTACGTCTGGACTATCGGCTTTCTTTCCTGCTGTCCGTCTTCAAGAAGGAGTTTGTGGAGGTCTATCCAATGGGTGATGCAGATGCAACGCATCATACGGAGCATGAGGGTAAAGATGTTTAGATACATATTTAAAATGAAGCTCTTGTAAGTGTCACAACCTGACTACTAATCAAATAACATTTATAATACTAACAATATCTAAAATTGCATTACTTTCAAATAACAACATAATCATTCTTCCATGTACTAATCCCTCTACTCTATTTTTCATCTTTCGTTTTTGTGTCTCAGAGCCTCGTTCTGGTGAGAGTGGCAATGTTTCATTATTTCTTGATTCTTAAAATTAATTCCTTAAAGATGTAGTGTGTAATTTTCGATGTTAAAATGCTTTCTCCTATCACTAAATTTGTAGATGTTTACATTGAAAAAACGGTTTGATTTCTGCAGTTTCATTTGATGCCGCTGGTGGCTCTGAAATTACACACTTTAACTTTAATGGATGAGCAGTTTAAAATGAATAAATTTAGGTTAGAAGTAGATGTAGTCATGCTTGCATTTGTTTTCAGATTGTACATTGGTGTTATTTATTTATTAATTAATATTTGAAACAGCTTCCATCAACCTCCAGCACATCGGAGAGCAGGCAGAGGCCATGTTTGGAATTGGGTATGTTAATGAACAATTCATTCTATTTCCACATGACTGTTTATCATCATGAGATATAACCTCTCTTTGACTTTACTCTGATCGTACAGTAAAGGGAACAGCATTCTGGAAGTGGATGATGAAGGGGGACGAATGTTTCTGCGTGTTTTGGTCCACCTCATCATGCACGACTACCCTCCGCTGGTTTCCGGGGCCTTGCAGTTGCTCTTCAAGCACTTCAGTCAAAGACAAGAAGTCCTCCACACTTTTAAACAGGTAGCACATACAGTACAGCCCCTTTAAACATACACAAACAAATTACTTTTATTGGCTTAAAAGTGTGCCTAGACACCTCAAGGTAAAACATCAGTAGGTGAAGCACATCCATAGATGTGAAAAATGTGCTGACCATACAATCGACATTTTATTGCTCATTTGCATGCAGCAAATCACAGTTCCTGTGGCAGAAAATGAAACTCTTTCAAGTACTTGAAATACAAATGCTTTTGTAAAGATCAAAATTGTTGATGTCAGTCTGCTGCGTTTGTTCTCCTCAGGTCCAGCTTCTCATTTCAACTCAGGATGTGGACAACTACAAACACATAAAACGAGATCTGGATCTTCTGCGCACCATGGTGGAGAAGTCTGAGCTTTGGGTCATTAAAAAAAGCAGTTCTGGGGGAGATGGGAAGAAAGACAAGAAAGACAAAAAAGATAAAAAAGAGGCTGCGCCAGTGAGTCACGCATGTGGGGTTATGAATAACAGGATAATTAGGTGAAAGAAGCTTATTTTTATTTTCTTTTTCATGCAGGCACCTGCAGAGGAGGACTCCGATACAAAGAAGCAGAAGGTTGAAAAGAGCAATGAAAGCTACCAGAATGTCAAAGAGGTGATGTTTTCGTTCTTAGTGTATTTGTCTGTTGATAAATTATGTTTAAATGGGGTCTAAAAGTATGAGATGGTATAGTGACCCACTGTTCAAAAGTTTTTTTTTTTTTAATAAATCAATATTTTTTATTCAGCAAGATTGTGCTGTATTACACTGATCAGGGCCTCATTTACTAAATGAACGTACAACAAAAATTTGAGCGTATGGTCATTTCAATGCAAGCAGTAAGATCAGTTTCTTACTTCCTCTTTCTGGCCGGATTTCATTTCTCCATGTCATAATATTCAAATAATGATTGTTTTCTGAGTGTTTTAAACATCAATAGTAACTATAAAAAATATAAAATTACAATTAATTTTTAAGGGTCATGTGAAACTGAAGCTTAAGGTAATGACTGTTAAAAATTCTGTTTAAATTCATATTAAAATTGGACGTTATTTTAATTAGTAGTAATGTTTCACAATAATACTGTTTTTAGTATGTTTTTGATTAAATACCTGCCTTGGTGAAAGAACATAAAAAAACATTATTGACCTCAAACATTTGAACAGTACACGCATGCAGTTTCTATATTTTTTGTTGAGTGTACAGTATATATAAATGTGTATAGATGGATGGAAACTCGATAAATGGAGAAACCAGTATTTTTTGCAATAATGACATTTTTTCTTTAATTTGCAGATTTTAGAGCGTTTGAATAAAATGTGCAGTTCAGGTGTATTTAAGAAACAACAAAGGCTACTGAAGAACATGGGTGCCCACAAAGTTATGCTTGACCTGCTGCAGATCTCCTATGATAGGGTTTGTGGTCTTTTTAAAGCAGATACAATCTGTGGTTGGTGTGAATCGTGGTCTTGGCCTTGTCCCTCAATAAACACGTGATTTCCTCTCTTAACAGAATGACACCAAAATGCTGGAGATCATCAAGTACACACACCTGTTCTTACAGAAGTTCTGCACAGGGAATCTGGAGAACCAAAACCTCCTCCATAAACACCTCAACCTCTTTCTCACACCTGGGGTGAGTGCAAAGCATGGCGCTTAAAATAGTCTAAGATGCTTATCAGAGGCTTTAATTGTGTTCATCGTCTCTCTCAGCTCCTAGAGGCCGAAACAATGCAGCACATTTTCAGTAATAATTTCCAGCTCTGTTCGGAGATCAGCGAGTCTGTGCTGCATCACTTCATCCATTGCCTGGCCACACATGGCCGCCACATTCAGTACCTCAACTTTCTGCACACCATCATTAAAGCAGAGGGGAAATATGTGAAGAAATGTCAAGATATGATCATGACTGAGGTTTGTTACTGTGATCTAAATAAAGTAATCTTGAATTACTAAACAGCATGTGTTCATTTCAACAATTTGTAATCGGTTTATTTAATATTTAGTTAATATCTAGTTAATTGATGATGTGTTAGATAGCATCTTTTTTCCTCCATTAGCTTACAAGTGCGGGCGATGATGTGGTGGTCTTCTACAATGACGACACTTCGTTTGACACCATGGTGGAACTAATGACCCAGTCTCGGGAAGGGGTGAAGGATGACAGCCCTCTGCGGTACCATATCTCTCTGGTAGAGCTGTTGGCTGCATGTGCTGAGGGCAAAAACGTCTACACCGAGATCAAGTGCACATCTCTTCTGCCCCTGGAGGACATGGTGAAAGTAATCACACATGAAGACTGTATCACAGAGGTAATCAGATGATGGTAGATGTGAAATGAAAGCATTTATTCTTAAATAATTGGAAGGTTTTTTTTTTTTTTTTTACCACTTGTTTGTTACCAGAGCCCGTCAAATGATTAAATGATATTAACATTTATAGCATGAACATGTTTGGAGGTGAAAAGAACAGCCTATTGCATATGGTGTGTCTAAAACTTAAAAATGTCCTCTGTGCCACGCAGGTAAAAATTGCATATGTAAACTTTGTGAACCACTGCTATGTAGACACAGAAGTGGAGATGAAAGAGATCTACACCAGCAACCACATCTGGAAGCTTTTTGACAACTTCACTGTAGATATGGCTAGGGTGAGTCCGCTATTAACTAGATAAGATGTGTGTAAGAATGAGGAGTTTCATTAACGTGGATTTTTTGGAATTCCAGGTGTGTTTCAACCGTGAGAAACGCATGTCAGACCCTGTGCTGGAGAAATATGTGATTCAAGTGGTTTTAGACACTATAACTGCCTTCTTCAGCTCTCCCTTTTCAGAGAACAGCACTAGTACAGAGGTGAGGCATCAATAGTCATAATTGGTCTCTGCCACATCAGCCTTTATTCATTATGAATGCTACAGATTTTTTGATTAAAGTTTCTGTCATGAATTAATTAAAGAATTGATGCATTTTTTTGAAATTTAGTGAAATAAACTACTAAAATGTTAGAATTTTAGTCCAAGGAATTGCCCAAAAATCTTGATTCAACATGTTTCACATTTAATTAGAATATATTCCAGGTACATACACTTCAGTTTAAAAGTTTGCGGAAGATTATTTGTTCTTGAAAAAGTTAATTTATTATTTATTTATTATTAAAACAATAATATTGTGAAATATTATGACAGTTTGAAATAATGTGTTTTATATGCGAATATTTTATGATCATTAATCCATTGTCACATGATCCTTCAGAAATCTTTCTGATATGCTGATTACCGATGTTTAATAGCCTGGGCCCGCCCATACTTCCTTTGACGCTACATTCTTTTCGTGAGCAAAGTTACGTTGCGTCCGAAATCGCTTACTTCCCTACTATATAGTACGTGAAAAACAGTATGCGAGGCGAGTAGTATGTCCAAATTCATAGTATCCGAAATTCAGTAGGCGAGAAGTACC
>JAUCMU010000143.1:8942817-8960697 GCA_032275025.1 Enteromius treurensis
ACATCATTTGACCATTACTTTTGTGACATTATAGGGGAAGCTGAGCTTCCCTTGCAGTCTTAAAGAAATCGCCACTGTTATAGACATAGGTACTTTTAATCCATGGCTGAGATTTTACTTTAAGTACTAAATGAAATCGGGTGGAGATTCAGAAATAAAGAATCAGAAAACACTAGAAGCACACAAGCTGGTGTTCATTATAAAAACAAACTGTTTCCATTTGAAATTACTTTTCTGTTTGAATAAAAATGTTTGTCTCTCACAAGACATGCATCGTCTCTCATGAGTGCAACGGCATTGACATCATCACAGCCTTGATTCTGAATGACATCAGTCCTCTCTGTCGTTACCGTATGGAGCTGGTGCTGCAGCTCAAGGTGAGAAAACCGATATAAACACTATACTTTCAATATAAATAAATAATGTACATCATTTATAACAATGTGTGACTATTGTCAGGACAATGCCTCTAAGCTCTTGCTGGCTTTGATGGAGAGTCGTCATGACAGTGAGAATGCAGAGAGGATCCTGTTTAACCTTCGACCCCGAGAACTGGTCAGTTTTGCTGCGTCTTGTGTATTATGTATAACATTTAGTATTTTAACATTACTGAGTACTGTATTGTATATCATCAGGTGGAGGTGATAAAAAAGGCTTACCAACAAGAGGCTGAGAATGAGGAGGGAGAAGTTTCACCTTTAGAAGTTGGACACAACATCTACATCCTGGCATTACAGGTAGACCACTACATCATATACTTATGTATTTGTAGAATAATTTTTTTATTGACCCCAACTGAACTTTAAAAGGTGCTCAGGATTTTCTTTGAAAACAATGTTTACTCAATAGGATTATAATGAAATAAAACGCCAAGTGTAAACATGGCCTTAATATCTAATACCTGATATGTAGAGACAAGGTTTTTTATTAACAGACAAAACCACAATAATAAACCATATCAAGGTACAATAATCCAAACAAAATAATAAAAAAAAACATTTTAACAAAAATGTCAATAAACAACCAATGGATCACAACAATGAAAACATATGCATATTGCTGTTAATATTTTTAGTATTTTGCTTTTTTTTTTTTTCGCAGCTTGCCCGGCACAACAAAACGCTCCTCACACTGCTTAAACCACAAAAGAAGACAATAGAGGAAGAAGAGGAAAGCATCTCTTCTATGGTAACTTGTAAATTTTACTTTTAGGACTAGAAGCATATTTTCAGTATTTCCTAGAACATGCATACATCTTCTGTTTTTAAGTTTTCTCTTGCTTGTGTTTATTGTAGCTCACGTACAATAAACAGCAGGAGGAGCAACAGGAGGATCCATTAGAGTACTATGACCGTCAAACGGCTCAGATTGAGGTAATAATAAAAAAAAAGTTTCTTTTATTGTAATTTCTCTTATTAAAATGAATTTGTGATTATGAGAAGTTGTCCCATGTCACGTGCAGATTGTGCGGGAAGACCGTAGCATGGAGCAGATAGTGTATCCAGTTCACGCCATCTGTGAGTTCCTGACGGAGGAGTCAAAGGTCCGTGTGTTTACATCCACAGAGCAGGACGAGCAGGGCAGTAAGGTTACACACTTCTTCGATCAGACCTCTTTTCTGCACAATGAAATGGAATGGCAGAAAAAACTTCGAAGTAAGTATTAGGCCTAGGGTGTTGTGGCTTTGTGAATTCAAACTGTCTTTAACACAGGTTTATTGTTGATTTTTGTGTTTTAGGCATGCCGGTGCTATACTGGTTCTCTCGTCGAATGTCTCTCTGGGGCACCATATCGTTCAATCTGGCTGTGTTTATCAATCTTATCATCGCTTTATTCTACCCACATGACTCTGGTCATTCTGGTATGCTTATGTGTGCATTATCTGTTGGTAACTTTAGTATACATTTACCATCTATTTCAAAGCACACAAATATGGACAAACAGTCTCTTGTGTTTCCAGGTAGCATAGACACTTCGTTGCTGCTCATGCTGTTCTGGTGCTTCGCTGGACTGGCAGTTTTGGGCCTGTTATCAAAGCGCTATGGGTTCCAGTCCCTCACTGTCGCCATCACCCTGCGCTGCGTCTATCACTTCGGCATCGGGCCAACTCTCATCCTGCTGGGGGCGCTTAATGTAAGTCTTGCTTGCCAAAATACTATGTGTTTGCTTAAATAAAAACAAATGGATTTCATTTTGAATTTCTCTTTTTAACCAGCTGATCAATAAGATAGTGTTCGTGGTGAGCTTTGTGGGGAACAACGGCACCTTCATCATGGGCTATAAAGCCATGGTGATGGATGTAGAGTTCCTGTACCACCTGGCCTATGTGTTAACCAGCACACTGGGGCTTTTTGTCCACGAGCTCTTCTACAGCATATTGGTGGGTGTTAAAAACTTTATTGAACCGCTCTTACTATATACCCATTTAAATTATTTTTGTTTTCATAAAAAATCTATACATGTAATATCCTGAAAAAATTGCAGTTTACTCCAAGATAATGAGCTGTACAACTGTTTTTACCTTGATTTTACACTACATTTAACATTTTAATAATAAATTATTTTCTCTTGAGTACCAAATCATTTTTGAATCATTTTTGAAGGATCATGTGACACTGAAGATTAGCTTTGGCATCACAATAATTATTAGATTTTAAAATGAAAAAATTTTTTTTTAATAATTACACAATATTATTAATACGGGATATTAATAATATACTGTAGTACAAAACTGTAGCTTAAATGTTTACTTTTTTCTTCTATGTGATGTTTTAATCGTCAGTAATGTAAATATGCCACAAAACCTTTGCCAAGCACCAACTGCCATTCAAATTATTTTGGGTGAATAAATGAAATGGAGATATTGTACTCGCCAGTGCGAATATAATGTTTATTAAATGAATTGAGAAACTGTGACATGATTTTTTTTGACTGAAAGGCATAAATATTCTGCCAATCATTTCTCCTTCAGCTGTTTGATCTGATCTACCGCGAGGAGACGCTCTTTAATGTCATCAAGAGTGTGACACGTAACGGCCGCTCTATTCTTCTCACTGCTGTCTTGGCCATCATCCTGGTCTACCTGTTCTCCATCGTGGGCTTTCTCTTCCTCAGGAATGACTTCATTATGGAAGTTGACCGGCTTGCTAGCTTAGATACAGGTTAATTGCATACACCTCTTTTGATTTTGGTGCTGTGTCAAAAGTGCATCTGAATAGTTTTTTGCAGAAAGGATACAAATCCAGCTTTCATGATGAATTTGAATTTGTATTATTTATTGATGCTAAATGGTGTTTATAAGCAGGCACAGATAACTCTATGAGCAGCTGCAGTGCAGATGGAGTAGAGTGCACGGAGGAAACTGGTTTGGTTGCACCACCAGAAGGTGAGTTTAGCAGCAAAGAAAATTTTTTATATTATTGGATTGGCTTCAAAACTCAACTGTCAATGCTTTTCAAATGCTTTTGCAGAAGAAGAGGACAACACAGAGAGAGCATGTGACACTCTTCTAATGTGTATTGTTACGGTGCTGAATCATGGGCTGAGGAACGGAGGAGGTGTGGGAGATGTTCTGCGCAAACCCTCTAAAAATGTATGGAGACCCACAACCATATAGGAATATGCACATGTACGAATACAAAACCTGACCAGACTTATATAATGTTGTTCGATTTACAGGAGCCTTTGTTCCCTGCTCGTGTGGTGTACGACCTTCTCTTCTACTTCATTGTCATCATCATTGTTCTCAACTTGATTTTTGGTGTAATTATTGACACCTTTGCTGACCTGCGTAGTGAAAAACAAAAGAAAGAGGAGATACTGAAGACCACCTGTTTCATTTGTGGTACGAAATTACATTTAAATATAGTAGTGGCATATCTTTTGTGCACGTTCTTATGTACCACTTTTGCCGCTATTCCAACAACCAGTATTTGTAAATAATCTTCCTTTTAAAAGAGTTTACTGAAGAAATGCAAAGAAAGACTCAAGACAAACTAATGACATCATGACGTATTACTGCAGGAAGCCAAAAAATACCAAATAAAGCTCTTTAAATTGTATTATTACATTATGCATTATGAATTACATTTTAATATTACTTTTAACTAAATTGTCATTACAAAAGAATAACACATAACTGGCTCTTACAAATATATTTTTAAATGTTTATTCCTCTGATGAAAAGGCTGAATTTTTAGCATCATTCTATCCTTTTGATTTGCATTTATTATTATTATTATTATCAGTGTGGTGCTTAATAGTTTGTGTTAACTTTTTATAGATAGAAAGTAAATAATATAAATTAATAAAAGCCATTTATTTGAAATACATTATTTTTGTAACTACATCAATGCCTTTACTGTAACTGTTGATATATGTAATGCATCCTAACAGAATAAAAGTGTTTGTTTTTGTTACTGAGCCCTACAATTACCCTAGAATTGATCTGTATTTGTATTTCAACAGGTCTCGAGAGGGACAAGTTTGATAATAAGACTGTCTCATTTGAGGAACACATTAAATTTGAGCATAACATCTGGCACTACCTCTATTTCATTGTGCTGGTAAGGGAGAAAAATAAGACAGATTACACTGGCCCAGAGAGCTACGTGGCCCATATGATAAAGGTAAATTAATAAAAATGAAAAAATATTTTTTATATATACTTTGATACTTTGATTCAGTATTGTTGTCACCTTTTGTTAGAATAAGAACCTGGATTGGTTCCCACGCATGCAGGCCATGTCTCTGGTTGTAACTGATGGAGATGGAGAACAGAATGAGATGAGGAACCTGCAGGATCGCCTCACTTCCACCATGAAAGTGGTCACACAACTTACAAGCCAGTTAATAGAGCTCAAAGAACAGGTACATTTATCAGCACTGTTTGTCCACCACTTACAATGCTAGTTCATTCAAATGAAGAAATGTCTCAGATTTTACATTATAATATAACGGCTGTGTTTTTGTTTTATTTAGATGACCGAGCAGAGGAAGAGAAGGCAGAGGATGGGTTTTGTGGATGTTCAGGCTGGCTCAAACCCTGGAGTGCCTATGCCTCCTAGTGCTGCTGGAGGAAATGTTCAGGTCGTCAAGACCTAATTTTTCGAGCTAACCTTGCATTGACTTTATAGAAGCAATAATGTGATGCTGTGATGCTGGTGTACTTCCCATAGAGGAAAAGATGCATTCAAGGGATAGACTGATTGGATCTACACTCCCACAAAAGCACTACAGCCTAAACAGTCATTCTTTGAGGGGCCTTTGATTACCTGAATGGTGATTTGATATTTTTAAAGTATGTCATTTTATTTTATTTTAGGGTTTTTTAAAGCAATTTTTGGTTAAGATATTCAAAAGCTTCTTTTAAAAACTCTTGTTGGATGTATGGATTAATGTAGCATTACTGTAAGTAAAGCTGATGTGTTTTAGATAGATGATGAGTTATTGTAGGTTTGTGCAGTCGTTTGGTTTGTTTTAATGTGCACAGTCTGTACATGCTGTATTTATAGGGATAGGACAGTCATAATACACTGGCTTGATATGATTGTGAGATTATTGAAATATGAAGGGCAATATCATGACCAGTCAGTCTTATAACGAACTGGGAGATGCATGTCACAATATAAATGCTGTAATGTATAGATGTGTGTTTTAAAGTTCATACAGCTTTAATTTAAAACTCAGTGTGCCTAAAAATGAAAAAGAACATAACTTTTGCTCAGGATACTAACATGTTCCTTATTTATCTTGTCTTTCATAAAAAGTGAGGACATGCTTATTGTGATTTTAATAGACGTAATGCATGTATATCTACAGTATGTATGTGTCTATTTTATTATTTATTGCGCAACCAGGACGAAGTTGTAATTCAGTTGCATTTTTATGACCACAAAAAGAATGCTGGAACATATTTATGCTTTGTTAATAACAGCCAATGTGTAATTAATCAATACTAGTGACATCAAATGGTCATCAATTTGTTGTTGCTAATATATTGAAATAAAGTGCCTCTCCAACTTTACACAAAATACACAATAAAACATTTGATTATTTGACGTCTTGTATCATTAATTAAAAGACAGTAAACGAACGGTAGCAATAGAAATGTAATTAAATTGAAACACCAATTAATTTTTAGTATTTCCAAAACAAAAATTATATCTTCTAAATTAAACAAAGTAAACAGTCGCGTGAATGTCCATTGATTTGTGTCAGATTACGCCCCTCTGTCACGCACAGCTCACAGCAGTAAGGGTGTGAGGGAGTGACTGAACGGATCAATTTGTTTGAGCGTCGGCTACCGTTCAGAAGTTCGTCCTCAGTGCAGGTCAACAGGTAGGCTACTTTTTTTTTTCTCAGAATGTTACTGCAATATTTACATTTGAACAATGCGTATCAAATACATTTACAGCGAATAGGCTGTTAGCTAATACAAGTAAAACGTCACTCTGGAAATAGGAATTGCAGTAGTGTAAATTAGCTGCTTTATTCCAAGAGACACAAGTTCAGTCTCAGAAATAAGGCTAAAGTCGTTTGTCAAACTTCCTTCATTAGTTTAATAGAAACATATAAAGTGTTTCTTTTCTGAGCCTTTGTAGAAACTGATAAGGAAAGTTTTATAAACCTCAAACCACTTTAATAAAACCACATCTTGCTATACCACAAAGATACAGGAGTTTGTGTATGTATTACGTATTGTAATATATAATAAAATATTATATAGGCTAATATATTGTCACATTACAAGCCTATAATTGTTTGTTTGTTGTTATTATTATTGGATCAACAAAAGTGTCATCTTTAGACAACTGTAACCTAATATAAGTGGAATTACTTCGTTTACTCTTTAAAAAAATAAAAAATAAAATAAAAATTACAACGCAACGTTTTTGTTGGCCATTAATAATACTTTTACGTGTATACGTTTTATAAGGTTGATACTTTTAGGTACGTATAATCCAGCCTTTATCAGTGTTAGTGACGTCAGTGTTTTAACTTTGAGGACGGAGTGCTGAAGAAAGCAAGAGTCTGCGGGTTCTAGATAAAGCGCAGTGTCGGCCACACCCAGGTGCCCCGCGCCCTGAACCCCATTGCTCGAAATTTAGATTAGGGTCACTTTAGAGTCAAATACTGATTATATTTTGCCTAATGCATAATTAGGCAGGGCATCTTTCTAATAAACGCCTAACAATGTTGCTACATTATGGAAAAGTATTTTCTCATATTGTCTAATTTTCACCCCACTGACCATCTTTTTCGTTGTTTACAGCTGTTAAATCATGTCTGCTTTTCTGCATCACTGCCCCTTCTTGAAGTCCACTCCAGGCCCTTCTCTAAGGAATGTGACAGCGTACTTTGGATTGGCTGAACGATGTCCGATCATTATCCGCCAGATCTCTGTAAAAGCCACCCAGTCCATTGAGGAAAAAGGTAATGCGGTTATTTTTTATATCCATACTATATTACTGTAAGGTTTTACCAGGTCGGCTACAATATAAAATAAAAAGGCAATGTTTTATGATTAAAATCTTACTGACACCAAATATTGTAAGACAGTATTCCTCAGATTACCTTTTTTTTATATATATATGTTTATTGTGTGCAGGCCTCCTCCCTCATAAGGAGCCAAAGCGGCAGTTGGCAACCACAGCCACTCAGGTGGCCATCTCCATGTCCCAGACCTGTCCGTTTGTTTCCTCTAAGATTGGACTAGTTAAAGCCAGTCCACAAGTGCAGGAGGATGTCCAGCCCAATCTTGAGCATCAAGATAACTCTGGTAAAACGATACCTCTCAGTGTGATGGATTCATGGATGGTGGAACTTTAAAGTTTTTATATTGCTTGAGAAGCAGATATAATCTAGCTGACAGGCTGATGTGTTGCAGCAGATGTCTCTTTTTTACCACCACTGTATAATTAGTTCTCTGCTGAAGAGCCTCTTTTGTCTGAGCAGTGTATCTTGCAGGGGTTGGATGCATTTTACATAATAACACCCAGCTCAGAGGACATTCTCCTCTCTGCAATTTGCACCATTTAACTCCAATTTGAGAGACTCCTTAGCTGTGATTAGTAAGCAGATGATGACTCAGACTGCTGATGTAACAAAACCCAGTCTTTAGACAATCACATTACAGATGAAACGTCACAAAGCCGCATGTGTACTAGAAAATAACGTCTAAATGGAAAATTGTAGTTTTTGGGTTTTATAGCTATCACGGTTTGACAGTTAATGTGTGCAGCTTGTAATTGAAAGAAAATATAGGACTTATAGAACCAATGGCATTAAATACAAAACATTGATTTTTGCACGCTGAAAGCAAATTTTGTTTGTTTGATGAATTTCTAACTTATTCATGCCCTTTTTCTCTAGGCTTGATGAGTTCACTTTTCAGTGGCTTGCAAAGTCGTCAGTCCTCTGGCCCTACACACCTTCTTGAAGACAACTTTAGTGAGTTTTTCTTTAAGATTTACAGTAGTATAAACCATACACTCTCAAATACCAAATGCCAAACTGTCAGTGGGGCAGTAAAAATGACTAAACTATATATACTGTCTCTGCACTATATACTTTTAAAGTATTAATATGTACCTTCTAGTATATTATTATTATATTTACATATTTGCTATACCATTTAAGGTTAAATACGGTACAAAGAATTGTAACTTTTGCACCTTGGGGTAACATACCTACTGTTTCTGCAGAATTATGTACCCTGTGAGCATTGTACATCTATTTTTTTACTTAATTGATTAGATGGTCAAAAGGTGTCACTTCTGTGTGAACTGTTGGAATAATATGACATAATGAGGAATAATGGATGTTGAGTAAAATGTAGGTTATTATTGAATTGATCCTAGACTGATTTGTTTTTTTAATGTATTATACTGAAGTAGTGACTGTTCTTTTATTCCCGTCTTTCTTCCTCACTGATGATTTCCCATCTGCTTTTTAAATATTCAGCCAGACCCAGTTTTAGCTACGATGATTTCTTCACTCAGAAGATTGTGGAAAAGAAGAATGACCATACCTACCGTATCTTTAAGACGGTGAACCGTTTTGCAGAGGTTTTCCCTTTTGCTGAGGACTATTCCATCCCTGGTCGCTTGGGCTCCCAGGTGTCTGTATGGTGCAGTAATGATTACCTGGGCATGAGTCGCCATCCTCGTGTTGTCAAGGCCATAGGGTCAGTACATAAAGCAGACAATATATTAAATGTTTGCTATAATATGCTATTGTACATAGGGAAGAACAAATGAAGGTCCACCATAATACACTAATTTATAAGTCTTGTTGACATACTGTATGTGTAGTTCATAATATGATAAAACAGAATGCTTTTAAGTTTCTTATTGTTTGAATTCGGATCTAAATAGGTGCTAAAACAAACTAACTAAGTAATCAAAACCTTTTAATTTCTCTTAGAGATGCTTTGCAGAAGCATGGGGCAGGAGCGGGTGGCACCCGAAATATCTCTGGGACGAGTAACTATCATGTGGACCTGGAGAGTGAACTGGCCTGTCTTCACCAGAAAGATGGAGCACTGGTCTTTTCTTCCTGCTTTGTAGCCAATGATTCCACCCTCTTTACTTTGGCTAAAATGCTACCAGGTATCCAACGGAACTGTGTGACATGTCTGTGCTCAATGAATGTGTGAATTAATTCATTTAGTAAAAAAAACAAAAACAACAACTATACTGCTAATAAAAAATAAAAAAAACATTTGATCAAAAATCATTATAAAACAAAAAAATCATTGTAAAATGTTATCAGAATAATTGTTTTGTAATTTAAAAATATCACACTGCTTAATATATTTATTTGACATTTTTTTAAGACTCTTTAATGAATACAAAGAAAAAAAATAATGTTTTGTAATTATAAATGTCTTTTATTGTCACTTTTAACCAATTTAATGCATCCTCTTTTAATTTCTTTTTTTTTTTTTTACTCACTGACCCCAAATTGAACAGTAATGTATTTTCTGAACTAAAACATCTTCTCCTTGTAAAGGCTGTGAGATCTACTCAGACATGGGTAATCATGCCTCCATGATCCAGGGCATCAGGAACAGTGGGGCCAAACGCTTCATTTTCCGACACAATGATGCCAGTCATCTGGAGGAACTGCTCAGCCGTTCAGATCCACTCACTCCCAAAATCGTGGCTTTTGAAACTGTTCATTCAATGGATGGTGAGTAGAAGGGGCTATCACATAACTGACTCAAAAGAGATTTTTTCTTTATATTGTAAAAAGGACTTGGCACTTGCAACACCATGATCACCTTATTGGGTGCACTTTAAAAAAAAAAACATTTCCAGCCAAATACTACTTGCTTTATCTTCGCAACCACCCTTTTATCAGACACTTCTGCTTGTGGAATAAATTATTAATTGTCAACTGATAATAGTGCATTTCTAAAGTTTTAAACTAACATTTTTAAACTGAAACAATATCTTGTTTCTCAGGTGCAATTTGCCCTCTTGAAGAACTATGTGATGTAGCACATAAATATGGAGCTCTGACTTTTGTGGATGAGGTCCATGCTGTCGGACTGTATGGGGCCCACGGAGCAGGTGTAGGAGAGAGAGACAATGTCATGCACAAGATTGATATTGTCTCTGGAACTCTGGGTAAGTCAGATATGGTCGATCTCAAATGCAGGATCTTATCCTGTAATTTCACCTGTGTTGTTGCCTCTCAAGTTTGCTGATATTGTTTGAAATGTCTGTAGGTAAGGCATTTGGCTGTGTGGGTGGTTACATAGCCAGCACCGCCGCCCTGGTGGACACTGTGCGCTCCTACGCCGCCGGTTTCATCTTCACTACCTCTTTGCCTCCCATGGTGCTGGCGGGGGCTCTGGAATCGGTGCGTGTGCTGAAGAGCCCAGAGGGCCAAGTTTTGCGCAGAACCCATCAGAGAAACGTCAAACACATGAGACAGCTGCTGCTGGACGCTGGGCTGCCTGTGATCAACTGCCCTAGCCACATCATTCCCATTCAGGTCAGTGTCTGCACAAACCGTTACGTCCTTAATCGTATAGTTCACCCCAAAATTATTGTTATTAAATAATGAAATCCTTCGTCTGCACAGATATAAATGTTCACACCTTAAATCTGGTGTTTCAGGTTGGAAATGCAGCAAAAAACTCTCAGGTGTGTGATATTCTGTTGGAGAAACACAACATCTATGTGCAGGCCATAAATTACCCAACAGTGCCTCGTGGAGGAGAGCTATTGCGTTTGGCTCCTTCTCCTTTCCACAATCCAATTATGATGGACTACTTTGTGGGTGAGTGGTCATGCTATTAGCTAAACTCTATTTCTTTTCACTCTAAAGGTGAAGAGTTTCATTTCTGTACTGCCAGTGCAACAAAACAGAGCTGCAGTTTCATTTTCTGCATCAAATCTGACATCTGCCATTGTTGTGGGACTGCATCCAGATTTGAGAAAGTTAAGAAAATTTCAACTTCTTTTTTTTTAAATATTTTGTGTTGGACAGAGAAACTGTTGGAGGTATGGCAGGAGGTTGGACTACCGCTGAATGGACCCGCTATGGCCTCCTGCACCTTCTGTGATCGGCCTCTTTATTTTGACCTCATGAGTGAGTGGGAGAAGTCCTACTTTGGAAACATGGAGCCGAGATACATCACTGTGGCTGCACAGTGAGCCAGTATCAGCAGACCAAGATGAAGATCTGTTTTATCAGTTTAGATTGACTCTTAATCCACTTCCAATTCAGAATATTTTTATGGTAAGACAAATAGAGGGTGCTCAAAATGTCCTTAATTTAAAGCAGTTTGTGGCGAAATGTGATAAAATAGTGTTTCTGTGTTGTTTGCTGTGACTGTTAATGAAAAAAAGAGAATTTGTTTTCATATATTCGTATAAATGTACCACTAAATTTAGCTAAATTCTACATTAACTGTGTGTCCCCTCTGCATGATGACAAACCTGCACATGGGCACTTTTTGGTAGTTTTCCATAATTGGTAATATTGTATGTATATGTATGCATGCAAGAGCATATTTTGTAACAGCTTACACTGAAACTATGCCACATGCCGTCTTCCTGTTTTGGACTATTCACACTTAAATTGATGAATGTAAAAAAAAAAAAAAGATAAATATATATACTGAGTTACATTCAAATACCTCTGAGGATTTTTATTTTTTAAATTCAAAACACTAACAGTGTCTAAAATGTGTGAAATGTGTCTTGGCACATAAAAAGGTTTTGGATGGGCCCCTTTAATTTAAAACACCACACTGCCACCTGCCGGACCGTAACAGAAGTGCTGAGCTATGCGATTTTATAATAAAAAAACAAACAAACAAACAAAACCCCCACTAACAACAACTTTGTGCAAAAATGTATGCCTTTAGTGCAAATACATAGTCTACACAACTTTCAACATTTTTATTGTTCAAGGCATTGATGATACAAAACCCATTTTCTGCTTGCTCTTTAATAACTGGCCATGTTCTGTAAGAAATTAAAAAAAAACTATTAAACACAGTCCAAAATGCTACAAGATTAAGGTTAGTTTGCATGTTATTACAGATGTTTGCTATTATAAAACACTTACCTTGCTGATCCAGTCAATGTAGGCACTCACACGAGTGAAAACGGTGGGCTTCTTGTTATAATTGCAGCTGAGTCCTGAACCAAAGCTCACAATACCATGGACCTCCCAAGCGCCGTCGCTACCAGCACAGTTCAGAGGGCCACCAGAATCGCCCTGTGTTGTGAGACCAGGCAGTGTTCATTTCCATTTCCATTTTTTAAAATATATATTTTAAATGTCTTTTAAATTTTGTAAATGATTTGTTATTTCATATTCGCTTCATGTATTTATTTCTGTTTAAATATGACATCTAAGTTTAGTTTAACATTAACACCTTAAGGCTGGAATTTTTTAAACCACACATGTTTTAAACATTTCTTGTCGGGATTTAAGGCCATTTCACACTGAGAACGATGCGGAAAAAGTGAGCTTTGTATAATACTCCTTGTTTTCAAATTACTTGTATTACGGCTTAAAGTGTAGCCTATAATAAAACATGTTCTGTGTGAATGGCATCTTATTGTAGAATAAACCAGTTAAGGTTAATCGTAATCAGAGACTACAAATACTGATTGATGAAAAAGAAATAGTCCATAAGTCGTCAGTATCTCCTTACATTACATCCAGCAACAACACCATCTCCACCAGCGCAGACCATGCTTTGTGTGACTTGAGAGCCCCACCAGTCAGACTTAGAGCAGGTGGCGTGATCCACCACAGGCAGGAGAGCCTGCTGCAGGATATCAGCAAGGGGTCCATTGGCTAGTTATTGACAATAAAAAAAGGTAGGTCAAGAGGCCGAAAAAAAGTAGAAAATGTATCAACTGAGTTTAACAGCACAACTACATCCATAACCATCAACAGTACTTACTGTAAAGACGTCCCCAACCAGTGACATAGCAGGGAGCGTTGTGGGGCAGAACATTCCCATCAGCAGGCAGACAAGCTGGAGTGATATAGTCACTTGGAGTGATGGCACTCTCCAGTTTGATCAGGGCGATGTCGTTACTGTGGCCCAGACACAACATAAAAGTTATATTAATTGTACAAGACTTTCAAGAAATGCAATCTTTTTTGTTTGTGGGGAGACTTCTGGCTCCTGTACCGGATAGTGAAGGAATTCCAGCCCTCATGGACAATGATCTTTCCAGCGGCGACGGCCAAAGATCCGTTCTCCTCCTTCTTCAGGTTATGTTTTCCCAGATACACCCTGTATGTTCTGCTACTGCTGCAGGGTCACGAGAGGAGGACAGAACGTTCAGAAACACTCACAAATACTATCAAATGGTATTTAACATCATGTTTTGATGTTTTCATTTCTAACCAGGTCTGCGTTTAAGTTCCTCAGACTAACCTGATGCAGTGAGCAGCTGTCAGAACCCACTCATTGGAAATAAGGCTTCCACCGCAAGTGTGGTACCAGCTGCTGCCACTTTTGTACTGAAGAGAGATCTGAGAGAAGAACAGAACAGGGGTCAGTTGTCTTTCTTTTGTCCTTTTGTTTATAATCCAGCAAGTATCACGTCTGTATTGCATTGCATTAGGCTATATATTTAGCCAAGAAATAAAACAGTAAGAATGACAAGTTTTGAATGTAAAACTATGCATTTAAATATCTTCTTACTAAAACATTATAGACAATGTACAACTGATGTTTATTTGTATTTTGATAAAAAACAATAAATATATTTATTATAATACTGTTTTTATGAGCTCATTAGGATTAGCAGGACAGTATGTTTTAGTAAAAGTGATGGATTGTGCATGTACCTGCCAGGGCCAGCTGTTTGGTCGGACATCCACACCCCCCACAACCCTCGATATAATAGGAGGGAAGGTGGGAAGCCCACATCCGTAAGCTGTGGTGAAACATAAAACATTTCAAAAAGTAATATAATTGTTTAAAAATGTTATTTCCAGACTTTAAAAACTAGTTAGTCCTACAATATATTATTAGTCTTTGAAGGCTTCTTACCTCCAACAAACAGAACAGCCAGGACCACAAACTTCATCATGGTTGTATCTTCAACGTTGTCTCTCTCTTTGGGGGTTTATATACTGGCCAGTTCACTTTCAGTGTAATGTATGACCGCGGTTAAGCAATTGTTTGGAATGAATGTCCTTGACTGCTTAAGGAAAAACAAATAAAATAGTCGCCTTGGTGGTTCTTTGGGTACACTTTGACTTTGATAATTCATACGCTATAATCTAATCATTTTAAAGGAAGTTTTACCCATTTATTAAGACGTTGAACATTTGGTGTGTTCTCACATTTACTTTAATTTTAAAGAAAAAAAACCCCAATTTATTATTTTTTTCCATTTAATGAGGACCATAATAAAAAGGCATTTAATTTTTTAAATATATATTTTTTAATAAATGTCAAATCTTAATAGCCCACTTTGCTAAAACTGTCAGATGTATTGAAATACAATATTTTGTGCATGGCTTTGTGCATGCAAGGTGTTATTGTTCATATCAGCATGTCATCTGCGCGTTTCACAGGCTGCATTTAACCATCTGGTCACTAATGCAACTTTGGTTATTTATCTATTTATTTATTAGTACATTTATTTTATTTAGTATTTATTTATTAAGTACAAAGGTAGATTGCTCCATGAAGTATGAAACTATGAAACTAGTATTTTTGACTTTGGCTATTGCTGTTTAGTTAAATGTTAGCAGAGATTCCTCTTCATTGTTTATTAATGTTGTTAAATGCAGATTTAAATACATATATGTGCCTAAATGTGTAAGCGGTTTTAATGTATCCTTGTTTATAATCTGTAGTCTTTGTTCCTAACATATGTGTTTAGATTTTGATAGTTATGGTAAGTGCCTGAGTGCACCTTTAATCTGTTAAAGCAGTATTTACAATAATAGCTACGTTTCTAAAATCTGACTTGGTATATAAAGCTGTATTGAGAAACATAAAAAAAAAAAGTGACCCCTCTTTAAATAAAGCACCACACTGCCACCCACTGGGCTGTATTTGAAATTTCATTGAGCTAAGAGACCTCACAACCAAATGATGACGACATGTTCAAAGAAATAGATCATACAAGACATGCAAGCATTTGAATTTATTTATAATGCTAACCTTCCTGCTGTACAACTAGGTACAACTTCTCCGATAATTAATAATAGATAATAAATAATTAAAACACTTATGAAACATTTAGAAAAAAAAATCAGTGTTTGCCGACTGATCAGTTCTGTCAATATCATCACACCCCATTCATATCGCAAATATCTCCTTACAGTAGCCTACATCTAGCAACAACACCATCTCCACCAGCGCAGACCATGTTTTGTGTGACCTTAGAGCCCCACCAGTCGGACCTAGAGCAGGTGGCATAATCCACCACAGGGAGCAGAGCCTGAACTTAAACAAGACAATGAAATACTGTATAAGCTGTAGTTTTTACTGATTAATCTATATCTTTTGTGAGTGTGTGTGTGTGTGTGTAGTTGTGCCCTGTTTTGGATTATCTTCTTGTACTGCGTTATCCTAATTGTTTCCTGCTATATATATATATATATAT
The DNA here is from genome assembly GCA_032275025.1 of Enteromius treurensis. Taxonomy (NCBI): domain Eukaryota; kingdom Metazoa; phylum Chordata; class Actinopteri; order Cypriniformes; family Cyprinidae; genus Enteromius; species Enteromius treurensis. The sequence goes on from JAUCMU010000143.1 coordinate 8,958,930, forward strand.
ATATAAAAACGTGATTGTGGATGGGTTACTGTTATTGTCATGTTCTGCCTTTCCCATGACACATGCAAAATAGACAGAGTTTATGCTTTTCAGCTGGATATGTGAGTGGCACACACCTGAAGTCTCTCAGATAAACACACTCAGCTATAGTGTTCTTCAGCTATACCTTCGCTGTAACAAGCCTATTGCTTAATTAATATGAATGAATTAATTAATATTTAATTAATTGTTACATATATTTACACACACACACACACACACACACACACACACACACACACACACACACATATATATATACATACAAAACTGTGCTGTAATATTGTATCCTCTTCATCTGTCAAAATTGATGAATTCTCTTGGCCACCGTACCATATATCGTTAGAATTCCATGCGGGATGGATCTCTTGCATATACAGGTTATGTTTTCCCAGATACACTCTTTAACTCCTGGAACTGCTGTAAAGAACAAAACAATTCAGAAACACTTAAGAGTATCAACAATTTATTTAAAAACATATTGTAGTGGCACCGCTGTGTAGTATTGATATCAACTGTTAACATATTTCATATACAGTGATTATTATGCAAGTTGATAATCCTGTTATTCCTTAATAACTACTATTACTTTTGTATTTAAGCATTTGTAAGTGATATATAATAAGTCTGGTATTGAAAAACTCCTTATAATCAGGTGTGCATCATTATTAAGCAGGTTTTCTTTAATGAGGCAAAAAGAGATTAACCTCAGACTGAAAAGTCAAAAATCATTAAATGAACATGAGAAGGGTGCAATACTAATGCAATATGCAAAGATAAGGCATGACCATTAGACAGCAAAATGCTCACTGGGTCAGAAGGGTCAGAAAAAGTTTTTCTTTGGAATCTGTCAATAAGTAAAATTTTAGTCCTTCTCAGATAGGTCTGTCTTGCAGAGATGGAGTAAAAATGTACTTCCAAAACTTACTGCCAGTTTCTGGAAGATAAGTTCTTCAAACAGAGGTAAAAGGAGATGTGGTGGTCCTTCAAGAGTCACTTTTACCTTATCTGTCTATAAAGCAAATATAAAATTAGTCTTCTATTTCACAACACTTAAGCATCTAATTTTATCTGTAAAAGAAAACCTGCCTTATATGGGTTGTGTCAGAGTTTATGTTTAGTTTCTTTGTGTTTTGCTCCCCATGTGTCCGCCCTTGCCCATATTTGGTATTTCCTGTGTCTATGAGATTATTGGTTGATTTACTCCTTAGTTCTGTCCTCGTTAGAATGTGTATTTAAGCGTCCGTGTTTCAACCCTCTATGTCAGTCTTTACGTGTCAACCCATGTGTGTTCAGTTCGACGTCTGAGATTATCATTAAAAGAAGTAGTGTTTGTAAGATCTCTGCCTCGTGTTATTTTTCAACCACAGCCAGCGTGACAGGTAAAAATAATGTATACGTTTTGCAAATAACGCATTTCGAGAGGAATCCTCATCTCGCTTCAAGCAGGCTTTCGTGCAGGATCTCGCCCCCAGTCAAGCTGCCTAAAACGCCGATTGTTCATCCGAGCTCGATCAAAGAGGATTTAGCCACTCTCCTAGCCTCAGCCAGCCTTCAGCCAGTCTGCCTGAATTCCCATGGGAGTCCGCGGCTTGCGTGCCCTCAGATCTCTTTTTACTCTCCATCCGCCAAAGCAAACCCACAGAAAAGATTCCACATTACTCACCACTCGCCGGCCCTCCGCCATTTTCCTCAGCCCGAAAGCAAAACAAAGCCCAGCGTTGCCATT
>JAUCMU010000143.1:8960797-8985093 GCA_032275025.1 Enteromius treurensis
AAAGAAAACTAAAATAACATAATTTACTCAACTATTCTTCTCCCTCGCATTACAGTGCATCTTCCGCCATCTCAGAGAGTATCACAACACATACGCATGCTTTCCCCTAAGCGTAAACAACGTTTATTATGTAAAATACATTCTTAACTTAAAGTAATCTCCAAAATGGCAAAACACAAGTCACAACCTTGTTTTTTTCATTGTAGATTTCTCCAGGTCAGTTTTGAAATTGCTACTATTACTTTCAACCAGGGTTGAGAACCTTTTATTTCCTTTTAAGAGTATTTTGACCTGTAAAGCTTCCCTAGATGATTTCTGCTTGCTTTGCTGCATTACAGCTACAGTATTTAATCTTTGTGCAGTGTATTTTGAACTCTCCTAACACCTGTGTAATCTCTGGGGATTACACTCCTGTTGGTTCAGATTATTTAAGAGCTTTTCTATTGTTGGTTTAATATAGATTCAGCAAATTGCAACTAAAAGAGAGAAATGGAGGCAGCGAAGGGGCTTGATGAATAACTGCGGTACTGCTACTGACAGCAGACATCAGAGCTTTGTTTGCACTCCTATTGATGCATGTTTGTGTGTGCGTCACGCTTGCTGCTTCCAATGCTGAGACGAAAAGCTGTAGTTGCTGTTATCATTCAAAGGCCTACACTGGAGTATGTTTATTAGGGTTGCCAATCGATTACAAATTCAATCCAATTTTAGTTGAATTAATGACATGAAGTGGCCATTAATTAATTAATCAAATGAATCACATAGTTGTAATTGAGAGAAAGCCAACAGATTAAGATAAATATATTATTATTATTATTGTGATGGATAAAGCATAGACTTACAAAAAAAAAGAAGTAGATATGAAAAAAAGAAAACTTCTTCTATCATTGAGCATAGTCTAATGAAATCTGACACATAGGTCTTTTTATAAGACTAACTACTCAGTCTACAACTAGTAAGAAAAGTGTAGTTCTACCAAACATACTTTATCTTGAATGTAAAAGTATACAGTATATTTGTTGACAGCGTCTGAAATGTAAATAATTTATCTATGGTTTATATACAAACTTTATATTTTTATATTACCAAATACACAAATGTTGACAGATCCTAATTTATGAATATTCATGAGATTGGTTGAGATTGTATTTATGGCTAATGAGAGTGTCGTTTAGTCCACGACACTCTGTTTAACATAATTCATTAATTTAATTTACTTAAATTACTACATTTAATTCATTTTTGTAATGTTTCTGTGATCTTTTAACTATTATTTACGTAATTTTTATTTTGTTTTGACATGGGACGAAATAAGAGCTTCCTCATGCTGTGACGAAAAAATAATTAAATATTCTAAAAACACAACATAAATATAAATAATACATGACTCCAAAATCATGCAAAATGCATGTGAATACTTTTTATACGTTTTATAAAACACTTTATGTATTTTGCATATTGCGCAATGACATATTAGCTGCACATGTCAGATGCTTTCGATATGTCGGTATGCCGTATGTTTCAGCATTTATCCAGTACAGAAGTAAAAAAAAAAGGGTCTGTTTCAAATGTTACATACTAAACAATCAGACCATACTGACTTGCCAGAATTAATTTGATGTTAATTAATAGAGAATGTAAGTGTACTCATATTGATTTAGTAACTTAAATTGCCTCGATGGCAGGAAAATGCCTTGTTTTTGTGTGTTGTTGTCTTCAATACCTTGTTATTTGTAAGTCAGCAACTGTGTGGACATTCTGCTGCTGTAATCTACACAATCTAGCCAAACACACTCCTTTGTTCAGCTTTGCATCTGTCAGGCGGCCAGAAATTCATTCAGAGAAGTGTTTAGTTTGCAAATGTACGTTGGTGTGATTATTTATTGACATTTTCCCCTCAGTTTCCAAAGCTCATTTCACTGCTCAGATCAACAATCTCCTGCATCTGATCAATCCACTTCCTCGGTCAGCCACAAGCACTTTTGATCTCACTGTACATACAGGTTACAGAAAGGCAGATAGAAAGAAAGCAAGGTTGAGGATGATGTAGATACAGATGAATGTAAGTTATGTTTTTTTGTGGTCTGAAGGCTCTAGTCTTCCTGTCCTCCACAACAGTTTACAAGCAGCAGATTCACAGGCTCCAATTGTTTAAAAGCCACCGCAGGCCCGCACATCCCCATTTTTCCTTCATGTTCACTGAATCATTCTGGCCCTGCGTGGACTCAGGGGAAGGCAGATCAGAGAAATCCTCTCTCTCTGCAGCCACCTTGTCCTGATTAAAAGGAAATGGGGGCACGTTTGCTATCTCGGCTCGATGAAGGAGCAGACCTCTTCTCCTGCCGGTTTTTCATTCGCTATTATCAGCAAACGGTTTCGTTTTCCCTTTACCACCATGCTCTGTCTCCCTTTATTTTCTCATTTCCATCACCAAGAAGCTCTTTCTCCCTACAGCCCACACACAAAGCCTCGAAACGCATGATGATACATTTAGATGTGACGTAATCTATAAGGTGTAGGAGATTCTTGCATTTAAAAATGTATCTTATCCACGAAATTGAAAGACTAGGATTGTAATACTTTATAATAAACGTTACTTTAACAGTCATACAATGCATAATTATGTTAATCAATGCATATTCAAATAAGTCAGGCAATAGTTCACCCAATAATGAAATTTTGCTGAAAATGTACTCACCTTAAAGCAATAGTTCACCCAAAAATGAAAATTCTGTCATTATTTACTCACCCTCAAGTAGTTCCAAAGCTGTATGAATTTCTTTGTTCTCCCAAACATAAAGGAAGATATTTTACATAAAGTTTGTAACAAGGCTGTTTTGGTCATCATTGACTTTCATAGTAGGAAAAAATATACTATAGAAGTCAAAAGTGACCCAAAATAGCCTGGTTACAAACTTTTTTCTAAATATCTTCCTTTGTGTTCAGCAGAACAAACAAAAATCACACAGGTTTGAAACTTCTCTAAGGTGAGTTATTCCTTTAAGGCAATCCATGCGCAGGGGGGTGGCCTGATGGCTAGAGCCACTGCCCCTTTGCCCTCTTTGGCTGAGGTGCCCCCTCTCACCAAACCCTCCCCTGCTTTCAGCCCAGTTCAAAGTGTCATCCCTCTGCCAGCATCCCAATGTGCATACTATCCATCTTAAAATTCTATGTGATATTAGTAAATTTCAATACACATAGGGTGGATAGTTATGCACTTTGGGACGCGGTTATTGATTCTGCAAATCCGCTGTTTTTCCAACACTCTGTGGCATCACTCACAATCTGTGTGCCCTGCCCGCTCTCTGGAGACGACAGTTCTTTCCGAAGAATGATGCATTAACAGTCAGTGGTTGATCTTCTGAATCAGTAATAATTCTGTCAGTAATGTGGCTGCCCACTGCTCCGGGTGTGTGTGTTCACTACCGTGTGTGTGCACGTGGATGGGTAAAATGCATAGCACAAATGGGTCTCCATACTTGGCCACATGTCACTTCACTTTCACATTTTACTTCACTTTCAAATTATTGTACCCAATCAGATCTAATATTAATAACACCAAAGTATTTGATTAAAAGCATATTAATAGGCCTAGTTAAAGGGTAATATAAATGTTCTAAATGAGCTGTTTATTGTGTATACATTCTGCAAATAACGCATTTCGAGAGGAATCGCGAAAAGATTAATCCCACACAGCTGGCGGCTAATCAGCTCAGCCCGAGGCCGCGGGGCCTACTAGAGGCCGAAAAGCTTCAAGATCGGCCGGCTCGCCAGCAAAGCGAGCCCGGCAAACCTCTCCACCACCAGCCAGACAACCACCACCATCCCCGGCTTCTTCTTATACCTCCGCAAGATCCTCCACTGACAAATGGACAATCATTACACTACGCCAAACTCTCTCCGCGGCGAAAATCCCATTCTCACGAAAAGCTAACAAACAGGACCTCCTCAGACTCGCAAACACCCATCTGCCCAACGTCTCACCACCAGCCGAAACTCCGCTAAAGAAAAAACAAAAAAGCGCCACTTACCTTCCACCAGCCACGCCATCAGCTCCACGCCGATCCAGCCGCCACACTCCATCCGCCAGCCTCGGACGCGCTCCGGCTACAGACCCAGCCCCTCCCCCTCCTCAAAGAAGCCGCAGCCAATTCTCCGGACCTTCCTCAAGCAATCCAATTCCCGAAAACCAACCCAGCCCAGTCACTCAAGCTCAACTCCACCAAGCCATCGCAGACTATTTTTCCAACTGGCCAGCTGCTCCTCAAAACACTCTCCATAATGACGATCCCATTTCCCAAGACATCCATCAAAACACTAACAATAATTTTTCTTTTTCTGTTTTTCCAGGCTCTGATCAACCCGGGCCCTCCCGCACATCCAACCCGCTCCAGTCTTCTCCCCACCCATATTTTCCCTCCTTCCCTTCTACTTCCACTGCTTCTAACCCTGTAATCCCTCCCCCTTCTCGTCCCCGCCCTCCTTTCACTCTAGCCTCTGCCATAGACCTGCCAGTTCCCACCAACGCCCTCTCCTCTGAACCCGCCTTGGTATCCTCCCACCTCCGTCATCAAATTCTGGCAGGTAAAGATATCGATCTTTTCACTCTCCTGTCCCCTTTTTCTCCTTCCCCCGCAGATCGCCAGGTGGACTACGACAGCTTTACCCTCACACTAAAAACTCCCAACACTACCCAGTCACGCCCCCTCACTTTTCCCGAATTCTCCACTGCCTTTCTCCGCTACACTGACATTATTTGTTCCGTCTATCCCCATAGGAGGCGTGAGCTCAATGATTACCTCGCCATCGTGTCGGAGCTCGCGGCCTCCTATGGGGGCACCCACTTTTACACCTATCACCGCATGTTTTCCGCCAAAGCTGCCGTCAGGGTGTCTCAGTGGAACCAGCGCATCCACTGGGGCGCCCTCGACTTAGATCTTCACCAACGCATTTTCACTGGCTGTCGTAGTTTCACCTGCGCGATCTGCAGGTCCATTTCCCACTCCTCTTCCTCCTGCCCCTTCACTACTTCTCCTCCTCCTCCCCCTCCCAACCAACCTCCCACCACCAAACCCAAATCCTCCAATTACGTTCCCAAAATTCCCTCTCTCTTTCACCAACCCATTCCCCGCCCTTCCTCCCTGGCCAACATCTGTTTAGGCTTCAACGCCAACAAATGCTCACGAGACCGCTGTAAATATCTTCACATCTGTTCCTTTTGCGGGGGGGCCCACGCCAAAACAATCTGTTCCTCTTTCAATAAACAAAACAAAAAGTATTTATCGACTCCTGTGAATATTTTGCATTTAAAGAACGAATTGTCTTTTTACCCTGATCCTAACTTTTCACTCTTTCTGTCATCAGGTTTAACAAACGGTTTTCACCCAGGAGTCAGTGCCCTTCCAACCCAGTCACTAATCTGCCCCAATCTCTTATCCGCCACCACAGACCCCAGCTCAGTGGACGCTCTCATCAAAAAAGAGCTAGATTCCACTTTCATGATCGGCCCTTTTCCCGCCCCCCCCTTCAGCATTTTCCGAGTCAGCCCCATTGGCGTGGCAACGAGAAAATACTCCGGAAAGAAAAGATTAATTATCGATCTTTCCTCCCCCCACAATTCACCCATACCCAGCATTAACAGCCTCATTCCCCTAGAGGAATTTTCCCTCACCTACCACAACGTTGACCAAGCCATAGAACTAATCAAAAAAGTCGGAAAAGGAGCTTGGATGGCCAAAGTAGACATCACCTCAGCCTTTAAAGTCATGCCCATACACCCTTACTTCTGGCAACTCTTTGGCATTCAATGGCAAAACCAAAACCAAAACCGCCTCATCCACCTCCTAGACGATTTTCTAGTCATTTCCCCCTCAAACGCCCCACCCGCAGCCGACCTATCCACCGTCCTCAAAGTCTTCAACCACCTAGGGATCCCAATCGCCCAAGAAAAAACTTTGGGCCCTAGTACATGCATTGAATTTCTGGGCATCAATCTTGACTCTTAAGAAATTCGAAGCTTCCCTCCCCAAAGAAAAACCTGACAGTATCACCCTCATTGCTTCCAACCTCCTGAACCATCCATCTTGCTCAAAGCGAGAACTCCTCTCCATCCTTGGCCACCTTAATTTCGCCATGCACATCATTCCCCAAGGCAGACCATTCATTTCCTACCTACTAAACCTAGCCTCTTCAGTTCCTTCCCTTGAAGAACAAATCACCCTCTCAGACCCTTGCCTCCAAGAATTACAGCTCTGGGTCTCATTTCTGTCCCAATGGAACGGCCACTCATTTTTCTATAAAGATTGCCTTTCCAACCCCATCGACATCCAGCTATTCACCGATGCTGCCCCTTCCATTGGTTTTGGAGGCTTCTATCGCAACCATTGGTTCGCCTGCACTTGGCCTTCCGAACTAACCGAAACTCCACCCCACCTATCCTCCTCCGCACTATACGAGCTCTACCCCATCGTAGTAGCCACTTCCCTCTGGGGCCATGAGTGGTCCACCTTATGCATATTCGTCCACTGCGATAACGAGGCCACAGTACACTGCATAAATAAACACAGTTCCCACTCCCCCGCCATCATGCCCCTTCTCAGACGCCTTGTCTGGATTTCTACCTCAGAACAATTCATCCTCACTGCTAAACATATTCCAGGGAAGGATAACATAATTGCTGACGCTCTGTCTTGTTTTATGTTTCAGAAATTCAGGACGCTAGCACCAGAAGCCGACTCCCAGCCCACCCTGGTTCCTCCCCATTCTCAACTCAACCCCTAAACCACCCTCTAAGAACCTTATTTGAGTAATCCATCAATTTCATGCTCTTAGCACTGGCACACAGAACTCTCCAATCGTACCTCACAGCTTAGAGAGCTTTCAAATCCTTCCACCTCAGCTTCAACCTTCCCTTCCCAGATTTCTCCCTACTCTCCATTACCTCATTTATTTCTCACTTAAATTCCATTAAAGGCTACCTCAGCGGTATCCAATTTTTCCATAAGTTGATATACGGCTCAAATGCCCCCAACATCTCTAACGCCCAAACCCAAGTACTCCTCAAGGGCATACAGAGAGAAAACCCGTCCAGGCCAGACCAAAGGCTACCTACCACCCTGGAGATCTTAACCCTCTGTATCTCCACCCTCAGCCAAAACTACAGCTCCCCCCTCATCAACCGCACTCTAGATGCCATGTTCACCTTAGCCTTCTTCGGCTTCCTAAGGTGTTCTGAATTCACTGTGAATTCCCCATTTAACCCATCCATCCACCCCACCATCGCCGACCTCTCTATCATCGATCACGAAACTATGTCTTTCTTCATTAATAACATAGTAAAATGGATCAACTCAATAGAGGTCACCAAGTATACATTTGTAAACTACTATGCCCCTCCCAGCCATACCAAACCTGTGCAGCCCTCCAAAGAAATGCCACAGCACACCATTACTGACCCACTGCCAAACCCGTCATGCTGGAGGATGTTGCACGCAGCAGAACATTCAACAAGGCGTCTCCAGACTCTGTCACGTCTGTCACATGTGCTCAATGGCGAATTTGCCAATCTTGGTGTTCTCTGGCAAATGCCAAACATTCTGCACGGTGTTGGGCTGTGAGCACAACCCCCATCTGTGGACGTCGGGCCCTCATACTACCCTCATGGAGTCTGTTTCTGACCGTTTGAGCAGACACCATGCATATTTGCTTTCTTTCTTTCTTTCTTTCTTTCAGAAAAACTTTGTCCTAACCCACCAGGCAAGACTAACCTAATGCAGTGTCAGCAATCAAAACACACTCATCGGAAATGAGGGTGCCACTGCACAAGTGGTACCAGCTTCCACTGTACATATACTGGTGGGAGATATGGGTGGTAAAATAACAGGAATTAGATATTTCAATTCAGTTTGTTTGCAGGTGGGTTGATATTAGTTTTAAATTAATGTAACTGAAATAATGATATACTGTATGTACCGTACCTGCCAGGGCCAGCTTTGTAGACGTGCATCCATACCCCCATATACCTTTGATAGGATAGGAGGGTAGGTGGTAAATAAAGTAAAGTAAATAAAGTTTATATATATATATATATATATATATATATATATATATATATATACACATACATACATACACACACACACACACACAAATTATATAAAAAAAAATATATATTTAGGATTTGATTAATTATGATTAATCATTTGACAGCAATTATATATAACTATATATATATATATATATATATACATGTCCTTATGCAAATGTGTGTCCTCATAAACCACATAAACATGCACACACACACACACACACACACACATTGTGGTCTCCCTCATATAGTGGTATTACTCTCCCACAGTGTTAAGTTTGTTTTAATAACAGTAAATACAAGAATAGAATACTGAAGAATTATTATAACCCTTAATAATAATAATAAAAATGCTCATTGAGTGTTTTTTTTTTACATTTCTGTATTAAAATGAAGTTTAGTGTTTTTGGAGGGGTAATTAATCCAAAAACATCAGGCTGATACTGTCCTGATATAGTGGAAAAAATGAAAGAAAAAAATGAATTGTTCATAACATTTATAAAATATATTGTAAGTCATTACTCATGAGACATATGAAGAAAAAAAAATCTCATATTAAAACGAATAAGAAAATTTTACTTTTCTTAATCATTCTTAAAAATATTAACCAGACTATTTTATCAGTCCTTAAGACTTCTTACCTCCAACAACCAGAACTGCCATAAGAAAAGACTTCACCATGTTTATATACAAGCCAATTCACTCTCAGTTCATCTTTTGGAACGAATAATTGCTTTAGAAAAAAAGTCGGAAAAAGTAGCTCTCTGTAAAAAGTAGCACATTGACCCTAATATTTCACAGGGTGGAATCTAATCAAAATAATGTTCTCATACTGTAGCTGGACTGCAAGAATCATCTTTTTATAGCTTTTTTTTTTCTTCATTTAATTTTCATGTATACTTCAGGTTAATATCTTCAGTTCAACCCAAAATACATGACACTTTATATTTTTAGTGCGTTCACAAATTTATTTTAATCCTGAAACTTCGCAACAACATCAACAGCAAATATGCAGTGTTTTGTGAAGCACAAAAAGCCATCTGGCTTTGGCAAGAGATTACTCTTCATATCATCATGTCATCTGTGCATTTCACAGGCTGCATATATTATACCTGTAAGATTAGCTGATATTTTTGGATGTTTATCTACAAGGCTAAATGATACTGGGAAAGCTATCGGTGCTTTGCAACAGGAAATGTAACCTGTCTTGCTGTCAGGGCCAGGTTAGTTATATAAACGGGTATTTGCCTGTAACCACTGCAATCAGGCATCATGAAATTTGTGATCTTGGCTCTGTTCATTGCTGGCGGTAAGAACATATGTTTACTTCAAACTCTAAGAAGAGTCATTTTCTTATACTATGGCTCCTAAGATGCGAAATAAGCAGCAATATCTTTCACATTTCATCTAGAAATGCATTGCAGCTAATGAACCTGAGCAGACATATAATTTATCATTGTGTGTTGTCTTGGAACAGCCTACGGTTGTGGGCAGCCCACCTATAAACCTGTCGCCTCAAGGGTGGTGGGTGGAACTGATGTTAAACCAAATAGCTGGCCGTGGCAGGTATTATGAATATTGCACTGCAAAAAAATATTTCAACTGTATTACTATATACTTCATAAGGAGAATCAGTTCAACGCTCTCTATCTTCTCAATTTCAGGTGTCTCTCCAGTACCAGAGCGGCTCCAGCTTTTACCACACTTGTGGAGGCACCCTGATCGATAAGCAGTGGGTTTTGACTGCTGCTCATTGCATTGGGTAAGGTCAAGCATTAAAAGAATGCAATGAATGTTTCCATGACTTGAACTACATTACGAGATGGACTAAGACTATGTCTTAAACTTCTGCCAAGCAGCAGCCGCACTTACAGAGTTTACCTGGGCAAGCACAACCTGGCACTCAGCAGTGAGTCTGGCTCTCTCGCCATCTCTCCTTCCAGGATTATTGTGCATGAGAACTGGGATTCCTACAATATCCGGTTGGTTCTCATCTTATTGTAATGTAGGGGAATAAAAAGTCTAATCTGAGAGTGTGTTATTGATATATTTGTGTGTTTTCCAGCAATGACATTGCTCTGATCAAGTTGTCGAGTCCAGTGACTATCTCTGACAAGATTTCACCTGCTTGCCTGCCTGATTCCGGCAGTATTCTGCCTCACTACTTCTCCTGTTACGTCACTGGCTGGGGACGCCTCTGGAGTAGGTGCCTTTCCGCTGCTATTTTCTCAGTTTTCTTAGCTATTTTTTTTTCTTAAAGCGGTCTGTTTCGTCTTTTTTTCTCTCCTCAGCCAATGGCCCCATTGCTGATATCCTGCAGCAGGCTCTGCTCCCCATTGTGGACTATAATACCTGCACTAAATCTGACTGGTGGGGCAACCTTGTGACCAACCTCATGGTGTGCGCTGGTGGAGACGGAGTCGTGTCCAGCTGCAATGTGGGTTTAATACAAACTTTTTACTTATAAGTGTTTGTATTTTGATATTTCATTATTAAAAGCCAGTATTTGTGTAAAATGGGCACTAATGATGTTAACTCACTTGTACAGGGTGATTCCGGTGGCCCTCTGAACTGCCAGAGAAGTGATGGCACCTGGGATGTTCACGGTATTGTTAGTTTTGGCTCCAGCTTGGGCTGCAACTACCCCAAAAAACCCTCCGTTTTCACCCGTGTGTCTGGCTACATTTCCTGGATCAACAATGTGAGTATACTTTATAACCCTGTTGGTATTTTTCTGAACACATGCCATCTTTTCACATATTTTGTTGACATAAATTTAAGACATATTCAGATATTTAAACAAGTCTCTTCTTTTCCAGGTAATGACCTCTTATTAGATTGTGAAAGGTTACATCAAAATCATCATAATCAACAACAAGAACAAATTAAATGTGGAATCAATAAACAAATTTATTCAACAACAATTTTTGTCTGCTTTTGGCCTAAAACAAATAAATAAAAACATTAAAATAATGATTTCCTGTAGTTTTTATTATGGTTGTGTTTGTATTACCATTTTCTTACTCTAGAGATTCCCCCAATAATAATTATATATATATAAGTTTTTGTTGACGAACTTTGTTGGCTTGAGAGAAACGTTTGAAATAACTTTCATTTGCAATAATTGTGTTTAAAACTACAGTAAACTTGCAAAAATGGATATACTGCAAATACCATGGTTAAACTATGGTTAGTGTAGCAAAACTATAATTTGTGATTACCACAGTTTAACTATTGTAGCCTAAGCACGTTTTTTAAGCATGGTAAAAACAGTTAATTTTCGACAGAAATTCCTCTCGAATATATATATCATATTTTATATTATAACAAAACGACCTCAAGTAACATGTACATACATTAAAAGTGCATACTCTTGAATTCTTTAATTTATGTTAACAACTTCCGCGGCGGAAGATCGCGTCTGTTCACCCAGACAGACCGGACTGCACGCTGGGTTAGAGGCGGTGCTCCACGCTCCTTGACGTTACCATGACACTTGTAAACAACCTATTTAGACAGCGAGAAAAAACATGCCTATGAGCAGCCGGAAAGTACACAGTTCAGACAGTTGAAAACTCATACTGGTGAGTTGTCAGGAAAATCATCGCAATCTAAAATGCTGGTAGCTATCATATTTCTTCTTGCGAGTAACCGAGGTTATTAAAAAGACAAGAATATGAAGACATCACTGCTAACATAACAGAAAGCGTCAGTGTACCAACATCCAGCCCTTTCTATATTATTTACCAGATTACAACGTTTATTTCGTGAGCAGGTTGAAATGAAAGGTTACCTAAAAACTTTAAACTGGGTTTTTAAACTCCAGCCTAAAAGCACCACTATAGGAAGACACAAAGACTCTGACCTCTGTCTACAGGTAGGCTGCCTTATTTCTTGCCAATGTGTCCACTTATTATGTCAGTTTTGATTTTTGATTTAACTTTTGATCAGTTATTCATCATGATGCGTTGATGATCTTACACGGAGTAGACTCCTAGAGATGTCGCTAGAGAGGACATTCACGCATTTATTGTGTTTCTGCTCAGAATAGTGGGGTGGATGAATGTCATGCTACTATTGACTGGTGTGAAGCAGACGGCTGTTACGTTATTCGTGACTTAAACTCAGCCCACGGGACCTACGTCAATGACTGCCGGATACACAATGCCACTGTGCGTCTCTCTCCGGGAGACCAGCTTCACTTTGGCTATGGAGGATCAACCTATGAGCTCTGCATTGACAGCGAGAAATCAGTAAAATTTCTGTTTGAACGAATAAATAGTGTCTTTTCATGTATAATATTTAGTAGTATTTTTTATTTACTTATGTTCAAAGACACAGAAAAGCTGGTTATTCATTATTAAAAATAAAAATAATAATAAGAAATAAGAAATATGCCATAATTATATCTTTAATATACAGATTCAAATTTATATGAAATAATATGATTATCTTCTACAATAGATCAATTATTTAATAGAGTTCTAATTTATAAAAAAAAAAACTAAATGTTTTGTCTCACTCCCAAACAGTTTCCTCTTCTGGCTGCCCAGTCCCCCATTCCCCAGGCCTGGGTACGAGCTCGGACCTCTTCTGTTTCACCCCATCCTCCCACCAAACCTCGCCCCATGAGTGCCGGGTTTAAACGGGGGTCAAATGCACCTGATCGCAAAACCCAATCTAACAGACCTGGTAAAGACTTTTCAGCACACAATTTTTTTTTCTTAGTCAAAACTGATTATTAACTCATTATTACCTTTTCATTATCTGCCTAGCAGAAAGAAAATGGCCAAAATAAACTATGAAAAATAATGCAGGTTTTGAATAGTTTTATTAGATTCATTAGAGACTTTCCAAACCAGATTTAACTATAACTTTAACTAAACTTTTTAACTAAAACTTTTAATGGAATAAAAGTTAAAAAACACAAAACATAAATATTAGATGGAAAACATACGTAAAAAAACCACAAAAAAAAAACATGTTGTCTTGTAACTGAAAAAGGTTCTTTAGGATAAAACACTTAGATGATTAACTGACAATAAATACAAGAAATAAATAAAACAAAAAAACTGAAATATAGACAATTTAAACCAAAATTTTTATATTAAAGAGCAGGTAATATGGGTTTTCGAAAAATATCTTATTTACAGTTTGTAATGTAGTTTTCCTTTAATGTAAACAGTCTGCAAAGTTGTTGATAAAACCTATAATATATTGCTAATTCTAAATAATGCTGTACCAAATTGATGGGAAAGTAAATAATAATAAATCATTAATTTATTTGTGACCCTGGGTATATTTGTAGCAATTGCCAACAATGGGTCAAAGTTATCAATATAAATAATTTTATTACATTTTTTTTCATAATTCCATCTAATCATTAGGATATTAACCGGAAGATAAAGATAATGTTCCATGAAGACATGTTATAAATATTCTGTAAATATATCAAAACGTAATTTTTTATTAGTAATATGTTTTGCTAAGAACTTAATTCGGACAATTTTAAAGGCAATTTTCCTCAGATTTTCAAATAGTTGTATCTCGGCCAAATATTGCCCTATCCTAACAATGGACACTGTAAAGCTTGTTTTTCAGTCTTCTAATTTCGGATTATGTATAAATCTTAGTTTCAAAACATTGACCCTTATAACTGTTTTTTTCCTTGGTCAAATTTTTAATTTTTAATTTTTTACAGGAAGCTGGAGTGGTAACACAGGGAGAGCATGTTGTCTTAGAAGTAAGACTCAACCTAACAATTCTCAAAGCACTCATGTCTTGCCAGTGGAGGAAGTGAGTTCAACATCCTCTTAAAAACACCCTAGTCTCCCTTTTCTGGACCATTCATGCTATTGTTATACCATCTTGCAGAGCTAAAAGGCTTAAACAATATATTAACTGTGTTTTTTTAAGGAGGAGAGGTTGCATCGTCTAGGAGATGGACATGTTCATGTGTCTGTGTGCTTTGAGGATGAGTCCCAAAGGAGGGATGATGCGATCGTGGCCCTTAAGGAGGAAGTGTCAGCTCTCAGGCTCCAGCTGTCTCAGAAGAAGCAGGGTGATCCAGATGTCACACACAGACTTCGCTGCCTGGAGAATGACATCAAAGAGAAGAAAGATCAGATACAACAGCTAAAGGAGCAGGTGTGGTATTACAGTCTCCTTTGTTACTTTACATTTTTCATTATAATATTTCATTATATATTTTTCATTGTGACTGTGATGGGTAAGACAACAGCCTCATGATTTGTTTTGATGAAGATGTTTATTCTCCCATGGAAATTCTTTCGAAAATCTTTCACATGCTAAATCATTATTACCATAACTGCTCTGTCTCTTTAATGGATGTAGATGCTGGAACTTCAGAGATGTTCTGGAGAAATGCTCGGACAGGCTGTGATAGAGAGAGATCAGAAGTTTAGCAATCTTTTAGAACAGATGGATAAATTGCGGAATGAAAAGAATTCATCTGCAGGTATGAGGATATTTATATAAATTCAGTTTCACCATCCAGGAATAAATTATATTGTACAATATACAGTATTACAATTGAAAATAATTACTTTAAATTAAAATAACATTTCAGAATTTTACAGTTTTGCTGTGTTTATGATAAAAAAATACAGCCTTGGTGAGTTCTTTCAAACAACAACAAAAAAAGCAAAAACAAATGTATATATATATATATATATATACATACATACTTCCTTCCTTTAAAATTCAGTTCAAAGTTTCGAGTGTGTAAGATTGCAAGGATGCATTGTATTGATCAAAAAGTTTGATTGATTTAAATTTTGAATGATTAAAAAATTCAAAATTTATCAGAAGTTATAATATTTTGCTTTATATTCATCAAATAATCCTAAAAAAAAGAATTTTTGTGAGGGAAAAAAGTCAACATTAATAATAATAATAATAAGAAATGTTTCTTGCATACCAAATTAGCATATTATATAATGAGATACAATGATTTTTGAAGGATTATGTGACACTCAGAATTGAAAAATGATCACATTAATACAGCGTCGGTGAGTTCTAGTAGAAAAACTTACCTCCTCCAAGCTTTTGATCATTTGTTTGAAGCTGAGATTAATTGTTATGTTGTTGTAGTGGAATTATCAATAATATATTTGTTGCATACAAGCCTTTTAGATCTGAGCAGTTGGTTACTTTGTGTTTTATTAAAATTTTTTTTTCTTTATTTAGCGTTGGTAAGCAGTTTAAAGAAAGATGTGTCTGCTCGAGAGAAACAAGCTCTTAAACTAACAGCTGAGGTGGACAAGCTCAGACAAGACCTCAGACACAAAGATGCCAAGCTCACAAGCATGATGGACAAGGTTTCAGCATCCCTCTCTTTCTTATCTCTCTGTAGATGTTTTAATGATGCTGTTTTCAAACGTTTTATCAATAGAAGACAACTATTCCTTTTGTTTGGTGTTGTTTTAAAAGCTGAAAGACACCCAGAAGCAACAGAATGAGCTACTTGCCAGACAGAGTGATGTAGAATCACTCAAGAAAGTGAGTATGTTTTGTTTTTCTTCACATGATTTAATAAACCTAGAGCCTCTTACACACTACGACCCAGGTGGGACTTGAACCCACAATCTCCAGCTTCGGAGGCTGATGCCTTATCCATTAGGCCACTGGGCCAGTGGATACATCTTATGAAATCTAGTCATGTGTCTGTTCTATATGTGTGATATGTGTCACAGGAACAGGTTTCTTTGCTGACAGAGATAGACAGACTGAAGCAGCTTCATCAGCAGACGCAGCAGAGAGAACATAGAGTTCAAGAAGAACTCAAACACACCCAGTCAAGGGTGAGTGAGCTCAAGACAGCAACAACAGTCTAGCAAGATGACTACTATGGTACCTATTAAGCTAACGTATCTGAAATTTCTTCAAAGTTTGACAGTTTTCGTGACCGGATTGTCAAGACTGTGCATGTTTCTGACAAAGAATCAGACCAAAAGGTAAGAAAATATTTCAAGCCAATCAGAAGCCAAGGGATTTTTTTGCAAAAAGGTTGTCAGCATTTTTACAGGATCTTGATAATTATATAATGTATAATTATCAATACCTTTTTACTAAATCTTTTTCATTTAACTCAAGACATAAATTATGTTGTGGAAAACTAGTTTGGAAGCACATTCTTTCTTTCACATGAAGATATTTTATATTCTATATGCTGAATAATGACACTGTAATCTTCTGTAGAGCTGCTTTACAGCTTCATTTAAATTCATTTTTTGATTTGAAGAATTTTACAACATCAGCTGTTATTTTCCTGTTTAAATAATGTTGCTACTTTGAAATAATTAGTCTTAACGTAAAGCTGCTTTGAACATCTGTGTTATATAAAGTGTTACATAAATGAATATGACTGACATGTAACCCGAACTTGAGAATCAGAGATAGTCAGGTGGACCACATTTATGATATCTTTGTGGGGCGTTTTTGTCATTTTTATAGCTTGCCAGTTTCAGTTTATATTCTGTCATTATACTGAGAAGTTGAGTTGGCAGGATACAGATAAATTCACTGCTTTGGACAGATATGCTGGTGAGAGAACTGTGCCAAAATGTCATTGCTGGATAAACTTTTTTATATTTGTTTTTATTTTGCAGGTGTTGGACTGTTTAACTGAGCTAATGGAACAGATGGAGATGTACAAAACAAAAGTGCATGGCTTTGAAATGAAACTCAAAGAGGAAGCTCGCACTCAGAGGGAAATGTTGGATGAGACCCAGAGATTTAGAGCCAGACTGCAAGAATGTCAGGTATTAGTAGTTGGAAACATTAAGTATGCCGTGCAGTGTTGTATGTTTGTGTTACAGCATCGCACAACATGTTGTACAGCTATATTACATCTCTTTGCATTCGAATATAGAGACAAGTACAAGATACATGCATTGCGGACACAATGCTGGTGGAAATATCTGGGCTGCAGGACATGATTTTGAGTCCTTCACTCAGCTGGATTCAGGAGCATTCACTTTCTATTATGAACCTCCTGTACAGAGTACTGCAGAATGCTGCTCAGAGATTACATACAGCAGGGGTCGATGTGTCATTGAAGACTGGAGGTAAGAAACAGGAAGTTTAGAGAGATTTAGGAAAACTGGTTTTGTCAAAAATTTAAGTGAATTTTCTTTTACAAATCAAGTATTACAAATCAAGTTGAAACACGATTGAATCTCAGTGTATTTTATAGAAATTATTTATTATAAATTATTATTATTATTATTTATTTGGGCTAGGAGTATTAGGTGCCTTAAAGATTTTGTGCCAGGAGCACATGGACGTCCAATCCGAGCTAAGGAAACTGAAGGTACTGCTGCAAAGTATTTCAAAATCAGATTCAGAAAAATTGATTCTAAACAAACATGTCTCTCTTTCTTGCACTGAAGTCAGAGATGGAGAAGGTTTGTGAGACAGAGATTCAGAGCAGAGATCTTCACAGCAGGCTGGAGTTCATGCAAAAGCAGCTTGAGATGGAGAAACTTCAGGTGCTGTTGTCTTTCCAAAAACACTAAGTCAAATGAAACTTATTTCATTTAATTTCTGAGGCATAGACCTCATGCGGGGTGGTCTCAATTAGATGGTCATTTAGCTATTTTTTTACATTTTTTTAAAAACTCATCCCAGTTCCAATGGAAATTTGAACCGATTTCGCTGAAGTTTCTCTTGACCTTTGACCTGTTATTGATTCAGGCAGCAGAGGGACAAAGAGAGATGAAAAACACACTAATGCAACAGCTGGAAGAGGTCATGGCTGATCTACAGTCAGTGAGACAAACTGAGGTAGGTTAAAAGAATTTAATTCATCCTCTTATATTAAATACAATTGACCTCAACACATGCTCCATATCTATATTTTATCTGGTTGTCAAATATCTACCCATATGTGTTAGTTCCCAGCACATATCCATATTGTTTATGTGTTTATGTGAAAAGAAAAAAAAAATGGTTTGGTAAATCATAATGATTAAAAAATAAGTTGACTGAGACATTGTTTATGTCACATTTTATATAATAACTAGGACTTTTAAAGACACATTTGTCTCATATTTTTGTCTTTTATCTCTTTATTGTTTTTAATATAAATTAAATATTTTATATAATAATTATGTCTTTTTATGTCAACCTTTTAATGTATCTTAATTTTAATAGTCTTTTTCTTAATATCTCCTTTCCTTTTTTCCTAGTTTAAGCACATGGCCATGTCAATTTATGAAAGTTTAAAATTCTTAATCATGAGATAAGTCAGAACTATGAGATAAAAGTAAAATAAAATAAAAAGTCGTAACAAAATTGGTCTTTTTTATGTTATAATTGATTTTTTTCCATAAATCAGGCTTTTCATCTCATCAATTTGACGTAGTTTCTAACGGCTTCCGCTTTTTATGTCGCAATTATAAGGTTATAATGTTTTTATCAGAATTATGATTTACTCATAATGACTGTCACTTTTGTCTTCCCAGAGTGTCTTGCGCGAGGAGATCGAGGCACGCAAGCTTGAGTGGCAAACCAAGATAGAAGAAGCCAAGATACGAGAGGCAGAGCTGAAAGAAACGCTGCGTGAATTACATCTCAGAGAGGAGGAGAGGAGCGAGAAGATGAAGCAGTCTGTGGAAAGAGAGGCCAAGGCCCTGCTGAGAGGAGCTGAAGAGGAGAGACAGAAACACAGGCTTGAGGTAGAGGAGTACAGAGAGCAGGTGCGACAACATGCATACACTATTGTTTCCATAGAGACACGAATAAACAAAGCTCAGCAGAGTGAGGAAAAATGGAAAGAGATGAAGGAGGAGAGAGACTCACTGAGGGAGCAGCTCAAAGGTGAGCATAGCCCAAAAACAAGGAACTATTTACATTTAAAACAAAGAAACATTAGGATTTATTAATAAGATGTAATATCATATTTAAGAAATATTTATACTTTTTGATATACTGCAGTTTCATATGTTTCCTGTTGAGGGCAGCTTCTCAACAGCCTTAGGTTCCTAATTAAAACTAATTTGTGCACCAGATTTTATGTGTCCTACATATGTGTTATGTGTTCATTACCATGTTTACCCTTGTTGTACTTGTCCCACAGAGGCCCTCGGTAGGCTGGAGGGCTTTGAAAGCAACAGCACATCTTACACATCAGAAAAACAACAGGAACCGGATCAAGCCCTAACATCCCTCCGGTATAACAAAGCTCTCCTGAATACCATTACTGCATTACCCATGCATCCAAAACCGACGTTGTATATTATCATGGAAAATATTTCACCTATTTCACCACTAGGGCTGCTTCGAAAACCAGTTGAAACAGCTCTGTGTTTCTTAGCGATTTATATACTGTACAAGTTACTGTGTAAACCCTCATCACATTCACTGTAAGAAGAAGAATTTCCATACACTGTGCTCTTGTTAATGAATAATGCATGAGGTTCATTATTTATTCATGCATTATTTATGAAACTTTTGCTTAATAACTAATTACACAGTCCATGTCTCTCACTTTAAATCATCTCATAGATCGGGCACCGTTAAATTGTAGCTGCAAACATTCACTCTTTTTCTACTTCTATACAATTACTGTCAAATTGCTAAAATGTCCTAAACAATATATCTAAATATGATCACCACAGACACTGTAAACTTAATCTATCAGAATATATTATTAGGTCAGAAATCAATCATGCAGTTTCTAATTGGTCCTGCAGGGCATCTCTAGTCTCATCCCAACAGGAAGTGGTCAGTCAAAGCGAGATCATCAATGCTCTAAGTCGTGACCTGGCCCAGGCTCATGCTCGGCTCTCTGATATGACAGGTGCCGCACAATTACAAAACATTACGAGGTCAATATGTAGTAGTTTTTGTGTTTCTGAGCTCATCTCTCTGTGTAGGAGAACTTAGTGAACAGCAGAAGCTAGAGATGGAAAGTCATAAAGCTTTGGTGGTAGACCAGAAGATTCAACTGAGCATGCTCACACAGAAGCTAACCATGATGTCACAAGTAGCGCAGCAGAAAGATGAAGAGACCAAGAAACTGGAAAAAAAACTGAGGTATGACACAGTACAATGGGCCTACAGTCATTTGGATATTAACTTATGCATAATATGACTAATATATATATATATATATAAATATTTTTGTTAGACAAACTGAAGAGGACCTGAAAAGTAAAACAGAAGCTAACAGAGAGATGGAGAACACAAGCTTGGTTCCACTTCATACCTCAGGAAACACTAAAGTGAGATTGCCACCAAACTGGACAATCATTTATCCAAACGATTTATCACTTTTGACATGTATTGGATTAATATACCTTCTTTTTATTTTTTTCCTGAATAGAAAAATGACTGTATGATAACAGGATATTGAAACACATTAGCTGAATGAGTCCCATTGAGGCACAAAATGAGCCTGATATTAGCTTTTTTGAAATTTCTATTAATCAAAGAGTCATGAAAATAACATTTATCAGCAAAACGGTTTTCAACATGAATCATAAGAAAGTTATTCTAAATTGTAATAATATTTCACAATATTACTGTTTTTACTGGCTTCTTTCAAACACAAAAACAAAAAAGTCATAAAGTCAAATTTTTTTTGAACAGTACTGTACGTTAACAAGACAAAATGGCAAACAAAAAGAGAGAAGGAGTTCACAAACACACACGCAACCTCATAGATCACAAACAGACACTTTGCTAACTGTTATATGGATGTTGTTTTCTCAGGATGTAGCACTCATGACAGCTCCTAATGATGTCATCAATCAGGGGTCAAAACCCAAAGGTCATCGCCGCAAGGAAGCGATTCTTCAACAGCAGGAGGGTTTGCGTGACATGAGAGAGCGAATCAGAGCTCTTGAACAGAAGTGGCCTGGCAGTAAGTCTTATAATCCCTTATAACTAATGATCAAACCGTTGAGTCTGGCAATCTATATCTGATCTAATTCAGGCCAACATTAACCTGCATTATCGCTTTTCTTCTGTACTGTTTACAGAGCGTCTGTCCCAGCAGGGGGAGCCAGAGAAACAGGGTCAGAAGAAGACTCAGAGGCTTCAGAGATCTGCAGATCGGAGAGGATCCAACAGTTCTGTGGTATTTGCTTTACACATTCAGATTTACACATTGACTATTTTATTGCAAAATTAGAATAAACGTACGCAACACTTTATGAAAGCAGAGGAAAAAAATGAAGAAGAGCACTAAAGAGCAAGAACATTATCATCCGTTTCATAAACTTATAAATTATATCAAACTTGTGAAGTGAAGTGTGAGATACATGAGCTTATTTGCTTCACACAGCATGGTTTTGCATTCCCTGAAGCTCTGACCGAGGCAGCACGAGAGCGTACAGCCAGACTGGACATGTCTGATGCTCTGGAGCTCAGCGAGAGAACAGTGAGTGCAGTACGGATTACGGATCTAAATTGTGTGAAACATGCATCTGTGGCCCTAAGATTGTGCTCTGTTTTGAGTTTACTTCAGTAAATCATTAATGAATCATTATTTTTGGTCTTTGCTTTAGTACTCGGAGCTAGCGCGAGTGCTGCGGGAGGCTCTGGAGCTCAACGACGGTGAGCTGTCAGGCTGTGCCAGTTTAAAGCACCTACCTCCCGACGAGAGACAGCACATAGTCTCTATGAGACAAACAGACCTGGAGTTTGTGAGAACTTACCTTGATCTACAGAACAGACAAAGCCAACAACAAGAACTACTGCTGCAGGAGAACCAGAGAGAGATACACACACTCAGGTGCAAAAAAAGAAAAAAATCACACACTCATGACAAATAATTCCACTTTCTCAGTGGTTCAAAATATTATATTATATTAAGATATTACGAAAATATCTTTCTTTCTAGAGTGTTTCATGTCAAAAAATTGTAACAATAAATATATATTATTTTCTCTCTCTATTTTCTTTTCTTATTTATTTATTTGTTTTCCCTTTTTTGTTGTATAATGTGTTGTGTAAAATTAACAACAATGTTACATAAAATTATGCATAAGCTACATGTTCACAAGTATATATTATATATATATATATATATATATATAATATAATATATATATAAGATATATTATACTTATTATACTAAATTATAATGATGACAACTTTCTTTCAGAGAGAGTCAGGTGCTGGGGTTCCAGACACAGGCTGAGCTTGAAAATGTAAAGGCAGTATTGAAAACTCAGAGACAAGAGACAGAACAGCTTCGGCAGGCTCTACAGGACAGCATCAACCAGCTGCAGAGAAACCAGCAGGAACGCAGTGTTACCAACAGAAATAATAGGGTATCACACATACAAGCTCACGTAGGAAGTGAGAAAGTCTAACTGACATCAACTTTATGATGAGAGAAAAAAAAAAAAACATCAAAAAGTTGCTCTTTCCCTGAGCAAACTTGCATGCGGCTTGCAATTCTGACTTGCAGCAACAAACAATTCTGACGTGTCCCTTAGTTTGTAAAAACAAACAATCTGTGAAATACAGTACATTGCCAGTTACAAAGTGTATAGAACCATGGTGCTTTTATTCACACATTAACTGATTTCTTTGCCTATTTAAAACACAATTGAACAGTCAGTATTTGTAACATTTTTAGACACACTCTCTCCTGTCTCTCTTTGTGGGATTCGTAGTTCACCCAGTACCGTCTATAATAAACACTTTCTCTACAGGGCCTTAGTATGGAGAAAATGGACAGAAAGTGTGGAAGAGTGGGCCATCACAACTGTATACCAAATGAAAGCTATGAAAAGGTATGTGGCAGTGGCAACAGTGTTGAATCAGTGCCCCGATGCATGAGTGTGTGTTTGATCTCCAGAACATATGTAAGGTCTAAATCCATGCTGTCTGCCACAGGCTGCCTGGGGTTTTACAGAGAAACTCCACACTGTGCAATTAATAGATTTTTCAGCAGCACCATCAAATTTGTTCTTTCCTGAGCTCATAATCTCACTGCTATAAATGGAGCATGAATCTGTTCCTGTTCGTTTGATGTTAGACCTATTAAAAAACAGCACAGACAAAATACAAGAATGCATCTTTTTAATACTTTCGTCTTCCACAATAATTATCTTCATTTGGGGGCTTTTCTTAGCCAATATTCATTAAAAAACAATATGTCATGCATAATTAATTTGATTGAAATGAGCCCTATTGACAGCCCTATTTTGTGTGTGTGTGTATGTGTATGTGTGTTTGTAGACCCCAACAGTGAAGAAACGGACCTCACAGATGAAACTGAAAAGGAGAGAGAGTGATCTGGATAATCTAAAGAAAGAAATGGGGCAGAAACAACAGATCTGTTCAATGGTCTCTGATTTGGCCAATCCTCTGCAAGCTCCCGAGAGCTCCCAACACCCCCTGCTCACTGAGGCCCACTGACATGAACACAACTGAAGAGCATGTTGAATTATATAATAATAATAATAAAAATACATGCTATAATATTTCTTTATTCTTGTAATTTCATTATATATATATATATATATATATATATAGAGAGAGAGAGATGGAAAGAGATATTTATATATAGATAGATAGATAGATAGATAAATCCATATAAATATATCTTCCTATCTATATGTATATATAAATAAAGGGTTCATATATGAATGCCTTTAAAGGAATAGTTCACCAATGTAAAAATCACTTAGTTCACCACTGACTTCCATAATAGAAAAAAAAAACAAAAACTAAGGAAGTCAGTGGTGACCCAAAACTGCCTGGTTACAAATGTTTTTCTAAATCTCTTCCCTTTGTGTTCACCAGAAGAAAGAAATTCATACAGCTTTGATGCAAACCTGCAATAATTAAATTCCACAAATGCATCTAATCCCATTTTATTTACCAATGTCTTTGCTGCTGACCTTTGATTATCCAGTTCAACCATACTTACAGTACAAGGAAAAATGACGTTTATTTTGACACTTTTTTGCATGCTTTTACTGTACATTTGCTATAAATAGAAATTCTTATATTAAAATCAAACACTTAAGCTCTGCCCATATTTAAAAAGTAACACAAAAGTAACGTAATGCATTGCTTTTCATAAAAACTAAATAAGTAACGTAATTAGTTACTTTTTTAGGGAATAATGCAATACTATAATCCATTACTTTTAAAGGGGTCATCCGGTGCCACATGCACTTTTACAAGCTGTTTGGACTGAAATGTGTGTTGGGAGTGTGTGTAC
>JAUCMU010000143.1:8990490-9001437 GCA_032275025.1 Enteromius treurensis
TATATATATATACATATATACATACAAAAACATATAGTTATGTACTGTTTGTATGTTATTAAGTTTTATATATATATATATATATATATATACTTCAAATAAAATAATCAAAAATAGAATTTCTTCAATACAATTTTCTCATTCACTGGCATTTTTTTTGGACCCGTGTGCTACATCTCCTCTGAGAGCAATTATAAAACACCCTACCCTAAAGCAGCTTATATCTCTCAGTACCAGTTATTTAAATGTACTATAACACTGGTTTTAAATACAAATGTGTGTTTATCTACTCTTGGCTGGATGGGACTCTGTTTGCTGGAGGTGAGGAATGAATGAGAGGGAAGGGAGAATGAATGATGGATAAAAATCGAGGCCCCATGTTACCACACACACACCTTTCTTGCCTGATCATTGTCTTCGATCTGGCCCAGATCTCTGCCGCTGGCCTGAGCGATCCTCTTCCCCGAGACCAGGTTTCCCACCATCACAGAGGCGGGTCCAATCTCTGCAGGCGTGAGCAGAGGAAGATCATCACAAACAAACAAATAACAGACAACACACACAGCTTTTCTGACAGTTCAATTTCATACGACATCCGAGGTGACCTTGCTGCAGACAGACCTGGCTGTTTCTGTCTGGGTTTGGGCAGGTTGGTGACGCAGGTGTGAGGGCACATTAGGACGTTACAGGGATGCAGGGAGCCTTCCAAAAACAGCTGCTTGGTCTCCGACAGGTGAATCCCTCCCAGAGGAGTTTTGGGAAGGGTGTTTGCGGGCACCAATGCCAAGCAAAACACCCCGACGTTGTGGATGCTGTCTATCGCCTGCAGACAGAGATGTATTGGATTGTCAGGTGAGGTTTAAAAATAGAGTTCGCAAGGAGCCGAGAAGAGGCTGCCAGCTGAGATCTGATGCAGCCGCTGACCTTTACCGATGCCTCAGGGAGAACCAAATTACCAAACGGGAACTCAGGAAGTGGAAGGAAAAAATACCATATTTGCAAGATTAATGACCTACAACAAAAGAGTGGAATAGAAGCGTCTGGGTGTGTGGAAACCAAGGCCAGCTCCCGTGCCTGAGTGCGTCTCGTTATTTTTACATACCGGTAAAGACTCCTTAAGTGCCGACAGAAAGTACGCAGGTCAGCAGTAGCGAGATCTCTAATTCAGTTTAGATGTTGACTGGGGTTATGCAGCTATTGAGACGACTCCCAGTAAGGGTGGGTATAAAAAGAACAAATACCTGCAGCACACGACTCATCCACTGGAAGCTGTCCTCTTCTGTGGAGTCCGGCCGCTGCTCGGCTACAACCACAATTCTCTCGTCATGCAGAACCGTCACAGAAAATACAGCTATCCTGAAACAGAGATACAGAAAAGAGATTCAGAGCCTGAAAATTCATGAATTCAAATCATGAACTGCCCATGTTAGTGACTGGGATATATTGAACATTATTATTATAATGAATCATTAAATTAACAACAATAATAATTATAGTAATTAAATAATTGTTATGGTTAATAATTACATATTTATTATTAATTAACTGTAATCATATTTTAAATTATCACAATTAATTGTCATTAATGTACAGTGCCCTCCACTAATTTTAGCATCCTTGGTAAATCTGAGCAAAGGTGGCTGTGAAAATAAATCTGCATAAGTATTTTAAAGATTTATTTATTCAGTTTTTTATGTTTATGTAGTATTTTTGTTTGCTTGTTTTAGTTTATGCATTTAGTTTTAGCTATTTAAGCACTTTCATTTAAACTAAACGAAAAAGAGAAATGTTGCTGAAATAAAATAAGCTTATACTTTTTTAATAATATTAATATTATTTCTTTATTATTTACATTATTATTATTATTATTATAAAGTAATAAAAGTGTTTTATAGTCTTGGTAAGCGATAAAAACCCTATGGATTATTATTATTATTAACCCTACATTAGATTATTACTGTAACATTGTGGTTTAGCACACCGTGTAAAGGTCTAAGAAAACCGATTAACAAAACCTAAGGTAATTTCAGAGGCAACCAAAACAGAACAACTCAACAGCAACACGCAGGGTCCACGCTCTCGCTCCTGCCGCCTCAGCGGGTGTTGAATCCATTTAATTTGCACTCTGCATGTCCACAGCAAACAAGCTCATGTGCTATATACACTGCTCAAAAAAATAAAGGGAACACTTAAACGACACAATGTAACTCCAAGTCAATCACACTTTTGTGAAATCAAACTGCCCGCTTGGGAAGCAACACTGATTGACAATCAGTTTCACCTGCTGTTGTGCAAATGAAATAAACAACAGCTGGAAATGATAGGTAATTGGTGACCACAGACCACTTCTCAGTTCCTATGCTTTCTGGCTGATGTTTTGGTCACTTTTGAATGCTGGTGGTGCTTTCACTCTAGTGTAAGCATGGGATGAAGTCTACAACCAACACAAGTGGCTCAGGTAGTGCAGCTCATCATGAAAAGAGTTCAAATGAACAGCATTTTTAAAACTTTTTTTTGTGAACTTATAAACGTCTTTACTATCACTTTTGGCAATTCACTTAATATTTGTCAAGTAAATGTATAAATCTCTTTCAAATAACAAGTTAACTGTTTAAAGATTTAAAAAAATGTTATCTTTAAAATGATGAAGATTAACATCGATTTCTAATGACATGAACACATTTTGGATTCATTGCATTGAGTTACCTTACCTTACCTTACCTTACCTGACAAGTCAGATTATATCTGCTTTTGTATATCTAAAAAAAATAATATATATGGGTATACAAAATATGCTACTATTTTATAATGTAATATAATGTTATATATATATATATATATATATATATACTATGTGTCCTATGGTGTGACAAATTACCTTTAACCTTGAAGATAAACCTCTCTAATGCTATTTGTTTGACACATTTTTGTAATGTTATTTGCAGTTTTTTGTTTTTATATATAAAATAATATTTGCTGTCACACCATGGGTCACAGTCCAATTTTTATTTGTCAACCACCCATATATATATATATATATTTTTATTTATATATATATGTATATATTCATTCATTTAAAGTTAATTGATCATATTATCATAGAAATATCAGCTCATCAAAAAAAAAAAAATAGTTTGGAATGACAAGCGGATAAGTAAACAATGACAGAATTTTTCTTTTTTTTGGTGAACTAATAAGGACTCTTTTCACTGACTGTGTAGGATGTGTTGTGTTGTGTTGTGGCAAAAATAGCTTTACCAATTGTCTCAACAGTCTCACAAAAAAGAGATTAAGTTTTTACCTTTGCAAAATAACTTTACTGAGTTACTCCAAACGTTCTGGTACAAAAAGAAGCAGGGCTCAGAAGCAGGGTGCCATAATAATGATTAACGCAAACGAGAATGTGGGAAATTACACTCTTTTCTTCAAGCTCCACACTTCAGTCTGTCTAGCGGGGACGGGTGATAATAATAACCCCTTTTCTCCACACAGAAAAACAACCTTTGCATTCACACAGAATGGTACATCATCACATTCAGTCAGACTTTATAAAAAGGCATGTACGTTGAGATCACTGTGCTAGGAAATTTATTAATGAGACTCTGCCCTCCCACTGACATGGACAGAGGACCTGCTGAGAACAACCTCCTTCCCTCGGCTCTACCATGATCTCCATCTGAACCTTTCTAACCCTCCTTCTCTGCTGTACTACTTTTCTATGCATACTATCTCTCTCCTGCACACTACACTTTGAAGTCTCTGTGCTCTTTAGAGAGGCTTGCCTGTGTCAGTGGGGATTTGCATAGCTAATGGGAGTAATTTGCAGTCTGCGTTGGGCCTGCAGCACCGGACTCAGTGGTGTGACCCAGCTTTACCACCCAATCAGAAGAATCTGACACAAATACAACTGTTTAGTGGCTTTACTAAGTAGAAAGTAAAGTATAAGCCATCCACTAATGTGATGTTCCACTCTTCTGCAGGTTCTCACCTATGGTGTTTCTATATTTGAGCACTGTGATTCCCTCGGTCTGGTTCTTGGAACTCAACCTCCTACAGTCCAATCTGCCCATCAACTCCAGCACAAACTCTGACCCGCAATTCTTCTCCCAAATCCCGCTAACAATGGTGGGTGGAAAACAATCGTTAACAATAAAACTCTGACTTGACCAGAAAAAGAAGTTCAGCTTTGAACAAAATCACTTAGGATCTCTGTCTCTATTTGCTGTGTTTTAATACTCATATTTCTGGGAAAACGCTAAACATAAAATGTTCAGATGGAAATTGATGAATGCATAAAGCAGACCATTCTCTGTAAAATGCCTGCGGTTCTGGGGAAAAAAAACAAATGAGGAAGATTAAAAGATTATGGGGTGATAGAAAGCTCAGATTCACCTTTGACCTGCAGGTACATTCACTATTAATCATAGCAAACCCACTCACTAAAAATCATAGAAGTACAGATATGAGAATGCCGGTTTCCTGTAACACTGCCAATTTCCAGGGTCTTTATAGCAAAAATATATATTTTTTAGCATTAAAAATGTCATTAAGAATGAAGTTGTCAGTTTATCTTCATTTTGTCTTAAGAATATAACGACATGCTTTAATGTTTTTTACCTAAACGTTGTCTAATACAACAAACTACTTATACAGGGTACACAGGTAAATCTTAGTAATAAATTTAATAGAATTTTAAAGGGGATTTCGCAAAAGTTTATTAAATTACTTAAATGTTTTCTATTAAACAGTCTAAAGAAAACAGCTTAAAGATTCTTAAGGTATATTTGGAAATACTATATATTAATAACTTCTTAAGTCCATCCAAAAATTAACATTTTGTTATCATGTACCCTCATAACATTTCAAACCTCTATGACTTTCTTTCTTATGTTGAACATGAAAGAAGATATCTTGAAGAATGCTGGTAATAAAATAGACGATGGTGTCCATTGACTTCCATAGTATTTCTTTCTTTACTATGGGAAAGCCACTGGGGACCAACAATTGTTTGGTTCTTTAAAATTCTTCGAAATCTCTTTTGTGTTCAACATAAGAAAGAAACCTACTGTATAAAGGTTTGGAACAACGTGATGTTGAGTAAATGATGACAAAATACCCACATTTTTTTTTGCTGAACTATGCCTTTTTTAGGTTTAAATCCAAGCTCCAGTGTTTTTATACAACTACATAAAATGGTTACACATACTGTACACAACTTGGTCCTGTTTTTAAAGGTTTAGACTTTACCACCTTCTTCTGATAGCTTTGTATCGGAGTAATCAGAATATTGTAAAACAGCGATAATTGTTGTTTTGTCATGACTTTGGGTGGGAGGAAAGCTGATTTTGAAAAAATATGCTGCAGAAGCTAATCAGTGACTTTACTGAAAAGCTTTTTTGAAGCCATATCATCTCAGTTGTCCTCTTTCATTAAGTTAATCCTCGAATGGATCTTTTGTTCAGGCACTCCAATGAGTCAAAGCAATCATTTTTCCTTATAAACTGTTTGAACCTTTTTAATCTGGTGTTACAATAACATCTTAACAACAATTTTATTCATCCATTCAAATTATCACAGTCTCGCTGTGTGCTCTCACTGTCTGGTCTGTTACCATGGTGATTAGCCTATTTGTGTGTGTGTGAGACAGGGGTTGGCAGAACTTGATCCTGAGAACTGGGTGGAGGCTCTGGAGCAGACCATGTTGATCGTTTTGGTTCTGGGCCGCTGGCTGATGCCGAAAGGCGACATGTCACGTGACCAGCTATCCCAGCTCCTCATGGTTTACGTGGGGCTCGGAGCTGATATTCTGGACATCTTTGACACATTTAAGGAACCACAAGTGAAGACCAAGCCAACTGTGGTCATTGTTGGGCTAAGTTTATTCTCCTGGGCCTTGATGCAGTTTCCACTTGTCCTTACCCAGACCAGCCGTCCTAAGGTCCAGGTAGAGGATCAGTCAAAGACCGTCCAGCTGGGACGAAATGGTTGGACCGTTTCCTGCTGCTCCAGTGAAGTCTGGAGCCTTCTGCTAACAGTTGGTCTGCAGGATGGACCATTCCTGATTTATCGTCTGTACCTCATGATACGTGAGAATGTTCTGAACCAGCTGATGATCTTCTTCACATGCAAGAACATCCTCATTGTTTTGCTGGAGGTCTACAGGATCTGTGTTGTCCACTTCGAGCAGAGCCATCCAGGAAGCAGAACTGAGTCATGTGACCCGTCTCATGAACATTCAGAATGGATTGATGGAGAAGCTATAGA
Organism: Enteromius treurensis; assembly: GCA_032275025.1. Taxonomy (NCBI): domain Eukaryota; kingdom Metazoa; phylum Chordata; class Actinopteri; order Cypriniformes; family Cyprinidae; genus Enteromius; species Enteromius treurensis. The sequence goes on from JAUCMU010000143.1 coordinate 8,996,755, forward strand.
ATCCAGCTGTCAGGAATAGATTCGATTCACACTGAATAAAAAAGACAATAGATAGACAGATACAGACAGACGATAGCTAGACAGTCAGTCAGACAGAGGATCGATAGATAGATCTATCTATCCTCTGTCTGACTGACTGACTGTCTATCTATCTATCTATCTATCTATCTATCTATCTATCATAGACAGATTTTTTAAAGTAACTTGTATGGTTACACGTGTAAGGTTAAACTTACTCAAAATGTGTTCTTATTAATTATAACCATGGCTTTATATTCTGAAATTACATTAAAAAATACGACAACCTGCATGTACAGCACAGAACAGCACATTTGGTAGCGGCTGCTGTATCACTTGAGGCCAGCAGATGGTAGTGTGAACAAACTCAATGGCCGGGCGGAACTCTGACATAATTGGGAAATTGCTCTGGAGATCACAACGCCTCTTCAACTGTACCCTGACGCACACTCTCCGCACACAGAAACCTGTGACATTTTAGCATCTAACATCAGATCAATAGTTAACAAATCAGTTCCTGAGTGCTTCCTGATGTTTGTGAAGGATGTGTCCACGGCTGTCTCATTACTTAAAGTTCAAGCCTTCCTTCTTAGTCAGAACTCTTGTATCTTTTTGACGGTGACATGTTTGATTGAAGTATTGTCACGAAGACCAAAAATAGCATGCCAAAAAATCTGTGAGATTGGAATGCACAGCTCCTGACAATCAAGCAGGAAACACATGTGGTTTATTAGAATGGCAGTTAATTAGGATATCAGTAAGAGTAAAAACACATATCATGTACAGTCATGATTATTGTTTGTTTTGACAAGCTTTCAGATAGCTGGCCAAGCTAAAAGAGAGAAAGAAACCTGATGGATGTGTATAGAGGAAGACAGAGAGGGAAACACCTCAAAGAGAGCTCTGTCATTAGTGCTGTTCTGTCACAAAATCTTTCATTCCTGTGATGGCTGACAGTGCCTGTGACAAAAGAACCAGACAAAAACAGGGCAACAGTCTTTCTTGTGTTTTTTTCTCTCTCTCTCTGTCTGTCTTTCTCTCTCTTTCTGTGCTCGGCTCTCCATTAAAGTAAATCAGAAACAATTAAAGTCCCCTGAGAACAACGTAACACAATGAAACTGTCCTGCATCTTTTCCTGCCACCCATCTGCCACCCTGCATCTTTTTCGACTCCCCAGAGTGCACATTTTCAAAGTCCTATCCCAAAAATCTAAAGCTTGTGGATACTTTAATATGCTGGATACAGTGAGGATGGAGGATGAGAGAGAGTGAGAGAAGGAGAAATAAAAAGGTAAAGAAAGGAGAGTGAAGAGCAGATTGTTGGAGGAGAGAGATGAACTGCATGCTTTAATGAGATTTGAACTCGTGGGAGGAGACACGCAGTCAGCTGATCAAATGGTTAAACAACGACCTGCCCTAGATAGACAGAAGAGAAGAGTGGAGAGGAAAAAAGGAAAGTGTGCAGCTATGAACAGCTTGGAAAGGTTCAGATCCAAAATGGAAGAAAGTTCCTTTTTGTTCGAAAGGTATGGAATGGTTCAGAAAGGAAAGCGTTCTGGGATTTTTAAGTTTGGAAAGGTTCAGCAAAGGTTTAAGAAAGGAAAGGTTAAATAAATCATTTAAACACACTTAACTTTTCCTCATAAGTTTCTTTTTCAGGACAGAAGAAGATATATTTTGATTGATGTTTTATGACATTTGTGCACCTTGTGAAATTGAGTTCTTTCAAAAGCCTGTTAAATTTCACTATATGGAAAATACTTATATATTCTTTCATTAAAAACACATATATCCTCAAGTATTGGCTAGCTTTAATGGAACAGGTGCGTACCTGTAGAACAACACTTGACAAGAATCACATGACAAACTTTTCCTCAGATTCACAACGCATACATAAAAAGCACATATGTGAAAAAAAGCAGCTTGGAACTGCAACAGCAGGCTCACATTTTGCTGTCAATGTGAAACAGGCCTGAAACATCCACCCGCTGCCTCAAAACTCCATCTGTACTAAGAAATTTGATCAGCTCTTGTTACTGTCAGTCCTTTTTACCAAGATATAGAGTAATAGCACTTAACTTGAACTATTTTATGGCGTATTTATAAATGATTGAAGCTGCATGTTAGCGACTGGGAGGACAAAGCACCAAAGTGGTGCAATGTGACAGCTATACATTACAATCTATATGTAATCTGACAGTAAATGCCACTGTTTTGTAGTACATTTATAAAATACATTTATTTCTCTTGAATAAAATCAAATTCAACTTTCTGCCTATTTCCCCCCTTGAGCTGATCTAAATCTTCTGCAGTCATCACACGTGTATTTTGCATAATTTAAGGCTCGTACATCATGAGCTGTCCATCACTTTCCCTGGGGCTTTTTATCAGATGATTCAACATATGACGGCATTAACTCTCTTTTTCCGCCCCCTCTGCTGCTCACCAACTGCACTGCACTCACCCGCTGTCGCTGCCATGGCTAACAATTAACAGATTTTGAATATTTAAATTAAAAATACCAGTTTTTAAAGTGTGTCGGATTGACAACCATATTTAACTTGCTACAAACAGGTCGTTCATATGAGCTTGTTTTTTCAAAGTACTACTTTTACATTGTCTTTGCAGCAGCATGGAATTCTAAAAGGACAACTCTAAATTTATAGGGCTGGTTCACCCAAAATAAAAATTTGCCTGTTTTTTACTCACTTTCGAGGCATCCGAATTGAATATGACATTTGTTCTTTCAGACAAATCCAATTCTGAGCGTTTAGGGTAGGTTTAGGGGCGGTGTTAGGTGCAGGTCATTCGTACAAATTCATACGAATTGGCAACTCGTAAAATACGTACGATTTAGAAGAAATTGTATGAATTCGTACAAGTGAGGTGGTACAAATTTGTACGAATTAGCCACCTCGTAAAATACGTATTAATTGCCGTGAGATCAGGTTGGAAAAAACACTAAACACACTTATTGGATGACAAAAAGTTACATTTTTAGAATGGTCTTCTTCGGTAGTGATATAACAGTTTATAACAAATTGTTTCCTGAATACTAGGCTAAAAATTACAAGTAAATGTGTGCACATAAAATAAATTGAAATAGCTTAAGTTCTACAGTGTACAAAACATGATTACGGCCTTGACGTGCCAGACAGCTGAAGTCCAGTATAATTCCATTCACACAGCAGGGGTTTGTCAAAAATGTGGTTAAAACTGCATACATTTGAGTTTGGATATACACTGCTAGTCATTCTGAATCAACTGAAATGTGTAGGAATGGAAGCATAAAATACAGAACTATATTTTGCTGCTGTAAAAACAAATATTAATTTTAATAATTTTAAATAGAGCATCTGACCAACCATTGGTTGTATTAGCATTTTATCACTGTTTGCACAAAGAAAGATTGTGCTTAAAGGAATAGTTCAACCAAAAATGTTTTGGGTAGCAGCCTGATTACTTTCTTTAAAATATCCTCCTTTGTTGCTTGTAGATAAAACAAAGAAATTCACAGATTTGGAATTACTTGAAGGTGAGTAAATAACAGAATTTTCTTTTTTGGGTGAACTATTGCTTTATATAACTTTCATATTTTCATTTGAAATAAGTTTCTGGTTGTTTTGCCGCTGCAAATTGCTATCAATGTAAAGATCATTCAATAGTTGCATGCAGAATTCACCGATAGTAAAAAATGTCTTTAATGTCTCAATCTCTTTTAGACAGCTATAAGATAAAATGCATGAGCTTAATTCTTAATTCTCCTGCTTCTCAGATTTTTCTCTTGAGTGAAATGCCCCAGTGACTTTGCACGAGTCTCCTCTAGAGTTTTAGATATCAAAGTCTGCAATCATCAGTCAGAGATTTCGATATGAACTCTCATCAAAAGCACGAGTGGAGGTCACTCCCAACACCCTTTATTTTTTGATTGATATGAAAATTGAGAGGTCATTTAAGTCTCCTGAGATATGAAAGAACATCCTCTGAGCAATTTTGCTCTGGACATGCACTTTCACATTCAGAAAAAGCATTTCCCCCAAACTCCTACAGTTTTTCCACACGTTTTCATGGCTCAAGTTCATGTGTCTAAGGTCTATAATTTCCAGGCAGAGGGCAGACTCGTGGGTGGACATTTTCCTGAATCTTTTCACATGAATTACTCAGAAAGCCTTATTGAAGTCATCAACCTGATGACACTTCAATAAGATCAACCAAGAATAATGATGAGATGACTTTGTGGCATACCCGCTGAGAAATTTGTCACCATAATTGACAAAATATATTTAGCAAGCATCACATGCAATCAAAAGTATGAGATGCCATTCTGTCATGAGATGACAGACAACACAGTTCATAATGATTAACCTAATTTTCTGTAGCTGCTGTAGTCTATGTGAACAACTCTCTTTATGTGTATTAAGAGCCTGGATACTGCTTTTAGAAATAAGTTTGACACATTTACTTGTTGGATCTATTGTACTTGGCTTATTTACATCAGTTCTGGAGGAGAAAGAGGGCAGAGAAGGTTTTAATTTGAGCCAATGTGGCACAGTAGAGCATAATATCCTGTGATTCATATGTGTAATTGCCAGTGTTGTGCAAGTTACTTCCAAACTGTAATACATTATATATTACTTGTTACTGTTATTTAAAAGTAATTCCTTAC
>JAUCMU010000143.1:9047429-9060445 GCA_032275025.1 Enteromius treurensis
CCGCCGTCCTCCCGGCTCGCCCCCCCGGACAGTACGCCACATATGCTAAACTTTATCCTTCTTGATTATGAGGAAGCCCGAACTCTTGAATAAAAAAACTCAATCCACGATAATGTCATTTAAAAATTAACCCTGACTTTGCTTCCCTTTTAATGAATTTGATTTTAAGAAGATGCAACAGAGAGAAATAAAAAACAAAAAACAAAAACAAAGCAAAAGCCGAACATGAAACCAAGACACAAGAGAGTCAATACCAAATCTCCCAACACTGAGAGTGTCTGATGTTCTGCTGGATTCAGGGCATGGATTATGAAATTATTCACAACCCCCCCCCTTAGCTCAGACGAATAATGTGAGTTTTAGGAAGCAACCGTTTGCTTGCAGCATAAATTACGTATGGTGGTCTATTTAGCCAGTCAACATTGTCAGACAACACCTCAAAGAAGAAAGCTGGTCTACAGAATTAGACTACTGACGTAATTCAACAGATCATTGTGAATAATCCTTTCACAGCCACGGGTCTTTTGAAACGGCGAATTTCAGATTCAGAGTTATAGAACTAATCTGCATCTCTGGAAGAATGTTTTCGTAATTTGTTTTGAACTCTTTGCATGAGGGATTGTGGGTTTCAGAACAGGAAACTAAACAAAGCTATCACCAGCACATTTCAGAAAAGTGTTATGTGTGTAGAAGCATTGAGCCACTCTCATAAATGTCAGATGGCCACCCTTCAGGTCTGTTTTTATGAGGCAAACACAGGGAATATAGCGTGAACTAAAAAGGTTGTTCTGATTTCTGGCTTCAATCCATCTTCTGTAATTCCTGGGTGGTGTGGCTCGATTCCCTTGAGCTTTGCTGTGTGTTTTTATTTTAGTATTATCTTGTGTCTCATAAAGCACATAATACAGTCATTCGAAGTTATAATGTCATTTGGGAAAAACACAGAGAGCTCCTTCAGGGTAAGAGGAAGCTACTGTACTTTTAAAAAAAGTTATAAAACGACTCTAAAAGGACGTGTAGAACGTTTCCAAAATGTTGAAAAATGGTTTCGGCTGTTTTTTTTAATTGCATTTTTTGTCAGAATAGCCTCTCTCTCTCCTTATGTGCCCATAGTTTTGGAGGCTGATTGCAGTTTTATTGACTGCAGCATATGTTTTCAGATTTTTATTCACAGCAGTTTCTAATTTCAAACGTCCTTTTGAAAGCACTGAGGTTTTTTCATATTTCTGTACTGAGACTGAGCTTTATTTTAGTTGTAAAAAGCAGGAAGAAGGAAACACAGTTTCAACATGTAAAAGAATCTAGAAGAGTCATTATTAGATTTTTAAGAAATGGTTGCATACTGATTTAACATTTAGATTTAGGGAGTACAAGATGTTGTTTTTTTAAACGTTTATAATACAGCTTTTTCTCCCATATTGTTTCTCAAATTTTGCTATAATATCCCCCTACTTACAGTCTGAGCTACGGCTTAAATAAGGCATGTAAATAAATGACTTTACAAACAAATTTTTATTACAATTTGAATTTAGATGGCAATAAATATACTCACTAGAAATAAATATACTTCTTTTTTTGCTTTAATATTAATATAAACTAATTTTCAATGGTTTGAGGTCTGTAAAATGTACTATCTATATATTTATATTAACAGTAACAGTAATAGTATTACATTATTACATTTTAAAATAACAGTTTTACGGCAAAGCTAAATTTTCGTCAGCCAATCTCAAATTGTTGGCGCAGAATTTTTTTTTACTATTATTTTAAATACAGAAAATGTCAGAAATCTTTTGTAAAAGAAATTGTCAGGGATCCATAAGACCTGTTTGTATTTCCTATCCTGCAAGCCCTTTATATTTTAACATGGAGTCTTAACACATTCTGTGTCACTTCTGGGATTATTTATAATAGTGATTTCAACACTCATGGCATTACGACTCATCCTCTAGTGTACAACAGCGTCCATCGACTGTGAAAACAATTCCTTACATTATTAACAAGTTCCTGACATTTTAAAAATAGCTTTTATAAAATCTCTTTTACAATCCCTCTCCTGATCATAGTTTAGCAGCGCCGTCTGACTTCCTGCTATCCTTAGACAAGAATTCCACCTTGCTAGCAGAATCACAGGCAACATAAACAAATTAATGCAGAGGTGAAATATCAGCTCGGAGAAGGCCACAGAAATAAGACACAGTCAATAACAACACACACACACTTACACCCACACCTTACTGAATTACGACCCTCAAAACTGGCTATTAACACTTGTGATGCTGCTATAAGAAACGCGAAGCAACATAATACATGTGTTGTCATGTGAGTGGGCAGTATTATGTCTTTGTACTTCTGACTGTTGCCCCTCTCGCAGGGCCCTGAATCTCCGTGCAGTGAACATGATGTGCTTGTGCACGCAGAGACCTTACAGGCTGGAGCCGGGTGCATTCACATTGCACTGTATATGTGGGAGTGTGTGGGAGTTCTCTATTTTTCTGTGCTCAGAGCTGCCAGATTTTCATACATACGCATTAAAATGCAGGATTTTCTTTCCTTTTTTTTTTAAAGGTAATTTTTTCTTTTCTCTGCGAGGCAGATAAAGGTTTGTGTTTTGGCCAGGGACTGCTGAGGTTATACAACATGGGTGAGTGATAGGCAAGCAAGCAGAGAAAGAACTGTCATATGCCACAAAAAGACTGTAGTTCCACAGACAGCTCAGCTTTAGTTGGACAGAGAGAGAGAGATATAGAGGGAGAGAGAGAGAGAAAGTGCAGAACTAAGATGAAAACAGATCTGGATCTGTAATATGTTTTCGAACATGCTTGATGGGACTTTTTAGAGTTGTAGTCCATATTTGGGGTTTGTAACTATGGGATAGCACGTATTTACCCACAAGTTTTTTTCAAACCTGTTTGAGTTTCTTCTACAGAGCACAGAAAATATTTTGAATAATGTAAGCAAACAGTTGACGTAGCCATTGACTTCCATTATATGGAAAAAATACAGTGTAAGTCAATGGCTACCAACAACTAAAACAGCATCAGTTTGAAGTGGAGTAAATGATAATAAAAAAATATTTTGGGGTGAACTATCCCTGCAGATCTTATAAATTAATGCAATTTTGCAAATGTCCCTTTAGAAGTTTAAGGCTAAATTTCTGACATTATTTATAGAACTGTTATAAACTGTTCTTTCAAATCAACATGTTGAGTCACAATGTTCTGTCCAAGTGTCATAAGTATCATTAAAAACAATCAATAACACAAGTCATTAACTGATAATCTTTCCCTGCGATGAACTATTACAGTAACTGTATGATTGTTTGTACATTTATGAACTATATGTCTAGTGCATACAATATTAAGTACTTTTTGTTGCTTTTTGGTCATTTTGTATCATTATATACCCATTTTTTACATTTATTATTTTCTCACTCTAATGTTGCTAATTTCAGTATATCAATAACATTTTCATTTCTTGTGCTCTGTTCCTTTAATGTTTCCCAGTCAAAGTCAATATTCGAAAGGTTAAACTGTCACCATTTTAATGACAAAATATAACACATACAAACTACAATGATGTTTAGAACTTAAACAATCTTGCACATCTGCCCTGTTTTAACAGATAAAAAGCACAAGCTGTTTTTTACACAGAAAAAGGTATAAACAGTCCTGTATAATGAAACTTTATTAGACCCTCTGAGCCTTTCAAGTTAATGGAGGAAATAAATGAGGACAAGCACATTTTACAGGTACTCTCAGTTTTTTTGCCCCAATGGAGTATTTTAGTTCAATTAAATTGTGACAGTTCCAGTAAAAAAATTAATTTGTGAAAGTTAAAATGTCTCTGGGCAAAAGCTATCAGTGCCAATATTGTCTCAGTGAGTGAAATGGCACAATTGCTTCTGGAAAGTTCCAGAGACACAGATCTAGTTCTGGTAAGTTGGTGGTTAGAAACTTTTCTCTCATTGTCTTCAAGAAAGGTCTTTATCTGTCCTCAATTAAACACTTAACTCAATGTGCCAAATTATCCATACCTGCATTATGACTGAAATTATTTAAAAAATAAGGTTTTGTGTTCGTATTGCATCATACTTTTGTCAACTATATTTGTACCGTGTGGCCTAAAACAATTGTGCCAGTGCTCTGTCCTCAATAAAGTTTTACACTGCTATTAATTTCTGTGGCATAGTTTGAAACCAGTGTCCGAGGGCTGGGGAATTCTTCAAACCATGTCAGCTGTTGTTTGCACCAATGTTAACTCTGTGATTGGACTGTTTTGCAGTCTGAGGGCATGTATATTTTAAAATGCTTAAAGCTAAATCCAAGTGAGCTGTGACAATTATCATGAACACTTGTTGGACTTTGCTCGGTAAGTCAGAGAACTTTAATAAATGTTCTTTATCTCCTGTTTAATTTAAAGCTTGTGGATGAACCTTTCAATCTCTCTGCAGATTTAAATTTCAGTCTATTTTAAAGACAGACTGTTGTCATATGTCTTCAGAACCATCATGTAGCCTTCGTTTTTTGTTATTATATTATAGAAAACTTATGTCATGTCATCAGTGAAACAAACTGATGTATTTTTTCATGTATTTGTTTTATACAATACACCTTACATATTTATTTATTTTATAAAATAGAGAGTTTAGCTGGATACAAGACTGAAACAAAGATATTCACATTCTATACAAACTATTGTTATTTTTTGATATCATACAATAGATCATTTCATAGTAAAAGAAAATAAAACAAAAAGTGTTTGTAAAGTACTTTCTTTAACATTTAACCTGCAACATAATATACATTTCATGAGTTTACACTTCCTCATTAATAATCGAATAGAATAAGTGTGTTTGGCGTGCTGTCCGGGGAGAGGGCTAAGAGCTTGGTAGACTCTGAGCCCTAGGGATTTTAACCCCTTTGTGGTGGGGGTTGGACAGAGAAGAAGTTGAGGTTTAAAGGCGGAGTAAAGTGAGGTGGAGGAATGCCAAGAACGAGATACCAGAGAAGGGGAGTTTGCTCTATTTAGAGGAAAACCTCTTAGCTCTGATAGGGTAAACAGATAATAGGCTGATTGGGGAATGAGGTGTCAGCCGTGATTTTATCATTCGTACGTGCTTCTCCCGATATTTAATTGAATTGAACTCCATTTAATTACATTTTTATTTAAAATTGGTAGTATACAATAGTGAAACAGACAAGGTTTGTAAATTACTTTCTTTGTCATTTACCCTGAAACGTAACACATTTTGTAATTAATTATTTCATTTATTACCTTTTTTTATTTAATTCATTTTAATTGTATTCAGTAGCCAGTTTGGCTGCATTGAATAGTGAAACAGACAGGGTTGGTAAATTACTTTCTCTGCCATTTAAGCTGAAACGAAGCATGTAGCACAAAATAACACCAGATGACCTTTGGGCCGGCAGCACTTGGTGCTGAATCAAAAAAGATTATGGGTGGTGGCCCACTTCTCTGAGACACCCTCCCCTTACGCCCCCATCAAGAGCCCTGATTACAGTTTCAGGAGAATTTAATTGAGAGGCAGACTCTCTTCATTTTCGTTTTAATTGTCTTTTGTTCTCTCGTTCCAAATATCCGTACTTCATATTACTCTTAAGTGCTCCACGGGGACCGTTTGAGTCACTGACTTCCCTGAACGCGATGTTTTCAGTACAAGCAGTCAGGATACTAGTTCTGACTGTCTGCCTGCAATTAAAGCGGCTATGGAGGATAGCGATGCTAAATTAGCCTGTGTTTATAGCTGTTGGTGTAGGCTGAAATGTTGTGCAACACAACACTGAGGGACTCATTAAGTAATGATGTAATACATTGCAGCCTCTCTTTTTTCTCTCTCTATACATCTCCCTCTCTCGCTTGCCTGCTCGCTCTCTCTTTGTCATCATGAATGCATTTATGTCTCACGTAATGGCTGAGTTATTTCAAATGTGAAAAGGTGGGAGAGTTCTGTCTCTCTTAATTTCCTCGTGCCGCGTACGCTGTAAGGAGACACTGCTGAGCTCTATTAAGATCTGAATGAACGTAAACAGGAGGCAGATGCTTAAAAGAGTCGACACCATTACCCTCATCACACTGTGTGTATCTGCCTCATTGACTTTTAGAGGTTCTCTTTTGTAGCCGTATTATCCTTAATACCAGCCAGGCTGTCAGTGAGATGTGAAGAATGGGGCGGGTGAAAAAAAACTAGCCCTGGTTTATAGCATACACGTTTATGATGTCATTATTGCGGGCTGTCGGCGGGACAGATAAACGTAAATGGTAGTTATTACATTACTGAGTGAACATCATCGGAGAGGAGATTATAACCCTCAGTCAATAGTCAAACGCCCCTCTCTCCTCCCACGTTAAAAGTAATAACTCATATTACAATGCACTGTCTCTCTCTCATGCACTGGTAAGGATGATTAGTGCTTTGTGAATGCTGTTAATGAGCATATTTAGATTCTAATATATCTGCAAGAACATGTTTACTGCTCACAACGAGGCCCTTGTGCCTGTGAAGCAGCCCAACCACAACAGACAGACGAGTTCAACCCTAATGAGGATTAATTGGCTGAAACATCTTCATATTCATTTGGAATGAATTCGTGGTAGTCGGGAAATCCAAAACGTAGAACTATAATGGCAGTGATGAAAGTAATAATTCAATAAATATGGCCGCTTGACAATGAGCTCAAAGGAATACATTTTACTTGTTTGCTCGCTCATCAGAACACATTTGGAGAAATTTAGGATTACATCACTTGCTCTCCAATGGATCCTCTGAAGTGAATGGGTGCAGTCAGAATGAGAGTTCAAACCGTTGATTAAAAGAGTTAATTGATAGAATTTACACGGGAAACAGACCAAAACACTTCTGAAATAATAATAATGTCGGTGGATTTTAATGTGAAAGGACTAAAGAGGACGGACTTTTTTTGAGGAAGTGTTATTATGGATGCATATTTTGGCCAGAAGCGTCGTTTAAAGTTAAAACAGCTTAATGAATTTATTCCTTACAAACATGCAGCTTTTCACTGCAGGTGACAAACCAAGCTTTTATGGGTTTGGAACAACATGAGGGAAAGTGATTAATGAAAAAAATTTCATTTTGGGGTGGAGCAACTCTTTAACTACATCTTGGATGGCCCGCGGGTGAATACATTTCTAGCAGTTTTTTGGGGATGAATTATTCATTTAAAAAAAAAAAAAAAACAGTCAGAAAATGTTAAGGACTTTGTTTTAAATTCAAATGCATGATGTAATGTCAACGCTGTGTTTTGGCATGATTTATGGCTGGTGATTGCAGGGGACGCCTGGCGAGTGAAATGTAAAAAATGAAATGATGTGTGAGATGTGGCCCGGTTGACGGAGGCTCCCTCCTATGCTTAATAATGTCCGTTTAATGAGAAGTCGGCCTTCATAAAAACGGCAGCACTTCTCATACAGGGAGTTTATTACTGGATTCATTACGGTGTCAGTATCAGCGTGCTGTTGGTGAATATAACATTTTTCTAAATTTTCAGGACTAACCGTGACACTGTGTCAAATAAAATGCCATTTTATGAGGATCCAAAATAAACCCATATTAAATCTCTGCAAGGAACAACCAACAGGTTTGAATCATTTGAATATATCTAAACCATTATATTTAAGCATTTTTGTTGTGACTTGGACAGAGTGAGTTATGCTTATAAGCATACATTTTGCAGTGTTTCTCTACATGGATGTTGATAAATGACCTTGTTTTTAATCCACGATTATCAGTGTGACACGTTTATAATTGCATTTTTCCATTTACCTGTGAGAGGATCCAAACACAAGTAAGTGCCTCATCCTGAACATTAAACACCCCCTCATATTCACTTCAGTCCAAAAATGTTTAAAACCTATTTTTTTCCAAATCGTTCTGAGCATTTTGCAGTGAGACGTTTTAGCATTTTCTGTGAATATGCTGTACTTTTGTGGTCTCCTCTGAAGGAGACTATTAGTCAAAGGTTTTGGTGCGAGAAAGTTTTATATTTTTAAGATTTAAAAAAAAAATTCAAATAACTTATGTTGATCCTAAAATGTATTATGGTTTTCACAAAAATATTTAGTAGCACAACTGTTTTCACTGATACTAATAATAAATGTTTCTTGAACTGCACATCAGCATATTAGAATGATAATGAGGATGGATGGATACACTGGATCCAAAAAAATTCAGCTTTGCATCACGGGAATAAATTACTATTTAAAATATATGTCAAATGATTGTTTATGTGTACGTGTGTATGTGCTTTGTATATTTACACACATTTAAGAAAAGAAATATGATTTTATAATACATATATTTATATTTATAATATAATTTTATGAATATATACATGCAAATACATGTCAATATTTTCAAAATATATAAAAAAATACACAATACACACAGAGATTCACATACATTTTTTGTGGTTGTCCTGGGCAAACAATTGTGATGTTAATGTGATCTCTCTTCTTTGAAACAAGAATGAAACATCTCATACCTGCAGCACAGATTGTACCAAATAACTTGGGTTGCATTTACATTTCTAGCTAAAACAGAATCAGATGTTCACAGACATGTTCATGTGCAGTCATTTGTTCACTCAGTCAGGTGGCCTAATAAAAGCGTTGTGTTGGACTACAGATAGCGTCTGACCATGGTGTGTAGAACAAACCTGCTGCTCACACACTGCTGTGTTTTCTTAGCCTGCAGGGACAGTGACAGAGCTCTGTCTAACACTTCCCAGCATGCTCTGCGCTCAAGGCCTAACCCTGCCCCACATATTGAGCATTCATAACAAAGCTTTCTTTCTTTCTATGAGTGGTCTACTGAACATGTTCATATACATCTATTTGTTTAACACAGAAAAACTATTGGTACGATAAGGTTCAGTCCAGTAACAGTTCATACATTAGGCTTCATGAACTGTCTTTCATAATAATTAACATTTTTCCCCAAAAGTTTGGGATCAGTAAGATTTGCTTTTAAAAGCCGATTTTCCACAAGCTAAAATTATTCTTTAGGGTCTTAATGGAAAATATAGTTTGTTTTAAAATTTCTCAAAGATTGTTTAAAAAAAACTAATTTTACCTTGACAAAAACAACTCTTTAGAAATCACTCTGTTCTGTGTACTTCCCCTTTAAATCTCCATGAGCTCCGCTGACCCCGCCCCTCTTTTCCGAGGCACTCTCAGAAGGTCTTTTTTTAGCCATATTCATAGTGAAACTTACTAATTAGCACATTATTAGGAAAGGCTATTTGCAAAGATTCACTAAAAGACATTATACTCACTGATGTTTAGATTACAACATGTAAATAAAATGAATTGTAACTCGGCGAAAACGTGACTCAAAGACATGAGTGTTATATCTACAGAAAGCTGTATATGTCTTCTCTAAAATGAAGCTAGTGCTGTCGAAAACAAATATTCTGTGATAAAGTTATCAGTATGAAAACAACACCATGTTTACATGGTTAGAGTTCATTGTAGTTAATTCGACTGCGCCCCCAAGCTTCATGCGCTATTGTTATTACAAGCACCCATGTGAGATGCGCGCGACATGTACACGCCCACAACAGCAGCGCACGTTCTGCTTGAAAACATTTCTCCAAGTTCACTTCGGCTGCGTTTCGTTTATGGACGAAGACGCGCTGTGAGAAAAAAGGTTTGCTTTACTTCAGACAAAGAAGATTTGATACGTGGCTTGATTCAGGAAGACATCATGAAAGGAATAACAGATACAGCGTGCAAGCGTTCTGCTTGAAAACATTTCTTCAAGTTCACTTCGAATGCGTTTTGTTTCTGGAAGAAGACGTGCTGTGAGAAATAAGGTTTGCTTTACTTCAGACAAAAAAGATTTGATGCGTGGCTCGATTCAGGAAGTCATCCGAGCCGGTCAAGAAGTTTCAGTATCTGTTACCTTGGAAGGCAAAACTTTTTTTAAAATATAAAGAGGGCTGAAGTTTTTCCTAAAGAAAAAAATGATATGCACCACACGGCTCCGCGGACGGCGCCGTCTTTGGTTTAGCACAAGATCACGCTGTATCGCAGCCATATCTGTTGCTTTCTGGACGCCACCATGATTACCCCTTTATCCGATCTTAGCGTTAGAGCCAAATTGTTTGCCACCTGTTAAATATTAAAAGTGATTGGCAATTGTAATGCATTAGTCACATTATGAAAGAGGCTAATTAAAAGTCACTCTATTAATACTGATGTAAAATAAAATACAATTCTTAAACTCGATTACAGTATATTCCATAATTAACACGACTATGATAACGTGCCTGTAACGGGTGACTGTGCGGAGAGATCGTAGGAGACGTGGAGTAACAAAAATAAAGACTTAATAAGAAACAAAACAAGTCCTGGAACACGCAGGATAATCCAATTCTCAAAAACGGAGCTTGAACACATACACACGTTTAACACCAACATAAACAACAATAATGATCGACACAGACTGGAACACAGGGTAGGCTTTTGTAAAGGAGACGATAAACGTAAACGAGGGAGACACACCTGAACAGAATAGACAATCAACAGAAACTGGGTCACAGGGAAGCACATGCGGAGAACAGATCAAAACACGGGATATAAACAAATAGAATCGTTACAGTATTGATCTTTAATGTTAGTTAATGACAATACAGTTGTTCATTGTATAGTCATGTTAGTTGACAGTGCATTAACTAGTTTTAACAAACACAACTTGTGATTCTAATAATGCATAAGTAAATGCTGAATTTTTTTAAGATGAATAAATGCTTGTTCATTCTTAGTTCATGTTTATAATTGTTGTTAACTAATGAATCTTGTTAATTATCAATTTTGTTTACACTAACACTAATTTATAATACGTCTGACATGCTTGAGTCTTTTTTTTAGGCCTGGTAATTGTTGTCACTATTAAATCCATTTAGAGCTGCAATCACAATTAATACAAGCCAGAATTGTTATGCGTCTGCATGAATTAAAATATCAGTATTACTATATTGTAGTTTACTCTACAAACAAAGTAGAGGCTCATCTAAATAATTACACTGTTAGATCTGCAGACAACACCAAACAACTCAAACTGTCTCTTATTTATTTAATTTATTTTTCAGATATAAAAAGCACTTCACTAGTTCTCATTCCTCGGCGATTGATGTGTATATATATGCTTGTTTGGCGGATTGTCTGTTTACTCCTAGGAGGCAAGGGTTGACTAATGCTCGGAGCCCAGCCTGGCTCCCGCATGCCCCCCAGAAAGCCAATGGATGCGGGTTTTCCCCAGTTCAGGTTAAAGTGGGAGGAAAGACCGTCTCCAGCTGGTCTCTTTCCCCTGATCCTAGCCTTTGTGGTCCTTCGACCGAAACGGAGGGAACAAGCAGAATCCCCAAGGAATGGACTGTGCCGAAGAAGAGCAGTTGCCCTTGCTAGATTGATTGGAGTTGGGAAAGAAAGGAGCAGGGCAGGCAACAGAGAGGCTAGGGCAGGCAGAGTGGCCAAGGAAGGCTAGGGTAGGTAGTTAGTACAAGGCCAGAGAGAGGCCAGGGCAGGCAGGCAATATGAGGCCAGAGAGAGGCCAGGGCAGGCAGGCAATGCAAGGCCGGAGAGAGGCCAGGGTATGCAGCAATGCAAGGCCAGAGAGAGGACAGGGCAGGCAGGCAATACAAGCAGAGAGAGGCCAGGGCAGGCAGGCAGGCAATACAAGGCCAGAGAGATGCCAGGGCATGTGGCGATACAAGGCCCGAGAGAGGCCAGGGCAGGCAAGCAAAACAAGACCAGAGAGGCCAGGGCAGGCAGGCAATACAAGGTCAGAGAGAGAGAGGCCAGAGTAGGCAGTACAAGGTCAAAAGGGGAAAGACTAGGGCAGACCATGAAAGGCTAGACGAAAGACCTGGGCAGGAGGAGCGGGAGCAGGGAGAAGACAAGACTAAAGAAAGTGGCTCAGGATAGGAGGATGCAAAATTAGGGATTAGAAAGAAGAAGAGACCTACTATGTTGTTGTGAGGCTGAGGGAGTTCTAGAGGATGCAAGGCGGAAATGAGGAAGAGCAAGTGTTGCACAGGGATAACAGCAGTAGAGAAGCTTGGGCTGGTTGATAGGTATTTAGGGTTGAAGATGGGAGAAAAAGGGGGGCTGAAAAGGCTGAGGGGCAGGATGGAGTTGATAGGGGTAGAGGGGAGGAAGAGGAAGAGGAGCTGGGAAAAAAGGAATAGGGAGGGAGAGGAGAGGCAAAAGGAAAGGAGAATAGCTGAGGCTGAGCTAAAGCTAGGTAAGAAAAGGTGTTGGCCTGGTGAAGCTGGGCTGTTAAGATTTTCTGCGAATAGGGGGTCGAAAAGAGATTGTGCAAGCGGTTTTTTTTTTCTGTAATGAAGGCATGCTTGGAGAGTTTGGTATGGCTTAATTAGGGTTTGCAAGTTGAAAATATAGATTTGATCACCCCTTTTAAGTTGATCTGTTTTGCTTTGCTTAATAAAAAATAAAATGGCTCCGTCATCTACCATTGACTAGGGATGTCCCGATCCGATCAGAAGATCAGAAATCGGACCCGATCACGTGATTTCAGACTCGATCGGAATCGGAGTTTACCTCCCGATCAGGACTCGAATATATATGTATATATATTCTATGTATATCTATGTATATATATTTTTTAACACATCTATAGTTATGCGGTGGCACAGAATTAGACCTCTTAACTCCACACAGGAACAGCAACGCATGCGGCATGACATCGCTTTGTAGCAGAGAGAGACGCATTCACTACGCAGAGCCGTTGTTCACTGAAGAGCTGCGCAAATTCGGGTTCATTATCAGCGTGATTTTGCGCAGCTCATCAGTGAACAACGGCTCTGTGTAGTAAATGCGGCTCAATGTAAGACCACGCACGCTGATTACAGAACCGGATTTACTGACAAGATGCGCAAAACATATCGCGCGATGATTATCGTGCAGCCCTAACAACATTGCCATAGCAAACTGTGAGATATGTAAACTTGGGA
>JAUCMU010000143.1:9068110-9086003 GCA_032275025.1 Enteromius treurensis
TGCTTGCTGGCATGTGTTGGAAACAAATAAAATTGTTTGCAGGAGCTGAGGCCCTCAGAACCTGAATTATACACTTTTTATTATAACATAGACAATATATACAGTAATCAATTTCGACCGTGTTTTATGTAATTTCAAAAGGTTTCCTTTAAAATGATACCAATCTTTTGTGAATACACCTCTGCATGTGGGTATGGGAAACTTTTTAATTTTGTAGGCCAAATGCAGGCGGAATTCCCCAAAATAGCCCCTGGGTCTAAAAGGTTAAAGCTGTTTTCAGTTGAGTTATGGCTGGTGAAAATTCAACTTTATGTAAAATAAAAAAGAAGGTCCCACTTCCTGTCCCGAATACTTGTGTACTTCCATAGTAACTAGATGTGAATGCAGTATGTAACCACAGTTTAAATACACACAGGTACATAGTACGTACAGCTGTAATATTTCTGTAACTACACACATGTAACAACCTTCAGAATGGTGTGTGTAAGTACAAATGTGTAACAGGACATTAGTAACAACACCTTTTGGTAATGAAGGTACAAATTATGGTGAGGTAAGGTGTAAGTACAGTAAAAATGTAGATTCACCATGATTTAATAATGTTTTACAATTTAAATACTTTTAATTTTTATAAAGTCATATATGTTTAAATGCTTTTAAAATATGTATTTATGTAAATCTAATTATATAAAACAATGGTATTGTATATAGTATATAATATATATTTATAAAGGTGAGAGGAGAGGGTAATGTAGTAAATCTGCTGTCTTATGTTGTTGACCGTGACTGTAATGTTACACTGAAGGTACATTTTGCAGCTCTCTCAGACTTGACTTCCTGGATAAAAAGGAAAGAGCAGCCACAAAATAAGTCCCAGATAAGCTGTTTTTCTACTCTTATAGCATCTTTGCTGAGCCACGATTGACATTATGAACTGTGATGATTGCCCTCCCGTGACATTTTCTTCCCACTGTTGTGCTGTTGTGACTGACAGTCAGAAGCTGTGGCGCTGTCCAAGGTGCTGAAGAGAGACCTGCTGCTCATTTGATTTGTGTCTCAGCTCCAGACAGACTCAACTGTCTAGAATGTCTCCGAAACAACTCAAGGAGATGTTCACTGTAATCCCAGTGTACTTTTGGGACCTTTATGTTTTACTTCTGCAGGTACAGCACTTTTTTTTTTAGCTGATTCATAAATCTGTGTTTGAAGAAGTAACATTGCTACACTGAAGAGCTCAGGCATGTCTTTGAAAAACTGTGAAGATAATCTCACCGATATGCTGTACTACTTAATACCTGTCAGCAGATTAATGTGTGAAATCTTTCCTATAGTGAGTTAATGGCAGGGCTTTGCAATGACGTCACATCTCTCCCAATGAGAGAGCAGGGATTTGTCCTTTTCCTTGGCTAAGCCTCATTACACACTCTCACATACTCTCACACCCCTGTCATGTCTCTCCAGCCTGCTTCTGATGCTTCTATATCTGTATAATTACTTGGAGATCCTTCCTGAATAGCTTCCCACTGCCCATTTATAAGGCAGACTAGTAATGCTGTCCAGATAAATACTGTATTTTATTTAACTTACATATTTTTTCATGGTGTATTTGATGTGAATTTTAATATTTTGTTATTAAATGTAATTTACTTTTATTATTTAATTAATATATTTTATTTAATTTTGTAATTAATTTAATTTATTAACAAATTAGCAGTATTTTCCAAGCACGTTTAATGTAGCTTTCAAAAGTGGCTATTTTATTTTATTTTATTCACTTTATTCACTTTTATTAACTTTTTCATGATATATTTAATGTGGCTTTTAATAATTTTTTATTTGCCTGGTGTATTTAATTACATTTTATTTCATTTATTTTTTATTCTATTCTATTTTATTTTATTTTATTTAATAAAATTATTATTCAATATCATTTTATTTCTGCTATGTTTTTGAGAGTTGTGAAATTTCACTGGCATAGATTAGCATTCTGCAATTTTATTATCATTACAAGTCTTTTTTCTTTTATCGTCTTTCTATTTCTCTCTCTCTCTCTGAGGCATTGTATGTGTCTATGCGTGTGTGTATTTGTGTTGAGAGGGCGTATGTGTGAAGAGGGAGTCATGTTCTGTCATCACTGTGGCAGGGATATGAAATGTCAGTGCAAGGCTGTTGGAGATATCTCCCCCACAGTCACAACACACACACACACAGCTGAGCCCTCCAGTGGTTCATACACACACACACACACACACACACACACACACTGTGTAGCATAAAGATCAGAGCATGTGAAACAACCATTTACATCCCAGTGATCCAGCAGGAAGCATATTCTGATGCAGTGCTCTTATACGCTCATGTGCTAATGAGCCAATGCGAGGACGACAGCTGCCTGTTCATTACTGCCAGTCTCTAAATATGAAATGTGAAATCCTTCCAGTTCATTTATGAACTATATATTACAGGCAAGGACAGTTATGTTCAATGTTACAGTATGGTCTAGTTAGTATTGATATTCACCTTTTTAATGTATATTTGGAATGAGAAACATTCTTTGCATATATTTTAATTTTAATTGAATTCAGTCAAAAGTTTATTAGTTCCATCAGGATTTCATGTATAAATCATTTTAAAGCTAAATGAGAGTGTTGCTATGGGACTGTTTTTGAGTAATTCATACAAAATGCATATTTTAAATATAAATACCTATGATTATTATCGTAATTACCTATGAAAAATAAGCAATGCAATAGGTGGACGTTTTATGTATTGTATACACACACAATATTAATGGTATCGTATGTTACTCCTTTTGATTTCACAATTACAACATGCTAGTTAAAACAGATTCATGTGTAAAATACAGATTATTATACCTGTTCAATTACATTTTTATTATTTTCACTCTGCTCAGGATAAACCAAGTGACTGATCCAAGGATTCATTCGGCTGTATGAGGATCAGACTGACTCAGATATAAGCTGTGCGCTTATCCAGAATGCAGGCATGGAATCCATATTTATTTGCAACACTTCTCTGAAGTGTAATTCAGCTGAAAAATCGGCCCATGAGTCATATGTCAGTGAGCATTTGGCTTGCCGTCAGAAACCATTCTGGTCGGAATTCTCAAGTTTCGTCATGTGTCTAGAGAGTATGTGTGATGATTCGTAATGGAACGAATGAGATCACGGCACTTGATTGTCTTGTGTGAAGAGATTCACTCATCGGATGTGAAGAGATCTGAGCAACTAGTACTGGATGTTCCTGAATTTTCCACCAGCCATATGCTCAACTATCAAAACCTCCCATCTCATTAATAGTAACCTGGGACAGTGCTTACCATAATCCCTCTGGATATATACTGGGCTTGGAATTCGTAACCTGCAGTCTCACTAAAAATATGAGACTCAAAATTAAATTTTGACTTTATAGGATTAAAAAAAAAAATCTATTATATGGTGTAAAAGGAACAGAAAGATTTAAGATTTTGCACTATGGCTGCTAATCAAATTGAACATTCATCAGATGTTCTGGAGCTCAAGATGCTTTTTGGATAATTTCAAATCATGCTGGAGCATGTGATCATAAAGATTAAAATTTGAGATATATTTGGTCAATGTAGAAACAAACTCATCTGCATCTTGGATGGCCTGATGGTGAGTAAGGTTTAGGCATAGTGAAGTGAGCTGCTCCTTGAATGTTAATGTTTAGTGTTGGATCTGCTTACTCTGTGGAATTATGTAATATTTGTATGGTTTTGTCAGTGTTAGTAATGACATGTAGTCCTGAGGGGGGACAATAAATGTGTGGGGGGGTCATATAAGACCTGTCCCACCCCAACTAATCAGAACAGACCGAGCTACACATTGAATCCATACGTTAATATAGAGTAGAAGAAAGAAAGAAAAAAAGCAGAGGGAAAGTTCAAGTGTTCAAAAGAGAGTGCTCTCGTCTCTGTGTAATGGTTAATAAACCATTTTTATGCTGTTATTTCCCATAATTCATTGCATCATCAAAATAAGAAGTGTCAATGACCTTTAGTTTCAGTGCTCTGGGGGGAAGAACGTGCTTTTATAGTTTCATATTCTACTTGATTCTGTGAAACCACAAACAATATGAGGAAGAGAACGGCCGTTCACTCAAATATAAATTGGAGTAACTGCAACTAATAAAAGACATGGGACACTGAAATTCACTACAATAGCAAAAATATTTTACATAGAAGCTGTAAAGTCCTGTTTTTGTGAAATACAAAACTTTGTGACAGTCACATCTAAATCAAATGAAGTTAAGACATACAATAACATAAGCAAAAACATACAATTCTGTTTTGAATATGTTTAAACTAGTTTATGTGTCAATAGTTTAAGTGTGTGTGTGTGGGGGGGGGGGGGGGGGGGGTATTACTGTTAGATATATTAATTTCTTATATAATAACTTATATAATATTAATATACCAACCTAAAGTAGTGAAATGTTTTTTTTGTATCTTTGAAATGAACCGATAACCACCAAAAGCAGGTGGTGATGACAAAATCACATGATGAATCAAAGCTTTTAAATAAGAACATATACAGTATAGAAGATGCTTAAGAAAACACACACTAAACACCATCATGGTGACATTAATTTAACAACAACTAAAATAAGAAGAAATATCAAATTCAAGCAAAATTTTAAATGCAATGTGGGGGATTTTGGGAATGTTTATATTTTTCCTTGTAAATTCGAATATTTCCTTACAGCTGAACTAAGGGGATAAGGGAGTTAGAAAACCTTTATAGAACCTATATACAGAGGTTAGTGGTTTCTTTGTATGGCAGTGGTGCTATAGAGTATCTTAATTACCCAAAAGAACCACTGATTTTGTGTGTGTATGTATTTTTTAGCCAGATTTGGGCTAAACCATTTTGCCAGATTTTATTGGCAATTTGTTACATGTTTTTAAAAATGTGAGACTATTTTGCAGCATGTGACTAAAAGTAGCTGTCTGGGGTGTTAGGAAGATGGCCTTAACGACTTTGGTGAAACTCATGATCAGTTCAGTCAGTGTTTATAATGTTATTCCCTTTACTTTTAACAGAGCGGATATGAGAGAGATGGAAAAAGGAGATGGTCTTATCATTTTCTTTCAGGCTTTTTCAGATAGCATATTTTCCATTTCACTTTTTAGGAACACCCGGGCTGCTTCTCTTAACTTGCTTGTGTCAGGAAACGCGCTCTTTTAGCACTTTCATTTATTAAATAAAAATACATTTCTTCCCATTATCATGAATATGGATGAGAAAAGAAATTATATATTCCCACTGAGTCTATATTTGTGCTGTTGTTAAATCTAAGCAACTAAGCACAAATCTTGTGCAAGCTTGCAAACATAGTGAACATTAGCCTAATGAATATTCAAAAGGAAACTATTCTTTATTCATCTACTTTATTCCTATCTTTGTCTCTTGCAGTTAAAATTTATTGCATTCATTTATTTATTTATTTTTATTTGTTTTAAATTTATTTACTGACATTTTCAGTGTCTTGTGCAGAACGCAAATTCAATGAATAAATAAAACATAATACTTTAATTCACCAGTAGGCCAGTATCTTCGAGAATTTTAACATTAATTGGTAAGACAGGATATGTTTATATGCATACAGCAATTAAATCAGTCACAAGTTGATGAAATGTCACCACAAATTTAGAAAACATTCGTATGAATGGTAATTAATTGGAAGAGATTTGCCTATGTCATCGTAATTGGCTTAAGTGTCAAAAAAAGCTAATTTTGAACCCTGCTAGTACCTGTGGTCTATGATTTCAAATAGTCCTTTGCTTTGTGGGTGACGTGTTGAATTACAATGCAGAATCTAAATGTGTTGCACCATGCTGAAGTGACCCGAATCATAGCTGATGCGTTATAAGTAAAGAGCAGGGAGTTGTTCATGCAAAGCCGTACTCAATCTTTCTCACTCTCATTCACACCCTGTCCTGTGCAACCCTTAATTTAGCCCTCATTAATATCACAGCAGTCTCCTTGAATTCACAATGTACCACCTAATTTCATCAAAAGCCATTAATAGCACAACATCTCCTTAAGTAAATACAATGATGTTCCTGACAGGAATTACATTCTAATGGAACACATTAGCACAGGGAGGGTGAGTCAGGCCCCCCGGGGCCCAGCCCAATGGGATTGAAGGACCTTATTAGTGAGGTAAAATCTCTCAGATGAGTGGCCAACCCAAGGTCCTGACCCAGTTCAGTCAGACCAGATCCCACAAGTATGTTTTTTTGAATGGAAAGCGGGAAAGAAAAGCAAACAGAAGCTACAGTAGAAGAGGGGAAAATGCAGAGGAAGTGCCCTCTCATAGTGTGCTTCTGGTAATACATCTTATTCATGAACAGATGAAGCAACATTCAAAACAAGCTCTTACGTATACTGTAGTTAAATGGAAAGTGCTCTTTAGATGAAATGGGAATTTATATTATTTTCAATTCGTGGCTTTATAATCCATTTAAGTGTAGAATTTTCAAGCATGACTCGTATTTTCCTTTGTGTTGGGCTTCAGACATGATGTTTCACCAGTGGGTCAGATAATTCTACAAAATCGTCATTCTCACAGCAACAGAAAGGCCACTGATATTATGTGTGGTCATGTGTGGGCTATTTAATCCCTCTAAATTAGCCTTTGACCGTGACCAATATTATCGAAGGACAGAAAAGATTACAGATACGCCTTGATGAACTCTCTTTCTGTCTGGATCAATATGGATTTTTGGCTTATGGATATAAGTATGACAGCTCATTTCAATGTGTTTGAGGTTCTGGAATTGAAAAAAAAAAAAAAATCAGCACCCCTCAAGAAGTAGTTCAGTTGAAAGAAGCCATCACAGTGGAAGTTTGAGGAGATTGTTATATTACTAGAGGTCTTCAAAGTGGTTTCAAGAACCCCCAGGGAACCACAAGGGGGTGCTAGGGTGTCTAAAAGAAATTAGGGAAAAAATTCTACAAAATGCTTTTTAGAGTTGTCATAATAATGAAAATAATAAAATGTGATATTATTTCTATTATTAATGTTATTTTTTAAAACAACAAATTTGATCAAGCTACGCTTGAAGTGGATCAAAACCTTTAATCAAAGATGTCCTAAAACCATCTTATCTTTAGCCCAACATTGTATCACTGGCAGATTCAGACTTTAATTTTCAGAGATTCCAATAAATATCAGACATTGGGACACTTTTATTCAAAGCAATATGCAGTTCATTCAATCAATACATCTTATTAGCGTGTGTAAACCTATGATCTTTACGTTGTTAGCGTCATGAGACCAATTCAGTCAGAGGAACGTTTGTTTACAAAGCAAAGTAATTGAAGAGTGCGGGCTAAGACTTTGAAAGTAAATGTCTTTGAAAACAACATTGAAGTGTGCTTTTAGCATCTAGCTGTTAAAGGGGAATCACACATCTAATTAATATTGGAGTTCAATTTATGAGAACTTAGTGAGTCACAGAGCAGAACGAAGCCTAGAGCGAAAATCGCTAGACTGGAAAATAGTGTTGGAAATAAGGACATTACAAAGAGTTCAGTAAAGCCCAATCTACTGTAGTCAGTCCTTGAAAGATCTAATAAGACAGTCTTTAAGGTAAGGAAGTTGTGTAAACTTGGCAGAGCCTGCATACTGTCTCTGTGACGTATTAAAGACGCACTGATTAAGATTCTCTAATGCGGCTCTCTCTCTTTTTCTCTGCTCTTCAGTTCCATGGTTGCTTGGAGACCTGGAGGAATGCTGGGATGTAGAATGTGGATCCTCTTTATCCTTGTCCATCTCACAATGGATCTGTCTCTGTGCGCACCAGCAGGTCAAGGGCTCACCCTCAAACTATTGCCCAGATCAGTGCCCCGCCGGCAGCCGTACCCTCTGCCCACACGGGACACGCTCACCGGCCAGCACTTGAGGACTCTGGGTGTCTTGCATCGTGGAGTTCCTCCTCCCTTGCCATCGCTAGGCAATCACGGGGAGCTG
This sequence comes from Enteromius treurensis, assembly GCA_032275025.1. Lineage (NCBI taxonomy): Eukaryota > Metazoa > Chordata > Actinopteri > Cypriniformes > Cyprinidae > Enteromius > Enteromius treurensis. The sequence continues at coordinate 9,076,130 of JAUCMU010000143.1, forward strand.
GGGGGCGCCAAACTGTGGGGGCGGAAAAACCGCAGGTCGCTCCAAACACAGCAACTTTGCGCGGAGTGCCCCTCCGACGAAGGGAAGTCAGTTGCATCACCAGAGGGGAGTAAATCTGATTTAAATCTGCATTTATCTCGCTCACGGAGGCAGCTGAAAAGGGATGGCTATGACTCCCTGGAAGGGAGGACCACCACAGTGGCAGGATTTATTGACTGGGGCCCTACAGGGGCCGACGAGGGGCTGGAGGAGGATGCAAAAGTGACCCAGAACGCCACCGTCACCTCTTTAGCCCCTTCCACTACCACAGTTCCCGTAACTAGCACTACCACACGCAGCCCCCAAAGGACGTATGCGGTGATTACAACCGCGCATCCTAAGAGGCACAGCACCACACAGCCAAGCAACTCCAGAGTGACTGCCAAACCACCGAAACCTTTTGGGGACACACCAGGTAGGACATAAATCAGAATGGCGACGGTTTCTTCATTTAGCTTTTGTTTTCTAATCCATGTAAGATACTTAATCAGCTTATGTTTGATCATAGGCGGTGAAACACAAAGAGATATTTTGAGAGGCCGGTTTAAGGTCATTCATGAACATTGTGCACAGGTCTTTGGGTCTCTAAACACAATGAAGTGCATCAAAAACACTGTGTGGGTTCTTTGAGAAACCGAGGGAGGAAAATACTCACGAAGCTGTAATTGGCACACAACTGCTCGGCAATTTACAGCATAGAAGGTGGTTGAATTGTCGAAGGGCCAAGAGCGTGCATCTAGCTAGCTTTTTTCTTTAAATATTAAAATATTTACTTAGGTTTAAAATGTTGTTGCGAAAAACCTCAGCTGCTGTATAATTATGGAAAATAGGCAAAAATTGAGAAAATAACTCAATGTGCTGGTGTTGTGAAAGTTTTGTGAAAGTCACTTTCGCTTTTTGTGGCTAAAAGTTCTTAAGTAGGCAGAAGAAGTTATTGTACATATACAATTTTTGAAATGTTTTTGAAATGAGTCTCTTACAAATCAAGAGTGCATTTATTTAAAGTCTGCATGAAATCAAAATTGGCTATATTTATTTTATTATTACTATTTTTCTGGTGAACAATTTATCCGTGCAAGTCAATTTACACACACACATTGCCTTTATAATCTTTAATCCAAATTCTGGATGACACAGACTCAAATTCAGAAACCTGAATATTAGAAACCATTACTGGAATCTTCACTGTCACATAATCTATCAATTACAATGCTTGTCAACACTGCAATTTTCAATTCAAATTTAAGTACAGTTTAAAAGCCAACTATATTTTAAATTCTAAACAGACAGTTGATTTCAGTTGGCCAGTTTTGAAGACAGCATAGTTTCTTTTCTGTTTTTAATATGCAGTATAGTGCATATTTTTTCAGCACTCGGTTTCTACTGAGAAATAAGCACCGTAATCATCTCTAAAACTTTCTTGATATTCTGTAGCCCCGGAAGCCTGAAAACAGTTTTCATACGCAAAATGTTGCTTGTTTAGTCAGAAACCGACTGGGCACAGAGGCAGCAAGATGGATTTAATACACTTTTTCTGTTACATTTATCATCTTTGGCTCCATTGCATAATCCAGGCCTTGGTACTGCATGGCAGAGTAGCCTACATATGGCAACCTCAGTATCCGTCAGTAGTATTTGTGGATCCTGGGAAGATTATTCTATTCTCTGTCCTTGAAGGATGATGATTGGCATTAGCTCTCATGTTTGCCATTAGGCTGCAATCTGTCCTCTGTGTTTGGTATTGCACAGCATTAGGCTAGTCATCCATTCAGTGTGAAGTCCTCTGGGTAGATCAACTATTGTGCTCCATAAATCTGTGCAAAAGGGGAAGTGTCTTGACACTTTCTACAAATTGGCTTGACACTATCTGTGTATGCGGTGCACTGAGATCTGTTATAGTGTACAAAGTGGGCGAAAGTTTAACGCACAATTAAGTTTACACAAAAGCGTAGTTCATCGCCAGACATACTAAAAGACAGATAGCATGATCCCTAAAACCGACTCGTTGTTGATTTGCAGAAAAATACATTTTAATCCCCTAATTCTACACTACAGATCTGCACTACTGCGAAGTTGTTCGTCTTCACAAGTTTTGCATATTAACATGCCATAGATTACATTAACTGCGAAAGATATTAACAATAAAGACTTCCATAAAATTAGATTAATGGTGAGTAATATACAAGCGAGGACAATTTTACGACTCCCCTGAATGGAAACTTACATACATTCATGCATGTCGAATTATATTTCGGCACAAAGGTCAACCTCCAATCAAATGTCACGGCCTCATTAACCTCAGGAATGATTAGCAAAATGAAGTCAATCTGGAGTGACGACAGCAGTGTCATTATATCTAAAGGCCACATGAGGTTTCCCTTAATCTCTAAAGTGCTGTTCAAATAATCCTCCTTCATTTCTTCTGATCTTTATAAAGGCTAGGTGAACCCAAAATATCAATCCCTGACAGTTCACAACCACATAGTCTAGCATTAGTACAGGAGACTGTCTCATACAGTATACAGTATGCCCCTCAGTGTTTTCAAACACCATAATGATCATTTCTGTGCCATCAGTAGCATCAAATAGTTTTGCAATGTTCTCATTTGAAAGATCTAACTGGGTTTGACATTATAATATTAACTTTACCAACTGGTTAGTTTTACATTATTTATTTTTCATTAGTTAGTTTTAGATTCTGTTCTGTTTGGTGACATTAGTGATGCATGACTGGAACTGGAAGGATGGCCTGATTGCTGGTGCCCTATGTGACCATATGTTTTTATGGCTTTACAATATTTAATATTTAGTGCATATTGCTGTTGCAAGTACTTGATGTTCTTCTGCTGAATTAAATATTAGGCAATGGCAACTAGCTGGTAAACATTGTTGAAATTGTTATAGGATCCATATATGTAATATAATACATATGGGTAGTTGACAAATAAAAATGGTGTGACAGCAAAAGTCTAGAAAAAAACCCCATACCTTTTTCTATTTTTTCTGTCACAACAAATGACACATTGATACATCAACTACCCATTTACAATAATTTGCTGAAATAGTATGCTGTTGGCATCAATATAATTAAAATAATAAAAAAAAAAAAATACAATTATGTTGCTAAGAATAATAAAAAAATCTCAGAAACTGTAAATACAAAATTTACATTTACACAAAAATTAGTATATTTCACAAATAAAATTGAAACAATTGACCAAATTAAATTTCTGTTGTTTCAAATGTTTATTTTACAAGAACAATTAAGCAGTGCTACTGTACTTTATGCTAATGCAGTAGTTTGCCTAATAAATAATTCATATAAAAAGTGAATGTACTGTAAATAGTTCTTTTGTGTTCTGCAGCGACCCCGAGGAAGTGGTTCTCATTTGTAGCATGATGTCACATTTTGTGCAGTACGCACTTTAATCTAATATTTGCTGCTAAATTAATTTGACTGGTTTGCGTCTTTGCTTCTGTGTGTGGAAGTAAGCGTAATGACCCTATGCAGACAATGCTGCAGTGTTTTTGCATATTTTAATTATGTAGTGAATAGGAAGAATACGGTGTTAATTGCAGTTTTAATACAACTGAGGCGTGAAAATTGAATAATTTGTTTGCTGCACACAGTCCGTAGCTGTCTTTTAAGTGCTATTTTGCCATAAGGGAAAAAAATCTGGAAAGTCACTCGTCAGTGACTCTAACAAATAACAAGCTACCAGAGAATATTAAAACTTGATAAAAACTGCAGATGGAAAAAATAGTTTGTTGATAAGTAAATCCCTGATGAATAAAATCCTTCACTCTGTTGTACTCTGTCCACATGGAAAGAGTAGTAAACAACATCAAATGCTGCATGGTGTGTCCTGATGGTGTTAGAAATATCAGTGCATTATGTAGTATGCTGCCTTGGAATGTCTTTCATATATAGTCTGAAAGTGAGTCCTATGTAATGCCCTTAAGGCATGCCATAATTATCCATCTCTGTCAAGCTACAGCCGAACCTGTCTGATGAAACGAAATACCTATCAAGGTGAAATCCCGGCGCTTCCTCATTCAGCGAGCAGCCCGGGTAAATTTAGCCCCTCGCAAACCTGCACCAGTACTAAACTGCTTCTTACATGCAAAGTAATGGGGGGAAAATAAGCAATGGGCTGAGAATACAAAACTGGAGCATTAGACATGCATACGAGCCTGCGTTCGGCGGAGTTCTTTTCAAAGCATGGGAAGTGCATGGAGGTCAGTGTAACTCTTTACATGCCTGATTAAAATCCAGAACACTGGCAGCATTAACTCCTTTCATTATTGTATTTTAGATGCTTTACTATCACAGTTTTTTTTTTTTTTACAGGGCTCTTAAAGGGATAATAGACCCAAAAATGAAAATTATACATTTTTTCAGGATTCTCTGATGAAAAGAGGGATTAATTTATTTATTTTTTGTAACATTATGAATGTCTATTCTGCTAATGAAAAAAAACTTTTCAATTGAAGTCTATCAGGGTTTCCACAAAAATACGAAACAACACTTTTTTTCCCCATACATACTGATATATTCTAATAAAGTAGTTAATTAAAATTTTCACCAATTTTTCACAATATACAGTTTTATGCTGTCTTTTGGTCAAATAAATGCAGCCATGGTCAGCATAACTGTTTGACTTTTATATATACTTTGTGCATTTTGTAAGAACCAGGGAGAACTGCTATAATCTCTGTCCACTTTCATTACACTGAAAAAGAACACCTTGAACATTCTTCCAAATATCTTACAAGTTTGGAACAGGTATGAACTAGTCATACATTATTTGAACGAGTACTTGATGACATAAATAATTTTTTTGAACGAAAAATAGCCAGCCTAAAAACCTTTTACTCAGTTTAATGATGAACTATATCAGGATTTTCCCCAAGGACCATTGCTTCAAAACTGTGTGCAATGCATCAAGTCCAAGCTCCTCTCCATCAGCTCAGTGCTGACTAGACTATATTTTAGAGTCACGTATTATTCCTGCTGGTGACAGCCTTGACTTTGCGGGTCTGTTGATACAGCACAAGGAAGATTTTATCGCTGCAGAACAAACATGATTCAGCTGTTTACCCATCCGTTTGTGTGGGCATGTGTGTGTGTGTGTGCATTCAGAGGGGTCAAGGTTTGGCACAATCTACCCAATCTAATTCTCCAAATAACATCTTTTTTTTCCATTGATGGCAAACCCAAAGAACCCACAAATAATCAATTATCTTATATTTTGCATTAATTACTACTTTAAAAAAAAAGTTTTTCATGGGAATATAAAAAAAAATATGTCTAAAAATAATATAACAATATAACACAATATTACTACGACTGCTGGAGAGCCCCCATAAGAAAAGATGTCAGATTTCGAATTGCATACTTGTAACAAATTGTTTCCAGGTATTATATATGTCCTCAGTCACGGTGCATACCTGTGTGATCGTGTGTGTGTGTGTGTGTGTGTGTGTGTTCTTTGTCTCTATTTAAGATGCTAGCATTACCATGAAGATCACAGATGGAGCCATCAGGTTAACGATGTGCGTGAGTTGATTAAAATGCCTTACAGTCCTGCTGCTCAGCACTCCAAGCTCGTTATCACCTCCCCAGGCTCAAAGGTTAATTGAACATTTAATAAGGAAAAGACTAAATTATGCCTTTATCCAAGTCGGACTGTGCTTAAAAGTTAATGGTTGGAAAAATAATTTTTTTTGTTAATTTTGAGAAATTATGTTGTGACATCCTAATAACGCTCTGTTCAATGAAGGGTGTTCAATGGTAAAATAAGAATTATAGTAATTACTGGAGAACTGGAAATATCGTTTCTACATTCCACTCAAATGCAAATTCTCATCTAATCCACATCTAAATCTTTCCCTGTAGAAAAAACAACAACAATAAGTTGGGGACAAATAACTGAGGGACAATATGAGATGAAGGTATAATTGTAATCATTATTTGGAAATGCTGGGTAATGTGTTACACTGTTGCATTTCTCATCATAATCAGTAGCTAATTAGAGGCTAATTATGTTACATTGTAACTACTTTATGTAAAGTAATGAATTACTTCCACATTGCTTTTACTCATCAGACTTTTTATATTAAAAGAACTGTCTATCTCTGCTCCAATGATCTTTATTCCAATTATTTATTTACAGTGCAGTTTGATGATATGATATGCAGTATAGGTTATACTTAAAAGCTATGACTTCATCTAGACATGCCATTTTAAAAACATATAGATTATAACTTAGTCTTACTGAAATCAGACTTTTAAAGTGCATGTCAACATACTGACTGATAAGCATGAGACACCAGAATTACAATACCTGGTCTCATGGCATAAACATACCTTGATGCACTTTTTAGTGAGACACAAAAAATCACTGCAGTTTCCAAAAGAAATCAGCACTGTATGCAGTAAAAACAAAACAAAAAACATTTATTCCTTTTCATTTCTTTTCTAGCTTTTTTTGTTTATGCTGCATTTTGCTTGTATAAAAGTAATCCCTAAAAACAATTTTTATTTTATTTTTAATGGGTCACAGCCACGTATTGATTAAAATTTAATTGTAATTTAACATAATCATGCCCTGGACCCAGTGGAAATTACGCCTCTGCCTCCATTCACCCTTCTTGAAAAATGTTACCCTCAAAATTTTCTGCAGCGGAAGTTTGTTCCCTTCGTGGCTACTGAAAAAAAAGACACAATGTTAGATCCCAAAGAGTCTACTGGATGACCTTGTCATTTTAGCAGCAGTACAGGGTTTGTGAGATGTTTTCAGATGCACTAACTTTGGGTAAAGTCGATGCTTTAAAGATATTGCTTTGATGTGTTCCAGTTTTATTAAAAGGCGACATTCTTCCTGTCAAAGGTGTGCTAAATTCACTCACAGGCCCCTTAGGGATGTGTCTTACCTGCATTGTAATACATGAACTATATTATGATAGAAGTGCCATCTTTCTCGAAACTGTTCATCCAACAGGGCTGTTCGGTAAACCTTTTAAAGACGTGATAAGCTCACAGGGCCGATCTGACAGACAGCCGTGAAGTAGTTCCATCCAGGACAACTTCATTATCTGTTAAGTAATACAATCATAGAGTCTACTTTGACCACCTCTCCCTCCCGCACTGTACAGAGCGATTGAATTATGCAGGGGAGCCTTTGACACGGGGAAAAGGCATTTAGAATAATTGCTTTTGATCCTCCTTGTCTTTCTCTTTCTCTTTTTCCTCTCCATTTCGCTCTGCTCTTGCAGTAAGGGTTTGGGAACGCTGTAGCTCGGTGGAAGTCAAGTGAGATTGACATTTTGACATCTACGTTAATTGGCAATCGTGAACCATCAGCAGGTGCGATGAGAGTTTTCCCGCGCTCAGGTGGGCCGTGTGGGAGGACAACAAACGGAGCAAAGGCGGGAGAAAGTTGACACCCGGGGGAGGGAAGACTTCAAACCCTTTTCCCCCTCCTCTACAGATCCAATGCATTCAAAATTAGAGCTGGATATTTGCAGTTTGTGGTTGTCGGTTCGTTGGTAAAGATTTTCATCAAGCCCGTTTCCACAAGTGAATGAGAGAGGGGCACTCCGCAGGAGTCAACAGCTCTGTGAACAGAAAGCTGATGCAATCAAATGTAAATTCACAAAGAGCACAAGGAAATAACAGTTTTTTTAAAATAATGTACTGAGCAAATAGGATTTACACATGACAAAGCCTGTGTTTGGATTGCTATTCCTATTTTCGCCCATGAATAAGTCACGATTCCATTCATAAGTGGAACCCTCTCATTCACGGTGTACACGCTTTTAAAAAATGTTAAATTAAGTGGCCATGAAGCATAAATTGGCAAACTAAACACATTCTGTTCTCTAGACATTCAAAAACTAATTCTGAAAAAAAAGTCTACTGTTTTCACAAAAATAATCAACTGATATATATAAAAAAAAATTTTTTAATTCTATTCTATTCTATTCTATTCTATTCTTTTTTTCAGGACCAAATCATCAGATTAAAAATATTTCTCGATTAAAAAAAAAAAAAAAAATCAGCTTTGCTATTACAAAAATAATATTACATTTAAAACTATATTAAGATACAAAACTGTATTGCAATTGTACCATAAACTCACAATATAAAAATGTTACCCTTTTTTCAAACAAATGCAGCATAAGGTAGGTAGGCTATTTAATAAGATTAAGGATGTAGAATAAGGTCATGTACTGTAGAATAAGGCATTAAGGTGTGCTTAATTACTACTAATAAATGACTTATATTCTAGTAATATGTATGTTAATAAGCAACTAAGAAGTGTAACAGTAAAAAAATTTAATGTTACCAAATATTGTAATTCATGTGTTGTCCATGTTAGTTAATACAGTAACTAATGTTAACAAATGACACCTTACTGTAAAGTGTTACCAGAAATTAATAAACAGAGTAGCAAAAAAGAAACGGTTAAAGATGTTTGTTCTGATTCGAAATCATAATATATCAAATATAAAGCTGCTAAAAGTACTAAAAACGCCCCTTTAAAAGCTTCACAGGGACTTTAATTCAGAATTTGGCTTTCCACTGCAAATCCCCATATTACAGAAAATACATAATTGCTTTTGGAAAATGATTTAAAAATAGATTCCTAAACCCCATGCACATAGAATATATGCACAGACTAATCATTTTTAACACACAGTGAAAAATAAAATTTTTAATAGCGCTCAGTCATCATGGAAAAAATGATTTTCTGTCTCCTCTTGCTCCTGCTGTCTGTCTCTCTGAGATTTCACTTATAATGAAATTACTGCATTCCCATTAAAACTAAATCGACTTCTTAGATTACTGTGAAAAATCTCTGGTGTTAGCGCTGGGATTTTCACCGAACAAATTCCAAGGTGTGATTTTGGTGAGACTGGTGCTCCTCTAAAGTTAATTTAAACTTGGCAGCGGCACAGCACCTCATTTGAAGTTTGAAGGATCTGGATACTCCTGCATACAAATTCTGAAGGTCTTTTTTTTCGCTTTCATGTTCTTGCCTTTTGAATGTGCAGTCAAAGCTGTTGCTTTGCCATGAGTACTCCTCCAGCCAAACCACAACATGATTGAAAGCACTCAGTGAAGGCATCTCCTTTCCACTCCATCTCACTAGCCCTTTACAGCCATCTGTAGCTGCAGATGCCAGGCTTGGGCTGCACTAATAGAGCATTTAGCTGACAGATCCACACAAAGTCCCACTCCAAACCTCTAAATGTCCTTTAGGTGCATAGAGGAGTTTCTGCCTCTGTGGTCTCTGCTCTATGGGGCCCCGGCAGCACAAACTCATAACCTTCAGTTAAAATACTGCCCCCTGTGTATGTGTCTCCTTTGCATATATTTTCAAGGTCTGTCTGTTAAAACGGTGTTATTTGGGTTTTATATTTGTCCTAGTTTTTTTTTCTTTTCTTTCCACTACTGTCCTATTTAAACGGTAGTCTCATGACATTTCACTTTGTTAGACCTAATTTTTTTATCTGGACCAGTTTACTCTGCTATATATCACTGGCCACTAGTGGATCTTTGCTAATGTGTTTTCGTAAAGGTATCACTACATGGCATGACACAGTTCAATGTATTTGCATATTTAAAACAGGACTTTGTTATCTATGAGATTTGATTATTTATTATTTACTAAACTTTTTATATTACATAAGATGTAATATTCATAGTTATATAGTTTTGAATTACCCCCCAAATGTAACAAAGTTAAGTTTATGTTTTGCAAAAAACATGGTTTCGAGAGAATCGTGAACGCAGTAATCACCCACATCAATCAAACACAGCTGGTAG
>JAUCMU010000143.1:9086103-9103625 GCA_032275025.1 Enteromius treurensis
TCCCAGCCCCTTCCCCTCGCCTCCGCCGCAGGCTTCCCAGCCCCTTCCCATCGCCTTCACCGCAGACTTCCCAGCCCCTTGAACTCTTGTTTTGTTATCTCATGACTCCTCCTAACCTCTCTTTCTGCTTATCCACAGGCCCGGACACCCTTGGGAAACACAACACCCATCTCAATGCATTTTTTGGCCGCTCAATTTGGCTGCTGTCTCTAAAGCGTTTTTTGGGGGCAGTCGAAGAACGAGCCTCACACCCAATCCTCACCCTCGCTAGGGTTGCTTCCCCTAGGGTTCAGGAGTCCGCTGTTCTCCCGGCTCGCTCCCCAGACAGCACGCCAAATCCGCTCTAAAACTCGATTACTAGGAAACGTGAACTCTTGAAAAGTATTCAGACGTTATTTACTGACCATTTTGATATTTTGTAAATAGTTTAACAAAAGCTTTTACAGATTAACCTCTCTTACAGATTAAATTTTTAGATACATTAGATATATAAATTCAGTTATTATTTATATTTGAATTATCTTACTAAAAAGCTAAACATACAGTAAATATTTTTTACAAATCTGATCTTGATGACAAGCTCTAAAGAAAATTCTGCCATTTTATTTCTAAAAGTGTTATTTAGTTTTTTTGTTTACTCGACATCCCTGACTGATGATCTATCCCTGCAACCTTGAATATGTTATTACATTTTGATGAAAGATTTTGAAAACAAAAATTTTTATTCATTGCAATTACATGCACATATGAGACCAACACGATAAGACCAGGAATTTTGCATTTTTGCATGCATGTTGTATTTAAAAGGATACCAATTTTTAATTGGCTATTAATTGAGACAAACAGGGTCATATAAATCAGTCAGCCTTGAACTCTTCGATACAATTGAAACAAACAACAGCCTGAAATAATTAACTTGTTCAGCTTTTTCTAGTAGAGACGTTTAACAGTATCTCTGAGCGTGAGGACTCTACGTCTTTGCGGTTTGGGGAGTTTGGGAAGTACAGTGCCTCTGAGGGCTGGGCTCTTTTGTCCTGATTATTGGCAAGGTGCCCAGGGAAACAAAGGCTCACCCCGAGCACCTGAAGCAAGGTGACTCCATCACTGGCAGAGTCAGGGAAGAGGGTGCCTGTTACCTAAGCGTCAGGCTGCTTTCCTCTTTTGACACTTTCCCTGATTGGAATTGGTGCGCCTATCTCTCTCATTTCAGGTCCAGGTGAGACAAGGTGATGTACGTCCTGTTCTCTCTGCCTGGGTGGCAGTAATAAGAATATAATGGAGGTACATTTGCATTTGTCTACTCTGTTATTATTAAGCTCTATATTACACAAATGTGATGGGTTTGGTGTGACAGAACAGGGGGAATGAATCCTTCGACCTGAAATCAATACATAAAACAACAGGCCAAGAAGCCAACGAGAGTTCTGCCTCAGAGCAAGGTCGAGGACGAAGAGCAGGTCTCATAAAATTTCACAGATGCATAAACACCTGAATATATCACCCGACACACTCTCTCAATTCAATCTGCTGCCTTCCATCTCAGACTGAGAGGAACGGAGCAAGAGAGAGGGAAATTTAAATAGCTGTCCGATATGTTTATGTGTTGGTGTAGCTGGGGGACTCCATGCCAAGGAGCAGTGCTCAGGCCAGGGACTGAGATAAAATGAATCCAGCTCTGACCCGGACGCAGAACACAGGGAGAGAAAGTGAGCGAGGCGAGCTTTTCCCTGACGCATCTACATGCTTCCATCAGTCATGGTGTCAGCTAAGCAATCAGGAAGGGTCAGAACATCAATATGAAGTAAACAAGCGCTTGAACTCCTCTGAACCTTAACAAATTTTCCTCTAGGTCAAACAAGGAACCTGCCTATAATGAATCAAAACTGCATTGGAACCCATTTTTTTTTTTTAAGATTAGTTCATGCAGCCACACAGACAGAGTGATCGATTATAAATAATCAAGAATAAATTTTATTATTAATTAGTAGGCCTACACACTGTGCGGCAACTGCTAGTGCCGTCATTTTAAAGTACTGAAAAAATTTTGTAAAACACACGTAATAGAGGTCACATATTGACCTGCTGTGGGAAATGTGCATGATGCAAATGTTCGAAAATATGATATTGCTTTGAATTACAGTAACTGCTTCATTGTCACAAGTGTAAAGTTACATGACTTTGACAGACGTGCACATTGTTCAATGCATTCGGCAGCTGTTTCCATATATACGCAAATGTTCGAAATGACAGCAAACTTCACAGACTTAACCAAGCAAGCACAAGTCTGATTGAATGCATGCATGTCAAACAAATGGAGTGCACAGAAAGAGAGCACAACATTTCTGACTAAAACAGAGAGTGCTGCAATAATGACATATTTTTGTATGTAAACTCAGAAGCTAGCCTCATTGATGCAGAGAATAAGCTCTGACCAACAAAAGTAAGTTTTGTTCATCGTCAACTTAATTTAAAGGGTTAGTTCACCCAAATATGAAAATTAGTCACCTGATTTACTCACCCTCCAACCATCCTAGGTATATATGACTTTCAGCTTTCAGAAGAATTTAAGCAGAGTTTTAAAAAAATTGTCTTGGTTATTCCAAGCGTTATTACTGGCCTGGGTGGGTATTTCTGTTTAATAGTCTAAAAGAGGTCGAATAAAGCATGTGCATCATTAATAAAACGTGCCTTACACAGCTCCGGGGGGTGAATAAAGGCCTCCTGGAGCAAATCTATGTGGTTTTGTAAGAAAAATATCCATATTTTAAATGCATGTGCGACACAAACATGCGTCCGCATACAGCAGTTACCAGAAGTGAGAAAAAAAGTGTGTATTATGTTTGAAATACATATATTTTTCTTACAAAAATGCATGGACAAGAGGCCTTTATTCATGGAATTTTTAATATACTGTTACTCTGATTGAATTCGTCTCAAATAAAAAGGCATATCCTATAGGATGGCTTAAGGGTGAGTAAAATGAAGGCTTATTTTCATCTTTGTGTGAACTAACTCTTTTAAAAAAATCAAGTTTGCATTTGAATAATTTACAAAAGCACAAGCTGATTTTAGCCACTTGTTAGCAACAATTTAAGTAAAATCTTAAACAAACAAACAAAAACAAAAAAATCCAAAGAATCCTTTTGTTATGCAAAGACCTTTTTAGACACAGGATGAAGAAACCAAAAGTGTTTACCACATTTCTGGGGTTTGGCCTGTAAAGATATGCCATCCCTGCAGCACTCTATTAATATGTGGTGTGAAATAGAACTTAAAACTTGAAGGATGCCTGACAGCAAGTCAGTTAAACTTCACTAAACGAGAACACGCTTGTGCGGGCCAAACAGAGCATAACAGAAATCTTAACACAGTAATTTGGACTAAAATAAACAATCTGATACATGCCTTAAAACAGAAATGAGGCTAAACTAGACATAGATATGTTGTTAAAAATGCTTTTATTTGCAGTTCTTGTTAGCTAAAAAAAAAAAAAAGTTTGAAGCACCTTGATTGTCAGTCTAATAAGTGTTTTGTTACATTAGTCTGCTTTTGTAGACATAAATATTTATTCAGCTCCTTTAGTATGGTTGCTGAAGTAAGACTAGTTCATATGAGGAGTTTGCTGGGAATTAATTTTCATACATTCTCAATGTACCATAAGGAGCACAGCTCAGCAGAGCTTGTTGGCCCTCAAGGCTAATGTAATCTGTCAGAACTGGCCCAGATGTTTAACGTCACATACACACATGCTGTACATGTACAGGTTTGTACACATGCACACATGTGCACAAAATTGAAGTGTTTAACTCTCTCGCTCTCTCTCTCTCTGTCTCGCTTCCATTTAAATCCCTTTCTCTTTCTTTTCTCTCTCTCTCTGATATTGATTATTCAGCCAGAACTTGAGGGGCTCGGCACCCCAGAGGTCGGCAGGGTTAAGTAAACCAGTCCAGTGTTTTCTGTAAAGCACCACATATAGCAAAACTTAGCCCTTCCTGCCAGCCCTGAGACATTCCTGTAATTGGCTCTAAAATGAGACATGCCTAACACAAGGCCACTAGAAAGAAAAAAACGACATGTGATGCATACTGTAGCACAACAAGTACTTATATTTGCTGGCCTGCTAGCTAAATAAAACAATTGCATTAGTAAGAGGATGCTATTTGGGAAATGATATATCACTTTTATTACTATATACTGAATAATGCAAACAGTCTGGCAGTTGGTGGTTGCAAACTGGGGACTGTGGTGTAATGCATTATTTTCATATTTTTCTCCAAAGGATATAAAAAAATGAAAGTTGAGTATGTTTTTGATTACTGACAAACACTGTTCACTTCTTATTTTTTTCTAGCCACCCCAAGTATATCCAAAATCAAATCAAGGAAGACTATTTTTTGTTCAGATGCTGCTGATGTCTTCATGAAAGAAAATATTTCACACAGCACGATCCAGTCAACATGCATTACTGCGAATCCTGTTTCATCTTCAAATGTTCATGACAGAAGATGCAAAATATGGTTAGATGATGCATAAAATGTGCATTTAACCTAAAATAAGAATGTGTAAGTGCATATTTGACCACATTTCTATTTTTTCCCTTAAATAATTTAAAGTTTCCTGCAGTGTGATGAATAAATTATATTTCTTTAAGTATATAAATAAGCGTTTATATTGTTGGCTCTTTGACACACTGCTTTATTCTATTTTATATATTTTTTTAAATGTCAGCTAACTGCATAAATGTAAATATTGCACTTAGGCTCTCAATTATTATATCATAACAACTGCAAACATAATACATATAAAAGAATTAATGATAATATATTTATATATACAAAATATATTTTTTAATTATTTGAAACATCTATGACCTAAAAGTGTTTTATGATAACTATATTTCACAATAAGGAGTTTTTTATTTATTTATTGTAGTTATTATTATTTATTTACAGATTTGATTTTGTAATGTACAAAGGTGGCATAGATATATTTACAAATGAATCATTATTGTGTGACAGAGGAACAGACTCTGAAAGTCATGTATTTTTATCAAATATAGATGAATGTCTTCTAATTAAATGAAAGAAAAAAAAAAAATCTAGTAACAGACATTTAATCAACATTGTAAGGAAAAAAAATTAAAAAAAAGGATAGGACATTATCTAGCAATGTTATGGGCGCTAATTTAAGATACAGGTTAAATACCTGCCAAAAAATCTATATGAAAAATATGGTTACAATTTATTTTAAGGTGTCCTTGTTACAGTATAACTATACATTTAAGTGCTGAGTAATAATAACTAACTACATGTACTTACTAAATGGTTAGTGTTATGGTTTGGCTTAAGGTTACTTGCATGTAGTTATGCATTATAAATTGTTACTATAATAGCAATAAAAGGACTCCTTTAAAAAAAGTGTTAACAAAATTGTTTTTATTGTTGTTTATTTTTTCCACTGAAGATAACATTATAACCTACACAGCAAATTAGTCCACATTCACATGTTCTGTGGCATATTAAGGTTGACACTTAGCCCCATGTGAAGCTGTGCTAAGTGAGGTAAGGCTAAGTAGTGTTATAACTTCGAAATGGTTATGTGAATAAATGAATGCTGGAACCGTGGAACTCCCTTAGGTCCTGCAAACTAACCACTCACATAAATGCGCCGCGCCAAGCCGCGCCGCGTTCTCATATCCCAGATACTTTTATATGGATGCTGCTGTTCCTCGCAGACCCGCACACAAACACTTTAATATTGATGGGGAAATCCATAAAATTGCTTCCTTCACTCTTATCAGCTCCAGCAAGAAATGGAAGCCGTGGCACACTTTATATCTAAAAGTCTGTAACTGCGGCTCCCCGCGGGGTTTCATTTCTATCTATTCGGGAGTGACGGAGTGAGAAAGACAGCGTAGCTTATAGTTCATTTGTGACGCTCTTTATTCTGGAACAGAGAGTTCTTGTTCTGCATTAATTGTTGTTTGCTGACCTTTAGCCAACTGGTGTGCTTGCCATCTTCTCCCAGTCAAGCTGTTTCATGCTCCAGACTTTGTGAAATGGTCAAATGAACAATTAAATTACTGTAACGGTGGCAGACGGGGCTTAGAAGAAGCTAGGCTGGCACAGATAGAGCAGTGCATGTTTAGATGCAGAATCAGTGTTATTACAATCAAATACCTTACAAAAGGCACTGGCGCGCGCTTTAGTTGCCATGGAGATAACTATGCTGTCTTTGTTTTTTTCTTTCCCTCTTCTTAGGTCTGGCTGTTCACCAGATCATCACCATCACTGTGTCCCTCATCATGATCGTTGCAGCCTTGATCACTACTCTAGTCCTTAAAAACTGGTAGGAAACATTCTTCCCTTTCAGCTCTGTGTCTCAATGATTTTTTCTGTCTGTGTTGTCTCTCCCTGTTTCTGTCCCTTAGCCTGTTTATTATCTCTTCAATCTGTACTTTTCTATCACTCCATGTGGACAGTGACCCTTTATTGCACCAAGCAATCCGGAAACTAGAGCACAACAGGTTTTCTCAAACCTGTTGAACTTCCTGCGTAGGCAGCATTTTAAGGCACCTATGACACCTTCTTTTGGAATTATATGAATCTTCTGCAGAGAGAGCAAACCCAGAGTGCATTGCAACGTGAATTTGAGAGCTTTATTTTCACAGTAAGTAAAAGTAAAAAAACAACCTTTGTCAAGCCATTCTACTGCACTTTGCTGCCTATGTGGAGCATCTCAGATCAGCCATTTATGAGTCTCCATTTCAGTCAGAATGCCTTTTTAGGAAACACACAGCGAGGAGCCTCACTAGGTTTCGAACAGAGCTAAATCTGTCTGTGTCTGCCTCCCCACTCCATGTTAAATGTAGGACAGACACAGCGGTTCAAGGTATGATTTTATGTTGGCTTTGTGAATTTGGTGCGTGTTTTTGTAGTTGTGCGCAGTCCGGGAATGGCCGACACAGCAGCCACCAGAGAAAGATCAACCAGCAAGAGGAGAGCTGTCAAAACCTGACCGACTTCACGCCCGCCCGCGTGCCCAGTAAGGTGGACATCTTCACCGCCTACAACGACAGTTTACAGTGCTCACACGAGTGTGTGCGGGCCGGCATACCGGTGTACACAGATGAGATGATCCAGCACACACCCATCTACAAGACTTCCTACAATGGAAACAGGCAAGAGTCCAACATTGATATATATTCTGTAGAACAAAAAAAAAAATGGGCTGGATGTTGCTATTGATGACCAAGTAGTTTGGACAGCAACGAGACCGCACTGACAGCCAAGTCTGTACATTTTGACAGGGTTAGGCTTCCTCGTAGCATAGAGTATGTTTAGTGCTGTCAGAAATAATGTTCGTTCTGAGAAGCTTGAACTCTGGACCAAAGCAGAGTAGAAGAAACATTATGCACTAATGTATAACATGCAAGCACACATCACATTTGACCCTGACTTTTTTTTATATATATATATATACTGTAGATAAAAAAAATTAAAAAAAACTTTTATGCGTTTTGGGTGTTTATATACATGATAATAGTGTTTTAAATAGCACCTGTTTTAAATAGAACCAACTAGTTTCAAAGTGCAAGTTTCTAAAAACGACACCAGTAAATTACATTAAATAAATTCAAAGGTTTCTTTGCAAAGTTACTGTACATCGCCATCAACTGGTATGCATAATAAAGGATTTTTGTCATTTTTGCAGATCCATGTGAACAGAACGTTTTAAATATGTCTGTAAATAAGTCTGTACGCGAAACTTTTCAGAGTTCTACTTGATTTAGATAGCAGTGCAGTCTCAGAATAAAAAAACAACTTTTCAACTTTATTTAACCCTGAATGGTACATATAGAGTTTTGTACCTTTTTTTTAAACTGTACTTTAGCTGACAGACAGTTTCCACATTAAAACTTTCTTAGAAAGGTTGCATCTTTAAATTCATCCCGTATAATCCACCACCGCCATTCCCACATAGACAGACTCTCTGGCAGTTGCATCATGTCTCATGCTGTTTTTTCCTGTAGTTATGAGTTATTTTTGAGCTATTTATGACAGCTTGTCAAGTTAATAATAGTCCAACTTTTAAATGTCAGTGGTCTTAAAACCCCTGCATCCTGTGCCATTCAAACTGTTTTTGAACGCAAGAATGTGATAGTTTCGCCATTCTTAAAGTGCTGCTTTTAACATGTTTTTCGCTTGTGCAATCCTCAATAATAGAATAATTTAGCCTTTAATGTGCATTTTGAAAATAACCAGTTGAATCTGCCAGTGAGTCATTATTTTTCAAATAAGTATGTTGTGACAGTTGTGTATTCTTGTTTTTGTCCTTCCATTGCCCTTGTCTTTATAAAAGACTGAGTATGAGCTTTAAATTGTATGAATAATTTCAGCCCTGCTTCATTTAATACTGTATGCTTCTGAATACAAAAGCCTAGATGAGAGGGTTTAGAGGAAATGTAACTGTGGGCGCTTTGTTTGTGGTATAATGCAGTCACCACATAAAAAAAGAATCTTGAATTAGGGAGTGGGACAGAAGTGCTTATATCTGCAGGATTGAAGAGCTGATCTGTCTGTCTATTCCAGACCGTCGCCCACTGAAAGGCAGCTAATCCCTGTGGCCTTTGTGTCTGAGAAATGGTTTGAGATCTCCTGTTGAGGCCCTTTTACTACCTTTGGGTTGAGCCCAAGTCTTCAATTTGTGCCCTGGTACGTACTGTATTTCTTACATCTCTGAAGTCTATATGGTGTAATTCTGACATGCTTTTCCAGTGCTTGTGTACTTAATAGAAAACCACAGTTCCTCAGGGTACTAGTAACAGTAACACTAGTAACAGAACTGAAATGAGTTGCAGACTTGTACAGTAGCTCGTGTCTTTTAAAATTAAGCTGAAACAGAATATATTCAGAAATTTACAGCAAAATATAGTGTCACATTAAAACACCTACTGTAATATATTAAACTAAAAACAAATGGAACCTGTAGAAAAATGTTATCAATTATGTCATCTAGGTTACTGTTAATATCTATATGTACTAATATATTTTTAGCATTTCAATTTGTATAAATATAAGTTAATGGGTCTGTCATTCCAAACCTGTAAGACCTTCGTTCATCTTCGGATAGTTTTCAGAGAGCCATTTGACCCTCCATAGACAATACAATAGCAATAAAACTGAAATGATCCCAGGTCCAGAAACATGGTAAAAACACTTCAGTTGATCAACTTAAGTTTTGGAACAATAGGAGTATACATTATTTGCACAAAGAAAACAAAAATAACATCATATACTTCTATAATTGAGAAGTTTAAATCTCTTCTCCTATGACTTACGTCTTCCACCCTTTTAGAGAACCTTACTGCGTAAGCGTATGCTTCCTTCTAGGCGCACACATCCGCATATTACGCACATGCGCCTGCTTTCACCGGGATATAAACAAGGCTGATTATGTCATATACGTTAAAGCATGTGTATACGGTGCGTTGAGCATGGCGGGAGACGTATGTCATACGTATTCTCTTAGCAGTGCAAAAAGTTAGGTCGATACACTGATGTCACATGAACTGTTTTACCAATGTTTTTACTACGCTTCTGGATCTGGGATAATTTCAGCTGTATTTCTGTCTATGGAGGGTCAAATAGCTCTCTGATATCTTCAAAAATATCTTAATTTTTGTTCCGAAGATAAACAAAGGTCTTACGAGTTTGGAACGACATGAGGGTGAGTAATTAATGACAACATTTTCATTTTTGGGTGAACTAACAATTTAATGCTTTATTTTTTCTTATTCACATCATTAGTTCTTATCACTAAGTGCTTACACTGTACGGTTCTTATTCTATTTAAAATGTCATATCAATAAAACCGAATCTTTTCTACTTTCAGGATCTCATTGGAAAACCTGTGATTCAAACACAAAAGACTAAAACACAATAAAGCAAAACAAAACCACAAGAAAAACAACGACAAGCAATCACAGAGACGGGAAGCGAGACGAACAGGCAGTTTTGTACAAATATGGGATCTCTCTGGAAGCGGACTGAAGATGTTTATTTTTCTAGACTGATGCAGTGCTATGGATACCACTCCCAAATTATTTTCCATAGACATGAGATCATTTTAGAGATGATATACCTAGAGCTGATATATTATATACGTGTATTACTGCACATGTTGGATGTGCTGGAGAGGAGAGGCCGAGGGGACGCTCTCTGACACGATACGTCTGCTTGTGTGGAGAAAAGACTCTCCTGAACTTTGTGCCAATAATGCCATTATGTGCCACTACATATATAGATGGGACGCGTTCAGTTTTGTGGAAAATAACAGACACATCAAGTAATTTCAGTGACTGTCTCCCAATATCAATCTGTCATCCGTTTTTGTATAAAAAGTATGAATATGTATTTGAAATATGTTTTGAAATAGCTGAGGAAATGTGTTACAAATGTCCAAAAAATATTTATATGGAGCACTATTCATTTAGAGAAAAAAAAGAACCCAGTGAGGAATAGTAGAGCCAGGTTTTAATTTCACTACATTGTTACTAGGCCCCGTTTTAAAGGAATAGTCTCTATTTTTATACAAATGAGGTTACATACGAGTCAGACAGACCCAATTCAACTGGACTCTTGGGACTGTTAATCTGCGAGTGGAGGTTCAATGAGAAGTAGAATTTTTTTTAAAGCTATCAAAAAAATGTGGAAGCCAGATTCAGTATTCATTTACAGCTTGTTTGATTTGCCAAAGCCATGCTTCAGACGCCTGTTGACTTTTTTTTTAATCACTGATGAGAAATTACTTGTACGGGTTAATAATGTTTACGGACTCACAGACCCTCGGAGAGGTGTTTGATACCCGAGAATTACCAGACAACCGTTAGTTTGTGGGTCGAGCCTAAATAACACAATTATCTACTAAAACATGACAAAATAGCTAATAAAGCTCCTCTATGTTTTAATTACAAAGTTTAATTTGAATAAATTACCAGACAATTATCAACCTCGTGCATAGACTCAAAAAGAACAAAATATTGTTACTTTATTTTCGTTCCTAGTAATTTGTGCCAAATTAATTTAATTTTCATTTCCTTCTATGTTTAAATCTGCAACAAAACCATGAATGTCCCTTTCATTGTGTGCTGTGTTTTAATTCAAGCTAATAGTTTATTATGTATTGTATTTCACAGTTTGATTTATTAGAGCAGAACTGACTCAAAGGCAAATATTCCATCAGCAGAAACAGAAAAGGCTAGTGCCAATCATTTTAATAGCAATCAGAAATGCAGTAATATACAGTCAGCATGAAACTTGCCAATCAGTTTCATTTATTGATAAAGTCAGCAGGAATACACAACACTTTGGATTAGTGTGTGTGTGTGTGTGGTTGCTGTGTGTGTGCGTGAAAGAATGTGTGTGTGTGTGTCTGAATTTGAGACTCTACACAAGCATCACTAGACCAAAGAGCAGTAAATAAACAGGCCAGGACAGTTATTCTGTACATGACGAGTAAAGAAAATAAGAGGGAGGATAACTTGTTTTATCCCAAAACAGATGTTTAATGGTTTCAATTAAATATTGTACAAAGGCAAACACTGTGAACGAGGAAAATAGTTGTTTGCAATAGTCTCACTGAAAGTGAAAAGTCTTGGAGTAAATTTAATCATAGGTTTTCAGACATAAGCAGTAGAGAATTGTGATTCCTGTTTTCATCCTTGGAAGACAGCAATACATTTGAAGTTTTGTCAACTCCTCTTTTTTTCCCCTCCATAATTGTCTATAATTGACCAATTTAGGAGATCACGTGCACAGCACTGGCCAATCACGTTAGGTATTTAGAAAAGTACTAATTATATACTGGAACACTAAAGCTCTGTATTATGTACATGTGTAAATGTGTTTTCTATATATTTACCTCTATTCTATCTTGTGATTTTCTTTTTTAATCTTCTTTTTCACAGGATCAGTGGAAACGTTTGAAACTGATTTTTTTGTTTACATTTCATAAGTCGCTGCAGAGGTAACAGACTAATATACACATATTTGTTGTGTTAAGCCTCAAAAAACAAAAAAAAGAACAAACAAACAAACAAACAAAAAAAAAACACAGTTTTTTCTGCTGTAGCTGTAGTTCTCCTAATAATTAGGAAATTCCAGGTCATTTGCATTACATTTTAATACAAAAAAAACTTCATGGGATAAGATGCATTTGGTGGGTTAAAAGAATAAGTATGATTTTTTTTTTTTTGGTACAAGTAAGTGCTAAACTGGACTCTTTAAGGTTAATATATATATAATTATATATATATATATATATATATATATATATATATATATATATTGGTTAAATTAAAAACACTTCAGGTGTTTCGTCATTCTTTTTTCTCACAGAGAGTGAAAATAGCTCCATACCATCTCAGTCGACAGCTCAATAAACTGAACGTCAATTTAAAAAAAAACACAATAAATCTGAACAGACGACTGGCCCGCGTGACTGCCGGCACAGGAGAAGATTTGTGCTGTGAGTCTGATAAACATGTCTGGAGTTTGACTGAGTGTGGACTGTGGATTTGTTCTTCAATTTTGACACAGAGCTCAGAAACAGTTGGAACGAAAATCTGCTGAATAAAAGGTTAATTGACTTTGTGCTAAGCCCCGCCTTAAAACACTACTGACCAATCCTACTGTACCTTTTTAGCTGTTTGCCATATCATAAGACAAGCTTATGGAAACGTGTTTGGCTAGTTTTAAATGCATTTTTTATATTATTTCATTTTTATTTATAGGTTAGTTTATTTTACCTGGAATTTAATAATGTTATTGCATAAACATATCTAATGGGACTTATGGGAACATTAGTCATGCTTTTTATGTTTATCTTTTATTAATTCTGATTGTAGATTTTGCAATTCTTGTCTAAGCGAACAACAGTACCAATGACACAGAGGTTTGGGGAAATAGACAATTGACCATTTTCATCTGTGTGTTACACCTGAATGTGCTTTCTCACTCATTTTGAGTCTATCGGAACTTTCTCTGAATTAAACCTGCTGAATCCAGTGCAATATGATGTTTTTTATATGAGAAATCAGAGCCCTCCTCGTTGTTGACATGTAAATTACACACTGCTTAGTGTAAAGGCTTGTTTTGTTGTCATGTGTTGTATTTTTTTGTTTTCATGTGGTACTATACTCAGGCATCATCTATCTATGAACATGTTATTTTATAAAAGGCAAGTATCTAATGTTTACGGACACAAATCTTTGTTGGCTTCCGTTCTGTTAGTTTTTGTTTGTTTGTTTTCTTAAGCGACGCACATTTGCAGAGTCACATTTCATGATGACAGGTTTCATACGGTGCAGAACGTACTCCTAAACGTCCCCCCCTTCCCCCAAAAGCCCTGGGCTGTCAGGAGAGATTACGCCAAATTCCTCCTTGTGTGACAGAGATCCGTAAAAACCGTTTAAACTTATAGAAACTCTTTACTGAGGCTTAGTCACGGAGCATCTGAGATGGTCTTTGGCTTTTGATTTGCTGCAGGTACAATTTATTACATTTCTCCATATTCCGTGCGAAAACAACCTGACACATGTCCTGTTGTTGCCATAGAAATAAAAACTTTGTACTTTGTGTACCTTAACTTTTTATATTTGTGTCTAATATATCGATGAGTACCTCTTTTTTCTTTTATATAAGATCTATGAATATAGTACACAACACAATATACGAGAAAACACACATGAAAACACATACACGGATGCTGTATGAACTAACAGTCTCTGTGTCGAAATAGTGCTGTGTACTTTTATTTTGTGTCTTTGAGTCTCTCTCTCTCTCTTTCTCTTTTTGTAGGTATTGGTAAAGTTACATTTCCAGGTGACATTGATTTTGATTCTTGTTCTAAAGCTCTCTGTGTTTTGGCCACTGTAAATGCAGCTGTCATCAGAATGAATCTGTACATTTAGTACTCTCTCAAGTTGCTATTAATAAGATGTTAAAATGAAATGGGCTGTCTTTCTATAAACACCATCAAATGTTTGTAAAATGATTATGGGGTGTTATTTGGACTGGGACAACAATATTGAAAATAAAAGTCAATCAAAAAAAAGAGCACTGTATGCTGGCATATTACTGCTGATTGTTTCTTGAAATTCACGTTCCATTCATCCAGCGCTATTTGCGAAAATTGCATTTAGTGAATAGGATTTTTGGTAGCCTCGAAGATTACTTATTTTTTCCTGTTGATTGAACCAGATGAGATCTTTTTTGGATAGCTAAACTATCAAGAAGTCAGACCAGATTTTTACCAGATGGACCTCTATATGATTTCCCATAAAATATGACGTTGTGTTCCCATTTATCAAAAGACTAGGCTAAACAAAGCCTAATGAGCAGCATTTCTCTGATGATGATCAGGATGAAAAATGAAAATGCCTCATCATGCTCCAAGGAACAACAGGAGGCAGAGAGACGGAGAGAGATTGTGAAGAGGATCGTGCCCTGAAATCAACACAACAATATGCCAAAATATTGTCCATATTGATGGATACCCCAATAAGCAGAAGCCTGCAGAAAGTTGCCCATTAAAGTCCTAGTTACATAACTTTAAGGTGGCTCAGATTTGATAAGATCCAAACCTACAGAATAACAAAACTGAGATAGTAATTTGTACTCAATTTGTTCTTGTATCTTTACTCATGTGTTGAGTAAAAATACATCCAACAGAAGTTGCAGACTTTTATAAAAACTGATTAATATGAACTCTTTATTATTATTATTGTACTTTCGGTAGCTAGCATAGCCAATGTTACAGGTAAAATATATATAGGCCTATATATAAAATACATTTCATATTAAGTAGAATTAAAATCCATTAACATTTACTGACACCGTCACTCAAAAACGTACTATTGCATAATTATTAATCTATTAAATTGTTTATTAATTCTTCGACTTTACTTGGATTTCTACTTATGCATAAAATGAATCCTAAATTGTGTTTTAATGTCATTGTCACGCTCTGCATGTGGCGAAGTAGAAGACAGATGCAAAACTCTATGAAGTAAATCCTTTTTAATAGACGAGGTGCAGGAATACAGGCAAGCAGGGTATCGACATCGACAGACGCCAAACGCTAAACAAACATTCGTGTGGACAAAACACCAATACGATAATTTTTTTTTTAAACGTATACAGCAAAACGCGTCTCCTTGTGGACAGGCCCTAAACTGGACGTAACTTAAACAGGGCAGACAATGACGCTAATTAACAAGATACACCTGAACAATCAACAATAGACAGAAACAAGGTCACACTGAGCACATGGGGAAAAACAACAACAAACACTGTGCAGGTGCGTTACAGTCATAAGCAATACTACAAACTTATTCAAACTTTTTAAGCCCACAAGCTAACAATGAGCTCTATTTTTCAACACGAGCAAAATTCATCCTGACATTTTTTTTTTTTTTTTTTTTAAATGTCAAATATAACAACATTATCTTTACCTTTACTCAAAGTCAAATCGAAAAAACACTTAATTCCTCTCCTAATGTGTCATGAGGGGGTCTCGCTTCTCCAAGGCAAAGGAAGGGAGACTCGACTTCAGTGAAACAAGAAACATTTAATCACAGGAACTCCGGATACACGGAACGGCAGAGAAAGTGCAGAAACGCAGTTCAACTAACATTCAACGGTTGACAACCAGAAATGCAAAGGGACACAGGTTAAATACAAACGGAAACACAAAACACCTGGATACACGGCTGGCAGGGGATCAGACACTAATGAGGGGGCAGGACTACAAACGAGGTCCGACACGTGGAAACGGAAATGGAAACAAAAACACAAACAGAGCATGGACCAACATATAATGGAGCATAATAAAGCATACTAGGAACTAAAATTTTATACAAATTGGGGCACAATTAAAACTAAATGTTTAGAAATTGTGCATTACAAGAGTTGCAAATAGGTGGAACGTTTCCAGTAAATTTTGGAAGCATTGCAGAAATGTTGTTCTTTTTTTTTTGGAATCTTCGAGGGATTTTGGGAATGTTTCCAGAATGAACCCTAATCAGAACTATATTAAACTATCAGCAAAAACATTTTTAGAGACTATGGCATATTCTCTCCTAACAGTTCCAGATATTGTAGTTCTAACCGTTTGATAAATGTTTGTCAGAACACTCAAGTCACTGCTCTTAACTGATGGCCCTATCAGAATGGGAAGCTTTTATCTGATTGGTTCTCTTGACAGGCCGCTTCCTCTCTAGGGCATTGAGAGTGAGAACAGGAGATGAACACCTGCTGTCAGAGCCGCTTACATCTCCTCTTAGAGCTTCAGACAGCAGACGATCCCATAGCCCCACAAAAGCATCAACCCGACACGAAACCGACTCACATCCACGATCTTCACTTATTTATTGATCAGTTTTTGCCACAAACAACTAATGGGGTGTATATGTGAACGGCACACAAAGCATTAGATGATGAGATCTGAATTGCATAAATTGCATCTTTATTGCCAACACTACCATCAGCCCGCTGCTCGGATCTTCATTAACGGTGTAGCGGTGGTTCAGCGCTCTCTCCAGCGGGACTCGAGTCGCTCCTGTGACTGGGATACTAACACACCTACTCGACTACATTTGCATTAGCTTCGTCTTTCCATTTCTCTCTGTCATACTCGGCAAAAATAAATATTGAAAGGCTTTGTAATCATGGCAAGTGTATTTGTGTTGGTAAAGCAATTACGTGTGATAAAATCAAGGTAAATGTTACAAAACATAAAAGCAAATTGCATTTCTCTCTCACGCTGACTCCTGTTGCTCCTAAGGAAGACTTGCTGCATTCATATGAGGCTGTTCTGATCCCTAGGCCGCCTAACACTACCACACAAGCACATTTTGGATTCTCTATTCACATACACACACACACACACACACACACAGAAACATGGATACCGACTGACAGCCACACTTGCATCCCTTCCCCCCCTTGACAGCTGCATACACACTCCAGACTAGCTGACAAAAGGCCATCATCAAACACAAACATACACACACTCTCACAGAAGATAAGACAGAGGTCTGCAGAAATGTGCACTTCACATACTTTGTGCTCACTGACTTCATCACACACACTCTGTTCCAGCTGTTAGTCTATTAATTGTGATTATGCAGGCAGTGCCCACGTCCTCATCACAGCGAGGACAGCAGCTGTAAGACGGAGCTGGAATACCTTCAGCCCACTGGAGCTGCTGTCACTCTCGCTGTCTTCCTGACAGTCACGCTCTGCCGCTTCACACGCACATCCTCTAGCTTGTACTCTTCCACATTTTCTTTTACAGTTATTTTAGAATCTGTTGTTGCAGTGTTTCGGAATCATTAATGTGCAGTACAGTATTATACTATAGTTCTTGCATGTAATGTACTATACTAGAAATAATATGTCAGTGTTTTATATATATATATATATATATATATATATATATATATATATATAATATGATAA
>JAUCMU010000143.1:9106208-9117324 GCA_032275025.1 Enteromius treurensis
GTCCATATAGCTTCCTCGTAGATGGAGCTCTGGTTGACAGGCCTGCGGCTAAGAGTTTTGCCCCCTCAGAGGCCACACTCTTAGCCTCCATAACTCCAGGCGCGGGTGCACAATGGTGCCCCCCGCTTGTGAGAGACAATCCCTCCTGATCTGTATCTCCCACGGAGAGCCGTCTAGGAGGGACATCAGGTCCGAGAACTAAACTCAGCCTGGCCAGAACGGTGCTACAAGCAGTAGACTGACCTTGTCCTGGCGGACTCTCGCCAAAACTCCAGGGAGCAGAGCAATCGGGGGAAAAGCGTACAGACGCAGCCTCGGCCACGTCTGTACCATGGCATCCAGTCCCGCAGGAGCTGGATGAACTAGAGAGCACCAGAGGGGACATTGGGCGTTCTCCTGAGTCGCGAAGAGGTCCACCTCTGCTCTGTAGAATACTCTCCAGATCTGCTCCACCACCTCTGGGTGGAGCATCCATTCCCGGCCCCTGCCTCGACAGGATGTCTGCTCCTATATTTAGACGCCCGGGAATATAGGCCGCTCTCAGGGAGAGGGACCTTTCCTGAGCCTACACAAGGGTCTGGTGGGCCAGCTTGTACAAGGGGCGCGACCGCAGACCCCCTTGCTTTGGTGGTTGATGTAAGAGACAACAGAAGTGGTGAGGTTGGTGAGTGAGTCTCCTGAGAGCACTGGGGAGAGATGGGCTCCGTGTATTGCAGAGTGCACCACTCTTCCCCAGCGGGGGCCTCCTTACTAAGTGTCTCTGTATATTTTGTAAGAGGAGCTGGTACTCAGATGGGGTTGCTCCTGCCAGCAGCCCCTTGAGCTGGAAAGCAGCTAGGGAGGAACCTGCTGCAGCCTAACCTGCTGTTGAGTACCCCCTGCCCACCAGCATTTTAAGTAAAATATTAAAAGGCTTGGAGGGCTGGGATGGAGCCTTAAAGACAATGTAGAGAGAGAGACATGGCTCGAAAACGAACGTCTACTCAACTCATAGCAACGTCTTATAACCGCACCTTTTTTTTTTTACATTTTTAATTTTTAATTTTATTTTAGTAACTTTTTTTTTCATCCTTATTAATTTATTCAGAGGGATGAAAACTAGCCGTGAAAGGCCACAATTTCTACACCACGGTATGGAAATCATGATAAAAATGGCAGGCTCCTCTTGAAGGCAATTATTTATTTTGGCAGCGTCTGTAAAAACATTTGATTTCTCATTTAATACATTGTGGTTACTGCGGCACGAGCGGGACCAGCACCACGGGGATTGCTTATGAAGGCTCCCTCATCGTAAACGAGAGCCCTCCCAAGCAGACAACACAGAGCGTGTGAGAGTCGTTTGGTGAAATCGATCTCTCACACGGGCTTGCACAAGCCCTGTATTGCCTGCTTTCACCCCTTAAAGTTTTCTCTTTTTTCGTTTTCTTTCACACCTTTTCTTTCACACAGAGACCCTTTTTTTAATTCTAGGAATATTCACAATCACACACACAGAGAGCTTTGGCTGAAAAGACAGAAAGCTGTTTGCCGGCCGGCATTCCATGTGCCTTTTTACTTCCTGGCCAGTCACCCGCCACTGACGTCCCAACAAAAAATTTTACACTAAACCATGTCCAATAATCCATGCTATTCCCATGAATGAAAGTTTAAAATGTGGGTATTTTATAAAGTGAATTTTACATAAAAAGCTGTTTTTGGATATAAACCTATTAAAAAATAATATTTATTTAATAATTTATATAAATTTAAAAAATAGCATAAATCCTACGTAAACTACAGAAATGTGGAGTAAAAACATTAATAAACAGGACAATTGCATTATTATATATTTTTTTACTATTATTTTGTTCAAAAATTTAATTTTGTTGCCAAAGTCCATAAGTTTGATTCCAAAACGGTACCCAGCGAGCACATGAAGGTCAATCAGAATTTTGTGCTTATAGTATTGTGTTCTGCTTTAAACATTTAGTTGAACATTCATATATTTTATTCGGATAAGAGTTACGCTTTTAAAATTAGTCTTTTATATGTATACACACACACACACACACAAACACACACACATATATCTTAAAATGCTATCTATTTCTGTGATGACAAAGCAAAATATTCATAACTCCAGACTTCAGTGCCACATCATCTTTCTTAAATAATTGTGCTTAAACAAACATTTATTCTTATTATCAATGCATTTTATTTTCCAGATTCAAAAGAACAGCATTCACTTAAAATACATATATGATCCAACTGTAACTTTACTGTCACTTTTTATAATTTTACTGTATTGTTTCTGAATACAATTATTATTATTATTATTAGTATTATTATTATTATTATCATTATCATTATCATTACTTATAACTGTGCAGTACCACCTTATATTAAGTGTCCCTAATACATGTGCACTTACATAGTAACTAGATATGTACGTAGTATGTAACCACAATATAAGTACACATTGGTACATACAGTATTATGTACAGATGTAATGTTTGTGTTACTGCACATATGTGACAACCCTTTGTTAACCTTTTGTTCCAGTTACTCTTATACATACTGTTGTTACAAAATGTAGTTATATAAATCATGTTGCATGAAGTGAAAAAAGTTACACATGCCCTGTTACACATTTGCACTCATATCATTCTGAGGGTGGTTACATGTGTCTAGTTACAGAAATATTACAGCTGTAGATACTATATACCAATGTTTACTACCTACACTGTGGTTACCCTTTCAGTCGCATCACTTTGACGTTACATATGGGATTTTGCATGACAGACCGTTCGTCTTCGAGTCTTTGAAAAAAGGAGGGATCGCATGGTGGCTGTGCAGAATGTTCTGTTGGGTGTAAAAGCCCTGCAGTCTTCTGCAGCAACCTGTAGTTCCGCCAGGGTGTTTCCAGAGGATTACGCTCCCCCAGATGCCAACGGGCACAGCGTTTCATTTGGGGCACTCGAGGAGGCTGAGATGTCTTCTGCTGCATCAGAGGGAGAGTCGGGCAGTGAAGCGCTCGTCAGTACGGGCAGATGCCGTCCGCGGTCGCTGCTCCGTCCCAGGCGGACACCGAGCTCTCGGCAATGCTCCTCCAAGCCGCCGAGGCGATTGGGTTGGAGGTGCCGCCTGCGCCCCCATCTCGGTTGGATGACTGGTCTGTGAGTTCTCGGACCGTGGCTTCGTCGCGGTCCCCCTCAGTGCCTTGCTTCCAGGAGGTGCACGAGGAGCTGACCAGGTCGTGGCGAGCCCCGTACTCATCACGCCTGGCCACCAGCTCCTCTCCCCTCTCCACCCTCGACGGAGGTGCAGCCAGGGGTTACGTGCCGCCTGGCTTGGACCGCCACGGCCCCCGTCTGAGGCGCGTAAGACCTCGTCCGCTCTCGCGGCCCGGGCTTACCACGCCTCTGGCCAGGCTGCTACCTCCCTGCATGCGATGTCAACACTCCAAGTGTACCAGGCCAAAGCGCTGAGACATCTGCATGAGGGTGGGTCTGACCAAGGAGTTATGCAGGAACTATGTGCCGCAACCGACTTCGCTCTTTGGACGACGAAGGTTGGCGCAAGTGCCATTGGTCAGGTGATGTCCACACTAGTGGCTCAGGAGCGACCTCGCTGAGATGGCCGACGTTGACAAAGCCTGCTTTCTTGACGTGCCCATCTCGCAGCTTGGCCTTTTCGGCGACACTGTCAAGGACTTTGCCCAGGAGTTTTTGACAGTCCAGCAGCAGACGGAGGCAGTAGGTCACGTCCTACCGCGCAGGGAGTATGCCAAGCCCCCTAGCGCCCCGCCTCAGTCTGCTCGTCGCCGAGGGCGTCACCCCGCGGCACCCAGACATTCTGCTCCATCCCCGGCTGGAGCACACGATGCTAGGCTGGCTACACAACGTCGAGCTGGCCGCAGGCGTGGATCGCCGCCCATTCCTCAGGGCCTGGCCGGGAACACCCGTAGCTCCAAGAAGCGCCGCTGACACGGGCAGGCCGGAGGTGATGGTGATTGCTACTCGGGGGACAGTAACATCTGTGCCCCCACCCCCAGTGAAGGGCCTGGAACGATATCTTCTACGGAAGGAGCAATCATCCTCCCCTCTGGGCCCAGTGCCCTGAGGTCCCCATCTAACCACTCTGTTTTCTCCTCAGATGCGGACCCGGAGCCCTTGGGCAGCCGGACTCGCCCCCAGGACGTTCATCCTTCTGGGGCCAGTCCCCTCCCTGGTTCCCCACCCGGCTGCCCCACTGCGGGCAAGGCTGTCACCGTTCCCTTGATACCCCTGGCGACCCGGTTGGAGGCCTGGTTAGGGCTTCCCAACCCATCGCGGTGGTTGATATGGACGGTGCGCCTCGGCTATGCGATTCAGTTTGCCGGGTGCCCGCCCAGGTACAGAGGCATTCTCTACACCCGTGTCCGTTCCAACACAGATGCCGCTGTCCTCCGTGTGGAGGTTGCAGTCCTACTGGTGAAGGACGCAATCGAGCCTGTCCCTCCAGCCGAGATGAGGTCGGGGTTTTACAGCCCCTATTTTATCGTGCCCCAAAAAGAGCGGTGGGTTGAGACCAATCCTGGATCTCAGAACCCTGAATCGGTCCTTTTTTAGGCTGCCATTCAGAATGCTCACGCCGAAGCGCATACTGACATGCATCCGGCCCCAGGATTGGTTCACAGCCATCGACCTTTTTCGACCTTTCACGTCTCAATTCTGCCTCGCCACAGACCCCTACTGCGGTTTGCGTTCGAGGGTTGAGCGTATCAGTACCGCGTTCTCCCGTTTGGCCTGTCCCTGTCTCCCCGAGTCTTTACCAAGCTCGCGGAGGGATCTCTGTCTCCCTTATGGCAGATGGGCATCCACACCTCAACTACCTCGACGACTGGCTGATAATGGCTCACTCGCGAGAGTCGTTGTGTCAGCACAGGGACCTGGTGCTACGGCAGCTCAGCCCTCTGGGCCTTCAGGTCAACCGAGAGAAAAGCAAACTCTGGCCAGTGCAGAGGATCTCTTATCCCGGCATGGACCTGGATTCGGTCGAAATGACCGCCCGCCTCACGGGGGAGCGCGCGCAGGCCGTGCTGAACTGCCTGGATATGTTCAGTCACAAGACATCGGTCCCTCTCAAATATTTTCAGAGGCTCCTGGGGCATGTGGCAGCCGCAGTTACGCCGCTGGGGCTCCTCCATATGAGACCACTGCAGCGTTGGTTACACGACCGAGTCCCGAGATGGGCCTGGCACCGCGTTACTCTCCGGATTGGCGTTTCCCCAGAGTGTCGCCGCATGTTCAGCCCGTGGTCAGACCTTGCCTTCCTGCGGGCTGGAGTACCGTTAGGACAAGTGTCCAGGTATGTCGTGGTGCACACGGATGCCTCCACCACGGGTTGGGGTGCTGTTGGGACAACACTGCAGCCTTTGCGTATATCAACCGTCAGGGTGGTCTATGCACCCGCCACATGTCACAACTCGCCCGCCATCCTCTCCTGTGGAGTCATTTGCAGCAGAAATCGCTGCGCGCTTCTCATATTCCAGGGATACTCAACCGAGCAGCCGACCAGCTTTCACGGCAGTCCACCCACCCTGGAGAATGGTGACTCCACCCCCAGACGGTCCAGCTGATCTGGAGTCACTTAGACGAGGCAGAGATATACCTCTTTGCCTCCCCCGAGTCGACCCATTGTCGCCTGTACTATTCCCTGGACGAGGTGCCCCTCGGCAGGGATGCACTGGCACACAGCTGGCCTCCGGGGCCCAAGTACGCCTTTCCCCCAGTGAGCCTCCTTGCACATATCCTGTGTAAGATCAGGGATGACCAAGTCTGTTAATAGCGTCATAATGGCCCTCCCGGATCTGATTTTCCGACCTAATGCTCCCCGTGGCAGCCATTCCTTGGAAAATTCCCTTGAGGAGAGAGCTTTTCTCTCAGGAGATGGGCACGATCTGGCACCCGCGACCCAACCTCTGGAACCTGCACGTCTGGCTCCTGGACAGGACGCGGCAGACCTCTCCTGCTTCCCAGCAGCCGTGATTAACACCATCTCTCAGTCTCGGGCCCCCTCAACAAAACAGGCCTACGCTCAGAGATGGGGTCTGTTTGTCGACCGGTGCTCCTTACGCCAAGAGGACCCACAGAGATGTTCGATTGCAGTAGTGCTTTCCTTCCTGCAGGAAAAGTTGGAGCACAGGCTGTCCCCTTAAACTATAAAAACGTATGTTGCTGCCATCGCAGCATACCATGATGCAGTGATTGGTGAATCCTTAGGTAAGCCCCAATTTATTGGTAGGTTCCTCAGAGGTGCACGTCGGGTTAATCCCTCGAGACCGCCCTCGGTACTGTCTTGGGAGAGAGCCATGCCCCCTAGGTCTGAGAGCCCACTCCACAAGGAGTGTTGCCTCCACCTAAGCGTTGGCGCACGGTGCCTCTCTAGCAGATATTTGTAGAGCTGCGGGCAGGGCGACCACCAACACCTTCGCCAGGTTTTACGACCTCCGCAAAGAGGCTGTGTCTTCCCAGGTTTTATATCAGACAAGCAGGTAGACGGAAGACCAGCTGGTGTTGGCTTGCTGCTGTGCCTCTCAAAAGGTTTCCCGATGCCAAGGCGAACCTCTTCCTCCTGCCCCGCAGTCAGACTCAGAGCGGAGTCAGTCCCGACTGTGCTCCTCTGGACTTCCTTCACCAGAGGTTGTGGCTTCAAATATTGTCCACAGTCAGTCAGAAGGCTGTGTTTTTCCTTCACTTATATCCATATCTTATCGATATAGTGCATTCCTTTGAAGTTCCATGTTAAGAATTATTTTTCATGTCTCCACCCCCCCCAACCCATGCTACAACTTTAAAAACACTGGAAAAGGTCAAAGTTGGCATTCCGACGGGGCTCCGAACTGGCCCCCAGGGCGTTGGGAAGGTTACGTGCAGACTCTCCTGTCGACACGCTTGCCCGCCTGTCGGCACTGGTGTCTCAGCGTAACGTGGCCTCAGAGTCGTGGCCTTTTCCACGGGTCTGTTCCCATATGTAAACGTCGGAGTGAACTCGACTGAAGGGGAACGTCTAAGGTTACGTAGGTAACCCACGTTCCCTGAAGGAGGGAATGGAGACGTTACATCCCCTTGCCACGACCCTGGGTCGCCCTGACACCTACTCAGCTCCTCTGCGAAAACCTGCATGTGCATTCCAGCCGTGCTCTCTTATGCTCACACTGTGATAAGGTGCACCTGGCTGTAATTATTGCACGCCAATATTCAGTGGCCTTTTCTAAATATTCGAAGACGATTGGTCTCTCATGCAAGATCCCATATGTAACTTCTCTGTTCCCTACTTCAGGGAACGTGGGTTACCTACGTAACCTTAGATGTTTGGGTGGTCACCAGTTTTAGAATTTACCAGGTAAAAACTGAATGATAAAAGTCTATTTGTTCAGGGGAAAATAGCTCCATTTTACTCAAGGATCTGCATAATACAAAGTTACTTTCAGGTCTCAACAGTTAAGATTTTATTTGGCAAGTCAGGCCAGTAGGTTTAACATTTATTGTATCTTACATATATATTCAGGGCTGGATATACAAAATAATATTTATAATAAATATATAGAAATATCTAAAAATAGCTCACCTTTACTGAAGAAACAACACAGTATGAGATATAGAAACACATTTTAGTCAATTAAAAAATAATAAATAATTGTTAATAAATTTAAATTCATAATTTCATACTTGCATTTCTAATTTAAAATATCAAGTTGTACCATTTTAATTATTTTGCATGTATTCTTTTATATACATTATAATCTTTCATTAAATGTTTAGACAAATATAAGAATATAAACACAAAAATTAATAAAGGTTGGGAAATGACAGCAAACATGGCAAAATTTGTCATTTCATCTGGGCAATTTTGTGAAAGTTACAAAAAACAGACAAGCATTTACAGTATCTTTATTTTTGACTCCCATGAAGAACAGTGAATAAATCAACATAACTGATATCTACAGTCTCCCTCACAGATGTAGCAGAGGGAAAGTGTGTGTTTGTGGGAGAGAGAGCCTTTGATGTTGTTTCTAAGCGTTGTGCTCTGAGGTAGAGGTGTAATCCAAAGGCTCTTTTCAAACCATCTCCTGCCTCAGCTAACAGAAGATTAATCTTGATCCACACCGAATTCCCAGAGTATGATTCATTTCAGTGTGGGCACATGCTGATGAGGAATATCACACGCACCACGCTGTGTTTACTAATGTCTGAATAACTGTGAGTATCAGCTCTCTCCATCTCTGACCTGAATAAACAGCACCATCCCACCCCTTCACTAGCTTAATCTTTCTAAAATGTTTCATTTGAAAGTGTTAAGACGAAGAGGACTTGCCAAACGCACGGACCAGCTCCTGGGGTGTAAAAGTCACTTCCTGTGTCTGATTCAGACAGCTGGATGAGCTCGGAGCTGCCGTGGGTTTGAAGGTGTGGATAAATGATCATAGCCTGTTGAAATGCATCTGCTCGAATCTGTCGCCATGATTAAACCATGCACAACGGCACGCTTCAGTCACAGATTGATGTTAGCAAGTGTCTGCATGCGCGCACCACCAGACATTTATCCCTGTTTTGCACGCTTCACCTCCACCAAATATTAATGGAATTCTGTCGTGGTGGAAATGCCTGTCGTGCACAGTAAGCAGACATCAAATACAAAATGGAATTCTTAGGAGATGTCAACACTGAAAACGTTTGGTAGACATGTCAGTCTTGGAATACTGTATGAGTAATTGTACTACTCGGAAACTTTAAATAACACTTCTAATATCATAACTATAACAAAGTCATTCTAAAAGACTTACAAGCACAGGAACTACTGGTATGAACCAGTCTGAATAGTTATAATGAATTAACTTACAAGAAATACGATGTATTTTACTCACATTTCACAAGATTGATCCAACACACGATTTGTACGCATTCATAGGTGAAAAATTTGTGCTGATTCGTACAAATTTGCATGACCTCACTTGCACAAATTTGTAAAATTTGTCTAAACCCCACTGACACGTAGGTTTAGGGGCAGGGTTAGGTGTAGGCCATTCATAGAAATTTGTACGAATTAGCCACCTCGTAAAATATGTCCGATTTGCTGTGAGACTGGGCTGATTGATCATGTAACACTTGCTGGATTGAGTACGTGGTTACATTTTCATTTCTACAATTCTGCCAACTAGGAAACAAAGAAGAGAACAGAAGATACCCAACACACTACCAACATGTAATGGAAAACCTTTGGTGAATTGGTGATTGTAATTATAATTCACATATTTTCATATTATCTTCTTAAACCCAAATTCAAGTTAGCTTTAAGGGTGAACCTTCATGCTTCTAAAAACCATGCATTTTATCACCTCACAAAATAGATACATTTTCTCATGAGATAGGGTTGTTATACCAATGATAAATAACAGTATCTACTAATAATCTACTACAACTCAGAATGTCTAGAAATGGACTAACACAATAAAGTGTAACCAAAAATTGTTACCCATGCTTTCTTTATTTAAAAAAAAGAAAATACACAGCACAACTGTTTTCAAGATGATAATAATAACAATAATAAATGTTTCAAATTGGCGTGTTGAATTGATATCTGAAGGATCTTGACACTGAAGACATAGAATGACTCCTTAACATTCAGCTTTGCCATCACAGGAAGAAATTACATTTGAAATACAAAAAGGTTATTTAAATTTGTAATAATATTTCACAATATTGCTGTATTTTCAAATAAAAAAACTGCAGCCTTTTTTACTTGATTTCTTTGGCCCCTGTGTCATCTCTTGAGCAAGAGGAGATACAAGTTTGTGTTTTGTTGAGTTCTGTAAAAAATGAGGGCGCAGCAGTTTTCTGGCCAAAATGGATCAGCTCCAGACAACCGGATATATAATTCAGAAAAACACCCTCTCACACACACACACACACACACACAATTCTTTATCATAACTCATACACACAGTGACATTCTTAAAGTTTTACAAGGAAATGAGTGTCAGCTAATAATTCAAACTTTAAACAACTATTCAAATTCTGATGGAATAACTTCCAAGCGTGTTTACAGTATATATATATATATATATATATATATTGCCCACAACCCCATGATATATAAAAGGGGCCATGTGATTTGTGGTAAATCAAGGTTTGCTATACAAGGCTCAATCTATTTCCACTGAATTGGCCAATGTATTGTGTCAGACATGCACTTTTTCAAAAAGAGAAAATATCCAATAAAACGTCTTGATATTGCATCATAAAGCAGTCCGATCGGATCAGGCCCTGTTATTGCTATATTTCAGAATCCATCATCCCTCCGATGGGACAGAAACACAAGGACAGATTGGCTCGCTGGAGGGCACCTTTCCTCATACATCAAGCGAAACAATACACACCTGCTCCATCACCATGGCAACACCACACTGAGAATGCCACTTTGGTGCACCTGTCTAACTTCACCTAAAATATCAGCGAATCACTGCACTCTAAACCGCATGCATGTATCACTAAAAGAACAGTTCATCCAAAAATGAACACTGTCATCTTTGTATTGTCATTTCAATCCCATATGACTTTGCTTGTGCTGAAAATCTGAACAATTGCACTTGTCATTCTATTCCATGCAATTACAGTGAATTGGGACTGAGGCTTTCAAATTTCGAAAAGGATATAAGATTGGTCCTTGTGTGAGAAAAGGAGAACATTGTGAGGGTGAGCAAATTATGTGATCTATTCCTTTAAATTGCAGTTATACTGTCCAGTTATTGACGCTAACAGTACAGATTTATTTCAGAGTAAGACTTAAGCCTTTTAATTGATCATCCTGGTCCACGTGATTTCTAGAGACACTGCACCAGAACGATATCAGTTATCTTCAACATCTTGTGGCCGATAAGTTTGCTCGTATTATCCTTCTCTCATTTCTCTCTGAAGTAGGAACAGTTTTCTCACAGCATGAGGTGGTGCTATACCCTCCCAAAGTTTCACCTCTTCGTCACAGACGGGAATAATTCCCTCCCTTTCCGTTCTGTGTGACATCAGTACAGTGGATTGTCTCTTCTCTTCTGCCTGTCTGCAGTGAAGGTAGAAAATGCTTTACAAGGTTGACAAAC
>JAUCMU010000143.1:9117490-9134449 GCA_032275025.1 Enteromius treurensis
AATGAGCAACGCTGAGAAACAGCCAATCAGAGCAGACCTCCTCATTACTATTCATGAACCTTCCAAATAAGGCAAAATAAGACTGTTCATTCTAGGGTAAAATTCTAGGGTTGTAAATGGACCTGTAAAACCGTTTCTGGGCATTTTTCCCCCTTACTTAAGATACATACCTTCTATGTACGTATCAGAGAACAATTTAAAATATTCTCTCAAATCATTCTATGGCACCTTTAATGATTTTTGCATAAAAGGACAATGTATTGTTGGCTATGCTACAAATTAGGGTTGGGCGATGTCAACCAATTTGGCATCGTACGATGTTTAATGTGAAACATCGCGATGGACGATGATATCGTCGTCGCTTTTGCCGGGGGGGTGTAGATGTCACTAAAACACCAAGTCCCGCCCCACGACTGACAAAACAGTGTTCGCGCGAGCAGGTGAGAGAGGATCACGCGCAGGAGTGCTGGTGCACGAGTGCTTGACTTGCGCGCGGATGACACATCATTCATTCATTTTCTACGGCAGTAGAGGCGGCGCCACTATAACGACACGTGAATAATCCCGCCCACTCTAAAGCGGTACTAAACTGCAGTGCAAACGCAAACCGAGCCGAACTGAGCTGTGCCGAGCCGAGTCGTACCACGCAGTGGAAAAGCGCCAAAATATACCCACACTACTTATGACTGGTACAGCATATAGTGGTTTTTGACATCAAAAAGTATGAAAGTCTCTGACCCTGTATTGACACTAAAGAGGAACTAATGAGCTATCATGTTCTTAAAACCAGATCAACACTCTAATGACATGTAAAACTGAAACAGGTTGCAACATACATAACAAAAGGACATTGCAGGTAAATCATCATTACAGCGGCTAAAAAAATTGAATGGGCCTACACACAAAAGCTTATATAATATATATAATAAAATATATTATATAATATATAAAGTATATATATACTGTATACACAGGTTTGGCCCCTCCATCGAGCTGTTCAAGTTGTAATAAGTTGAAATGCTCCATAATTCAGCTCCGGCAAGACAGCAACAAAAAGAGGGAGACAGCCAGCATAGACTGGCACCTGTTGAAGATCTCCTTCAATGGCTCATAAAATGGTTTTACAAACACAATTTTCTTTCCAGCGCTGATGAAACATGCATTCTTTCCTCTGGATAACATCTGGCCGGCATCAAACAGCATCAAACTTACAAATCTCAATCGGAAGGCCATCGATTTTATCTTGCTGCAAAAGGACATGCATTATGTTATGTCTGCAGGTGTGAGCATATGATAGCAGCATGTGTTTTGTTTGACACTTAATCTGTTCAGATTGCTCCCTCGCAGCTGCTAAAACACAATGCACGTGATTTGTGAATTACTCTATAAGGTTTGGCCTCCGTGACGGCGTGCGGAGAATGCAATGTCACGTTAATAGGCCCGAACAGAAGGATATTTAACACTGGATGAAAACCATATACGACGGTGAGTGATCACAGAGAGCTGTGTGTGTCCCCAGGCCAGCGTAATACATTTAAAGCATCAAAGCCGATACAGATGAAGATTCATCATGCGTTCTCTGACCAGCATTGTTATTATTACATTGTGGGCACTGCCTGTGAGGAGGAGGGCAAAAGCTAATTTGAATATCGCCTCAGCAAGGGAATGCAATTATGCTACGTTGGGATGGAAAGCAGAGCCATGACTTTTTGTTTTGACTGTCTAACGACTGTAATTGTGACCTTTCTGATATCAAATTCCTGAGAAAAAAACATTCAGTAAGCCAAATAAGTTGTAATGGTACTTCTATCGAAGTTGTGTTGCTACAGATTGTCTTGTTTACAGTATTTCATTAAAACGGACAAATATTCAAACAAGCAGAAGTGGATTTCATCCTTTTCCCAGCACTCGTTCAGCCTGTTTATTTATCTTTTAAACATAGAGTCTCTCTTTCCTTGCTTTGCATCAATGTACAATAGATTGTGAAAAGTGGAGCTTGTTTTGAGCAGCTGTGCTGAGCCTTGGCTGCATCTCAGCTGAGGTTTTCTAATTACCTCCCAAAGGAATGAAACACAGAGAGCTAGAGAAGAGAGAGAAAGAGGAGTAGTACAGAACAAGTGAGAAAGAGTCTTGTGCTCTCACCTGATCTAGATCAGTGGTACTGAATTGGTAGGTCGCCACCCAAAAATGGGCTGCAGGTCTGTTCTGATGGGACAAATGCAAATGATAAACTGCAACTAGCCAGGAATCAGGAGAGCAAAACAAATTATATTTATCTGTGCATTTTATCATACTGCCAATGTAAAAATCTGTGTCTTGAAGCTAAAAACACTGATCTTGATAGTACTCTATTCTGTAAAGTGCTCTTAAAAAATGCATGAACACATTGCTTTTACAGAGGCTGGGAAACTAATGCATGATAGCGTGAACCAAAGATCAGGCTTTCAACAAAACAAGCTTTAGCTCTTAATAATGACGGCTTTGAGAAGACACTGAAATTGCATTAGTTACTACATGTTCCAGGCACATGTTCTAGTCTTCGTACACCTCAGCTTCAGCTATCTTATGAAATCATTATGAAGGGATCAGAAAGTCACAGAATTACAAAAATGTGTAAAGTTGGACTAGCATGTATGAGAACCCGTTAACTCCACATTAACTTATCTGCTTCTATTACGTGAACTTGTTTTACTTTATTTACTCTATTTAATGCTTTATAAGGTTCTTGTTTTTTGTAACAAATAAAACATAATGGGGTACACATTTGGCTGCATTTTTTTATATGTGATGTTACAAACGGATTACCTTGACCTGTACTTTAAGTTGCTGTAAAAAAAAAAAAAAAAAAAAAATTCAAGGTGTCTTTTTGCTTTTAGCATATGGGACTTTTTGCATGGAAGACACACAGCAGCAGTAGTGATACAGAGGGAAAAACATGTACAGAAAATATTAAACACACATTTAGTGACAGTCAAGTGGAGAACGTGCTTGACAATAATATGCAGAGGACGTTGCTGCCCTAGGCGTTTGCCAGTAGCCTCTGCCAGTCATGATCTGCCACTGTACACAATAAATGATAATGTCATATTTTATAATCCAGACTTACATCAATTAGAATTTTATAAGTCACCCGTCAAGTATTAAAAAACATGAAGCTACAATTACAAGAAAGAATTATATAAGGTTGCAACTGAGTTGTAAAATCATGAAAGTTATCATAACATGTTTACTCCTCTTACTCATGTTTACTTTTTTCCCCCCTCTCAGAGCAACCTCCAAGCGGTTGGTGCCCTGGGGCCTTGTAAGACCCTAAATCTGTCATATTTAGTAATACACAATAAAGTTTAGCTTATCTGTATAGCGTATACATGCCTCAGACCTACAAATACCCTCTATGATTATGCCGTTGAATTATGCATGAATTATGCATTATGAAATAATATGTTCTGACAAATCTGAACCCCAAACTATCTCTGAAGAAAAGTACAGCAGTGATTGTTTCCATCTGCATAACCTGCTGTTCACCAGAACCTGTTCATCTGGAAATGGTAATGATGATTATAATGGTAGCGAAAATGACAATTATAATGTCAAATATAATAATAATGTCAATGACGGTATGAGCAATTTTGATGATGATGACCAAAACAGAAGTGTATAGCTTCTGACATAAGGGCATGAGAAAGTGAATGACAGAGAAGACCAATGCCCTGACAGGAGCCACTGGTGATCACATGCCGATTGCATTTATGAGTCTGAGCTGTTGTTCAAGCGTGTGTGCACTGTTATGGAAAATCTTTTGGCATTCATTAACATATTTAACCATGCATGCAGGCACTCTGCATCCCTTCTCTCTCGCACACACCAGGAGTTTTCCACACTCTGTCACAGCGGACTTCAGCACTCAAAGAGTGCAAGCGATTCAGTTAGATACTAGGGGTTTTTTTTACTCTGTGCACAAAAACACAACCAATAACACCATAAATGTGAGAAATATCACTTTTTAATGTGATAATCCCATGTGTTTTGGTGCAATATGCTCTTCCTCAAATTGAATTCTATAAAACATATGCTTCAATATTTTACCCTTTCAGCAATTTTGGCTTGTATGCTTGCTCTCACAAAAGAGAGAGAGAGAGGAAAAAAAAGATATATATGAAAATATGCGATTTAACTAAAAAAAAAAAAAAAAGAAAGAAATCTGAGAGAGGTGCTGGGTAACACAATAGCTTTAGTAATTTGACTTATGAAAATTAATTTATTTCATGTATTTTCATTATTTGTGAAAAGTGCTAGGTGCCAGTATTAGTCAATGCATTTTGACAGCAGAGGTTACCTTGAACGGGCAGGCAGAGCTGGTGGCTGTATGTCTTCATTTAACCAAGTATCTGCACACGCCAAGGAAAAAAAAAATGAAACATAAAGTGAGAGAGGGTTAGAGAGAGAAAAGTTATTCTCTGTGTCCAGCCCGTAGGGAAAAAGAGGAGCTAATGATCTTGGACTTGGTGATTGTTGCCTCATTCTCAGAATAGAGTGTGCAACGTGTATGTGTGTGTGTGTTTGAATTCATATATAAAGCAGGGTGGTCCTCTGAACCCAGATGTTTCATTACCAGTGAGATTACATTCAGGTTGACCGGCTGTGATGAATAGACCCCACAACTCTATATATAGCACTACATAAGCAAAGTGGGCCAGTCAGTCATTAAAGTGTGTGCACACAAAGAAGCTTTACTATAATACCTGTATGG
Organism: Enteromius treurensis; assembly: GCA_032275025.1. Lineage (NCBI taxonomy): Eukaryota > Metazoa > Chordata > Actinopteri > Cypriniformes > Cyprinidae > Enteromius > Enteromius treurensis. Next base: position 9,122,241 of record JAUCMU010000143.1, read on the forward strand.
AGAAGAAGTCAAAAGGAAAAGATATGTTTGTTTCATTCATAAGGGCAAATATCCTTCTTGCAATGTTAAGCACAGCTGCGCACAATAACAAATGTGATGTGTTGTGTTTTCAGGGGATGAAGCAACACAGCAATGCAGGACAACTGCCTGTTCACTGACCTTTTAATGCATATTCTACATAAAAATGGCAAATGTGAAAATTGCCAGAAAAACCTAAACACACATAATGTATACAGTACATACATACAGACAAACACAAATATATACAAATATACACATTTGTACAGCCATCTTTGTAGGGATTTCTATAGTTTTTATACTTACAACATAGCAATATATTAATACTATATATAATACAATAACAATATTTTCTGTCCACTGTCCACACGTCTTTTGTGCATTATTAGTTTTTAGTAATTTTATTTATTATTTTTATTAGTATTTTTAATACTTAGTTTTCCCTTGTGGGGAAAGGTGAGATATTTTACTATCTTTGTGGGACCATTTGGTTCACACAATGTAGCAAAACGTCTCGGTTACGTATTGTAACCCTCGTTCCCTGAAGAAGGGAACGGAGACGTCACATTGGTGACCGACGAATAGGAATCTCGCTTCGAGATTGCAAACCTACTCTGCATGTATATAAACACGCCAATGAAATTGGCATATGCTGATTAATATCCAGCTGCACCTAATCGCAGTGCGAGCATAAATAGGTCAGCGGATTAAGCATTCATTAGCTTTTCGCTGAGGAGCCGAGCTATATGCTATTGTTCCTGAGCATTTCTACTCCTTACCTGATGAAGAAGCCTGGTGTCACGGCATTTTGCAGTGGCGGTGGTTCCAGTCGAGTTGCGGACACATCTGCGGTGCACTATCAGCGTGTTTGATCCAAGCGTCCATCTCCCCTGTGCGCTTCAGCTTTCACTAAAAGAGCAAAGCCTAAAAGAGCAGGCTTTCGGGCAGAACGTCTTTGTAAAGATGCGTCCTTTTAGGGATGTCATACTGCCCGTGCGATCTTGGGTGATGCCGTTACCTGGCGCCGGCGGATGGTCACAAACACTGCCTTACGTGTCTGGGCATCGAACACGCTAAAGCAGCGTTTGTGGATAAGTCATGTTCCACTTGCGGTAAGATGACCATCGCGGAGTTGTGGACCAGGCGTCACTACCTCGAGCATGGTGGCGTCCCTCTCTCACTTCCGTGTTCTGGGGCTCGCGCTGGCAGATTCCTGCGGTTCGCGTTCGTAGGCCAGGCATATCAGTACCGCGTTCTACCCTTCGGGCTCTCCCTGTCACCCCGTATATTTACCAAAGTGGCGGAGGCTGCCCTGATTCCGCTCAAGGAGAAAGGGATTTGCATCCTCCACTACCTCGACGATTGGCTGATACTAGCACAATCCAGAGCTCAGTTGTGCGAACACAGGGACTTGGTGTTACAACACCTCAGCCTGTTGGGCCTTCGGGTCAACTGGGAGAAGAGCAAACTCTGCCCGGTGCAGAGGATCTCTTTTCTCAGTATGGAGTTGGACTCGTCGCACAAACTGCGCGCCTCAAAGAGGAACACGCTCAGTCGGTGCTGGACTGCATGAATTCGTTCAAACGCAGGATGGCGGTTCTAATGAAACAATTTCAGAGGCTCCTGGGGCATATGGCTGCAGCCACAGCGGTGGGTCCACCGCTGGGTCTGCTCCATATGAGACTGCTTCACCACTGGCTTCACGATCGAGTCCCGAGGTGGGCACGTTCCTGGTTCAGATAATACCGGCCTGCCGTGCAGCCTTTTCCCCGTGGTGAGACCGGGCTTTTCTTCAGGCAGGAGTGCCCCTAGAGCAGGTCTCCAAGCATGCTGTTGTCTTCACCAGGTGGGGTGCCACATACAATGGGCATGCAGTGTCAGTGGTGTGGACGGAACCCCATCTGCATTGTCACATCAATTGCCTCGAGCTGTTAGCAGTATGTCTAGCTCTGGGTCTTCTAAAGGGACGCCTACAGGGCTGTCACGTGCTTGTCCGCACAGACAACACATCGGCCGTTGCATACATCAACCATCAAGGTGGTCTACGCTCCCGTCGCAGCTTGCCCGCCACCTCCTCCTCTGGAGTCGGATGCATCTGAGGGTGCTTTGTGCCATTCAAATTCAAGGTGTTTACACCCAGACAGCAGACAGTCTTGAGCTGGGCTCCCTGGAGAATGGAGACTCCATCCCCTGTCAGTGCAGTTGAAATGGGAGAAGTTCGGAGCTGCACAGGTAGACCTGTTCGCCTCCCCAGAAACCTCTCATTGCTAGTTGTTTTACGCTCTGACCGAAGGAACCTTACGCAGAGACGCCCTGGCGCTCAGCTGGCCACATACGCAAGTATTTGTTTCCCCCAGTGAGCCTTCTAGCACAGTTCCTGTGCAAGGTCAGGGAGGACGAGGAGCAGGTCCTGCTGGTAGCCCCTTATTGGCCCACTAGGACCTGGTTCCCCAAACTTATGCTCCTCTTGACAGCCCCTCCTTGGCCAATTCCTCTGAGGAAGGATCTACTGACTCAGAGACGGGGTACCCCGTGGTACCCGCGCCCTGATCTGTGGAAGCTCCACGTCTGGCCCCTGGATGGGACGCGGAGGTTCTAAGTGACCTACCCCAAGGGGTAGTTGACACTATTTCTTCTGCGAGAGCACCTTCTACAAGAGCTGCCTACACGTTGAAATGGAACCTGTTCATCTAGTGGTGTTCCTCTCAACGAGAGGACCCCCGGAGATGCCCGATCAGAGTTGTGCTTTTCTTCTTGCAGCAAGGGTTGGGGCGAAGGCTGTCTCCCTTCACCCTTCACGTCTACATGGCTGCCATCGCTGCAAACCACAACCTTGTGGATGGCAGGTCCGTGGGTAAGCACAACCTGGTCATCAGGTTCCTCAGGGGGGCCAGAAGGTTAAATCCTCCTCGGCCCCCTACTGTACCCTCTTGAGACCTCTCTCTCGTGCTGAGACCATTGAGAGGGGGTCCCTTTAAGCCTTTGCCAGCAGTTGAGTTAAAGTTTCTCTCAATGAAAACTCTTCTCCTGCTCGCATTGGCCTCCATCAAGAGGGTGGGGGATCTGCAGGCATTTTCGGTCGACGATTCGTGCCTAGAGTTTGCTGTTGCTGTTTGCCTGTTGCTGTGTCACTCGACAAGAAGTGTAGCTTCATCCTGGGCGTTAGCACACGGCGCCTCGCTGGCAGACATCTGTGGAGCTCTGGGTTGGGTGACCCCCTAACACGTTTGCTAGGTTCTATAGCCTTTGTGTTGAACCGGTATCCTCCCGAGTTCTCACCTCAAACAGAGTTGAAGCGCCGGAGTAGGACCTGTTTGGTCGGCTTGGCAATGATCATTCTAGAGTGTCCTTTTCAGTAGACCCTGTCGAGTCCTCCATTCCCCTCGGCAGCCGAATGTTGCGGAACATCTGGCGCCACGCCCCCGATGCGATGAATCCCTCGAGAACAGCTAGAGGGCTGGGACCCGTGAGTATACCTTTAAGAATTACTCATGTGCATTCATGGTAAAAAAAAGAAGAAAAAAAACATGTTCCCCAGCAGTATTGTTTTTATGAGGGTTCAATCCATATGCATTGAAAGCTCATGTGTTTGTATTTGTCTTAGACCTCCTACGGGAAAGGCAGACTCCGCACGTCTTCTCAGATGTCCCAGTGGTCCAGTTACTTAGGTAGTGCAGGTGCTGGTATGCTGTGGTTCGAGTCCCGGCCTAGAAACCAAACACTGGGGGTTTGGGAGACTCCCACACGACACTGGAAGGGGCAGCTTCCATGATGTTTTCCATAGGGATCCCTATTCGTCGGTCTCGGAGTGACTCGGAGTGACCGACTAATAGGGAACGCCTCGGTTACATACTGTAACCCTTGTTCCCTGAAGAAGGGAACCGAGACGTCATGTCTCGTCGCCATGGATCTGTACCGCCGCTAGGGGGCCGTGTACACCGGCTCGGCTCCTCAGCGAAAAACTAATGAATGCTTAATCTGCTGACCTACTTGTACTCATGCTGCGATTAGGTGCAGCTGGATATTAATCAGCATATGCCAATTTCATTGGCGTGTTTACATACTGAGTAGATTTGCCATCTCGAAGCGAGATTCCTAATCGTCGGTCAACGACGTGACGTCTCCGTTCCCTTCTTCAGGGAACGAGGGTTATAATACGTAACCAAGGCAATTTTTTTTATTATAGCTTAAGTCATAAATTAAAGGTTGTACAACAATCACAGTTAAGTAGGCTTAACTATCATGAGATTATCAGAAACCTATTCATTTTCTTTATGCAGAAATCAAAAATGTAGATTTTGATATTAAATCTTTGATACTAAATCTTCTTAACATGTTTTGATGGGATTTACCAAACTAGAAAAAACTTTTCTGCAAGAATATACATCTCTCTTCCCTAATTCTGGAGGCTGCATATTCAAAATATAGTCAGCTCATAACCTAGGACATTGAAAACTCTATTGAAAGGAATTCCTGTAAAACCTGTTAGCATCCAGTTTAATGGCGTGTGTTAGAATATGAGATCAGATGCCAGCACCTGTACCGCTCTGTAACAGCATTTCTTTGGAGACGCACCTACAAGAGGTGAGATAACTGACAAACCAAATACACACGCTGATAACCGAAATTGCTTAATCTCCATTTTAATCATCATGAGCTGCCACCTCTAGGTCTCCATTCTCCCTTTCTGTCTATCTGTTTCTCCTTCTCTTTCCCTCCCCCTCTTCCCATTTGCTCACTATCTCTCTTTCTCTATCTATATAATCAGCGCATGGAGTTCTGAATGTAGCATATATTCACACAGTGCAGCCATGCATAGAACTGCCTCCATTAACTTAATATGCACAAGGTCCAGTGTTCTTACAGCCTCTAGCCATTAGACTGAAAATCATGTAAAAACATTTGACACGGAGCTTGAGAATAGCCACATTATGGAAGCAATGGAAAGAAGACAGAAGAATGAATCTGCGATTGAATTGAGTCATCATTTGAAGTTCCCCTCTATCTTTATGAGTGTTTTGAACTCGGTAATTCTCACAAGTGGTGTCTAGACAGAGTATGTAGTGACTGTCTCAAAGTCCTAACAGTTTCTGGAGAAATATTACGAGTCATGAATCACTTCGGCACACAGCATCGCTTTATATACACAACATATGGCTTACAGAACATTCAGAGGGGATTCTCTTTTCCTCTCCCACTTCCTTTTTCACTCTCTCTCTCTATCCCTCACTTTTACTGTTCCCTTTTTTTTCTCTGTGCCTGTATGTCTTCCATGCTCTCCCCCGTTAAAAAATCCTTATGTTGGATTTTGGTTATTTGTCACTAATTTGTAGGTGGATAAATCTCTTAAATGGATTGTTTAAGCAACAAAAATTCAAGAGTATAATGTTAAGACTGCTCTTTTGTGTATAATAATAACAATCATAATACATTACAGTACGTGTCTGTACATGTGAGAAAAAAATATATTTATAATTTTATTTAAAAATTCAGGTATTTGCAGAAAAGGAAAACGAATTATGGATCATGGATGGAGCCCCAAATCAGCATGTTAGTGTGATTTCCTTAGGATCATGTAATAATGAAGACTGTGGCCAAAAATTCAGATTGTCATCACAGGAATAAATTACATTTTAAAATATATTCACATAAAAAGCAATTATTTTATTGTGTAATAATATTTCAGTGTTACTTTATAATATTTTCTAATTTTTTGTATCAAATAAATGCAGCATAATGAGTGTCAGAGACTTCTTTTAATAAATAAATAAATAAATAAAAATGAAATAAATTTTACAGGAATTTTTTTTAACAGTACAGTACAAGTTCATGTTATGTGTCATGTTATGCAAAATAATAATACAAAATACAAGGAAGTTTAATAAAAATGTATATATATATATATATATATATATATTATTAAGTTCTCTTTGGGTTTTAAATATATATATTTAAATATATTAGCTTGTCCACTAATAAGCTCTAGACATGTGGTTGAAACTAAACACATTTGGTCTGCATTAGTCTGTGCCGTCTGCTTTTGTTTCAGGTGAGGTCCCAGTATTTTGATTGAATCCAGTTATGAACTTCGACCATTTTTGCTAAATGTTTAATGCATGCATGCCTTCTAGGAGAGAGAGGGAAAAAAGAGAGAGAAAAATAAGCCTAAAGAAAGAAGTTTTAAGTGGACACCCATGTACACTCTCAACAGGTCTTGTTGTGCACTTGGAGCCCATAGAAAATCAGAATCAGGAGCACTGTAATTGAATTCACCTGATTAGAATTCCACCCCCTCGAGAGTGCGGTAGTCTCATGTATGGTTAGCATAATAAACAAGAAAATCTGAGACATGGGAACGCGGGAACCACTTCTTCCAAGCATACTGAATCAATTAATAGCATGTAGAAGGAAACCCTGATTATGTGAGCAAAGAGCCGGGCCAGCGAGAGAGGAGACTGGATTCTGGGCCGAGGTGGTTATTATTAGTGATGGAGAGAGTGTGTGCTCATATAGTGTGTTTTTTGGGTGTGCTTTGATCCCGTCTCTCCCTCGCACAGCTGCAGCGGTTAAGCTGGGCCCTGGAGGAATCCCACATAGACACCGCTCACCTCTGCCAGGAGTGCACACCGCTGGTCAGCAACCTTAGTCACTGGATCAAAGAGCACAAGTTTGTGGAGCTACCTCAACATGGACACGCTTAAATGTGCACACACCATGTCCAGAAGTTTTCCATTGACATTCCCAAGTTCCAATAATTCTCATGCCCCTCTTGTGTGTCACATAGATACAAGGGCTGTGGGATATAGTTTAAAAATCTTAATATTTTTCAGCTTTTTGACATTCAAAAGATTTCGTAAAATGTGTTGACTCTGAAATTACTTTTTGATTATTTTGCCCGGACAGCCATTTTAGTTAAAGGGATAGTTCACCCAAAAATGAAGATTAGGTGTTTATTTCTTCTGTTGAATACAGAAATAATGTGAAATAAGTAATGTTGGTAAACAAACAGTTGACGACAATACTCTGAGCACAAATCGAATTTGACGTGAAGTATTCCTATTTTAGTCGCATTTTACACACTTTAATCACACTATTACTGTTGCGTAGGACTTTTCGCCACATTTTGCGACAGGATACACACATGCCTTTAATGATGAACCAAAGAGCATGGCTTTAAGCAAGAAGGCATTTTTTTGTATAGCATGACAAATAACTGCACTTGTAAGATGGCATCATTTTAATGATGTGTGCCATAAATCCATTTATGTTCTAGAACCAACACAGTAACGTGAGCAATTCATACGTATTCATACGAGGTGGCAAAATCTTGCTAATTCGTACAAATTCGTACAACCTCACTCGTACGATTTTGTATAATTTGTCTAAACCCCAGTGATGGGTAGGTTTAGGCGCGGGGTTAGGTGTAGGTCATTCGTACAAATTCACATGTACAATTTAGCAAAAATCGCATTAATTCATTTGAGTGAGGTCATACGAATTTGTACGAATTAGCCACCTCGTAAAATATGTCTTAATCATAATGTCTTATTCAGAATTTAAAAAAAATAATAATAATACAAATAATTACTGATGTCCATTTAAACATATCATTGACATCCATAGTAGTTTTCCAAGCCAGAAAAGAGAGACTGAAACCGTTATTTTTTTAAATCGGGTCCCAAAGTGGATAAATCTGAAAATGACACCCCAGCGGTTTCGTGTGTACAGCTAATCCGTATATTTTGTGAAACGATGATGTCATCAAATCACGTGTCGGCTGCGTCACTCGCCAACTTTTTGTCTTCTTCTTTTTGGTTCATATACAGCGCGCAAGGTTATGCGAATGCTCAAAGTCTTCTTCTCCGTTTATAGTATATCTCTATGGTAGAATTACAGCGCCCCATACTGGTCTGGCATGTATACTACACCGTTTTCAGTGGTTTCGTGTTTACGCGATTTTTTTTTAAGAACGAGGGAAAAAAATTATCGGATAGGGAACGCACCGGCTTCGTGTGGACGGAGTCTTAGTTTGCGATTTAAAATGGCATTTATTTCAACAAAAGGTAAAGTAAAATTTTCAGCATTTCAAAAATCTTTTCTTATTAATGTTAACAGCAGTATTTCTCATTTCTAAAATATTTTGTAGCATGTAAAAATATTTAGTAAAATGTGTTTACTGTAACTTTGTAAAGAATACAAAATGTGTCAGTTGAAAATATTGTTTACTTACTACTCTTCATTTTTTACTAGTTAGTTGCTTTTTAGTTAAATAAATTAATAAAAAACGGTTTATTTTGAAAAACTTGTTTACAGAATTTAAAAAAAGCTAAATGCTACATGACCCTGAATGAATTTAAAATGTTATTATTATTTTTTTTAAATCTGAATAAACAAAGGAGTGTGTTGAATGGCATATCTATAAATATATCTTTGGTATTTAAATTAGTATTGAGAATAATAATATTCGGCATTGACACAGACTATTTGTCAGTCCTGACAACCCTTGGACAGGCAGAATCAGTTATGAAAGAGAGAGCATGACACCAAAAGAAAGAAGAGGCAGTGAAAGAAGAGATGCCCAGAGTGATAGAGATTAAATTGAGACAGCTGTGGATGAAAGATTCAGGGAGAGCAGGAGATGAGAAGAGGGGTCCTTTTAGGACAGAGAGAGAGAGGAGGAAGGAAGCAATGAAGGAATGAGTTGATGTCTTTAACCTTGAGCTTACTGGCTTCCTGTCTCAAAATAAATCTGCCACGCCTCTCGCTCTGTCTTTCTCTCCAGAAAATCTCACTGACATCTCTCCCTCTCTAATCACATTTGTGACAGTAAATCAGCCCTGACTCCGGCACTGAAATATGAGATCCGGGCTAATCAAAACTTTATTTCAGCCTCACTACAGAAATCTCTATGGGCACATAAATACTGTGTCGTGCACTCGCCGAAGAAACAGCCAGAGCAACCGTATGACAGACCGCATTCAATACACCTACACACACCACCTGTCAAACGCTGCAATACACTGCACGCAAACTGACACTCTTGCTGAGAGGAGTTTCGTAAAAGCTGACTAAAAGTGATTGAGCTGAAACAAAAGCAACGCGTTAACAATGGTGAAGGAAATTGCATGTAATCACATCCATACAGTCTATGATCATAGCAACAGCAACATAATCTTCAGTAATCTACATTCTCATCTGAAGAGATTTAAACAAGTAAATGAGTGCTTTTAACTTAAAATGTGGAGTTATCTGCTTTTCCCAAAAAACGACTCTTGAATTTATCTGCTTTTACTATAAAACAAACTTTTAATATATAAAAAAAAAACATAATTTCAATGATCTCTAATGTTGTAAATTACCTGTATTTGTTTGTCTTCATATTTTACATAAAGTATTGTTACATTGTTACAATATTCAAGGACTACACAATTCCACACTTAAAAAAATCCACAAAATATATAGAAACAGTAATAATAATAATAATAAGTAGATGTGTAAACTTTGAGTGGTAGGGTATATGCTTATTGTCCTTTGACATAATCAACTACTGCATACTCTTATACTATTTTGCGTATGGAGAATTGTCTCAAATAGGGCTGCACGATTAATCATATTTTTATCACGATAACGATATTTATGACCCACGATCAGTTATTAAATATCGTCGCAATTTTACAGTATAAAGACCAAACTGTTTTTTATGGGCACAGTTTACGGATTGGACTGCGTCACTATGACGTTACTGCATCTAGATTGCAAGCGCTTTCTGAAGCAGTAAGGCTGCATGATAATCATTCTGTTATCGTGCAGCCCTAACATGAACATTCTGCTAAACATCTGCTTCCACCTTCCACACAAGTAAGAAAGTCAAACCTTTTGTTGCGAGATGAGGCTGAGAAAAAGTCGAATTGTGGGTGAACTAGTCCCTTAATTGTCCAAAAGCTGAGGAGAGAAAGCTTCTCTAATTGATGGGATCTCTAAAGGGCACATCTGACAATACACTAACTTGCATCAGTACAATATTGCAGTGATACTCTCAATGGTCATTGCTATGGAAACCCTGATGGAGGTCACATACAGCACAGCATCTCTCCACTGACTCAGAGACAAAAATATGAAAATGATATGAAATCAGATTTGAGCTGAATATCTTAACGCATCAAAATAGAACACAAAACAATCATTTTGCAATCATAAGATGCTCACTGATCAATCGTGCACAATGACAGCAGGAACAACTGAAGGTGTTAAACAGGGTTCATTTCAACACCATGTTGTCTACAAAGCTACGTAATAGCTTGATGAACACCGAAGTGCAACAGAATGTACACCATATGGCTCACATCCAGAGGAGCAAAAGCTTTTGGCAGCTCTTCACATTTCCTGTGAAAATTTGCCTGAACTGAAAGTGACTGTTGTTATGAAGACATCCAAAGCAAAACATCTAACAGTAATCAAATCAAACGGATGAACAGACTAACGAGGATTTCAAAGCCATATCATCACAATGACACGCAGCAGCTAGACCGCATCATGTTAACATCAAATCACTGAGACAACAGGAACTACAGCACCTACAACTCTGAAAAACGTCAGAAGGCTTGTGATTTAATTGGTTAATCCTAAAAAACGTAGTTTCAACTTCAGACGCTATTCTCACGGACTATTCATGAGCCGCAGGATTTCTATAATAACAGAGCAAATATGGAAATATGGCACTAATATTATGTCAAATAAAGTTTATATACCAAATCCCTATAGAAGGTGTATTGTAATATCAAAAGAAAACTTCACGGTAACAAGCATTACAGTGATATAATGCAATAAGTCTTAATATTAACAAATCAAAATAAAATGCAACCTGAAACCCTAATGTACATAATAATCTCACAAAACTAAAGCAACATTTATATAAATGAAAAAACATCACATGTGAAGTGTCAATTCTGGGAATGTGAAGTTTTTCTCGGCAAATTACAGGATGACTTGTTCTCTCTGACTTACAACTGTATATTTAGCACAGGGCTGGGTGAAATATGTGCGTGCATCCTGTCAGTAAAGCTGGTTCTTTGATTAGTGGTAAATCTCCATAACCTGTTTTTGAATGGAGCCGCAGTTAACACACAGAGCCATAGATCACTGACAACCTATAGTGAATCACCTGCGTATATATCGCCCAGCCATAATTTAACAGTATCAAAAAAATTTTTAAAAAGTAGTAAAACTGCATGAAACGTCTCAGATGTATTACAGGTTTTAACCAGTTAACAGGTTTTTACTGAACTGTTTGTTAGTCTTTTACCTTCTAATCTCATACATGCTTAAACTAGTCATCTAATGGTTTGTCTGCACTTTCTTCAGTTTCCCAGTAAGCATACTGACAAATGACATCTCTACACAAATGTGTTTAATTTCTAGAAGAAGCTGTGTGCATAATTTTCATTGATAAAAGAATAAATTAAATGTTTTGTGCATTGAAAATTGGAAATACCCAACTGAATTTCTGAGGGGAAAATAAAAATCATAGGGCAACTGTACAAATAAATGAAACTTGTTTTTATGCTTACAAATAAATAGACATGCTAAAACACAAAATTTGGTAACAATAAAACAAATGGTTGGAAACATTCGATAGGGCCCTAAGTGTCCCTAACATTTTCAAATTATACACTTTATGAATGTGTATTCATATATACATAAATACACATAGTAAACATACATATAATTTAAACTTTTTTTAAAAAGTATGCACCTTTTTGTTCAATGTGGAAGTAAGTCTATGGGTGAGGCATCCGTTTCGTTATATGCAATAGGTAAATAATAACAACAACAATGGTAAAATTGTTTTCACTACAAACCAGTGTTCACAATCAGGATAGTACATTAATATGAAGAGACACACCAATTTTCAACATGAAGCAGCAAAACGAACTGTTTTGTACAGCTTAAAAATAGCTGGACACGGATGAGACCGAAAGCTATACCCATAGAATTTACAAATGGCAGAAATGGTCTGTGCCTGAAATGGAGTGCATGTAGGGGGTGTGGCCTTAATAACCCTGCAGTGTGCTATGTGATTGAGCAATTTTTATTCTAGAAATTAAATCAAAATTGCATTAAAGGTGCCATAGAATGAAAAACTGAGTTTACTTTGGCATGGTTGAATAATAACAGTTCAGTACATGTACATA
>JAUCMU010000143.1:9134549-9150419 GCA_032275025.1 Enteromius treurensis
ATAATGTTCAGTGCTTTGCTACAATCTGTATTGTTAAAAGCGCTATATAAATAAAAGTGACTTGACTTGACTTGAATGGCTCGAAGCGACCTCAGATGCTTCTGACTTCATAAGAGGAGGTTGCGGGCGAGCTGTGACATGTGACGGGAGCATAGACCACCTTGATGGTTGATGTACCCGCCGGCCGATGTGTTGTCCGTGCGGACCAGTACGTGACAGCCCTGTATGTGTTCCTTCAGATGACCCAGAGCTAGACGTACTGCTAACAGCTAGAGGCAATTGATGTGCCAATGCAGATGGGGTTCCGTCCACACCCCTGACACTGCATGTCCATTGTATGTGGCCCCCCACCCGGTGGTAGAGGCATCTGTGAAGACAACAGCATGCCTGGAGACCTGTTCTAAGGGCACTCCTGCCCGCAGAAATGCCAGGTATGACCACAGGGAGAAGGATAGGCGGCAGGCCGGTGTTATTTGAACCCGGAACGTGCCACGTCTCCACGCCCACCTAGGGACTCGGTTGTGAAGGCAGAGCTGGAGCAGTCTCATATGGAGCAGTCCCAGTGGGACCACCGCTGTTGCTGCTTCCATATGCCCCAGGAGCCTCAGAAATTGTTTGAGTGGAACCTCTGTCCTGCGTTTGAACGAATTCAAGCAGTCCAGCACCGACTGAATGCGTTCCTGTGTGAGGCACACTGTTTATGCGACCGAGTCCAAGTCCATACCAAGAAAGAGATCCTCTGATCCGTACAGAGTTTGCTCTTCTCCCAGTTGACCCAAAGGCCCAACATGTTGAAGAGTTGTAACACCAAGCCCATGTGTTCGCACCACTGAGCTCTGGATTGTGCTAGTATTAGCCAATCGTCAAGGTAGTTGAGAACGCAAACCTCTTTCTCCTTGAGCGGAGTCAGGGCAGCCTATGCTACTTTGGTAAACACACAGGGCGACAGGGCGAGCCCGAAGTGCAGAATGCATTACTGATATGCCTGTCCTTTGAACGCGAACCTCAGGAATGGCCTGTGGCGCGGAAGGATTGAGAGATGAAAGTACATGTCCTTCAGGTCTATTGCTGCAAACCAATCCTGGGGATGAATGCATGGGAAAATGCGTTTCGGCCTCAACATCTTGAACGGAAGCCTGTGAAGAGCTCGATACAAGACTCACAGATCCAGGATCGGTCGTAATCTACCACCTTTCTTGGGCACTATGAAGTACGGGCTGTAAAACCCTGTACTCATATAGGCTGGAGGGACCGGCTCTATTGCTCTCTTCGCGAGGAGAGTAGCAATTTCTGCACGCAGGACAGGGGCATTTGCAGCGTTCACTGATGTGAAGTGAATGCCGCTGAACCTGGGAGGTCGCCGGGCGAACTGAATCGCATAGCCGAGCCATCCCTGGGTCACCCGTCCTAGGTCCTCTTGCACTTCCTCTTTCCACCAGGTTTTGCAGAGGCCTGGGCCGGCTGGGCGGGCACCCGACTGCCGGCTCCTCAACGCGGCTGATGTGAAGGCTGACGCGGTGGCGGCGGAGACGCAGAGGCGGCAGCAGGGGGCCCCCATCGGCAAAGAGCAGAGTGAGGCTGGGCCGGAAAGAATGGCACCGGGGTGGGACCCTGTGCACCAGCACGAGCCACACCAAGGTACCGATCATCCAACTGGGAGGGTTCAGGACGAGGTGGAGGATTCCACTCAATCCCGACCACCCTGGCGGACCCAGGAAAGCATAGCCACGAGCTCTGGATCTGTATCAGGTGTAGTGGAACGCCCAGTGGACGGGACACTGGCTTCCGCTTCATCTCCAGAGTCGAACTCTCAGCAACAGACATCTGGTCATCGGGGGGAGCACCAAAGGTTACTTCTGGCACCGTCTCCGGTGGACAGGAATGCCCCTCTGGTAGCTCCACCGGTGTTGGAGTGTGGGCGACAGGAGGCACACTCCGGGGAGTTTTCCTGACTGTCACCATAATGCCTGCCCCTCTCGCCCTGGAAGTGGAAGCTCCGCGGACCCTGCCGGCGTGAACCCCATATCGCGGGAGGGGGACTCCACCCCTCTTGAGGTAATGGAGCCTGGTCCACAACCCCGAGATGGTCTTCTTACCGCAAGCGGAACATGACTCATCTACGATTGCTGCCCTAGCGTGCTCGAGGCCCAGGCACGTAAGACAATGTTAGTGACCGTCCGCTGGCGCCAGGTAACGGCCGCACTCAAGATCGCACGGGTGGTAGGACATCCTTAAAAGGATGCGTCTTTAAAAAGACGTACCACCCGTAAGCCTGTCTCTTTAGGCTTTGCTCTTTTGTGAAAGGCTGAAGCGCACAGGAGAGATGGTTGCTCGGATCACAAAAGCCGGTAGTGCAATGCAATTGTGTCCGCAACTTAACTGGAACCACCACCGCTGAATCGCCGTGACACCAGCCTCTTCCGTTAGGTAAGCAGAGAGAAATGCTCAGGAACTGTCGCATGTAGCTCGGCTCCAAAGCGAAAAGCTGATGAATGCTTAATCCGCAGACCTACTTATACTCGCGCTGCAATTAGGTCCAGCCGGAAATTAATCAGCATATGCCAATTTCATTGGCGTGTTTGTATACTGGCAGATGTGATTTGCCATCTCGAAGCGAGATTTCTATTCGTCAGTCACCGACGTGACTCGGAGTGACCGACTGAAAGGGAACCTGACTTCCCAGACAAAGAATACATGCGTATGTATGTTTTTGCAAGCAAAACAATCAGAGACTTGTTGCTAATTGCAATGTCATATGCATGAACTAAATAACAATATATAATTAAAAATACATATTGCATGTTGAATGGCTACAAATACATATTCAATCACTGAAATAATTATAAACTACTACAAAAATAAAAAATATATTGTAATTCAATATAATATCAATATTACAATATTTTGTGAATATCATAATAAAATTAACAAATATTTTTAAAAAATATGAATTATATCATAAACAAAAATATATTTTGTCTAGTGCTTTCAAATGAATAATTGTGATTAATCGATGCTAAACACATTTAGTTTACATAATATATATTTGTATACTGTGCTGTACTGTCTGTGTGTGTATTTCTATATAGGTATTTTCAGTGCAAACACAGACATGTATTAAGTAAACAAAAACCTTTCTTTTGAATGCAGTTATAAATCGCAATGAATCATTTGACAGTGCTAGTTTTTCAGAATATTCACAGCTTTTTCGATATTTGCTAATAAAGAAAAACGTATCTGGCTGCCAGATGGTGTAGTTGCAGTATGGCATCGACCAGCAGGGGCTAAATTGGCCATGCTAACCTGACATACCTTGAGCCTGGGGCGGTTCCAGGCCAGAATAAACTACAAACCAGACTTAATGCCTTAGGACAAAAGTCTGGCTACACGATACTACTCTTTTGCAAACTTATTTTACTATGACTATGTGGCTTGTATGGGTAAAATGGTGGCCTCCTCACCTGAACCCCAAGTCAAGAGAGGTAACAGCTTCCTGTCACAGATGGAAACACACTGCCATCACTCATCAGTCCTCATATCAGAGCACAGGAAGTGTCCAGCTGCAGGATTCTGTGTAAAGACTGGCAACTCTCTCAGCTAGCCTCATCTACTCAGCTTGTCTTTAATCTCTAGAAGAGAGAGAAAGAAAGAGAGTGAGAGAGTGAAAGAGCGCTTTATGGATCCTTTCAATGGCCCCGCTGTCTTGACCAAACATATCCCCGATGCCCCTGCTATTACTATTATGATGTACAGCTGTCAGAAACAGCGGTCTACACACACACACACAGAATCACTTTAGCTTGGAGGCATAGATACGGTACACAACAGCACATCCAAGCACAATAATAAGTGGCTAATGATGTGTCCTTTATTTATCTGCTTTTTGATGGTGCTTTCATTACAGGAACTGACATCTGGCAAAGTGGTAGTCCGAATGAAAGAGAAGTTTTCTGTGGCCATGGCAACAGCTACTGGCAAAGTGAAAAGCATCAAAGGACAAAACGCCAAGGAAGTTCACGCACATTCACACACAGAGGGCGATTGGTTTAGGCCCCATTCAAAGAATCCAATCCCTAGCCTTTATAATGGAGAGCATATCTGCGATGAAGAGAAAAGAACACAGGGATAATCTGGGTTTTTACTGGGAAAATTGACACAGGAGGAATGTAATTGCGATATCAAGCAAGTAAATCACCTCTCTTTAATAATCCCAGACAGGGTCTTATAACGCTGGCTAGCTGGTGTTAATCAGTTAAGTGCTCTGTTGCCCTCTGGGCCCTGATGATGGACCTCATCAGCTCAATCAAACACCCTGGCATGGCTCTGGTCCATTTGGAGCCATCTCAGACCTAAACAAAATCATTCAATAGACTTTTGGACATCTGAGAGTCAGGCTATAGAGGAGTTGAGGCACCAATCAATGACCAAGCGAAACCTTGGCAAAAAACAACTATTCATTTAGTGTCTTACTGCTGGAAAAAAGAGAAAGCTTTTCGGTTATGTAAAACTCAATTTTTAGTCAATTTATAGGGAAAAGTGAGAGAAATTATAGAAAATATGGGGGAAAAGGAGAGAACGAAAAGACTATTCGGACAAACAGGGTTTCCATCCAAAGCTGCGAAAAATTAGAAAATTCGAATAAAACAGTCATGAAAAAGCAACATTTCCATCTCTTTCAAAGAGAACAAACTTGTAATTTCCTAATAAACTGGCATTGAATATAATAATTTTCATATATAATAAATTACTTGTGTCTCAGAGTGAGTGGACGTAACACAATGAATGTGATCATTGCTTTCATGGATGCCTGCTGTTTGGGAACATGGTCGCAAAATACTTCTCTGACATTTTAGAATGACCATAACAACATTTTGGATTCTATGCAACAAGATCAGTCCACTGGTTAGTCATATTATGCCATCCCATTACACAAAGTCAAGACTTTTTTGATGGGCATGGATCAAAAGTGTTTCCATCTCCCATTGTTCGCAAAAACCCTTATTCGCAACATACCATGCAAGCATAAAAACGTGCGCATTAAGGTATCCCCCCCATAATCCCCCGGCATTAAGGTATCCCCCCCATAATTCTGAAATTATGTAGATGGAGCATCTACATAATTTCAGAAAGACTATATTTATGTCTTATGTTATATGAAAATGAATTCCACAACAGTGTCACAGCTAATTATAATGTCAGAAGCCCTGGGTTTGGGGGAATGATGGATACAATATATGGTAAATTTGTTCAAATGAATGTAATTACTTTTTAACAACAAAACCAGCTAAGCAAAATGTGACAACACTGTATGATTATGAAAGCATATAAGCCCAATGTGTCACAGCACATGCATTAACCACTAAGCCTATGTGAATTTCTTTTTTTTCTGCAGAGAGCAAAAGGAAACATTTTTCGTGTTCTTTTCTATTAAATTAGAATGAATAGGATCCAAATTACATCCATTATTTAGAGAACTTTTTTTTTTTTTTTACATCTGCCCAAGCTTTCCTTGGATTTATTGCAAAAAGTAGTGCTGTCTGATTCATGAATGATTCTTTTGAGTCAGTTATTTCAATGAATCAGCACATGTGGCCTGAATAATTTATTCACTGATCTAGTTCTTGAGTATTCTGAATAATCTTCATAAGTTTATATTTTATATTTCATGAAGTTCATAATTCAGTTTGAATTACAGTTCAGTAAATACTACCAGCGTACAGCACATAATCTCAAAACTGTAACCACAACACAAAGCTGCTATTTCGAAAAAACATACAAAGCTGAAGTTTGCAGTAGCAGAGGCTGAAGGACACCACTGGCATCAGGGCTTCTTCCCAGGATTGATATTGAGTAACATTAGCTCTCTGTCATCTCCCCAGCCGAGCCTGTTGTCACAGGTGATTGATTGGCAGTTAAATC
Organism: Enteromius treurensis; assembly: GCA_032275025.1. Taxonomy (NCBI): domain Eukaryota; kingdom Metazoa; phylum Chordata; class Actinopteri; order Cypriniformes; family Cyprinidae; genus Enteromius; species Enteromius treurensis. The sequence goes on from JAUCMU010000143.1 coordinate 9,140,469, forward strand.
TTCATGTATGCACATGCAAGATGAGCTGTAGTGAATGCATTATACAGTAATACAGACAAGCTTCAGATATATCACTTTAGAACAGCAGAAAAACACTAAACAATGAATGACTTTTACTCACGTAGTCACACGTACACTGATGATAAGAACAGAAAGAGTAGCTCTTCACCTAAAGGGCACAGAGTCTGTAGAAACGAGGGTAACTCACTTGCAAGGAGGATCGAGCTCTTGAGAGGAATTTTCTGTTATATTATGAGCCTCTGGAAAAGGGCACCGTATTCTTTCCATTGACTGGGTGCTCTTGGATATCTGTGATAAACTGTTGTAACCTGTATGAGCCGTTTCCAAAAGCAGTGCTAAACTGCTACTACATGACCTTTTCCTGAAGGCCAAACATCACATCTGTAGATACACAGAAGCCATTATGACACTAATAATGTGCCTCTGAAACAGACGAGTCAAAGAAAGCTCACCGTCGATTTACCGCCTTGCCTCTGGGAGCAAATAAATGATGTCTGTTTATCTATCAATTTGTCAGACACTTGTTGAGAAACAATGCTATGATGAAGCCCAGTGAATTATCTGGAAGGCTTTCAAGAAGGTTTAACAACATTAAAACAATCTTTTCAGCAGCCATCTTATGGGGTTTTCCGGTCATACATTTCTTAGGCTTTCCTCTAACGCAACCTCCGCTTCCATCTGGACTGGTGCTATTTCTGCTGATAATTTCAAACAATCACACGATTCTTCCTCCAACATCCCCCACCCTCAAACACACTGCTTCTGCCAGAGAGTCCATTCTGCTTATTAAGGTTCAAAGCCAGCAGGACGCCGATGCACTGTTTAAGAACACATCGCCTGTAAAAAAGAATAAATTACTGCTGGTAGATCACTTACCTCTGTTGTTTTTAATGCTGCTAGATGGAGACGCTAAAGCACAGAGGCACGACTGGGTCAGTGCGCTTTCTACATTCTGGGAGAGATGGGTGCTTCACTGGTGGCTTTAAAGAGTGTTTCAAAAAATAATCACTAATTTGCTAAGCTGGTCAAACATTTTGAAGTATATTTAATATCAGAAGGTTAATGTTCATATACTTTAAGTTCAAAGAGAGTTTGTGTGTGTAATTTAGAGCAAAGGCTCTAAGCTCATTTAAGCATGCTCTTTAAATGCTCTTTTATTAAGACATTTTATTAAAATATTTACAGACATTTCTTATGGTCACTTAAAGGGTAATTAACTTGTACAAGCTAACTTTAGTGCTAGGGCACTAAAAATATTTTATTTCACATTTCAAGTGAAGAATCAGGTGTCTGGAAGAAAAAGATGAAGATGGTGGTACAATAAATAAATACTACATAATATAGGGTAACCATATGTGCCATTTTCCCCAGAAGCATCCTGGCCAGGATTTCTATAAGGATATAGGTTTTGGCTTGGTTTGTGTGTGCATTTTGTTTTGAAACGTACAAATCAATGCAATAAAGAAATCCTGCCCAGGATGCGTCTGGTGAAAAATGGCATGAATGGTCATTCTAATATAATATTATCAAATAGCAGTTTATTTATACTGTTTATGTTTAATATGTCACATTATAATGTCTCAATGCTAGATAGAGTTGCCCCAAAAACTGGTGTCAGAGTGATTTTGTCAAGTTTTAGATGAACAATCTCCATAATTAATTTAGTTAGAAAAACAAGCAAGAAATTAATACTTTTATTCAGAAAGCATGCACAGAACTGTAGTGAGAGCAAACAAAAAAATATGATGTATATACTGTATATACACATTAACTTTCTAATGAAGACAAAAAGCATCCTCATCATGATCAAAACATTTTGAATAGTAATAATGGACATGCCACTAATTTTTAAGAGCTAGAAAAAAACATTTTTTGCAAACTGTTTTGAGTGTTTTTGTTTTAAAATAAATACTAGATTTTATATTTAGTTACATAATGCATTGTTTTATATTTTGTTACATAAAATTGTTACATTTATACATTTTTAAAATGCACCCACATAGTGTGAAAATATGTTTTTGTGACAACTTGTAAACTTAACACTATTTGTAGAAAGAGAAATACACAGCTGAGTCAAAAGTGAAACAATAACTTCTGAATAACCTGCAAGAAATATATATATATATATATATATATATGTTTTATTTGCCAAGTCCAGGGAGTAAAAAGTGGCTTGAAAGAACAAAATGGATCTCCACACAAATGTCATCAGTACAGCTACCTAGAGACCACTTTCCTTTACTTATGAAACACAGTTTCAGCTTCCTCAGCGTGAGGACAATTTTCATCCAACCGAGTGTTTATTTTTAAAGTGTCTATTCAATACACTTCACCGTTTACAGACGTTTACTTGTTCATTTCCAAATGTTACCAACAGATGCTTCTCATGTTTTTTATGATTTGGAATCACAATAAATTCTCAAATGTCTATTCTGACTGAACATGTTTGGCTGCACAAATCATTTTTGGCTGTAATGATTTATTACAAAAAAAATAAAAAGAAGAAGAATGTATTCTACTACATAAACCCAAGGTGATTCGATAAGTGCCACTGTACAATATAACTGCTGGACATGCTATATTTAGTGGATATAAATAGACAACATGGTGTTCAGAATAATAAGTAGAGTCTTGTTCATGACATTTTAATGTAACACAGAGCAGAACACCAATGTTTTACCGACTACCATTCTCTGCAAAAAAACAAAAAACACATAACACATGCTACGACATGGTGTCAAGTAATAAACAAACCTGCTCTGCTGTCTGAGTCTAAACCTCTACATAAGAAATATGGATGTTCCTGCCTCCTCATTCTCCATCCATGTTTACTTAGAGTCTCTCTTTGATTTTGATTCTATTTTTCGTCTCTCTGCCGCACTGTCATTTGTTTCTTATGATCCCATCTATTTTCTTCCAGAAATACACAAATATTATTCACGAATCAAAGGACATACACACGCGTGCACACAAACACTTATACACCACATTCATATATCATGTTAAAGCTCATTTGCTGTCTTTCATTTTCACTCTAATGATCGTTCTTGGCCTGGCTGCTGTGTTTGGTAAATGTAAGCCTGGAAACTCAAAGAATGATCCGCTGAAAAATGAGCTGGTACATATCATTCTGTTTCAATCATGTATGCCAATCTCTTTAAACTATACGGCCAAAAAAACAAGTTTATTAATATGCTGTAGGTGGTGAGAGACAGAGTTGGGCAAGATTTGGAAATTGTATCCTTGACAGAGAAAAATCTCATAATGATGTACATAGTAACACACAAAAGTTCAAATATGGAAGATGAAGCTAAAGAAAATTAAATCATAATTTAGCACGGTGATGGATATGACAATGTATTTGGTTTTGGCGGAATAGATCTGCTCTGCTGCTGGTGTTGGTTATTGTTGTAGTCCTGGATTATTGCTGCTGCTGCAAGCAAGTACAGGAGCTTGCAACTGCCAATGCATACAGTGATATAGTGCAGTGAGTATTTAAGACATGCTGCTGCTGCAAAAGAGCATATAAAATAACCAATAGCAGATCTATACAAGTGGAGCTGGGGATGGTGAAATCTCAAGCTGTTTATTCTCCGAATATCAGTTACGTTAACAACCTGTCAGCCTGCGCTATCTAGAGTTTCGTTACTGAACAATATATTTAATTACAAATATGCAGTACTGATAAGAATTCATTTTAAATACACTTTTTAAAATTCCATCACATTTGCCACTGTTAATTGGAAACTTTTTATTCTAAACTGTGAAAAAATTGTTTAAACAAAAATTGTATTTTGTTGACAAAGTACTCACCCTCAGGACATCGAATATGTAGAAGAGCGTGTTTCTTATGGTACGTTCACACCAGATGCGACAAAAACGCGCTATTCGCGTGTAGTTGGATGCTTGAACATTTCGAGTTTACTCACTTCATTTGCGCATAAAAATTAACTTAACAACAGACAAGAATTTGCGTCATGAGAGAGGCTTCTGCCAGGCGGCTCCAGCCTCGTGCATTGGTGGAGGGGACACCCATCAAATTTTGTAGTTTTGGAATTCTGCCTCTGCTTGATACGTAGTAAATATGTCACCACTAGAGCGAGCTCCAGATTGGATAAAATGAATTTTCGCCAAGGTTCAGATTTTTCAACTTAAACGATTTGCGCCTCTTAATTCGTAAATCACTCGCACTTAGTGACTGTTTTGATAATAACAGAGTTTTGGGAGGAGCGCTGCATATGCATTATATGTTGCATATAAGCAGCATAGGTGTAAATTTCATTTAACAATTTCATTTAACAGTCTCTCATCTTCTTGCGAGGAAGGGGGCAAAAATATTTCAGTCATATTGTACTTAAAAACTGTGAGGAAGGGGAGGGGGAGCTCAACTATTTTGAAATGCTTTTTTTGCGTTTGTATTTCCACTTACACAATAATTTTTTAGGTATACGTACATTTACTTTTCACAATAGACAGTGCGATTTAGATTTTAAGGGGGGGACAACCTTCGGAGATGTCCCCCCATCCCCCCCAGGATTTACGCTCGTGATAAGCGGCCATAATTAGACAAAATTAAGCATATAATTATTAGGTAATTTGTGTCAGATTGTGTTGTTACTTTCAACTTTATTTAACTGTAATTTCCTCTTCCATTCATTTCAGTCTAATTCTACTCAAATTCCAAACTGTGAATTGAAAAACAGCCAATCTCTAATGATGTTTACATACTTACATTATATTAGTTGATCAAATTCAAGGGAATTGGACTGTTCTTGTAAGATTTATGAACATTTTGATTCCCACAAATGGAGTGTCAGGTTGAATTGAAGCCAGTAACATCTATTAGAGCAGCTTAGAGTGACTGTGTCATCAATTACTAATAGATTTTGTTACTTCGTGTGAGAAGATGATGTGTCACTTCCTGTCTGAAACATCTCTTTTCCACAGCTTTGAGAGTTTGTGCTGTCTGCAGGAAGCGATCAAAGAGCTCATAGAGGGGGACTGATCTGTAAAGTGCGGCAGAATTTATGCTAATATATGCCGTGGTAAAATAATCTGATGACTCGATGACTCTTCAAAGCAAGAATGCTAACCTTAGACGTATGACGCTCTGGCGGTGCAGATAACCCACATATAAAGACATTTAAACATATTTCACTTTGTGTTTGGAATAAGCTGTAGGATATGAACTGATTTCTAGAACTGCGTGGTCCTTAAAACTAAAAAAATAGTGGAAAAAAAGAGCATAGGACACTTTTCATTAAAGTCTCTTGTCTGTGCTAAAAATATATTTTTAACACAACACATTCAATATTTATGGACTATACACTAACAATAGATTTAAGTTGCATTTTCAAGCAAGATTTCTCTAATTACATTTTACAGAGTAAGTGCAATTAAATATGTTGACAATTATGGTTCATTTGTTCAGGTAAATGTATAATCAGCACAGGTATAAATTACCTAATTAATTGCAGAGGAATAATTTTCCTTTGTGAATATGACAATATTCTGATAAGAGTAAACCTACAGAGGAATGTATTTTAAATACCTTTCTAATTATTCACAAATGCAGTCTAACTGCACCTTTGACAATAGTTCAAACTATTTATTCACAGAACAAAATCACTATAAATATTTAGGAACTGTTGTTCCCCTTCAGTCGAGTCACTCCAACGTTAAGAGACCAATCACCTTTGAGTCAATAAGAAAAGGCCAATGAATATTGGCGTGCATTTAATTACAGCCAGGTGCACCTTATCACAGCGTGAGTATAAGAGGGCATGGATGTAATGCACTTGCAGCTTTTTGCTTCGGAACCTCGTCTGATGCAGTATTTACTGTTCGAGTCTACACGGAAGAGAAAGAACTGGAGAAAATCCGTAAGAGTTCCTGCACCTCAGGGCCCGGCCAAGAACACCTGCAAGAAAAAGCGCCCCTGAGACGGGCAGCCCGGAGGTGAGGGAAATTGCTCTTCGGGGGATGACACCATCTGCGCCCTCATTCCTGGAAGAGGACCGGGAGCAGTACCTGAGTACTCAGCTGAAAATTTTCACAAAAAGAGCAAATATCTATCCCTCTGGGCCCAGTGCCCCGAGGTTCTCATCTAACCAAATATCTGTTCTCTCCTCAGATGTGGACCCGGAGCCCTGGATTACCAGCGCGGGAACCAGTGGAGCAGGTAGGGGCTGCCCAGAGCCCCTACTCATTCAGGCACAAAACAGTGGTCCCTTTACAGAGGCTCCTGGGGCATATGGCAGCCGGAGTGCTTCATATGAGACCGCTTCAGCATTGGTTACACAATCGAGTCCCGAGATGGGCATGGCACCGTGGCACACTTCGGATTGGCGTTTCCCCGGAATGTCGCCGCCTGTTCAGCCCTTGGTCAGACCTTGCCTTCCTACAGGCCGGAGTGCCCTTGGGTCAAGTGTCCAGGTATGTTGTGGTCTACACATATGTCTCCTCCATGGACTGGGGTGCTGTATGCAACGGGCAAGCAGCCTCAGGTCCCTGGGCAGGCACTCGACTGCTTTGGCATATCAATTGCCTCGAGTTTTTAGCCGTGTTTCTGGCTCTGCGTCGCTTTCGACCGATGCTGCGCCACATACACGTGCTGTTCCGTACCAACAGTACTGCAGCCATTGCATACATCAACTGACAGGGTGGTCTACGCTCCTGCTGCATGACTCAAATCGCCCGCCATCGGCTCCTGTGAAGTCAGACATGGCTGAAATCGCTGCAGCTGTCACGACAGTCCACCAACCCTGGAGAATGGCGACTCCACCCCCAGGTAGTCCAGCTGATCTGGAGCAACTTCGGGGAGGCAGAGATAGACCTATTTGCCTCCCCCGAGTCTTCCCATTGCCAGTTGTTTAACTCCTTCAACAAGGTGCCCCTCGGCAGGGATGCACTGGCCCACAGCTGGCCCCCGGGGCCCAAGTACGCCTTTCCTCCAGTGAGCCTCCTTGCACAGACCCTATGCAAGATCAGGGAGGATGAGGAGCAGGTTCTGCTGGTAGCGCCATACTGCTGGTAGCGTCCTCCCGGACCTTCGTTTGCCGACCTAGCGCTCCTGGTGGCAGGCCCTCCTTGGAAAATCCCCTTGAGGAGAGACCTTCTCTCTCAGGGGATGGGCACGATTTGGCACCCGCGACCTGATCTCTGGAACCTGCACGTCTAGCTCCTGGACGGGATGCGGCAGACCTCTACGGCCTCTCAGCAGCTGTGATTAACACCATCTCTCAGTCGAGGGCCCCCTCAACAAGGCAGGCCTACGGTCTGAGATGGAGTCTGTTCGTCGACTGGTGTTCCTCTCGCAATGAGGACCAACAGAGATGCCCGATTGCAGTAGTGCTTTCCGTCTTGCAGGAAAAGTTGGAGCGCAGGCTGTCCCCTTCAACTCTAAAAGTGTATATTGCTGCCATAGGAGCATACCACAATGCAGTGGAGGGTGAGTCCCTAGGTAAGCACCAACTTATTGTAAGGTTTCTCAGAGGTGCGCGTCGGGTTAATCCCCCGAGACTGCCCTCAGTACCCTCTTGGGACCTTGCCGTCGCCCTAACCGGCCTGCGCCAAGCTCCTTTTAAGCCCCTAGCATGAGTTGAGATAAAATACCTGTCACTAAAGACAGCGCTCCTGATCGCTTTGGCCTCCACCAAGAGGGTGGGGGACCTACAGGCTTTCTCTGTCGACGAAGAGTGCCTAGAGTTCGGCCTGGCTGACTCTCACGTTATCCTGAGACCCCGGCCCAGCTACGTGCCCAAGGTTCCTACCACCCCCTTCAGAGATCAGGTAGTGAACCTGCAAGCTCTGCCCCAGCCTCTGTAAGGCTGCAGGCTGGGCGATACCCAACATCTTCACCAGGTTTTATGACCTCCTTGAAGAGGCTGTGTCACAAAAACCTTATGCTCCACAGTCAGCCAGAAGGCTGTGTTTCTCTTCACTTATATCTATCCATATCTTATCGATATAGTGTATTCCCTGAAAATTCACATGCTACCAATGTCATACTTTATTTCTCCGCCCTCAACCCATGCTTCAGTACATCTGGCATTTACATGGTTACATGCAGACTCTCCTGCTGACACGCTTGCCTGTTGGAAACCGGGGTCTCTGCATAACGCAGCCACAATGTTGTGGCGTTTTCCACGGGTCTGTTCCCATATGTAACATCGGAGTGACTCGACTGAATGAAAACGTCTAAGGTTACGTAGATAACCCACTTTCCCTGAAGTAGGGAACGGAGACATTACATCCCCTTGCCATGACCCTGGGTTACGCTGACGCCAACTCGGCTCCTCAGTGAAAACCTGCAAGTGCACTAAATCCGTGCCCTCTTATACTCACGCTGTGATAAGGTGCACCTGGCTCTAATTAAATGCACGCCAATATTCATTGGCCTTTTCTAATTGACTCGAAGGCGATTGGTCTCTCATGCAAGTTCCGTATGTAACGTCTCCATTCCCTCCTTCAGGGAACGTGGGTTACCTACATAACCTTAGACGTTTTCATTCTATAGCATGTAAAGCAGGTCAGAGCAAAATTATAGTGCACCATATTACCTAAAACATGGCTTTCATAATGCTAATACTCAACACTTTTTTTTATTTCTAATGTGGCACAGAATAGTTGTTCTCTTGCCATCTGAAACTGGCTTACAAAACCCATCATATATTCCACAATAAAGGGTCTTTGTTCCACAGGCTTAATTATTCAGTGTGGATTCATCTGGCAATAGGACAAAGGAGACTGCAAAAACATCTGCTATGCTAATGAGGTTCTACCTTTAAACTATGCTTGATTTATCCTACTCAATCCATTATTGTAACCTAAATTTGATATTTAGAATTTGCATTACACTGTGGCTTATTAAATGGACCATGAATCTAAGAGAAGAACACTGAGAAGAATTATAGAATTCTCTGAAGAACAAAGGATTTTTTAGTACACTGCCAGGCGCACTGATGTTTATTTGCCAGCTGTATATAGACACAAGACAGTGGGTGTAGCACAACAGGACAAGCCACCTTATTTGTTTTTATTGGTTGCCACAACTCTTCTCGTCAAACAGCTGATCTATGAATTTACTTTATGGTGTACTTTTTCTTTTTTCAGTTTGTCAGCAGAGTTCTTGAGATGGCACTTTCTTGTGAACTCTCCTGTAAAATCCCTGTGTGTGCGCATGTAGGCCTATTTGTGCATGTTGAGGTCATCTGCCAGCTTGTATAGGTCCTTTCATTTTATTTCTTTCGGCATTGTATAACCTCCAATCCACAAAAACCCTTGTCACCTGAGGATTAACTCTTTATATGTGCAAATATACAGTACAATACAGTGGGTATGTAATATGCTTACACACAATTTATTGAGTCAGCTGTTTTGCTGGCATGCTGCTTAGCATTACTAGGATGGTAATCCATTACAGTACAGTAGGCCTATGTAAAGGCGCCTTTGAAAAAAAAAGACACTAAGGTGTAGTTTGAGAAAAGTTTATCACAGACAACTGCAAAGCTAATGTACAGTATTTGCTGTTATGGTACTGATCAATTAAAACTGATTTTACTGTTATTTTAGAAATATTACAATACAAAATACTCTTTCTCGATGCCCCCATCTCCCAGGCTGGCCTATTCGCCGACACTGTCGGGGACTTGGCCCAGGAGTTCGCGGCAATCCAGCAGCAATGTCGTCGAGCTGGCCGCGGACGCGGGACCCGCCTGCTCAGGGACCGGCCAGAAACACCCGGAGGGGCAGGAAGCGTTCCTGAGACAGGCAGCCCGGAGGTGATGAGAGCTGCTCTTCGGAGGACGTCGAGACCATCTCCGTCCCCACTCCTGGAGGAGGGCCAGGAGATTCTGTGCATTCAGCTGCCGTCGGCCCACGGGTCGGCGGTACCCACATTTTCACAGAAAGAGCAATTTCTCACACCTT
>JAUCMU010000143.1:9153541-9179024 GCA_032275025.1 Enteromius treurensis
CTGTGTCTCTGTCATCCGTGTTTCTTGTTGGATTTACTGGTATCGACCTCTGCTACGGACTGTTGACCACGTCTTCGTCTTTGTCTCCATTACCCCTGGTTACTCTTGCCGACATCGCCTGTACGACTCTGAGCCTGGATGTAAATAAAGCTTTGCAAATGGATCCGCATGTGTCCCGTCTCTTTCCTGACACCCAGTGTGACACCAACAATGTATATATATAAATTTTATTTTACAGAAAACATTAACTATAGGTCGAACTGCACTGGCTGATAACTGATTAATCAGCTGATATGATACTGAATAATAACAGACATAGCACTCCAAGTAAAATAATGCTGAACATTAGTTTTTTTTTTTTTTTATAGAAATCAATATATTGATAATACCTTGATTTTTCACGTTAGTTCACAGTGCATTAATGTATGATAACAGATAGCCCACGACTTCAAATTTAAAAAACGTGATAGTAAATGATGAAATTATTCTAAAAATAAAGTCTTGTTTTTTAGTAAAATGATGCCAACATTTATCTTAGGGCTAATATTAAGGCTTGGCTATTAAGATTTATTTTCACCATTAGCAAATAGTTTCTCTTCCTTGCTTCAAAAGCATAAACTCACAAGTTTGTAAGTATTTATATCTATAACCAGAGTATTTATATCTATAACCATGTTAAAGATACATTTTCTGAAAATAAATCTTTATTTATTCAATGGTTTCGTTTTTCAAGTAAATTGATCTTGTTTTAGGCACGTTAAGTGGAAAAAAGACATAAATTATAATAAAGGCAATTCATTTCTACATTGAACTGTTTCAGCAAAGCCGCACAGATGCTGTAAAAATACATCTGAACTTTCTTCAAAAAAAAACACAGAACACAATGATATTATTCACATTCTTTTCTAGGGCAGAATATTAGAATGTTTTGCTGTAATCATGGCCAAAACAACTGGGATTTAGAATTATTGTGCAAATATTCTATGGCCAGCATGAAATACTGTACCTTACCATTTTAAAAATTTAAGCAGCACTCTGTAGAAATGCCTTAGGAGCTGGAAGTGCATTCAATGCTGTATAATGATTTCCCAGTTTTTCTATTGTATAATTTAAGTTGTGGTCTTGAAGGACTGCATGAGAGCTAGAAAAATTGGCCATTTAACTAATTGGGCCAAACCAAGTGGGAAAAGAGGTCAAAATCAATTCCAAAACATGAATATAAATATATATTGCCAGTTTGTTCTAACCTTTATATTGACCCATTAACTGAAAGTGCAGTCTTCATTTTAAAATGCTGCTGACAACAAATATATTCCTGTAATGATCATTAGAGCGATGTAACTCAAAGTGAACTGTGAATATGCATTTTTACCCAATACCAGAAAGGGGAGCATATTTCTGAAAGCAGGAGAAACTTAAGAGTACTTTGGCGTTCTTCTACAGCAGTTCAGCCGGCTGCAGGGGGTTTATTGATGGTTCTTCAAACCGTGAGAGGAAGGCTTGCTTTTATCTCCTGGGGAGTTTAAACGAGCACTGGGGTTAAGTCATGCATTCACTCTTTCTCGAACACAGCGGAAATTTTCCATTCAAGATCCCAGTACATGGGGAGTCTTGTTTATAATCTGCCGCTTTGCTTGCACAATTTGTCAATGGCATTGGATGTCCATAGTATTGTGAAAATTATTCATTTTCTCAGTGTGAGGTTGCGCGCAATTGTACCTTATTTCCTGTCATTGCAGCCCTGTATTTCAATAAGAAAATAGAGAAACAACGGCACAATAGCATTAAGGTGAGTGTGTTTTTCCCCATTATGTAAATGTCTCAGTTGATGTTATTTCACATCTGCTGATTCGCATGCCTTTTCCACACTGGATCAATTGCTGCGGAAGATTAATGCCACAATAAACAGCATATTGCACTTCGTCTCTCTCAAAACGATTTTCATTGACTTCATACCAAGCTAGAAATTAGTTTCAAATCCCTTTTAGCGTGTCAGTGCTGTCAAAAAAGTAACTGTGAACTCCATTAAAAGCTTTAAACAATGAGTCAGAGGACAAATTTTTATGTAGCGTAAACTTATGACTCATATTTTCGCTCAATAATCAGCATTTGCATTTTATTTGATGCATAGCCCTTCTGGTGGATTACCTTTCTGGCTCCATGGCTCCTCTTTTGTGTTCTTTGTTACATGGTTCGAAGAACTCCACAGGATACCTGGCAAACCAAGCTTGTCTTCATTCCTTTAAACCTTTGTTAGCTTTGTGCATGAGTCAATGTACACACATTTAGTATCGGATGAGGGAGGCGCTCACAAAAAGAATGACCCCTTTATGATTCCTTTCATGAAACAGGTGCCTTTTCCAGTTTCCATAAAGAGAGTTCTTTTAAAAGTACTTTTACTTTAAAATCATAGGAATTTAGGGCATTGCACCATTTAATGCTAAATTAATATCATTTATAAGGTTAGTTTACCTCAAAATTATAATTCTGCCATTAATTACTCACCCTTGTGTCGTTCCAAACCCATAAGGCCTTTGTTCATCTTCGGAACACAAATAAAGGTATTTTTAATTAAATCTGAGAGCTATCTAACCCTCCATAGACAGCAACCAGGTCCAGAAACATAGCAAAACTTGGAACATGAGGGTACATACAAGTACATTTCCATGGTTAAATTAAACCTTTCAAAGCTCTAGCTCTTATTAAATGTAAATGCTTAAAAAAAAAAAACAGCAAGTAAAAATCCTCAAAATCCTCATAAGAAAGTCAAAGTAAACGACAACAGAATTTTAATTTCCGGTTGAACTCTTTTAAGTAATTTTTTGCACATAGAAGGAATACAAGTGGCACCCCTTTTGTAGAATGACCCAAAGGCAGAGAGAGTACAAAACCGAGGCAGCGATAAAGTTCTTTCAGAAAAAGAAGCATTGGCCACATCAATAATAGATAGAGGAATGGCCAAAGGGCAATATCAAAGCTGTTGCTCACTTAGAAAGCAAGACAGAAGAATGAGAGAGGAGGCTCTGGAACTGCTCTCATTTTTATTAATAGAAGCCTATTAATTAACCCCAGAGGTGTTAAATATAGCCCAGACGCTCTGTGCAGACAACAGGCAGTTGGCTCAGCTTGGGAGGGGAGAATTGTAGCGGTGAGATCTGTAACAAAGCCTGGAACAGCTGCGACAGCACCTGAGCCCAGAGAACACCTACTGAACCTGCCACGTATCCATCAATTCAAAGCTGGAGGACTGCCCACCTCACCGCTGGTCAAAATGGACCAGAGGGGCTCGAACCAACCCCAGCATTTCCCTTTTGCCTGAATCGGTCTAAAAAAAGGGTGAGAGAGCAGGAAAATCTGTGATAGAGAGAGCGTTGAAGGGGAAATGAAGGTGCCAGATGGAGACAGCAACAGATTGCTCACCTTGAATCACAGGTTTTCCATTAGCATTGCATCATTAGCATCATTACTTGGCAGATAGATTGCAGAATTGCATCTAATTATGTCCTGTAGCTGATATTTGTAATCAATAGCAATAACAAGGAGAGTGTGTTAAAAGATTCACTTCCCTGAACTCTGCTGTGACGTCCATTCATTGTACAATGCTCACTTCATTAGTGGATGTTGTTCAAAGCGACAACAGACAAATTAATTCTCAGATTTCCCTAACTCTACTGTATTACAGAGTGCATTCACTTGGTCTTTTTTTGAAATACACCAACCACCTACAGGAATTTACAGCATCTGTGTTTGAGACTAAGTGAGGTGTTTACCCTGATTCCCACTGACAAGCTCCAGTTCCAGACACAGAGTGGGCAGATGCGCTTGCACTCAGCTGTCAGGACCTCTGATGCCAACTCAATGGACTTCACCTGCCAGCCGACAGCCGGCAATATGTCCACTGACGCCATTCAACTATACCGTTATTTGCTTGGGTAACAGATTTCTGTAGTGTTAGTTAGTGTTAATGTAGAAATGACAGCTGCAGGTGATTGTCAGATCGTTCAGTGGTGTGTGGGATTTGAATTCGGGCTGGAAATTATATTTTCTTGTAGTATTTTAGATTATTTGGCATTCACGGTGTGCAAAATGGAGTTAAAGCAACAAATGCAATATTTCGACACCACAAAAATGTCTTATTGAAATGTTGGAGTTAATGCCTTTTTTAAGCTATGCATAATTGTCTAGAAAGAAGACAAGAAAGAAAGAAGATCTAATTTACCTCAAAACAAGCAAGCAAACAAACAAGTGGCTAAATACATTTTATTAGCAACAATAAAAAATTAATTATTAGTATTTTACCCATTTCCAGTAAAAGCATGCTTTTGATATTCAAGTTACACACAATAGAAATACTTTGCTAGACTTTTAATACATGTACTGGTATTCAATACAAAACTACAATTTTTGTATTTATCAAATATACTGCCAAAGTTTTTAATCTATACTTTTGTTCTGTCACATTACTATGTTCCAGTCTGGACATCAGAAAGCTGCAGACTACCTGCCCATTAAAGATTGTCAATTAAGTAGGAATAACAGTATTTGAACTTGTTCAGGCTTGCTTGTTTCTATGTAGTTGCATTACATCTGCTACTTGTTCAAACAACATCATGCTTTAATAGGCAATGAGTTCTGGAACCATATCTGGCAACCCACAGCTGTGTTCACTCACTTTTTGTAAATCCAATGTTCAAAGTTCCAGAAATATAATAAAACTGCAGTGTTGAGATTTTGTCAGGTTCAGCACAACAATACACACTCTGACAAGCACTAATTATCACCCAGGTGGTTCCATATGAAAGTGCTACTTAGCCTATACAAATGCATCATTTACTTAAACAATTCAGAATAGCAGCATCTACCTTTCGTACATGTTGTATAATCATAACACAAGTGTCCTCTTGGTTCATTTCACATTCCCAATTAAAGGCCGGATGCATTAAGTAAGACATTTTACATCATGACATGTGGCTAAAGCAAAGGCACTGAGCAAAGAGAATAATCAATGGAGCTGTCAGGCAGAACAGCAGGAATCCACTGACCTGGGATCTGCTGCATGATGCACAAAAGCCTGCTGCTAATGAGAGAGGCTCGACAGCGCCTGTGCTAGGTTCAGATGACTGCTGTTTGGAGAGGAAGGTGAGAAACATGAGCGCAGACTGACTCATAGCAGAGAGGTGAAGGCCTGTCACCGCTCATTAGGGTAAGACAGGACCTCTCCTCCAAAAGAACTAGGATTGAATCTTAAAAAAAAAAAAAAGGGGAAAAAAGCAATGCTTTGAGTGTTAGCAGGTATTTGTACCGCAGAGAAAATGTGATATTGGTGCTTTTTGTGTGTTTGTTAGAAAAGATAAGACAGGAAAAATGCATGGGGGTCAAAGACGTCTAGATGTCAGCGTTGAAAGAAATGTACAAAAGTGATTTTATGTCCAGAAAGCTCATCAAATGTAAGCAAAGTATCTATTTTACGTATTCAGATAAGCTTTTAAAGAATAAAATGTTGAAATTTGATTGAAAAAAAAGATACATTGTCATTACAATATTTATGTAAAAATTCAAACAGCATGCTTATTCTGACTGCCATATTAAAATGTATAAAATAGAGAATATTACATTTTATTGTGTTTTTCTTAAATAATCTTACTGAAAAACGAGCTGAAAAAATTGAATTTTATAGTAAATATGTCTGACAAAGGTGTTACACTGAATGGCATTTCAGTGTGTGTCTTCTGTAAATCAGGGAAAAATCTAAAATACTGTATTCATATTTTACTCAGGAAAAAAATATAAATTACAATTAATTTAAACTCTTTTTTTTTTAAATCTTTGACTCATGTATATATGTACATAAATTGAAAAACACGTTTTGTAAAAATTCTAATTCTGAACTGTTCCTATAATATCTGAAAATGCACAACAAAGTGCAAGAAATAATATTATAAAACAAACATTAAATTCATTTTGGGTAATAGCACACAGGTGAGTAGGTAAGAGAGAGGGGGATGAAATGGAAACAGACGGAAATCCTAAACTGCTGCAGAGGAAAGATAGCACTGAGCTGTCTTTCTCTAATTGCCTTTCTTGCCTGGCGTTCTCTGCACAGGTCTGGCATGAAGAAGCTCTCATTATACACCTGCACCTTTGGCAGCCTCATTACGAGTCCTTCGCCAGCCGTCTGTTCTGCCCGGCGTGATCACGGTATGATCCGGCTATAAAATCACTCTCCCTTTCACCCCCTCCCTACAATGTCCAGCATACAGGTGACAGACATAGCAGCAGTTTGACCATGTTTTTATTCCCAGCTGAGGATGATTCATTTGACTTAACTGGTACATTCCCATGAATAATCCTATGCTGTTATACTGAGAGAACTACACAGTATGTATGATAAAATGTTACTTAACAAAAAATATATAACATGAAGCTCGTTTAAAATGAACTCAGTTTGTAGTGTTGACTGCTCAGCTTTTAGCTGCAGTATTAATAATTATTTTTTTTCTTTGATTTTTGAGAATTCTCTGGTTATCTAAAACTACAAATCAACATTTTGTCATATTTGCAATCCTGTTATGCATTCTGTACATTATTTTATTTGCATTTTATAGCTAAATTAAAAGTAAAAATAACTAATATTTTGTATCTAATATTTGGTTTGGCCTCTTTTAGTTTGGCCTCTTTCCACTTTTTATGGATTTATGGTGAGAAAAAAAACAAATCAGGCCCAATTTTGTGCCATATTCTTGGAAAGTGACTCAGCAAGGTTGGAAACTGTGTGCGTTAGCAAAGAACTTGGATTTCTGCCTTCCCGATCTACACAAATAGACTTAATGGGATTTTGGTAATGAATGTCACAGAGAAAACAAAGAACATCCAGTAAGAATGCATGTCAAACCAGGTACAGTACAACCATGTCAACAAACAAACAAGCTTCAAAGAAAACACCAATTCATGAGGAACCAGTGACAGATGGGAAACAGCCCCTGACATCAATGTTGTGAGATTTTCTGTCATCCACTTCAAACTTTCATAAAAGTTTAGAAAGCCTGTTGCATCTGAATGGTTCATTTGTGAGCCCAGATGAAAAAAAAATAAAAAAATAAAAATCAAAGATCTCTTGAAATATGCTGAAGTCTTGCGAGGTATATCGAGCTGGAGTGATCAGAGCTTGTTTAGAGACAACTGCTATCTCTGTGATGATGTGACAGTTCTAAAAGGTCCTAGATTGATTGCGATAATCATGACAATGTTCATAGTTTGAAGTGCTCATGACAGACAGCAGACAACCTTAAAGTCTCCAGCTAAAATTGCTTATTAGATGTAACTGTATGACCACCTTTTGACTGGAGAATGATTCCATTCTCCTTAAACTTTTGTGGTTAAGGAGAAGGAATCGATAAAATTGCAATGCAGTGCTAAAGGCTGTAAAGCTCTTGCCTATTGATTGGAAAGAGTCTGTGTCTGCAATCAATCGCTCTGGGATGTAAGTTGAACCACATCAACAAAGGCCAACACACGTTTCGACCCTGTTGTGCCATTGACAGAGTGATTGCAGGTTCTGAAAAGGACAATAGCATAACAAGCTAGCAAAAAGGGAAAAAAAGAGTATAGTTGCCTCTTTTATCCACCTCAAACACCATCTAGCTCAAGCATAACTGTTAAATGAACAATGTCTGAGAGTTGAATGTTGTGAGAGATAAACAGATAGATCTCTCACAGTTTAGTCCAAAAAAGATAAGTTCAAAAGCAGTTTGCTACTTAAGAAATCACAAAGCTATAGGCATATTTTAAATAACATGTCTTGCCATGTCAAAAGTTTAGACACATCAGACTTAATCTGCCAATATGGACCCTTATAATAAAAAATGTCTTTCTTAGTGTCATACCCTGAGGCCATGCCATTAAAACTAGCGACTTTATAATGAGCTCTCAAATGACCCAAAGTATCGAAACACAGCTCCCTGCTCAGAGCAACACTTAGTCAATAAGGTCATTCAACAAAATGTATCGTAATTAGCCATTGGCTTAAGAGCCTCAAGTGAACTTCATCTCCACAGGGAACAATGAAAGAAGCTCGGCACGGCAACACAAGCACATTACTTTTTTCGCCTTGAGCCTTTTGCATGTATGGTATTATAGATCTAGGAAAGGCTTTTACCCACATCTGTTGTTAACACTTAAATCTCAACATGCAATATGCTTTGAAAGACTATGAATCAAAGATAACTGAAAGTTTTATGTGGATTTACAGTAAGAGCAGCTTGTTAGCTTTTACTGTAAACAACTGCAAGGATTTCAATATTCAGTTTTAATCAATTTCCTGCCACTTGGTTAAATGTTAAAAAAAGAGATATGTTATAATTATGTTATAAAAGAGACAAGCTAAGCTTGTGCCCTACACCAAATCATTCTGTAACTGCACTTTATAAATCAATACTGCACTATTTTACAAACAATTAAGGGGGTGGGGTGTTTGCGATACCATTGTGGTGAGATAAATGGTTGTTATCTCTATAGCGAACTTTAATTATGAGTTGACAACCAGGCACGCACGGATATCAACACTCAGCATACAAAATTCAACAATAGTGGCAATCACAAGATAATTAGGTTAGACATTTTTAGATTAAAAACCCGTTAAATTTCAAGCCACTAAACATGCCGCAAAAACAACTCCAGCAATGTAAACAGCGTAATATATAATTATATAATTGCAACTTAATAATTTATTAAAGCTGCAGTGCAAGCTTTTAGCATAAATGCAAGCCATAATTCATGTAAGACTATAAACGCTTCCTCCAGTAACCCCATCAAAGGTAAAGTCTTTGAGGCACATGAAATATATGTTGTTTCTCGAGTACATTAGAGCAGCAATATCACACAAGCTAAAGTGCTGTTGATTAATACAATAGGTTAAATAAGAGAAAACAAGTGCCCTGACCCGCTTTTAGAAAGTGTGAAAATAATGTCTTATGCCATGCAAGAATTTAAGATCTGCCGTTGCTAGTTCAAAGATACCTTTACTAATTAAAAAATACCTACAGTAGGTTGCAAAACAGATTGAAAGTTTTACCGCCGCAGGTACCACTGTCTGCGTAGTGCACTTGCAGCTATTGACCGTTGAGTGGCGCTTTAACCATAAGTTGTTAAGCATACGTAGTTAGTTTGGAGACTTTGCGCCACTTGGCGGTAGTTTCGTGAACGACTTTAACACGCGACTTAATTAAAGTTAAATCCGTGGCCCAGCGGCGGCGGTACACTGGGCGGTAATAGTTGTTTCGGGGGCCACCTACTGTAGCTCAAACAACTAGCAACAACGATTTTGGGAAGTTATGCAGCAACAAGGAGACACAAAGTATGATTGTGTGATATTGATTTTATTTTATATTGGCTTCATCAAATCGTTCCCTGGAGGTCCAATGCACTGCAGAGTTTGGATCTAACCCTAATCAAACTCACCTGAGCATGTTAATCAGTGTATAAACTCTGTAGTGCATTAGACCTCCAGGTAAAGATTTGATGAAGCCTGCCCTAAAGAGTCAGTGTTTTGAGTGAATCAGTTGAGTAAATGATTCAATGACTCATTCATAAAGGTAGTAATTTGTTTAATTCCCTAAAACAAATCAGTGTACTGAACAAATTGATTGAGTAAATGATTCAATGACTCATTAATAAACAGCTGATGGAAGAGACGTGTTTTTAGCTGATTCTTGAAGATGGTTGAGCAGTTCATTCCACCAGGAGGGACCACTTCATTTAAAGGTCTGTGAAAGTGATTTTGTGCCTCTTTCAATAAAGCAATGTTCACTTGCAGAATACAAGCTTCTAGAGGGCACACAAGTCTGAAGTAATGAATTTAGATAAATGGGTGCAGAGCCAGTGGTGGTTTTGTAGGCAAACATTAATGCCTTGAATTTTATGTGAACAGCTATAGCCAGTGGAAATAGATAAACAGAGGTGTGACATGCATTCTTTTTGGCTCATTAAAAATGAATCTTGCTGCCACTTTTTGGATTAATATTAAAGTTTTAATAGACCTGTCTGGAAAAGAGCATTGCAAAAGTCCAGCCTTTAACAGAATAAGAACTTGAACGAGGAGTTGTGAAGCATGTTCCAAAGGAAAGGGTCTGATCGTCTTAAAGTCAGCTGATTGATAATTGTAATTCTGAGGTTTTTAGCTTTTTGTGAAGGAATTTTGGTTGATGTGCTTAACTGGATGGTGAAATTGTGATGAAATAATGGGTTTGACGGAACCACAAGCTGTTCTGTCTTGGCTAGGTTGAGTTAAAGGTGATGGGCCTTCATCCAGCAGGAAATGTCAGTTAGACAAGCTGAGATGTGAGCAGCTATTGTTGGATCGTCAGGATGGAATGAGAGGTAGAGTTGAGTGTCACCAGCATAGCAGTGATATGAAAAGTCAAGTTTGTGAATGACAGAACCTAGTGATGCCATGTAGACAGAGAAAAGAAGTGGTCCAAGAAATGATCCCTGAGGCAAGCAGTAGCTAGATGTAACTAAATTCTGTTTAAGATTAAACGTTTAAAAATGGTTTTTTTACATTTTAATGCAAACTATTTTAATTAAGACGTTGCAACAGAAGGAAGTGGCTGTTAGATGCAGTGGCATGCAGAATCAGAAAAGAGTGTTTAATTAGCTGCTTTTACGAAAGGGGAAAGAACAACTTCCCTGCCCAAATGTATGATTCAAATTGATGATCAATAAACGCCTATGCCATCAGATGTTAATAAAAGGTCAGTTGATTAAAGAGTTTTTCCCTTTAGATTGTGCAAGGATGCTAGAGGGAAGAGTCTGGTGGCTTTAAATGTTGGACATTTTTTATTAAATCAATGTCTGTGTTTACGGTCATGCACAAAAAAAGTGTTTTGAATCCTGTAACAGTCTACTTATGTAAACAGAAGCTTCTGCTTAAATTATTCTGATTATGTTTATTTTAAACAGTAGATTTCACTTACAGTAGTCTACGGTGTGGGCATATAAATGTCCTAAAATGTCTACCAGAGACCATCTGTACTTGCAGTGTGTGGGCACTCTTTGCTGACATGATGCCATCATGTACTTGCTTCATGCTCAGACACTCACAGGAGCATTCATAAAAGTGTCATATTAATATGATTAGCACATCTCATGAAGCCTAGCCATATTTACTGTACACACATGCTTTACACAAAAAATATTTTCAGTAACTCAATGTTCTTATTCGTATGCGCTCATACACCCACGTCAGTCAAGCTACTGTAATTTCTCTATGTCCTTCAAGAACTGTAATTTTATTCCAGTTGCCTCTTTTCATGGAGCCGTTTAATATATTCCACCTACAGGGATTCCTGTGCACGTCTCACTTTTTGCCTATGCATCAAACCCATTTTAAACTATTCCATCCTATCTTAAGTTAGCATGAATGCATGCCAGGCCTGCTTTGTATCATACTCTTGTAAACAAACGGCAAATGATTTGTTTCCAGACTCATCTGTCTGTGTAAATGGCTCTATCTGAAAACGCAGATCCATTTCGCTGTGCGGCCCTGGCAGCTGATGTTATTTATGTTATAGCAAAGGTATTCAGGCAGTGGCAGCATTATGCTTTTGTCACTGTTAATCTCTGCAGTGGGTTAAACAGCTTTTGTTACAAATTAACCGACGATAGCGCACTTTGGGTAATAGAGCATCTGGACCAGACTGGAGAGGAACTTGTTTGAGAAGCACTCCCATATTTAGTAATGTCAAGTGACTCATTCAGTAAAGCTTAATGAGTTAATGTAAACTCACTTTTTGCATTAATCATTCTCTTATAGTTTAAGACTAAATCCACTGGTACTGTAGGAGAACCTTTGTTCAAATTAATGTTAGATTATGTCACATTTAGAAGCACCGTGTGCCTACACATTAAAGTGCTCGATTAATGAGAGCTTGCACACATAATGTGTAGCCTTTACAGTACAGTATGTAGTAATTTGTCCAAACTTCCTTTTATGGGAAAAGCTATACTGTAGGAACCAAGGAAGGTTTTCTCATCAAAGTTTTCAAAATAAAATATGCACTCTATAGTGACATTACCCAGCATGCAAAACAAAATCTGCAGGTCTCGCTTTCTTTGAATTCTCACATTTACTTACTAACAAGAGCTCACATTTGTTTAGATTAATATTTACATCTTTTTGGAGTAAAATATCTAGCAAAACTGCAAAGACTCAAGCAGCTAACCAAATATTTTCCAAGAAGGTTTTTTAATGTTCCCATCAAATAAGTTAACCCTCAAAATGTATAAATATTTAGACAACTGTTAGTTATTTAAATATTTAATTTGATCATTTTAAAAACATTTTTTGAACATTTCTTATGACTTCAAGTAAGTATACAGATTTAATAACTTTAGATGAACGTCCAACTAAAGTGTTGCAAAGTAAAACAAAAAAAAAAGTGTGTCATGAAAAGTGTATGAATAACATTGTTGTGCTTAGATTTTGGGAACATTATCAAACCATTTAACTTTAAATGATTGTTCTAATAATGCTACTTAAAACCGTTTGTACATAACTTTGAGAGAACCTTGGCAGAAAACATAATCTGATGTATCAAGGCAGAAAATATTATTGCAATTAAATGGATATCCGTTTAAGGTTTGCTTATTGTTAAGCCTAAAATTATTCAAAGCAAGAAAAACTTGTCAATGACCATGAAAAATGAATCTGTGCATCAATTCACATTTAAATATATATTTTAAAAAAATGTATTACCGGATTTAAACAAATTGGCTAAGAGAGACAATTTCCAGGAGCAGATTCTCATAAAATGGAGTCTGACCAGCAGTAAGTCCATCGTAAACAAACACCACTCAACCATAATAACACCACTTTATGCTTGTAAAGTGCCCCCTATATGTATGTTTTTTGATGTGAGTCTGACTCTCTGGGTTCCTGGACATCGATAGAGCGAGAACAGATTACACCTTTAACATCACTCCCAACTCCTGTGCCCAAATCTTAAATCACTATTATAAGTGAGCTTGAATTTTTCGCCCACAGAGCTGTAAAATTCTGCTGTATGTGAGGTTTTCTCTCTCTTTGACATCAGCGAAGCAGGAGATTCAAATTCCCCTGTGGTTAATTTACCTACTAAACACTAAAGGCAATTTGTCAGTTTAATGATGGTGAAAGGCTGTGTTTGAGACCTGTGAAGAGAGAGAGAGAGAGCAGCTAAGTAATGATGAATGTTTGGAGTTTCACATCAGTGTTTGAATTGATTTATACTGTTTGCGCCTGTGTTATCAGAATTAATTAGAGGCATATTTTCTTGTGAAACGTCATGATGATGCAGCAGCTATACACAATTTAACGATAGACTACTTATTAAGACACATCAAGAGCATTCAATTTTGTTGAACAGATTTTCAAATATTTATAGGGTTCAGAATGTCCTTCTCTTATTGTGAGCATCAGGGGGACAATCTGCTTGCATGACATAGTTCAAGGAGCGAGATCTGGTGTGTCGTGACATCTCACTCAAGTGGAAAAACAGCATGAAAGAAATACTTTGGAGCTGGGAGTGTGGCACAGGACAAACGGGAGCACTTCTCTTTGACACGTACCCACCCCTCCTCACAGGGATGTCATAGACCTAATTTTCTGAGGGGACGCCAGTGGTTGCTCTGCCTCACTTTGTGCCTAAGGCGAGATGCGTCATGACCAGGCCCAAACAAAATCACTGCCTGCGAAGAGACAGAACCACAGCAGAGGTTCTACAGCTCATTCACCACTCACAAGTGCAGTTACTAAATATTAAACAATTAAATAATGACAACAAACCTCTTAATAATAAGCTAATATTATCTACAGCTACTGTATCTATGGGTCTTGTCTATCTGTCTGTCCAGGGGCGGAGTGGGACTCAGTCTAACTGACAATATTAAAATATTTCCAATTCAGTGCAAATACAGTAGCCTTGTCATGATCAGCTGGAGTTGCCAGCTCAGGCCACTGGAGGGCACTCCAGCGCCCAGTTAACTCTGTGTGTTTACCTCTGTTTTCATGTCTGGACTTGTCCTCACCTGTGCTCCCTGTCTCCACCCACCTCATGTGTTGTCTTAGTAACCAATGTATTCTCCGCCTTCCTCATGTGTCTCCTTAGTGACTGATATGTTCTCCGCCCCTTTCATGTCATTAACCCCTGTATTTATACCCCAGAATTCCCAGTGTTCCCCGCTCATCATTGTGTGTGTCTCGTGCCACCCTTGTAAGCGTTTTTCCCTGTTATTGTATAGTTAGTTACCTGGATTCCTGTTGCCGACCTTGTTTGCCTTTGACCACGATTCTCGTCTTTCCCCCTGGATACTGTTTGTTCATCGCTCGACCCATTGCTTGTTACTGGACTCTCTCTTACGGATTTGTCTGCTACATTCCTGTCTGCCGTTCTTGACCTCAGCTTGTTGTACTCTCCTGTGTGCTCTATTAAAACACTTTGCAATTGGATCTGACTGCCTTCCTTGCTCATTCGCTACATATATAATGAAAAAAAAACTAAAATAACAATTACAATTTAAAATAACTTCTATTTAAATATATTTTAATATGCAATTTATTCCTGCAATATACAATTGAATTTTCAGCACCATTACTCTGCATCAATTTTTAATTCCTTCAGATCTCAAAACCCATGGCCATATTTTACTCTCATTTTGCTACAGGGTTCTGTTGTTTCCTCCATTATTGTACATCTCTGTTGGTGGCCTTTGTTTGTCTATTACATTTACTAACCATCATCTCTTGGATTACAACATTACATGTATGCATGTGAAACCCCACTGATCAACTGTGACCAGAGAGTGTCAACAATATATTGGAGAAAACAACAACAAATCAATCAAAAACAAACAAACAAACAAACATAAAAGAAACAGAAAACAACCATACATGTAAATAAACTAAGTTCTAAGTTGCTTGTCAGGTTTTTCTAACAATCTCTTTCTCCTGACTTAATATGTGCTGGAACCCATATTAACCTCACTGAAATATTATTTTGGACAATTTCGGAAATTACTTGTAATACCAAACACTGTAAAGAGATTTTTTAACTCTGATATCTTACACTTGCGTAATAACTACCAGTAATGATGCACAGAAATTTTAGCTTTGACATTCCAGAAATAAATTACATTTTAAATACGTAAAAAAAACAACAACACACATATATATATATATATTAAATTGCAGAATTTTACAGTATGATTTTTTCTGTACTACTTCAGCTCAGAATTAATGATTTCCTTTTGCAATGATCAAAATCTTCTTTCCTTTGTTACATGATGAACCCAGTTTTAGTTCACATTAATAACAAGGGCAGTTTTTTTATTGGTATCCCTGCTCTGTTTAATCTCAAGCATCTTTTGGTCCTCGGCATCCTTAAAGGAGTTTAGAGACACCGCACAGATTCTTTGACTTTCAGTTGCTCTTTCCATACTTGAGCCCCCTTATCGGGGCACAGTGTGCAGTACAGTGCAGCGGGCACTTGCCCTGCTTTTAATGAACTACAGACAGCTGGTGCCAGGAACACCATATTGTGATTATTGATTGGATCAACAAAGAGACACACAAGCTTTCATTCAGATGTGCCATGCTGTCATGAGCTGGATGCCCTGACAGTGATAAAATAGATCTGGCTTGTAGGTGGCACGTGACTATTTTCTGAGCCAGTCAAATAGATTCATTAATAAACATGAGGTCCAGAATAAAGATCTCTCAGCTGGCCTTACACACCAGCATGTTATGCAAACTGTTACTGGGAAGATTTAAATAGATTTTAGACCTATACATGTATATATTTAACTATTTCCTTTTATATTCTTATTGATTATATATTCTGGTATTTGAATTTCTACACAAAATAATTCCCCCTATTATGGATTAAAACAACAACAAAAAACCCTTTAAACCTTTAATTCAGTGTGTTACGGCTCTAAGTGAATGAAAACATCCTTCAAAGTTTTAAGTCTTTAAGTACACCGTGTATAAAGTTATTGTATCTCAGAAGAAAGAGTCACTCTGAATCATTAAAAAAGAGACCTTTTTAA
This sequence comes from Enteromius treurensis, assembly GCA_032275025.1. Taxonomy (NCBI): domain Eukaryota; kingdom Metazoa; phylum Chordata; class Actinopteri; order Cypriniformes; family Cyprinidae; genus Enteromius; species Enteromius treurensis. The sequence goes on from JAUCMU010000143.1 coordinate 9,169,622, forward strand.
AATGAGTCCCAATCTGTTTCATGTGACGTTGACATAAAATATTAGCATATTGCCCGCCCACTTGTTGCATGTGCAGACCTGCGAAAATGATTTTTGGCATTTTGCATGGGTCTGATTGAAAATGCAAATTCATACTTTGCCACTAGGTGCCGCTTTTGGTATATTTTTAACAGATACTGTATCTAAGGCTGGCTATGCATACTGCTATATATATATATTTTTTGTTTTAGAAAGTGTAATGTGGGTGTGGGCTACTATTTTTTATTTATTTTATTTTTTTCACAGCAAGGTATATAACAGAAACTGGTTATGTTTAATTAAAGATTTAACATTTTACATGCAAGAGTGCAGGTGTAACATCCACGCCGGACTCTGCACCTAACTCCTCCCTCCCTGTCACTCAACGCTCACAGTCACCTGAGTATTGATCTCACACACCTGAATTACACACCTGACATCGATCACCTGCCTAATTGAGCACCACATATAACCACACACCACCAGTCAACCAGTGTCCAAGCTCGTTGATCGAAAGTGGACGTTTTCCTATGGTTTACTCTGATACTTACCTTTGCACTTACCTGTTCCCAAACAGAAAGCTCCGTGAACTCCTGGTATCCATCTCTGGTCGGACTGCAATTTCCTCTCTGCTCCGTTTCAGCAAGTGGTGTGTGGCTGGTGCGATTCCTGTCCTGCAACGAGACCCAAAGACTTTTCAGTTTATTATTATTCCCGATATTGGATGAACTTTAGTTTGATTACCTTTGTTTCCTTTTCACCGAACTACCTGTTGAATAAACATTGTTATTTTGACTTTACCTCTAAGTCGTCCGCTTCTGTTACAGCAGGGGTGTAGTAAACTTTTCAAAAGTGTGGGGGATGAATGTGGTTTGTTTGTTTACACTAAAAATGAATACAATGACAGAAGGGTACAAAATGTATTAACATACAAGATATAAAAAGTTGTCAATTTAAATGAGTGATAGTGATACTAGAGTCATACTAAAAACACACTCAGAACACACTTGCTAGACTTGCTAAAGATTTAGAATCAGAAATGCTTCAATAATCTCAGGGAGAAATTATTTTGTTACTCCAAATATACAGACAACAATTCATACAAACAACATACTGTATATTCAGAACAAACATATAAACTACTATGTATATTAGGGGTGTAACGGTTCACAAAAATCATGGTTCGGTTCGATACGATACAGTGGTGTCACGGTTCGGTATGATTTCGATACAGCAAAAACAATATACAATTTTTTTTTCTTTTATTTTCACATTTTTATTTATTAAAACTAACTTAAAAGTATGTTCACACGCAGCGCCTTTTGCGCGCACAAGCTCTTTAATTTCAACAGAAAATATTAATCTCCAAAACCATTATTAAAAAAAAAAAAGTTATTAAAGATTGTATTGTGAAAGTTGGTACCTTATATTGCTATGATATGCTGTTGTGTATCCACATTAACACAACATTTCCCCAAAATCATGTTTTGTCAGAGATACGAGATGTATAACTTTGGGAGCAGGGAGATTACGCTCTCATTGATATGAACGGGTACCGATACAGACGTCGCTGCTACCAGTCTGCGGTCGCCTTGAGTCTCTTGACAAGAGACTAGGCTTCAGGAGCTAATCAAAGCTAATGATTGCAGTTACATACATCTTCATAAACTCTATTTTAAACGTTAAAGCGATGAGATCACAGCCTGAACCTGTGCCGACAGATAAGGGTGCGAGAGCCGGAGTGTGAGCTCGCCACGGTGGGGAGCGCCTAGGACAGTAAAAGAGCGGAGGGAAGCTCCGCCCACTGCACCACGGCTGGGGGTGAGCTGAGTGATCTGGGGCTGTACATGAAGGACACTGCTATCGGGAAGAAGACTCCAGTTTCCGCTCCTCGGGTGCGCCCCCCTGTACCTGCACCTCACACAAAGTTTAAAGACCCACCCGCCCACCCAGTCATGCCCATGCCACTGTTGTCATCAGTCAGCCCCGTTGCTCAGCCCACCATCTGTGTGCTGGTCTCGCCATGGGTCGGCCAGCTTCCATCTGCGTCATGGTTGGAAGATTCCTCAGCTCCGCCTCCAGCCTCAGAGTCCCGGACTCCACCTCGTCCCTCCGACCCGTTGGCTCCACCATGGCAGCTAGCTCCCTCCTCTCCACCGTGGCCCATCAGTCCACCACCTCCGCCAGGCTCCATCGTCCCTCCGGCTCTGCCTTGGTCTGTCGTCGACCATCCACCGCCTCTGGACTCTACTCTTCCGGCTGCGCTCCTTCCTCCCTCCAGCTCCCCCTCAGTCCACTGTCACTCTGGCTCCACTGCGTCCTTCCGGATCCCCGTCTCTGCGTCAGTCGCCGACACCATCTGCTCTGCCTTGGCCCTCCGGATCCTCTGCGTTGGCCTGGATCATCGGCTCTACGGCTTCGCCTCGGGCTCATCACTGGGTCTACATCTTGGCTGGATTCTGGGTCCTGCCGGATTTCACCTGATCCGGATCCCTCCTGTGTCCTCCCTGGTTCATCCCTCCGTCGTCACCACCCTGGACCCTATTCCTAGTCCTTAATGCAACCAACAACAACAGCAACTGACCAAATAATATATGACCTACTATATCTCTCATTTAAAAAGAACCAAAAGTGCTTAACATTGTCAATTTGTCCCTCCTCATCAATTTCCTGCCTTTTTCATCACAGTTATTTTATGCATTGCATGCCACACACATAACCGAATTTAGCTAAGTTAGCTACTGAACACTATCCCAATTAGCAATTGCCATTAGTCTAAAAAACCAAATATAATACAGAAAACATTCGACATGTCAACAAAACATATACAGAACATCTTCCCAAACGTATATCAAGCTTATTTTAAAACCTCAAAAGCTTAAACATTCAAAGTACCTGGAAAACGGAGACGTAAATAATCATAACAACCATAAGTTCCCGCCTCCTCTGCACGAGCTGACCGATAAATCTAACACACCAAGAGAGGCAAGACCTAGGGCAGAACAGCCAATCATCAGCCGGTGTCATGTTTAAGAGGGAGGGGAGAGGAGAGCTGAAGCGAGCGTAGACACAGAGCGGACAGAGAAACAGAGGAGCGAATGCGAAGGCGTTTGTTCAAAACTGCGGGAAAACTATAAAAAAAAAGTGTGGGTGTTGAACCCTCTCACCGGAAAAAATGCCACGGGTGCGACGCCCCTGCAATAGTGTAAGCTTATTTTAGGCCAATCAATCAATCAATCAATCACTTTTATTAATATAGCGCTTTTAACAATACAGATTGTAGCAAAGCACTGAAGATTTTCAAAGAAGAAAGTGATGGTAATGTATAATGACGAGATTAAATTATTTATTTATCAAATGCAGAGATGGTCTGTGTAATCAAAAAGACAATAATCACTAGAAATTAGGTGCCCCCAACTAGGCAACCCTGAGGTGACAGCTGCCAAAAAGGAACCAAAACCCCATCCAAGGTCACTGAACCATTAAATTAAATGCAAACCTAGAGTACATTACAGCCCCAGTGCAGGTGTGCAATGCAAGGATTCCATCAGAGAACAAAAGAGACATACTGTATATGCTTCCAATTTAATCTTTCTCATAATTTCCAAAGACTTAGATTCAAGATTCAAGATTCATGGATTATTTCAAATAATAAATAAATGGCAAATATTTAGGCCATTATATGTTTTAAAATTACATTTAGTATGCCTATTTTAACACATTTTCCTAACTCGAACAACATTCCCTCATGGAAGTTCGTCATAAAATGGTGCGCTCATATGGCCTGGGTCTGGATGCATTCCATAGAAAAGTTTTGCTGGAGCTTCGATGAATAGTCACAAACAGACATTGATTGCCGCGAAGTACTCCTTACATCACAAGCTTGAAAGTGGTGCATAATCATGCGAGCTACAGTTGCAGCCTGCCATTATGAAATATCCATAATTACTTCACACTGGAGAAAGAGTGAGTTTTGATTTCCTTTGTCTTCAGGCAATGGCTTTGCAAATGGTTGTGTTCTTTTCAGACCTGTAGTTTGGTTTGACAAAATGGAAAATTACAAAAGCTTTTTGAAAAGGAAATGTTCCACAGGGAATAAACGCTGTGATTTTCTCTACATCCTGTTTTTGAATCCCGAGCACAGTTTTGTGTGAAACAATGCATAGCTGATAAAAGACATGCACAAAGCTAAACATCCTTTCTTTAGATTCTTGTCTAACTTTCTAATGACTGGAATTCATGAAGACTTTTGATTTACCTGAAACAATGTTCAGTCATAACCTACAAATGTGCACTGTGCTTATGTTGATGTGTGATTTTCTGCACTATGCATTGAAGAATGCTCAAGGTTTCCAGTTGGGAATGTTTTACATGTATTACCAAAGTAACTGGACTGCTCATAAACATGTTATAATTAGATTTGTATGGTTTTGGTTTCATTAAGCATTGGCAACGTTATTTTTGGGATGCCAACACAGGAATGATTTGATTAAATTCGCTCAGGATATCCAAAATGTAGATAAGTTTGTATCTTCAATGGAACAGAATTGGATTATTCAAAACTCCTGACCTGATATTTAGATATACTATTCTTCAATAAATATATTTGTTTGACAGGGACAAAAAAACAAAACAAAAAAACAAAGCACCCCAGAAAAAAGGGGACTTTCTCTCCAGGAATAAAAAGGGCAGGTGCTCAAGCCCCCTTTGATGTCTATGTGTGCACGTGCCTGAACATCACAATAATTTACAGATCCACACCACTCCAGTTATTGTAGTGTAAAGTGAAAAGTTACTTATATTCGTATAACATGCATCATCAAGGCATTTAACTTTAAACTTTTAACACATTCCTTGCTTCTGGCCAAAATATAATCCACAATTTCCTGAAGTGAAAAAACTATAATAATAATAGTAATACTGCAAAATAAACACAAAATCTACAAAGTCTCCTTTTGCCCTTTTACATCAAAATCCACTGGAATAATTGTTTAGAGCTGTTTTTGATTGTAAATGGTGCTTGATCTGTGCATATTTCTCTTCTGATTCAGAATTACAACATCAAATTTACTTTACTAAATCTTGAATGGTTTCTTATGAGCTTTTTGCTTGACAAAATGTTAATAGATGATGTTGTTTATCCGCTGTTTGGACTTTTATTTTTATTTTGAAAGCTACATTCCTCCAGATCTGTTCTGATGAAGAATGAAACTCATCTGCATCTTAAATGGTGAGGGCGAGGGTGAGTAGATTTTTGGTTGAATTATTCCCTTAATAAATACTATAATCATCACTGTCAGTTGTTCATCTATGTAAGTTGTTGTGAGAAAGCACAGCTTATAATACACTGTCAAATCTGCTGGGTTAAAAACAACCCAATTCAAGTTCAGATTAAACACTTTTTCAGGTACTCTGAGATTTCTGTTGCCGCCATTACTCTCTAAAAGCACAAATGATTCAGGAAGTTTAGCAATGTATACTAGTCTAGCTGATTACAACATCAAAATGAAATTGTGGAGCAACTTACAGTAATGGTGCCACCCATGGTGAAGTGAGAAAGAAAGTGGACAAGCAGCAAACATAGTTCCAGAAAATAAAATGGGTCATGTGTAACACAAGCAAGAAAACAAAAATGTTATCTTAATTTAATCAATGTTATGATGTTATTAAACTAACTAAAACTGAACTAAAATCAACCAAAGCATGGTTAATGGCTGAAATATGAATAAATGGAATAATTTATGACAGTAAAGTTAGTTTTACATAATCTTTATTTCCCCCAAATTTTTGCAAAGCCATTTTCTGTATGTTGATGGTTTTTTAGTGGCATGCATACAACATGTACATTTAGTGACTCTGTCTGACAAACGTATAAATGAAGCAGTCAGCCAGTTGCATAAACTGTTTTGTTATTTTTTTACATTTTTTTTAAACTGCCCATAACATTTTGAATTTAGTTATATCGGTCAACGAAGGTGTTAATATTGTCACAAATGATGCAACTGGCCCCAATATTCAAAACAATCAAATAGCTTAATTGTTTTTCTTTCTTTCTTTTTCTTTTTTCTTTTTTTAATTACATCCAAAATAAAGGTTTTTGTTTACATAATGTCACGCCCATGTCCATGTTATATGTCCCCAGTTAGTTTTGGTTTGGGTTTTGTATTTCCTGTGTTCCTTTTATGGTCTTTATCCTGTACTTGTTTAGTTGATTGATTAACCTCTCCCACCTGTGCTCCTCACCTGTCCTGAATCTTCCTAGTGTTTATAAGCCCTCTGTATTCTGTCTTGTGTGTGGATAGTCAATGTTATTTTGGCTGTGTTCTGTATCTTGTGATCTACATGAGTAATTAAAGTTAAGGTTGAAATTGCCACGTTGGAGTCTTTGCCTTGTGTTTGATGCACAACCCTGACAGTACCATTCACCAATAACAGAAATGAAGAGGACAATTACACCAGAGGAGATCCTCCACCGCATCCTCAACGGGCTCACTCCTCTTCCCGGCCCGCACGAGCAACGGCCAGGAGGCCATCCTCCATTGCCCGGCTTGCACCAATTCCGAATCCAGTTCCAGAGTCATGGCAAGGAGTGCCGTTCCCCAATCTAGTTGCTGTTTTACGGTCGGGAGACCATCCTCTAATGCCCGGCTCGCGCCTCACTGTAAGGCAGAAACCGCTCCCGAGACCAGCTCTATATGAGCTCTATATGAAAAGTGCCAACTCCACAAAGGCGAACCCGTTCCCCTGCAGATTCCAGTCCGCGTGGTCCAGGTCCGGGAATCTGATTTATGGACCGACATGCCAGCTTTACTCCCTGCTGATTCCAATCCGCAGTTCCCCGATCCAGTTTCAGAGATACGGCCGGGGGAGCCGTTCACGAGTCCAGTTCCAGAGTTATGGCCAGGAGTGCCATTCCCGAGTCAAGTCCCAAAGTTTCAGCTGGCAGCGCCGATCCCGAATCCAGTTCCAGAGTCTCGGCCAAGAGTGCCGATCCCCATTCCAGTTCCAGAGTCTCGGCCAGGAGTGCCGATCCCCATTCCAGTTCCAGAGTCTCGGCCAGGAGTGCCGATCCCCATTTCCCCATTTTGGTTGTGTTCTATATCTTGTGATCTACGTGAGTAATTAAAGTTAAGGTTGAAATTGCCACGTTGGAGTCTTTGCCTTGTGTTTGATGCACAACCCTGACACATAATATATGAATATATAATATATGATGTACTGTGTATGTATATTATGCATTTATAAATAAAATAAAAAGATGAATGTATATATTTAAGAAATATGTCATGTTTGTATGCTAAATATTTTTATGAATAAAATAATAATATACACATATAAATATAAATGTAAATATTTTAAAAATATATACTGTTTGTGTATTTTTATATATATACATAAAAATATAACAACACAAATCTAAAACTGATTTAAAGCCAATACATCTTCTCATATGAGTCATATTATTGGTGCCAAGGGCCAAGAACTTTCCAGTGTTTGGCTTCGAGAATGTCAGCAGTTCTTTTTCAAAAGGGTTTTATTCACATATGTAAAAAAATAAAAAAAAATAACATAATTTGTGTTGATTATATGTGATTACCTTTAACAGCTCATATGTAAAAATCATTAAAATATTCATTACAGTTTAAACTATGGTGTTACTCAAGTGTTATGCTCATGCTGTAGATCCTCAGGCCAAATGGATTTTGAATGCTCCAAACAATAAGAAATAAAACAAAAAAGACTAATGGCAGTTCTTGAAACCTGTCCATGTCAACCTTAATTTAGTTTTCTATCTTCTATGCTTTTTTTCCCTTCTGTTTTCCTTCTGATGAGGGCCAGTAGACAGAGAAGTGAGGGTCAGATGAGCCAGGATTTGTTTTGTAGTTTTCAATGTGTGACATGATGCTCCTGACTCTGTGTCTGGAAAGTTTAGCCATAAAACAGGATGACAAAACACTGACCACAGCTGAGAACTGTCAGCATCAGCCTTTTCTGTGTTGTTTAATCGCTCTCACTTCCCTCAGAGCCTCCGTGCAGCTGAAGTACTCATCTTTCCTGTAAACATAACTGATTGTGATGAGGGGAGGGAAGTACTGTAATTGCTTTCATATAGGCTAAAAGCCTTAATATTCTCTCAATACTTTTAAACTGCCACAATCCCAGCATTTATTCCAACTGCAGTATAATCAAACAGCCAAGCATACATTCAATTGTGACAGATTTCTTGGACAAATCCACTCCCTCTAAGCTCTCCCTTGTTGCGATGCAGTTGGACTTGTTCAATGGCCAATCAGCAGCCTGAAGGTTGTTCTTTGGCATGTTCTTTAGGAGAATACCTCAAAAGCCGTCTCATTTTCCTCATTGTCCTCTTTTTGTCTCATGTGCAGAGACAAACGCATTTATAATGATCAAAGATGCATCTTATCTGTTGTCAAACTTGGCTGCTTATCATCACAAATGTCAATAGAAACGCTGTGAATTACCTTCATCACCCTCATTATCTGTTGCTTTGGCTGTCTGCTCAGTCGCTCTTGTCAAGCTTTATTGTCATTCAGCCATGTGCCTTGCACAGGGGAAAGATATGACATTTCTCCTAGGCCTTGGTGCAAAATCAGACAGATGATAGTATAGCAATACAATTAAATACAAGACAAGTGCAAGTCAATTAACATACTGGGGTCGGGCACCGATCAGCGTCGCCCTGGCAACAAAGGACCATCACCTGGAACTCGTCTGCTCGGGCCAATCGTTCACGGCAGGACCAGTATAAAAGCAACACACAAACGCGGAAGTAACGAGCTACGACTCCACGCTATGCTGTTGAGTTACTTACCTCTCTTTGTTTTCAGACCACTCGCCGTGAACAAGCAGCCCAGGCCACAGAGGACCTCAAGGAGCACCTTTCACCGGCACCTGGAAAAAGGATAAAAGGGGATACACTCACGCTGAGCACCACCACTTGCACCGTATTAAACTGCTTACCTTTATTTGTTAAAGTTGCCATAGAATGCATAGAGATAATAGTTTAAATTGTTCTCTGATATGTACATAGAATGTATGTAGCTTAGGTAAGGGGAAAAAATGTCCAGAAACGGTTTTACAGGTCCATTTACAACCCTAGATTTTGACCCTAGAATGAAACAGTCTGTTTTTGCCTTATTTGGAAGGTTCATGAATAGTAATGAGGAGGTCTACTCTGATTGGCTGTTTCTCAGCGTTGCTCATTTCAGTCTCACAAGCAGACTGAAATGAGCGTGAACTACTGTTCTACTGTCCAGCGTGAACGATGGAGGGATTAGGCATCCAATCTTATATGTTTGAGTAGTAATGTTAATGTGTTGTTGATGAAATAAATGTTTTGATTATAACATAGTTTCGAGTGAAT
>JAUCMU010000143.1:9191364-9223258 GCA_032275025.1 Enteromius treurensis
GGGTCGTCGTAAAGTTAGTGAGGGGGAACTGTTGTCTATTGTCCTTTGAAATCCCAAGATCTCGTTTTATGGCAGGTTATCTGCCAACTCTGCGAGGAGGATCACAAGCCAAAAGAATTAAACTGAATTCAATTTCTTTTAGCTAATTTTTCCAAACCTTACAATGACATAAAACACGTCATCCGGTGGACTTTTAACAGCTCTAGGACTTCTGTGAAAAATACAGACCCGCATTTTTCGTATCCTCACTCACAGATAGTCTATTTGAGCCCAGTGCATTATGGGGGTCAATGTTTTCCTAGTTTTTAAATGCCACAGCCCCCTTTTCTGTTTTCTCTATCATGTAGAACCAAAAGAAAAAAAAATGTTCCTATTTCACAGAAATCAATTATTAATAATTATTATAACTTCAAATCATCTAAAGATGCCTAAGACATGATTAAATTGGTGCAAATCTTTTACTTCATAGCATTTGATACTGTCTCACACACCATACTATTAAACATATTGGAGTCTATTGGAATTACCGGTAAAGCCCTTTCTTGGTTTTGTTCCTATTTGACAGAACGCACACAATTTGTACAACTTAAACAGTTTCAATCAACCACTACTCCAGTTGTAGCTGGTGTTCCACAGGGCTCTGCTTTAGGACCTCTTTTGTTTCTTATTTATCTTCATCCAATAGGCACCATCTTTATGAAACTTGGCATTTAATTTAATTGTTATGCAGATGACTCCCAACTTTATCTCTCCTCTAAACCTTCTTCAACATTTCTCCCTTCTGCTCTTGTTGAGTGCCTATTTTTGATTTGTAAGGTGTCCTTGAGTGCCATGAAAGGCGCCTTTAAATAAAATGTATTTTTATTAGGAGTAGTAGTAGTATTAAATCTCCATTAGTCTTTTTAAGACTAATTTTTTTGACATTTTTGGTCATTTTTAGCTCAATCTAAATTAAGCGCTGATCTAAAACAGATATTTTCCAGCTGCCTCAAGAACTCTAAAGCATCCGCTAAGCATTTGTTTGCAAACAGTAATCTCCTCTTAATGCACATACATATTATTAAAGAGAACGAGCGAGATAATGGGATGAGAGAGAGAAACCCACAAGAAGCTCACAAGTCAGCAATGGATATTGAAGAAAAACTGATCCTACATGTAGCCTGTGGCACGCTGGAAGATGACTGGAGTGAGTGTCAATATGTTCTGGATTGTAGATGGAGAACAGCATCCCGTGTCATTAAAGAAGGCTGTCAGTCGGTATGCATCTGGGAAAGAGGACAGGCAGGCCTGAGGCTTTCTATCAGCCAGACCTGTGACAGCCAAAAACTACCTTTTCATCCACCTTCCGTAGAGTCTTGGCACTTTTTTTCTAAGCTCTTCGTTCTCTAGCTTTTCTTTTTTTGTAGTCCCCAAACACCTAGCAGGGTCAAGAGGGGCTTCTCTGCTCCCTCCTGATTGTAAAGCGCATAAAGTGGTGTGGCAGGGGACAGACTGCATGAATGTGGGACAATTTTCACGCGCGGAGCTGCTTTGTTTTGACAATCCATGTGACAGCTCCACCTGTGCAGAAACCCTGTCTGCTGTGAACAAGGAACTTGTTATTTCGTTTTCATGTCAATGCCTAACTGCACACTAGTTAGGCGCAGAACAGTCTGCTGTATACTGCAAAATCTGATTAATTTGCTCAAATGACTTATGGATAGTGACATTCAGCTCAAATAAATTAGGACACGGTTAATAATACAGAGACTCACTTTGAAATATTGAAATGTGACATCTGATTAAATCATGATAAATAAATGTTTTTTATATTAAGCAATTTCTGAACCACCAACAACATTAACCAGGATTGCATAAGGACTGTTTTCTATTCTATGTGACTGTTGCTCATCAGATTGTATGATTTGAACCCATTGAACCCAGTCGATGGGGCAATATCAGTGGCCTATTGTCAAGCTGTATAAATGCAGTTAAGTCTTTGTTTCCGGCTGAGAGAATTGTCAAGGCAAAATGTTACATCCTAATTCAAAAATAAATAATTTAATTAAACTTAAGGTAATTTTAAAAGACTGATCAGAACTTTAAAGAAACACTTGACAATATTATGTTGCATCATATCATTGAGAAACTTTGTTCTCTTATAGGCAAGGTTATTTGATCAAAAACAACACTATCATCAAATATTAGTACAATTTTAAACTGCTTTCTATTTTATGTATACTTAAAAATGTCATTTATTTCTACAATGGTGAAACAGAGTTGACAGCAGTCATCACTCCAGTGTTTGACCCTCTGGGGTCTGAGGTGATTTTGGGGCCCTTGAGCAGTTTTGACATGCCCTTACATTTGTGCTTATTTCAGCTACTTGGTTGATGTTGGTACAGCACTCCCATGGTCACGTGATCCATCAGAAATAATTTTCACATGCTGATTTGGTGCTCAAGAAACATTTATAATTGTGATGCATGACCATGATTTTTCATGGCTGATTCAGATAATGATTTTTAATTTTTACAAGCAACTTGGCTGATTTCGATACTGATTTCCGATTTTTTTGTTTTCAGAAAAAAATATACATAATCAAAATTTTAATTAGGCATTTAACAGGACAAACTGGCTTTTGGCTATTAAAAAAAACAATAACTGCAACCATCTGAAGTTAACGACAAGAACTGAGCAGTGAGTACATTAAATAGAACTTACATCAGCATTTAGCTTTTTTTTTAATTGGGTTGAAACTATATAAAACTGGTCTTAAATGAAAACGTTAACTGTAACAATGTAGTGTACATGCAAAAGCAAAACAGGCCAGTTGCCAATTGCACATTATAAGTAAAAACCGTCCGGTTCTGATTTATGGCCAGTCAACCAGTGCATCCTTAATTTATAATCAATTTTGAAAACAGTTGTGCTGCTTAATGTTGTTGTGATTCATTGTTTCAGGAATCCTTAATGAACAAGGTTCTAAAGAACAGCATTTAGTTTTCTAAAATATAAATGCTTTGTATACAAAAAGACAATTTGGTCTGTTCTTGCTGAATATACATATTATATTCATATAAAAAAAAAAAAACTGTTCAATGTTAGTGCAGAAAGACTAGTAAAACACATGTCAATCATTTTTCTGACCATGTCTTCCTTAGATAGACTTTGGCCTACAACCATATAAATCTTTTGTTATTCTCACAATTCAACCACAGCAAGCTCACGGCCAGAATAACAATGCACACAGAACTTATAGATGTCTTTGTGCATTCAAGTAGTTTAAGACAGGGGTGATGTGACATTTACTCACCCTAAGAAATACACAATTCAAAACCTTCACTGTGAAGCTAAGAAAAAGCACATAAATAAAACAAACTCAATTGTGAGCCACCTTCATAACCCACAGTGACCTGAAAACACAATTGCTTCCACACAACAGAGACCCTTGAAGATCCAGGGAAGCCAAAGAAACCACATTCAGCGAGTGGACTTCACTGTGCCTGTAACTGTACATCCCACATAAAGGTTCCTTTAACCTTCACCACAATCGCATTTCTGTTCCCTAATTCATGCAGGAACTTCAAAACTCTTTTTTTTCTCTTATTTGTCACCAACACGGCATAAAGGTAACAGCTCCAAGGGTAAATGCTCTTCGGGACTGAAGCTGTGTGTGTGTGTCCCAGTTGATGCCACTCTCCGAGGTCTTCCCCTCCTCACTCACTCCATTTCCCCCAAGGAGATACACTCAATAAAGAAGGGATACACTCATCCAATGGAGCATGTTCTAGCGCTCGCTCTTCATTACAGTCCCACTGTGACATCTCACCCTCTCTCATTTCTCGGAGGATTTAAGGACGAATAAAAGTGTTTTATCTCCCTCCTACTCTGTCCTCTTTTCCATCGGCTGCCTTTCAGGACGCCACAGAACCGATAAGAGCAAATCAAAGAGAGAGGCGAGTCGGGAGAGAAGTCATTCTCTGTTTTGTGCAGCAAAATATTGAGGAGATTTGAAAGGGGATTGCTACTGAGTACCATGCACTGAGTTGCGTCTCTCAGAGTAAATGCTGAGAGCTGAAGGCCTAAAATGTCCTCACTGTCACTGTAACGCAAGTGTCTTAACACTTTCATTAAAAAGTAGCAACAACCATGTCTGTTTAACATGTTAATTTGGAATGATGAATTATGGAAAAAATATCAAATGTATTTTATGTGTGTTCATGAGAGAGTGGCGCTCCAGCAGATGACGTACTGTAGGATGTAGGCGTAGCATAAGCTCTGATGAGATATGCCAACCTCGTGAGAGCAACATTTTGTTTACAGCAAAGGAAAACCAGTCACCTATTGTCTTATATCCAGATTCCTTGAAATGTTTCCTCGCAAATCCTCATTTTGTACTACTAATTATTGACTGGTGTTTTATTTTGCTTTTGCAGTTAGTGAAAGCTATAGACTACAGTTTTAACTATAGATATTAATCTTACATAAATTCATTGCTTCACTTCAGAAGGTCTTCATTAACCCCCTCGGGGCAAGGATTACTTTTTATACTGGATGGACACACTTTTTTGGGCTTAAAAATCTCCATTAACTGTCATTATAAAGACATTTTATAAAACAACTCTGATCACATTCGTCTGAAAGAAGAAAGTCATATACCTCTTGATTGCCACGAGCCAGGTTTGACTTTTGTCATCTTTCTTTTCCCTCTATGTCATTTGTCTCTCTCTCTCAGCTGTTCGCTACCTCCATCAGGGCTCGCGCCGATTGATGTGGCACCCGTTTCCCCTTTTCTCTCTGATTGCCTTCTCTTTTTCTACCTGTTTGATTTTGGGCTTTGTTGCCAGATTATTACTCTGTGAACCAGAACGCCGTTTCTCTATTGGTAGTCTGTAGTGAGTTAAAGTAAAGTTTAGTCCAGATTAGTGTTGTCCAGTCCTGTTGGGTTTGAAGTCTACTGCTTAGTGTCTTCTGTGTTTGTTCAGTTATCCTGTTACCTGCCTACAGCTGCTCACCTTTCCCCAGACACTCAACTCTGGCCAACCCTAACCTGCTGAGGAGTTTGCACCTCGCAGCGCTGCCTGGGTCTGTGCTCGCCGGCTGCTCCCCAAAGACTTTCCGTTTCAAAATATACTGTGTATCAGTGTATCCATATGTATTACACATATGTAATGTATCCAGATCTGCGCTACCGAAGTGGTGGTGGACAGCAGACTGCCTGAGTTATTTTTGCAAAGAGCAATAAACCATTGTTAACCAGCCTTCGCCTCTGGGTCCTTCTCTCTCTCATAACATTGATAGCTTGAGGGTGAGTAAATCTATCAGGTTAGCATGAGAGAGCTAACCCTTTGACTGTTTTATTAAATTGATTTTTTTTGTGAAATGGAAAAAAAACATTCTGACAATTTGTGAATCAAGTTGTGAATTATGCTGTTAAATGGCCATAATTGACACTTCTCACACAACATTTTAAATGACTCCACTCCACTAAAAGGAGGAAATCCTAAGGGCCTCAAGGACCTTTGTTCACCCTAATGAATTGCATTCACATCTTTAAGGTGGCTCCTTAAGGAATTACTTGCTCTTTCTTGAAGAATTAGGGTAAAAGTAGCCTACCTATTAAACTGAACAGACATTTTAGTGAACTGGATATTGGTAGAAAATCCAGTGCAAAAAATTATTTAATTGTACTTTAAATGACAAAATAATTGCAAGTAATATGTACATCACTGAATTCAAAAAGTCTGACTTTGCTTAATGGGTAAATTGTTGTACCCACATAAGCTCACGTCATGTTTTATTAAAGATTCTTGTTTGTTTAAGGAAACATTTTTAAAGAAGAATTGTGAAAATGTTTCTTTTTAAGGTACAGAGTGAATCACAAAAAACAGAACACTAAAATCAAATGTGTCAAAGCACATTGCAACATCTAGACTACTCCATGTTCAGCTTAGTAACACATTCAAAAATCAAATAAAACGTTTAAATCATAGGGATGAACACGGAAACTAGCCTCATTATGAAGCCTTTTTAAATGGTTTTCAACTGATCCATAGTCTCTTAAGGCTGGAATACACTACATGATTTTCCACAGATTTGCAGTCTGGAAACATTGATGCTAGTTTCCAAAGATTCGAGCCAGTCTGCAGATTTCAGTTGACAGAATCTATAGAAAATAGATTGATTTAACTTAAAGTGATAACCATCAGTTAATATTTGAAAGTCTGTTTATGAAGTATTTACATAGACGTTCAGTGAGGAAGAGCTTAAAGAGAGCACACTGAGCTTAATTAGAGCAGCAACAGTTTTGAATAAATGTCATGTAAAATTTATTAAAATGGTTTTATTTTGCAAAATAAATGATCTAGGTCATGTATTAAGTTCTTACATATGTTTAACATACGCAAAACAACTATTATTGACAATATCTATGAAGTTACAAGTTTTCTTATTAATGTTACACTAAAGCTTTGTGATATGTATAGCAGTGTGCCCTTTAAGCTTACCTTATAATAATGTAACATCCATCTAATGAAAGTCCAATTTTGTACCCCATTGAAGAAAGTAAGTAAAGAACCAAATAAAGTTGGGTACATCATTTTTTGGTGAACTATCCCGTTAAGGTATTCCACACTATTTTCATGACACACAGTTACTGAATGTATATAGTGGTCCAATGAGATACATCCATTATAATTCTTGAATCTGCGATGCAGATATTATGCATATAATATTACAGCAAAATTGTAAAACTGCATAGACATAGCTAAAATATTTTTCCAATGTACTGGGGGGGAAAAAGGGTACATATACACAATATGACATGTTGTAAACAGATTTCTAATTACACTTTCTTTAGCCACAAGGACTCCATGACCTCTCCCTGCTACAAGCCTCTGTGAAAGCACCAGTTAGGAGTTTAATCGATGCTGCAAAAAAAAATTGACCTTTTACATTCTGGATAAAAGCTCTAGAAGCTGGCAGCAGCTGAGGTAAAGCTTTCGCCATCCTAAAATTAAAGCTTCTAATCTATAGCTTTGTGTGCACTTTTCTCTTTTCAGAGTACGTTGATGTGTGACCTGCGCCCCTAGCGACGGAGGGATACTAATTTAGTTTTGCACTGTGTACCTGACCCGAGGTCTTGTGGGATACCTGCGCTCTAATTACAGTTTCGTCTGCTGCACGTAACCCACATGACCTTTTTGCACTGAACCTGACACGTGATTAAGCGATTGGGATGCAAAGAGAGATCTTTGGCGACTAAGAGCTGTTGAAAGGAAAGCCCCTGAGACTGAAAACAACACCTCAGTTATACAAGTAATCATTCACATTGAAATGTGATCCTTGTACACTTCTTCAATTTACCTAAGAGCCACTTTTTAAGTATTCCATCAATGTTTATACTGAGACATTCAAATTCAGAAATAGTTTTGTTTTTTACGTAAAAGTCTAAGTTTAAACACTATCTAATTTGAAATAATTTAGATTACTATATTAAGACTAGACATTGTTCATGTATTACTTAAAGCATCTTAAATTAAAATTACCTGAACACCAGATGATTAAAAAAAGTTTTATTGGTAACTGTTTTATTATTTCTCTCTGTTGATTGTTTACCTTTTCAGTTTAGTGTTTCCAATGCAACACCATCTATCACCACATAAATATATCTCAATATTATTAAGCAAAGGACAAATAGTTTTTAGTAAAATATGATTATATAAATAGCAATATTTGCTGAGGGCAAGAATCATTTTTTCACAGTGTCGATTATGAAACTGATCTGAAATGCCCTCTGATTTCACATTACATAACTTGCACAAGCACCACATTTATGTTTCTTATTTTATATAAACACAGGACTTTGTTAACCTAGTCAAATTTAATTATTGTGAGTACATATTTAAGAAAAAATTAGCAAATGTTTTTATCTGAATTAAAAAGTATGGAGAAAATCACAAACATGAAAATATATATTTTACAATTACAACATGAATATATATGTTAGTTTGACTAATGCATATCATCAGAGACTCGTAGACACTGTTCTTCTGATGCTTCATCAAAGTGAACCAGTGAAGCCTTTCATAACATCTCATAGTTGTTGTATAATGCACTTTGTATGTCACTGCAAAAAGACATCTTTTCATGTAGCCTGTCTTTAATAAAGACAGTTACCATGGTGCTAAGAAAGCAGGAAAGCATGTTGGTCATTTGTTTGAACAAAGCAAAACTAGACTTTAATGATACTGAACACACACAAGCAAATTACACACCCGCAACACCAATATACTGAATGACACTGTTTCTTATAAAATACACAGCAAGTTCAACAGATATTATTTTGCAAAAGCTACAAAAGGTTTCTTGTGTGTTTTGGTGTCATTAGTAAAAAAAAACAAAAGTGTACTAGTTTTTACACTAAATGTGCGGGGGAAAAACAGCACTGTGCTTGGGATTAAGATTCTGCTGGAGAGGTTACTGTTGTCAGTCAGCCCTGTGAAGTCCTGTGAGAGGACAGCCCTGACTCAGCTGAGCTCTTTCTGCTCCCATGCTGCAAAAGACAGCTCTGACCTGCCAATCAAAATGAATTTGCCCTCAGAGATGAGAATATCAATGACTCAGTGCTTTCAAAGATCACATCGTTCATGTACAATGCAACCTGGTTGCCATGTAAGAAAATGATAGTGGGGAAAAAAAACAAAACTAAAGGTTTTGGTTACTCAAAAATTTGTGAAAATGTAAAAAAGCCAAAAAACCTGACAGCAAGGACAAACATCTACAAACACGATCTGCTAATACTGATCAGATGAAAAAACACGACACACATTGTCAGTTTCTATTAATTAATACAATATTTGGGGCATGTAAATAACAGCATGAATATAATAAACGTGGCCTGCACATATTCATACTTAAAATAACATTAAACTTAAGCATTGCCAACCTGATGTCAAGGCAATTCGTACATATTTTATGAGGTGGCTAATTCGTACAAATTTGTATGACCTCACTCGTACGATTTCCTACGATTTATTCTAAATCGTGCGTATTTTACAAGATGCCAATTCGTATGAATTTGTATGAATGACCTAAGCGTAACCCCGCCCCTAAACCGAAATCGTACGAGTGAGGTCGTTTGAATTAGTGCGAATTGGCACAAGTTTGGCACCTCGTACGAATATGTATGAATTGGTCGTGAGACTGTGTTGGCATTGCTGGTTAATAATGGAAAAGCTTCAAATTACATCTAAAAAATTTTTGCCTATTCCACCAATTATTATTGATAAAGGAAATCAACTGCAATTTGCCTATGCAGCAAAGCTGTAATTTGCTAGACTGCACAAGCAAATTAGTACCTCTTATTTGTGATCTTAGAAAATCAGAGCCAGAGACACTTAAAGAAAGGGGAGGGGGAGTGACATTGACTCTGAGAGGACTGAGTCACGAGAAGAAGTTCAAAATTGATCGTCTGAATACTTACAATCTGCTCTCAAAATCATCCAGTAGCTCAAAATTAACACTTCTCAGTATTTGATGTTCAATCACTGCACTAATTGTAGCAAGAAGCCTTTCAACTAAACCATCTTCCTCTAGATTTTCCTTTGGAGGACTCTAAAAAGAGATCTTAAACTGATTAGTTAAGTTAGAATCTGTCAGCATGTCATGATTTACTCTTATATCTTATATCTGAGTCATTTAGTCCTTGTGATATATTTGGCTTTGCTTAATCTTGTCTGAATTTGAATAACATGGTACACACATTCCCTCTGGCTAAAGGACAACACAAAGACCTGATCTTATCCCTTAGGATCATCCTCAATGAGCCGAGCATAAATACTCATTTTAAAGCTGTTTGAATGTATAATTTTTTTCGACTCTTAACCTAGTAGCAGAAGACTTTTCATGTAAAGATTATAACATGGTGTACCTGGTATACTTGTTCCTACAGACTGCAAACATGCTTCAAACTTTTTATCTGCAATTACTGCCCGAGGCATTGTCTCACAAACAACCTCCATGTTTATCTAACCCAAAATGGAAATTCTACAAATGGCTGGACATCATTCACACAACAGCCAGCAGCATTCGGAGATCTACACGCTGATGCATTGAATTTCCGCCAAACTTTTGACTCCAGAATTGCTGAGTAACAACATAAACAGGAAGCAGATGCACAAGGGTTCTTCCTAACGCCGCCAAACACCATCAGCGCTGGATCATGGAGAGGTTAGTTTTTGTAAAATGCACATTTTCTCCTCTCAGCTGCAAATCAATTTACTATAGCTGTGTTTGTTTTTCATACGTGACGCTTCAAAATAAATAGAGGGAAATGTCAAGGCTTTTACATTCCCACAGAATTTAACAAAAGACAGCGAGTGTTTCAGCTGTGACACATATTTATTGAGTTAATAGCTGTTATTGTATCCCAACGATGCCATGTGACCCACACATCACCAAATGATGGCAACTGAACACAATTTTTGTGTCAAAGCATCTTCGCAGTTACCCAAGCAACAGAACTACAAAATGTCTTTACCTGCCTCCCATGCAGTCTGTATTTCCACATTGCAACTGGCCAAAACACACAGACTTTTCCTTCAATATATGATATTCAGAATTTATAGTAAACATGCTTACATTTTCATAGAGAATATAAAACTGACTTGAATATAATTAAATGTTCTTGAACTTCAAAATATAGATTGATAGGATCCAGTCAAGGTTACATATAGCGCAGTCACACATATATAAAGCATATAATACGTCTACGCTAGTGTCCAAGCCTACATGTTCAGTGTGCAGACAACAGATAAGTATGGGTTTATTTTTATGGCCTTTTAGTTGCTCATAAACAACCATTTTACTAGAATATTAGCCATTTATATGTGCTACTTAAGCACATATTAATGCCTTATTCTACATGACTTTATTCTACATCCCTAATCCTACCCAATACCTAAACTTAACAGCTACCTTACTAACTATTAATAAACAGCAAATCAAGAATGTATTGAGGGAAAAGTCGTAGTTAATAGTTAACAAGTGTTCCCCATTCTTCAGTGTTACCGAAAGTTCTGGAATGCAAATTAAGATATTTTTGATGAAATCTAAGAGCTATCTGACCCTGCATAATCGACACAACTGACACAACTAATTTTGCAAGGTTTGCGAAATTAAATGTTTATTAGACTTTCATTCAGATCTGTTTAAATGATATACATGTGTATTTGCTGAATGCTGATGGTAAACGAGAAAATATTATGTTTGCCTTTTTAATATATTGGTCGACCACTAGGCCTACATTAAATTTTCTGTTGCTCCTATGACAGCGCAAAATCTACATCCTTTAAAATTACTTAAAAAAAATATTAAAATATCTTTACAGTTTAACTACCCAGAATAATTAATTGTAACCATACAAGCTTCACATTTCAGTCTTTAAATCCGCCACAAATTGTTTGCATTTATTTCCACTGTAAGAGCGTGAACACAGAATCTGTTGATTAAGCTGAGTAGCCTACTGAACTACTGAAGAATATTCCTTTAGATTTGAAAACATTTTTCAAATAGGTCTGAATTACATAAACACCTTACTGAATATTAGCTTGTTTTGTGTGAAGGCATTTTGCAGTGTTGTATAAGAGAAATAGTTTATAAAGACTCAGCTGCTTTAGACCAAGAGTGGGAGCTGAATCTGAACCAGCACAAAGGGCAGCCGAGAGATCTGCGGCAGACCCAGAAAAGCCATAATGGAGGACAAATTGAGCATATAAGTAGTAGTGACTGTAGACTGTAGTCAACTAAGGATCAGAGCAGCCAACTCTTAAACCCTGCACTCTCAGTATCTGCTCAGAATGTGTGCTCTTTCCCACTGATAAACTATTTAGCTGATCTCTGGTTTCAACCCAATGTTTTTGATGTTGTGAAATTGCAGGGGGAGAGTGTTGTGTTTTTACCAGGTGTTTTGAACGAACTCCAACCATTAGGTTGGACACAGGCACCTTGTGAAGAGAGGCAAGAGGTTGGGAACTACAACCCACTATCTAACACACACTTTAACAGCAACACGACACAATACAAATATTCAAGTTGCCTAGCAACAAGTTCCTAGCAATAATAAACATACAATGGTTTTTACCTGGTTTGGCATGTTGACTGTTTGTGGAATCTTGCATAAGCCTCAGCATGAATCTCATTAAGTGTAAGTCAATAGCAGTTTGAGAAGGGAAAGCCGAACAGTTTGACATCTGTGTGTTTACACCTGCTTTGAAACACTGTAGTCTGCCCTGCAGGAGCCTCAGCAGGCCGGGAGAACGCAAGACAGTTAGAGCAACACTCCATCTCTGCCTACAGATTATATGCACGCTGTGTGCACGCAGAAAAAAACAGCTTGGCCCCTTGCAGAGATCACCTACAGAGCCAAAACAGATCAGAAATTGTTAATAAACACACACCTAAAAAGGCAGTTAGAGAAAAAAGGGAAAAAAAGATGGATGTGATACTGTACACCATGTCCAGAAACAGAAGAATCAGATGCAACTGTCTCAACACTGTTGAGATCAAACTAACAAGGCCACATTTATCATGGTTTTGAAGGTTTGGTGGAGAGTGTCAAAATAAACTCACTTGGAATATTTAAAACTTGGAAACTTTAAATGGGCTTTTTGTTGAAAAAAAAATCTAACTTTACTGTATGTAAAGCTGTAAGCTTTGATCTGGCAAGTGTCAAAGTGGGGTCTAAAATTACATCTCTCTCTCTCTCTCTCTCTCTCTATATATATATAATTACAAAGCTTTTCTTAAGAGACAGAGATCAGTTTCTTGTTTTTCAAGTGACTTCTTTTGCTCTCTTCAGCTAAAATAAACAAAAAAAGAAAACATTTTCACCTAAAACAGCCAACCGCTTTGTAAGTGTGAATCAGAAATATTCATGAGAGCAATTAAAAGTCAAAAAAATACAAGTACCAATCGAACATATTTTTAAACCGTGCAAATCCCCCTGCATAATTGTACCAATAGATGAATTTAACCATAGCCTTCTGAATCCAGGGCAGACTTCTACGAAGAAGATGAGAGACACAGAACTTGGATGCTGCACCCTCGACAACTGAGGATATTATGGGATTGGAGCCAGTTAAGTAACAACAATATGGCATTCTGTGGGGTTGTCGTTGTTAGTAAGCTCATCTGGAAGCCGGTGGCAATAATTCTGGTGTGTCTCTAAGAGTGCCCTTGCAGGGTACATTGCCCCTCATGAAAGTAATATGGTTTTGCAAACTCTCAGCAGGTTATGTTGTAAGGAGCTTGAGCCAAGCACATTGTTTTGTGATGACAAAAAAGAAGAACATGGAGCAGGGAGGGTATTTACATTCTTCATATTCTCTCTACAGACGGCAAGATTATTGCCTGCCATTATGACTGCGTTCCAACTGGGAGCAATTTATTTAGATTAAACTTCGCTGTTGTTTCCTTAATGCATTTCAGAAAATATTAAATTGTGTGAGGAAGGGCATGAGCACAAATAGAAGTGAGAGAGAGAGAGAGAGAGAGCTGTAATAAGCAAAAAGGTGTGGAGCGACGGAGATGGAAAAGAATTATTAACGCAAATTTATTTTATGGACTCGCAGAGAAATGAAACAATTCTGTTATGATTTTGTCAGAGCGAGAGATGCAGTCAGTTCAAGATGGAGTGGTCTCGTATGCACTTCTTCCACCGCGAAAATCATAATGATCTCAATTACACGATCATCTGTCAACACAAACAAGACTTGTTTTCTCCAGGTGTCACCATCTCTGATAGAAATGTCAACAATGCCTGTGTAGATTTAAAGAAAACCTTTGCATTGAAATGACAAAACGCTCACGACGGATGCACACTGTTATGGAACAAACAGGCAGATGATAGAGCTGGCCGGGTGCTGTTGTTTCCACGGTGAATACTTTCACAAATGAGAGTTCATTAATTTGCTCACTTCTTGGGACGTCATGGATCCAATAGCTTAAAGCGCTTGACATAATGACATTTATGAAACAGACCTCATATTGGAAATTACATCAGACGTGTTATGGCTATCACGGTTCCCGTATTTCCATCTCATTAGTAATCATTTTTAAAGTGCACACATACATTTCTGAATGAATGGATATCTACAAAAATGTATTGATATCATGTAAACCATACAGCATCTTACACAGACAATCTAGATATTTTGAATCCTATATATATCTATCATAGATAAACTCTAAATCTCACCCCTACATCAAAGGGTTAGTTCACATAAAAAAGAAAATTCTGTCATTAATTACTCGCTCTCATGTCGTTCCAAACCCATAAGACCTTCGGTCATCTTCAGAACACAAATTAAGATATTTTTGATGATTCCACAGAGCCATTTGATCCTCCATAGACAACAATTCAAATGAATCCAATCAAATCAGATCCAGAATGTGATAAAAACAACACAGTCTCACGAAGGTGCCAAATTTGTGCCAATTCGTACTAATTCGTACGACCCCACTCGTACGATTTCATACGATTTGTCTAAAACTACGTGATGGGTAGGTTTAGAAGCGGGGGTTATGTTTAGGTCATTCGTACAAATTCATCCGAATTGGCATCTCGTAAAATACGTGGGAAAAAACACCCATGTGAAAAAAAGCCTACGTGACAATAGTGGTTCAATTAGAGAACTAACTCTCTAAGGACAATCAAAAACAGAAATTTACATAGCCAGTATGTTGTCTTAAATGTTCTGAGACTGAACCTTCCTCATACACACTTACTTTAAAGTCTTAGCACTGTCAAGGGGGATATTGTTTTACTATATCTGAGTGTGACCTCATTAAACCACATTGCTGAAATCACCTCATGCCAGCCTGCCCCTGCGCCTGAGGCTCAGCTTATGCCAGTCTGCCCCCCGTACCCAAGGCATGCAGAGAGTAAAGGGCTCTGCTCCGTACTGCAAATCGACATCATTCATCTATATCATGCAACTGAAAACCTCATAACAAAGACTTCTAGAGTAACTAGTCTCCTGTTCACAAGAATGAAAGCATTAAATCATTGTTTCATTACTTTTAGCACACTAATCTGGATTCAAATCTGGAATTGGACAGTCATGTGAACAGAGAAATTCTCTCTCTCCAGAGCCTTCAGCTTTGAAGCTCCCTATTTTCTGTAAAAAGCACAATCTAAGTTTGGTCTAAACTTGGAAAATGAAGTTTGGCATTTTAAATAATTAATACAAATATACTATCAAATTAAATAAATAAACAAATAAAAGTCACACCAACTCTGGCTCTAGGCATGTAATACTTGTGGGGAATTTAGTTTCCAAGGCAACAGTGGATTCCAGAAGAGCTGAAGGGAGGGGTATGAGTTTAAATATATATTTTTATGAGATTATATAAATGAAAGGTGGATGAAGAACAGGGGTGTCAGGATGATTATGTAAAAACTAGCAGGGAGGGTGGTGGGTCATGCTTTTGGAAACATTTGAATTCCCTCACTGTATTGCTATGAGCACGTTTTTGAGCTTCGGGAAGTACTTCTCTAGTTCCATGAATGTTATTTCAGAGTTTAAATACTCTTTCAGCACTAAAAAGCACAGTGGCATTATTAAAGAATGAATGAATTTGAGCCACCAATGTGACTTTTGTCTTTTTTTCATCTTTCTGCAAAGTTTTATTATTTTTAATAATGCACTTATAAACAATTAACAACAACATGCTTCGCTGGTATTACATCACATGAGAAAACATAGAAATTGCAATAAACACATAATTAAGGTTTACAGTATGCATCTGTGGAACAGTGAAATCACCATTGATAAACAAGTCAACTGATATGTTTTGCCTTTAATCATGGCTTTTGCAATATTTCTTAACGTCTTTAAATCATTTAAAGCACTGTGTATTATTAAATATTTCTTTGCAATCACTTTTGTTTCTGTCAACCATGTATGATGCTTAAACACTGGAAATAAAATGGCACTTGCTTCACATGTACAATATGCTGAACATTATATAGGGGACGAAATAGTGTTTATGTTCGCTTTGTTTCAGAAGAGTGCTAATTTACATAATATGTCTTTCATCTATTTCATGCTGAGAGAAACAAGTTGACACACAGATTCCAGAAAAAAACAGAAAGACACATTAACATCAGACAACACAAAAGACTTTTTTATGATCCTATGTTAAATGGCCAGGAACAAACAGGACTTCATGACTTGATTTAAACACCCCGTCCCAATCAAATGTAAATGACCCACAATATGTCATCACATCAAAACATTTAATTTTCCTTTGTCTATTATGTGCTATCTGCCGCTATTTTTTATAAATGCTAGTTTACCTAATCATTTGAGGTTAGCTATAGGTCTAATTTCCATAGTCTCTGTCTGCTCTTGCTGATCTGTATTGAAGACTCCAGATGGCGCTCTAGGTCTCCTCCCAGTGGTGAATACATCTTATTTGTCTACCTGCACTAGATATTTTAGGGCATTTAGGTTACAATGTCTATGAACACTATGGTCATTAGTATCCGTCAGAGCCCAGTGTGTGCTGCTGTGTTAAACAGATCTGCTAGAAGAAGAGTGAGCAAATGGACTTGGCCTGGGATTCACACAGATTCCGCTGGACTGAGAGGAGATTTTAAGCTTGCGAAGACACTCAGGTAGTCAAATATTAACTGAACGTTGCTGTTATTATGAGTATAGAAAAAAACAACAGCTCCTGTAAGGTCAAACTTAAGTTTTGGAGCCATTTTCCTGTTCACTAGAGTTATATAATGAGATAACATCATCATTCCACGTCCTGGACATGAGTTCCTCGTCTTGGCCTCTCCCTGGACCATCTGCTCTACATCTCCAGGCTTGAATGTCACTTGCTTTTCATTGCTTTCATTTGAGCCAGCTGAGAATGACTGAGCTGTCGGACCAGCCAGAAGCCCCCTGCTCTCTCTCTCTGGACTTCCTCCTTTTCAGGCAACGGTGCTAATTAAATACACAGGGTTTGGCACAGATGCCCAGTTCCCTCTCTTCATTGTGGGTTTCATAGCAGTTCTCCTGCCGCTGACCTACATATGCAGCTCACTACTAGAGCTGGGTTGAATATATTGATTTCTCTATTTTAACTGAAGACTCTATCCTCCAGTTGTTTTCAGTTGATGCATGAACAAAAACATTTTTAGTGCAGCTTCAATTCAATAAATCTCAATATGTTTTGTGATTTGTTAATTTTGATATGTTTTGGTGCTCTTTCATGTGAAGCTACAGTAACACTTTATTTCTATTCTATTTCTAACTTTCTCCCTCATTTTCTCTTTTAACGTAGAGGCTTCTTGTCGATTTTCTCCCACAAAGGGAGAAACCTCAGGTGGAAATTTTGAGGCAAAAATGACATTCAATTAGAGATAAGATACAACACAAGAACAATAGTGTGCAGTGTAAAAGTACAGTGCAGCTGACATGAGAGCTGAACAACATGGATAGAAGATTTCTAATGGATCCTCTCACCAACCCTGTTATGGCACTTTAGTGCACTCGTAACAGCATGCTCTTTATTCCTCTCTTACTCTTTCTCTCTCTCTCCATTCTCTCAGGTCTGGGCTGTTTAATTGAGGCCTTTGCAATTAAATTGTGCCCTGGAAGCCATATTCAGCTCACTCAACAGATAGTGGCAGTACATCCTGAGGAAATAAGGACTCTAACCTGTTCAGTCCCCACCCCTCCCAATCCCCGAGGAAATTCAGATGTGTCACAAAAATTTAGCTCTTTCAGTCTGTACCAACAACACCCCTCCACCTCCAGCGGACCCTGTTGTTGCGACATCATTTCTTTATCTCAGACTTATCTGGAGATCTATAGCGGTCTCTCACATGGCTGCAGCACCTCGCTACTTGGCCGTAATTAGCAAGCAATTCCATTAAGGCCAAGGAAAGGGTCTATGAGGCTTAATGGCTTCGATATCAATGGCTGGAAGAAATATAATTCATCAGAAGCTGCCTTAAGTTTGACAAGCCAATGAACTCAACATCACCCTTGGGGTAGGCAACAGACCTTAAGTATTATACACTTTTTCTGAACAGTCTGAAGGTTTTGGTCTATTTGGGCAGAAAGCAACTTACATTCTTTATTCTAATTATTTGCTCATCCTCATGCCATTGTAAAACTGTAAAAGAAAGAATGTTTTTGTACATGCAGTGAAAGTTAATTGGGTCATTTAAAAAAAAAAATCTTCACAGAAGCAAGCCAGACAGGATTTGGAATGACTTGAAGGTAAGGAAATTCATTTTCATTTTTCGGGTGAGCTATTCCTACAGAGCTTGAATCTACAGTCTTTCATAAAGAACTATGTCTGTTTTCCATCCTAAAGACACGTTGACAAGTTCAGTTTCATCTTTCTCCTGCTTTTGAAGTGACTCTTTTTTACAATTAAGAGGATTCACTGCACTCTAAAGAACTCTAAAGATCACATTTCAGTCTTGCCAATGTGTATAAAACGCGAGACACCTGAGCTGAGGAAATAAAGGATGGTGGATTAGGTGGTTCATGCTAATTCTGACGAACATAGGCAGTTAAAAAGTTTTAGGATGAAAAACAATAAAAAAGTGAAAAGTACAAAAAAAAAAACACAGAGGATATTACAGTAGGGCATTTCTCAGAACTAACTTCTTATTCTTTAGGCCTTTTTGCAATGACTTTTAACCAGCTTGTGTCAAGGTTTCAAAGAATAAAGTAGAGTATCTCTGATAGTCTCTGCAAGTAATACAAATTCAAACGGTCATGGAGTAATTGTTATTCTTCCACTGTTTTCCATGGCCAATGCCCTCTAGACTATAACTATAACTCAGTTCTCTGTGCTTCGTGCTTCCTTCCACATTTTTACTGCCACTTCAAATAAGAGTCAATATTACACCCAAACCCTTTATGAGGTTCTGTCTGCACTGAGAAAAATGTGCTCTATTAAGACCAAACAAGACCAGGTTGTTTAGGCTTAAATCACTTCCTTAGGGCAAAACATTGGTGCCCACAAAAGAGCCAGAGTCCTCCTCAGAAAAAAGTTTCTGCCCTATTATAGGTTTCCTAAATTATAATAGTACAATGTTTCTGAGCTCTCCAAGATCTCCAAACCTTTTAAAAACACTCTCAAAAGGATCTGCCAAGCTTCACCCCAAGAGAACGAACTAAAGAGATGGATGAAACCGGCTCTGGTCTGAAAACAGCCCTATCGTTATATACTTTCACCAATGCTTAATCATCCTGACATGGACAAAGACCTACACCTGAACTCACATAACTTTGATGCAAACTGATTAACAAACTGCTTATATTACTCCTTGCTGATAACACTTTTCAGGAAAGGTCAACTCGATTATCCCATATTTAACAGTATTGGCTTTACTGTGTGACATGAGGTATTAAAGTCACTGAACTCACTGTTTAATCATTTTCCACCTCCACATTTCCCACCATTTTGAATAATGTATTCGCATATTTTTGAGATACATAAAAAAGTGGTGCAAACAACACAAGTAACATCTGATATATTTTTGATAATATAAAGAATTTGGGAACCTATGTTAGCACTGTAGTTTGATGTACATCAATGGTATTTGTTTCCTCAATGCATATGTATGTTCTTGACAATTATTCCGTGTCACTGTGAGAAGTGTAACCACAATGATTTTTAAGATGAATAACTGAATAACAAAAAAACAAATAATCCTGCTGAACTTAATGTGAATTCACTCTTCTGCATTTAACATATGCTCAAACAGAGATGAGACTCATTGTAAGAGGATTTTGAGAAGGTTTAATATCTTGGGAAATTGTTTTGACTTTGATCCATCTGTTTCCATGCAATTTCCTTTTGTTCTCTGCATATAAATTTAAAGTTTAAAAAGCTGAGTCGAAGAGTTTCCAACATAAAATAAGGTAGATTAAGTTAGGAACATCTTGTTAGATGTTCTTTGCTGTTCTTCTTTCTCCTCTTATCTCATCTCTCTCTCTTTTTTAATTCACGTCATAGGCCTGAATTTGTTTTTTGTACTTTCTTTTATGTTGAAAATAATTTAGTATGACATGCTGGTTAATTAAGCATTGACCGCTACAGGGTCCTTACTACTCATGAGTCATGCATGTGATGTTGACCTTTCAATGGCTGCCAATCAAAGGGTAAATAGCAGGCAAGTGTAAGGTTTACAAACACTACAAATAATTAGCCTAGTCATTATGGTGCCTTTATGAACAATAAATAAACAGAAATTATTAATCAAATGTGAAAAATGCAAATATAAAATAATTGTCATATATCAGCATCAGCAAATATCAGAATTATATGTAGACAACATTGAGATATTGTCTTTAAATATATAATATTAACATGCAAATTGTCTCAAAAATTCTAAATATTATGCACTGAAGCCTACATGGCTGCCAGTACCAGAGTTTTGAACATTAGCACCTACCTACTAGTTTTGCAGAGCATATTGTATATTGCTTCACAATTGCTCTATTCTTAAAGAACTCAGAATGAAGAGTTCAGACTTTCTGTTCAATGCACTTAAAATGAAACCTTTGTACCACTGCATTTTCTCACCGCTTCCAACCATCTATTACCTATCGTCCCCTCACACACACACACACACACACACACACAGATTCTGTATGTAAAATAAGGTAGAGTGAGGGGAAAGTAGCAATGCTAAATACAAGCCTTTGATCAAGAGGGTGAGACAGAATGTGAAATGGCAACATAAAGCAGCATGTAAGGCACAGGCAGACGGCTCTGTCTCTAAATAGGATGTGTTTCAAATCTATTACAATTACGTTATGAATAATTTGTATACAAAATTCCAGCATTTTTTTTTCACTCTGTCCATAATGTTATACCTAAGTGAAAAAGAGCAAAAAAAAAATAAGAGAATGAAACTCTTACGTTTACTTCCAAACGAATATGATAAAAACTTTAAAAAAGTAAACTTTAAAAAAATTTAACTAGCTTAAAACATTCAATAAAAATGTTAGTAAAAAAATTATATATAAGCAGCATTGTCATAATTACAGCAGAAATATTTTAGTCAATACGGAGAGTCTTTGAATATTGCTATAATCAAGAATTTAAGTACAAAAAGTTGAGAACCACTGCTCTGGTCTGCAGAATTTACAAAACCAGATAATGATTCAAATAATGAATACTTCAGTCTAACACATGGAGCCTTGATAGTTTGTCATGCAGTGTAAAGACCTTTTGTATAGTTCCATATTTATTGTGACTGACAGCACAATGACACTCTACTGAATCACTTTGCCGTGTGCTTGTTCAAACTAGAAAAGAAAGAATCATTTGTTCTTCTTTGATTGCACATGATTGAATCAGCTCTGAATCACACAGGTGACGAGGAGGTGTGTTCCACAGAAAGCAGCATAAACTTCAAAGGCCTTTCAGAAAGCTATGGTTCCTTCACTGGAGTGTGTGATCTGACTTTGATGGTTATACTCACGCCTGTTTGAATCACCAGCTACGGCCTCTAACATCCTGAGAACCGAACGGTTTATTTGGTTATCATCCATACAGCTCCAGCTGCTGTTTCCCCAAACTCTGGAACATCTCGAAGCAAAAAACAGCCCTGTTTAGTTCAAATAATTATCTCCTCAAAACAAGCTTGCTGTCAGTCATCCTAATGTTTATTTATACATTCAATGTTATTTGTGCCTAATTCTGTTTTATGTTTATCTGTAAGCTTTTTTCCCTGCCCTATTTTTCTAAACAGTTGCTATAGAAACATACCAGAAGGAAAGACTTATTGAAGAATTTTCTGCAATGCCAGAGTGTTCCTGCAAAGCCCATCCTGGAGAACAGAAACAAGCTTGTTCTGGCAGGCAGGTTTAATAAGCTGTCCCAAGACACTCCACAACAACCCTTCACCTAAAGCCCCAGCAGTCCGGCATCACGGCATCTTCAGCACACCCCTCTCTCCAAAACACTTGTCCTCCACTCCTGAGTAGCTCTGTGAACAGTGAGCAGTAATTGTATGATAATACGGAAAGTGCATTCAGTGCTGGGATGGTGCCTTTTTCTGCTTGTTTTATTGAAAATGGTACATGGGCCACGGAAAAGACAGATTGCTCAGTCTGGTGGCTCCTGTTGCTGTATCATTAGCCAAGCCTAATTGGATATTAATGACTGCGCTTTGCCATTACCGCAAACGGCACACCTGACGACATTAATATTGTGGGGAGATAAGAGGAAACTGTCATGATGTCTGTCCTGTACTGCCTTTCTAGTCAGCCTTTTGTTTTTGTTTTCATTCTGTGACCTCATGCTTTTCCTTGTTTATAGTCCCGCCCCTTTTCATTAGTGTTTGATTCTACCCAGCTGTGTGTCCCAGGTGTTCTGTGCTTCCCTACATCTTCCCATTTGTATTTAATTTATGCACTTTTGAGTTTTGGTTGTCAGTCGTTGAAAATGTTATCAACGGATTTAACGGATTTCAACTCTCCCTGCTTTCCGAACGGCTGACCATGAAAGAGATGGCGTTCGCTGCAGACCACGCCGCACTGATCCTCCGAGACCCACTGTTCAAGGACTATGTGTCGAAGTTTTATCAACTGAATGGACAGGTCTCGGAGATGCGGCATTTGCGACATCACCGCATTTGAATGCAGTGTCTGCGGTTACAGCCCCGTTGAGCTCCCAGAAAACTCAGGACTAAATTGGAGGTCGGCGGTGTTTCCTAGCCTTATGGCGGTCCGGGCACAGGCGAGAGAGCTGCCCAGATCCACCGAAGCACCGCAAGAAAGCCCTTCGAGCCCCGCGCCGACAGAGAACCGTGCTGAGAACGAGAAGCGGGCTGCACAAAGCTCCACGGACTCCGTTCCGCCTTAGCGCCCAGAAGCGCCGTCAAAGACTTTCACGGGTCCCGATCCATTCTGCCCAGATCCGTTTCCAGAGATTTGGCCGGAAGTGCCAATCCACTCACCCGCGGATTCTGGTCCGCGTCTTCCCATTCTTGAGGTAGAGTGGGAATCATGCATGACAGTTCTTATTTCCGCGGACTACAGTCCACGATTTCCAAGTCCGGTTCCAGAATGTCGCCAGATCCCTGCGGATTACAGCTTGCAGTTTTCCACTCTAGATTTAGAGTCCGCAGTTGTCGGGTCCCAGCCCTGAATCACGGTCAGGAGAGCCGTTGTCAGGTCCAGTGTCCGAGCTTCGGCCAGGAGTGCCGATCCAGTTACCTGCAGATTCTAGTCTGCAGTTGTCGGGTCCCAGTCCCGAATCATGGTCAGGAGAACCGTTGTCAGGTCCAGTGTCCGAGTTACGAAGAGGAGTGCTGTTAGAAATGCCTGCGGTTTCCAATACGCAACTATCTGGTCCCAGCCCCGAATCACAGTCAGGGGAACCGTTGTCAGGTCCGTTGTCCAAATCACGGCCAGGGACTAAAATGGCGCTATGTCACAATGTCTATCCTGTCTTTCTAGTCAGCCTTTTGTTTTCATTCTGTGTCCTCGTGCTTTTACTTGTTTATAGTCCTGCCCCATTTCATTAGTGTTCAAATTCTACCCAGCTGTGTGTGCCAGGTGTTGTGTGTTTCTTGTGTGTCCTTATCATTAAAAGTTCTTTGTTTCACAGATTTCACCTCTCGCTGCTTGCCTTTCCCGCTGAGAAGCCAACGATTCATGACAGAAATGGCCAAACCACCTCTATGATTCCAAAAAGAAATGTGCTTAATGAAAAAAGGATTGATAGGGATAAGGACTTCCTTTATAGTAACGTTTTCCTAGGATGCATATACATGTTTAAGCATTTTTTCCGCAGCTAAAAAAATAAAACTAAGCACAAATAAACATTAAAATAACATCTAAGCTAAATGCAGATTTTAAAAAAATGTATTTAAAAATATTTAAATACATTTTGAAGTATTATTAACTGCAGCATTTAGCCCCAGACTACAATTAAATGCAGTTCCAACGTGACTTGTGGGACAGACATCTCATGATCAATTTATATTATGCAGCTAACTAAATTACAAACATTTACTTTAAACCTTCATTTATCTAAAGCTGCAGGGGCAAAGTACACCATAAACAACAGATTTAATATTAATCATTTTTTTTTTAAATCTGAGTAAAAGCCATTTATCTTGTAATGTTTTCTTATTCTTTCTTTTTAAAAACCCGCCAGACAAAATCCTGGACAATTCGGATGCCCTCACACCGACACACTCAGCAAGGGATACATAATTGCCAATTAATGCAAGGCAGGTGCAAAGGGGAAAGGAGAAAACGGAGAGATGTTATAAGCGACCCCAACACATTAGCCAGTCCCTCTTAGATCTGCAGTAAACAAATTCCCTTTAAATGAAAGCCAGCCCCTCTGAGGCTAATCATACCAAAGAATGAAGAGAATAACTTCAGTAAGGTTTAGCAAACTCAATAATTGCATTTTTAAATGAAGGTGAATGTTATTTTTGTGCTAAAAGGTGAAATCTAACGAATCGTTCTTGAGATCAAAGGAACAGTTAAAGCAGAGTTTGGCTGCAAGAAAATTATACGCAGACATGTTAGTGGAACTCTTTGTTAAGAAATACTGTGCTCATTCAGAATGACTCTAAAAGATGAACACTACATGATATAGCAAGTAATCCAGACATATTTGTAACGATTTTGCTGAAGGGATTCAATTTCAATCCTTATGAAAGTGTTAAGACGGATGTTTCAATATAGCGACTCTGATTTAAATTGAATGACCAAACAGTACAAGAGTTGGCAAGCTCAGTGCATTTCTGTGAATTAGTTCAAATTTTTAAAACTCTAGACTAAATTAAATTCTGAAATTTGTGATTATGAATAACTATGACTCAGAGTTGGCTTTTTAATGAATCAAAAACATACAGTTCAACCAGTGCAATCTGATTCTCAAACAAATGGCTGTCAATGTTTTTTTTGTTTTTTTTTCATAAATTTACTTATTTATTCTGATTTATATATATATATATATATATATATATATATATATATATATATATATATATATACGGGGAAAAAAACATTATTCTTTGTCATTGATTTTACTATTTTGCAAGTTGTCTGAGCAGTACAGACAAATTAATTTGCCTTTTTTATAAAAACAAAGCGTTTCATGGTAACAAAGTATAAAATAAAAAAGGGCAGATATTTAGGCCAAAATGAGCAAAGATAAAAATATACTAATATACTCTAACTCTAATATCGTCTAATTTACTGGCAAGTTTTTCTCTTGATTGTTTAACTTGCTTTCACTTTAGACACAAGCATTATCGTAATTGCTCAATAAAAGTTTCAAATGTAAACATGTTCATGTAAATCTGTGTTCATTTTTACCATAAAAAATTCGCTGTCACTTTAACTACGGGAGCATTTGCATATTTTCCAGATGACAAAGAATATAGAACTTAAAATGCTCTGTCACTTTTGTTCGGACAAATAAAAGTAACAGATCACTTTGTTCTACTTTTATTTGTGTATGCTCACCATATCAACAAAACTTTGTAAAATGAATAAAGCAAACAGACAGTCTTCACTGTCTCTGCAAACTGCTTTTAGAAATGTGTCACTAAAAGGAAATGAATTTTAGAGGATACTTTACTTATAGACATAAGAAATATATCTATAGAAAGCTTTACATGTCGCTTAAATCTAACATAACACTAATAATTTGCTTACAATTTCTTGTCATGGTTTAAAAAAAACACACACATATACATATACATACATATATACACACACACATATATATATACGCATACATACATATATTTACACACATACTGTATATACACAAAAGTATCGACTATCGATTTGAAAAATATTGTCATATCAGATACCAGCAAAAATCTAATATTGTGCATTTCTACAAGAAATAATAAATATCAATACCATGGTAACATTTTGAGAATGTCTTTACATTTCTCAAAGAATTTCAGCTGAATTTCGCAGTAAGCTGAAAAGATCCTAAACAGAGCAGTCTGTTTGCAGGAGGGAATTGTAATCTGTTACAGACTGACCTCAGATCCTTTTAAATATTAGATGTGGAGATTCAGCTTTTGCTGGTGCAGACTCACTCTTAGGACCTGTACAGGTCAAAGATTTCCAGTTATGAACATTCAGAGCCTTAAACAAAGATAAAAACCTTTATGTTAGGTAAAATTCACTGGAAGCCAGCTAAGCGAAATCCATCTGGATCGTTCCTTAACATTCTCACACCATAGGATATGCCAGTAAATTAAGTTAGGGAACTCTATCGAGTCAAGGCAATCATTTGTTATGAATCACTTTGTAAACTAAACAGATGGCTAATAGAGTGTTTTGAGTGCATGGATCCACACTGTCAAGAGCAGTGACGGTTCTCTCCCCATCATTATTTGTCAACCAATGACTATGAAGATGCCGTCTCGCCAAAATGATTCTCGACACACATTTACAGCACTTGTCTGTAAGATAAGATAATTATGATAACCTTGGTCAATGACGTTTTTCCTCAATATGAAATTGAAAGAGTTTGAGGATATTGTGTAGGCCTATATTATTCATTGATGAAATACTGTGGATTATAATGATTATAATCATTATTAATGTTAATCTATTAAAAATGCAAATTATCACAAAGAATCTGGATATTGTAAGCTTGTATATAGCAGGTGTTGTTGATCACTCACATTCATTTGCGCAAGTGGCATTTCATATCAATGGCAAAAACAGTTATTTTTTGGAAGCTGTGAGATATGTATGTATGTATGTATTGTGAAGAGTCAGCTGCCTCTGTAACCACCCCTGGGTCCCCCCTGGATTAGAGAGGAGACAATTTCCCCTTGAACACTGCCTAACCTTCACTACCCCTGCAGCACTACGAGGACACCAGTCCCTCTCTTTATTTTGGACACTTTATTTTATTATCATTTTGTTCAATAAAAGCCTCTGCGAGGCCTGACGCCACTCCCACTGCTCGTAAGCTCCAGACACTTTTCGCCTTTCACCGCACGAAAGCAACCCCTCCTCCTTCGTTGAAAGCCAGCCAATCAGGTTTGTGTGATACCCATTGCACAGTCCACACTTTGATCGATGTCTTTTGGACCAATAGTGGGAGAAAAGTGGGAGAAAGTACCTCCTCTGCACGTGTACGGAACATGATATGCATTAACGGTGTTCCGAACAGGGCTCATAACTCCCAAAAATGGCATTTAATGGGTCAACTGTAAGCTGTAAAACAACATTTAAAAAAATAAGAAAGGTAGGTACCTTTAAAATTGCTTATAATTTGGTTAGGCCTGATTGCGTTTTGACATTAATTATGACACGTGTGTTAATCATGAACCATGTGAAACTAGTAAATAACGTAACCCTATCTTTCTGCAGACAATGAAGGAGGACAAACAATTTGCACTGATTTAAAATGTTTAATGATTAGGATAACTTCAAAATGTAAATGATCAGAATTTAGGTGTGTGTGTGGTGTACGTGCGTGTGTGTTTACAACTATTTTCATTTAACACAAAACTGATCAAAAACACAATTACTAGAAACAAACTTGCTTTGTTTGTGTGTGTGCACTAACCTTTTTACATTTGGCTGCCACCAGGTAATTTTTGGGAACCAGTCCCTTACAGGTGGGGCAAGGTGTTTGAGTGGCGGTTGATGTTGCAGTAGTGCTAGATGGTGTGGTGGGAGCGCTAGATGGTGTGGCTGAAAGAGTGATGGATGATTTGGCATCACGACCTTCTGCAGATGGGAGCACTCTCGCCACCTATGAACATAAAATGTATGTAAATCTCATTAGCACACTTGGAAAGAAATGCAAGCCTTGCGGAACCCAGCCTTGATGTTTTGGGCAGTGACTGCAGTGGGGTAAATGGGTTTGAGGAGAGTTGAAAAGAGTTTCTTCCCCACCACAATATCCCCTCGCACCAGACCCATTCTGGAAGCCATGGTGGAGAAGGCAGTCTTCAGTGGGTTGAAGACAGCAATATCCAGGGGTTGAAGAACAGTATATGTGTGGTGTGTGCAGGTAAGCAGAGAATTTGAATTTTGTTTTCCCTGCAAAACATGTTTATGTCTTTTGAGACATTTGTCTCGTGTTGGTCCATGATCAGAATTACTTTTCTCTCATCAGGAGCATATTTTATAAAATGGTGGAGCCATTTCAAGAAGAGCACAGAGTCAATGTCATCCTTTTCCAGGATGCCATAGAGGGCATTGGGGGGCCCATCCAGCCTGTATGCGTTACTTGGGAGGCAGCCGGGGTAAATGATGAAGGGTGGAATGCTGTCCCTGGCTGCATTCACACAGCAGTGGAATGTGATGTGCTCCCTGGTCATCTGCTGCTGCTGCTGGTAGACAAGTTTCCTCCCAGTCTGGCACAGGACCTTCTCCCTGGACCGAAGCATGTCTCCAAAGCCAGTCTCATCATCGTTGTAGCTGAGATGTGGCTTGTCATCCAAACTGTGCTTCACATAAAGGGCCTTGTATAATTTAAGGGATGTTTTAACATAGTTTCGGGAAGAGCACGCTGAGTATCAACACAGCCGGTACCCATTGACGCTCATTAGTATTATCACCCACTAGCCTATTAATTATCCCTAATTTCATTTATCCGCCTCGGCATAAATGCCATCGTCTCACTCTTCTCAGTATCTAGTTACGCATGCTGCGGAATCGCACGTTTGAAGACACATCCTACAAACACGACGTATTACTCTGACTCGTCCGCCTACCTCTGCGAGGACCCGATTCCTCAGCCACAACCGCTTCAGCTCAACCCTCAGCCACTCTAAGCATCAACGAGAGCCGTGTTGGCCAGCAAACACCGCAATAACGCGGCCTGCAACAACTTTACCAGCGAGACGCCATCTCGTCGTGCATCAGCATACTGCATCGTCGTGCATCAGCATACTGCATCTCACCCTGCCAGTGAAGCTGTCTAAACTCCGGGTACGCGTCCGAGCTCGATCAAGAGGACCCAGCTCTCCATTCAGCCAGCCAGCCTGAATTCCCACGGGAGCGCCAGGCTTCCCATTTAAGGCCGCATGTCTTAGTTTTTCTTTTACTCGCCACACACAAAACAATCCAAGTGAAAGAATCGATATTACTCACCACTCGCCTGCCCCTCCGCCATTTTTCTCAGCCCCGAAAGCAAACAAAGCCTAGTGTTGCCACTTCCCAATTGCCAATGGCCGGCGCCGGCAGATGAAGTCATACACAAGCAGCGTATCCATGACGCCAGCACGGCATTTCTTTACTTCTCCATGGTCACGTAACGTATTTTTAACGTAACGTCCCATCTGAAGCTTCCAGCAGAGGCATCTCTATTCACCCTGTCTCCACCAGAGACATGCCTTAGCCCCGCCTCCATCAGAGGCCGCAGCTGAGAGAGAGGATAAAAAAAAATAAAAAATAAATAAACTGCCAGCCAAACTGTCTCTTTTCTCTGACCCTAACTTGTCATATTTTCTGTTATCAGGTATGATGAACGGCTTTCATCCAGGAGTTTGCAGACTCCCCTCTCAGTCCCTCATTTGCTGTAATCTGCAGCCTGCAACTTCAGAGTCTGACGCAGTTGAGCTCCTAATCCAAAAAAAATAAATAAATAAATAAACAAATTAGAAGCTAATTTCATGATTGGCCCCCTCCCCTCCTTTCAGTACCTACCAGGTCAGCCCAATCGGGATTGCTACCCAAAACGTTTTAGGAAAGAAACGGTTAATCATCTATCTTTCCCCACAATTCACCCATCCCCAGCATTAATAGCCTGATGCCCCTAGAAGAGTTCTCTCTCAATTACCACACCGTCGACCAAGCCATGGCCATAATCAAAAAAGTCGGCAAAAGAGCCTGGATGGCGAATGTAGATATCACAACCGCCTTTAAAGTCATGCCTATCCATCCTGACTTTTGGCACCTTTTTTGGCATCCAGTGGCAAAACCTACTCTACTTCGCAGTTCGCCTCACCTTCGGATGTAAAAGCAGTCCTAAAATTTTGATATGCTCTCCGAAGCCATATGCAGGATCCTTTCAAACAACCACCAATATTAACCATCTCATCCACCTCCTAGACGACTTTCTGTTCATCTCCCCTTCCCATGCCCTCCCTGCCACAGACCTGCATTCCCATCCCCCACGAGAAGAGAACTCTGGGGCCCAGCACCAATATTATATTTACGGGTATTAACCTAGACTCCCAGAAATTCATCGCTTCCCTTCCCAAGGAGAAAGTAGACAGAATAATCCTGATCTCATCTAATCTACTCTCCAACCCCCAGGGCTCAAAACGAGAGCCTCTATTAGTCCTTGGACACCTAAACTTTGTGACGTGAATTATTCCCAAAGGCCGCTCTTTCATCTCCCAACTGCTAACCCTAGCCTCATCCACCCCTGCCCTAGAGTACCAAATCAGCCTGACAGCCCCATGCCTCCTCAAACTTCAGCTCTGGGTGTCCTTCCTTTCCCAATGGAATGACCACTCCTTCTATTATGATCTGATTTCCACCCCCGTTGATGTTCATCTGTTCACAGACGCAGCCCCTTCCATCAGGTTCGGCGGCTTCTATCGCAACCGACAGTTCGCTTCCCTTTGGCCTCCCAAGCTATCAGAACATCCCAACCCCCAATCTGGCCTCCCCCGCCCTTTTAGAGCTATACCCCATCATAGTGGCAGCCGCCCTCTGGGGGTCAGAAGAATGGTCAGCGTCGTGCATTGTCATTCTCTGCGATAACGAAGCCACCGTTTACTGCATTTATAAACACCGCTCCCACTCCCCCGCTATCATGCCCTTCCTCAGGCGCTTAATCTGGATTTCTGCCCAAAATCAATTAATTTTGACTGCAAAACACATCCCAGGGAAAGAGAGTGCCATAGCTGATGCTTTGTCTCGTTTTCTCTTTCAGAAATTCAGGACGCTGGCCCCCGATGCCGATCCCCAGCCAACCCCAGTTCCTCATTATTCACATCTGATATTCCCTTGAGTCACCCCTTAAGGCCATTCTTTGAAGCTTCCCTTAACTCCATCCTTAACGCAGTTGCCCCCCGGACCCTCCAATCCTACCTCACCGCATGGAAATCTTTTAGATCGTTCCATACCAGCTTTAATTTACCATTCCCAGATTTCTCCCTCCTCACCACCACCTCATTCATCTCCTACCTCCATACCGTCAAAAACCTTCAAGCAGGCTCCATCAAAAGCTACATGAGCGGCCTGCAATTCTTTCATAAACTGCTCCTTGGATCTCCTTCCCCTGCTATAGCGAATGCCCAAACCTCCCTGCTGCTCAGAGGCATTCAAAAGGAAAAGCCGCCCCGCCCCGATCAAAGACTACCCATCACCCTTGAAATTCTCGCCCGCTGCCTCACCGTCCTTCGTAGAGGATATGTGTCAACCCCTACAGCCAAAACCCTCGACGCCATGTTCACCCTAGCCTTTTTCGGGTTCCTCAGAGTCTCGGAATTAACCGTTAACACCACCTTTAACCCTGCCATTCACCCCGCCATCTCAGACCTCTATATCATAAATCACGAAACCTTGGCCTTCTTTCTCAAACAAAGCAAGACGGACCAAATGAAAAGAGGCCATCTGATATATATTTTCAACCTGCAGTCCCCTGTCCAACCTTTCCAGACGCTCCTCGCCTTCCTCGCCTACAGAAGCCAAAACGCCGCCTCCCTAGCCGAACCCCTTTTCATCGACGAATTAAACCGCCCAGCCTCGAGATTCTGGTTCCAAAAGCACCTCAAAGCAGTGCTCCATCTCTCAGGCTTGCACCCAGACAATTACTCCTCCCATTCCTTCAGGATTGGCGCAGCAACCTCTGCAGCAGAAAAAGGCTTATCTTCAAGCCAAATCCAAACTCTCGGACGATGGTCCTCGGATGC
>JAUCMU010000143.1:9236568-9258910 GCA_032275025.1 Enteromius treurensis
TAACTCAGTTATATTACTCTAAAATTAAAAAGTAATGCGTTACTTTACTAGTTACTTGGAAAAAGTAATATTATTACATAACTCGCGTTACTTGTAATGCGTTACCTCCAACACTGATTGGCACATTTTGAACATCAATTAAAAGCGAAATAAAAGCAGAATTTTGTGTTTATCACACTGTAGTCCATTTATTCACAAATATATGAATCATGTACACAAGTTTCTACAGACATAGGAAAGTACATAAAAATAAAGTAATAAACAGAATATTTTAACACAATCAAGGATTTCAGCTTTAATATGAAGTCTTTGTTGTAAACTGACATGAGATTTTTTCCATATTTGCTGGATACAAAAAAGCAGAAAAAAAAAGAGAAGTGGACATCATCCTCATACTCGTTCAAGAGCCTCCAACATGATTATACTGTTTCCTCTGATCACCTGAAGAGACACCAAAACACACAACAAAAGAGCATTTATCACTGCATAGAACAAAACATTTCTCATTTGTGAAGCTAATGCGAGAATAGAACTGTAATCTGCACATAATATCGATTTATAGGGCAGGTGCCCAGCTAGTACTGTTTCACCATGAGTTATGCAATATGTTACAAACCAGATTGTGATATTAGTACTGACCACCATCCCAATGGAGTTCATTTGTCCTCCAGGAGCCATTTCTATAGTGTCATCGACGACCAGATTCATGAAGGGATCAAATCCACGCAAGATGCCCTGAACATGACGGCCTCCATTGAGCTTAACTGAAAGTGTGCATGAAAACATTTTTACAAGAGAACCGCGCAAACAAATCATTTGAATTGACGGAGATCAAGAGATTCAGAACAGAGTTATCATGTCGGTTTAGATATATAGGAACATCCGGTTATTTAGGTTATTTATTTAGGTTTAGTCTAGAAATATTATTTACTTGCATTCAAGAATACAATCACAATCACATATAGTTTTTCTGAAATGGATCCTATTTTGCGAGAAAATCCTGCATTATAACGTTACTCACGTGAAAGCTTCTTGTCCATAAACCTAAAAGAAATGAAAAAACAGGTATTGATTTACAGATACTGGAGGAAACATTTAAACCTGATTCACATGAACGTCTAACAAAAGTGAAATCAAGTGAAATAAATAAAACGTAAGTTAGTTAGACATATACATTTAGCGCAGTAGTATAACGCTATGCTCTGATTTATCGCATTTCTAACAGACTTACGATCACAGTCAACAAAAGGCTTGAAATACTTACTTTTTCAGCTCGGGTGGGTGCGCTTTGCTCATGTTTATTCAGTTAGATCAAATAGTTTTGTAAAACAAAAACGTCTGAAACACGTTTCAAACAATGTATGAACAGTGACGGAAGTGGCGTACTAGGTCGCGCGATTTTCTGGAGCGGTCGCCGCGCGCAACATCGCCCCCTACTTTAGCGGAGGATGAACTTCAATACGATTGGCACAATGTGATGTCGATCGTCTTTAGGAAAGACAAAATATTCCACCTCAAATTTTAATGCCATTTTTGGAACGCTGGTGTGTGCGATTTATAAAAAATAACAAAAACTACCAACGCCTTTTAAACAATTTATTAGAAAACAATGACAATGTAATGCATACATGAGGTAAATCTTCAGAAAAAAAAAATCATCACACATCTTGGGACAAAGCAGGTGATACTGGAGGCATCTGCAAGTAATCAAACCCAGACAGTAGAAATAAAAGATTTAATAAAATAAAACATTTTGGGAAAAATATAGGCTATTTATATTTGCAGTCATCCTTTACAATGTGAGTCATATTAAAGTGAATATTAAACAGTGTTTAAAAAAAAGAGGAAAAAAAGGTCAGTGCAAAAAGTTTGGTGTTAGGAAGAGAAAATGTTAGAAGTGTTACATAAAACATCAGAAACAAATGAAGATTATTAAAGCTTACGAACCCCTGA
This sequence comes from Enteromius treurensis, assembly GCA_032275025.1. Classification (NCBI taxonomy): domain Eukaryota; kingdom Metazoa; phylum Chordata; class Actinopteri; order Cypriniformes; family Cyprinidae; genus Enteromius; species Enteromius treurensis. Next base: position 9,238,522 of record JAUCMU010000143.1, read on the forward strand.
TATACAAATCAAACAATAAAACAGATTGTTTCTGTTGCCCGAGTCACCTAATCTGAGGTCTCATATCTGCACATGATTAATTCAACCTAGTAAAAAAGTCATGAAATTATACTTGCACTATTTGGTCTGATAGCATAAAATTAAATGTATATAGGGTATGCTACAATCTGTAATGGTTCTACAACTTTAGAAGAATAAAGCTTACTTTGTTTCATGTAGTTTAGGCAATACGAACTGAAATTTCACAATGTAAGTAAAACGCTATATAATGAAACAAGCTGAAACACTTCAGTAGCCGAATCTAGCAGATACAAAGATATCATATCCTCCACTTTGAAGAAGCAGCACATACATTTCACCGGTTTTGTGTATCAGCAAGGCACTGGCCCATCTAGAAAACAGAAGTAATGCATTTGTATATGTAAAAATATCTCACAGTAACATAATGTATGACTTCTACATGTACATCTGTATAGAGGTACATAAAGGAATCTATATAAAGGAATACATTGATCCTGAAGCAAAACTGTACTTTGAGTATAAGTGGTTTTAATTAGGTACCCGTTTCTGACAAAATGCCACTGGCTTTTCTATTGTCGGTCAGTTTGGCTCAGATTGGTGGGAGTGAATTATCCTGTGTGTACAACATTATACCTCGTGAACCACAGATATCAAAACCTGTAAAATACTGATATTAACAGCCTAAACATCTGCAGACAAACTTCCCTGGTTTTAAAAGGGACGGTTCACGCAAAAACCCTGTCGTCATTTACTCACTCGCATGTCAAGATCATATTTTGAAGAATGTTTGCAACTAAATATTTTAATTGAAATCCATTATACGGAGAGAAAAAAAAATACAATGGAAGTAAATGGGAACTAAAAACCTTTTTTTTGTGCTCCACAACATTAGAGTGAGTAAATGATGACAGAGATTTCATTTTTAAAGAAATAGTTCACCAAAAATGGAAAAAAAATCTTAAATTATTTTTATTTTATTTTTTTACTTTTGTCATAAAAACTTATATGCATACACAAAAATGTAAGTAATATCCATTTCTCTATTTTGTAAGCACTTTAATGGTGCTTTTTGTCTAAACGTATACATGGTTCTTTAAAAAAAAAATTATAAAACAACAAAAAAAATTACATGATGGTGAGAAGATCAGTGAACTATTTCTTTAAAAAAATAAGAAGCTCTTTCAATCGTCACTGAATTCATCTTCATTTTCACGTATCAGATGTTTCTGGCAGTGCTCCAGAAAAGCGTTCAGGGCTATGAACGCCTCGGCACAAGGCACACAGTGATAGACTTTCTTTTCACAATCTTCTGGAGTCTCAGCGAATGGAATCCCACCCGTACACACGCTACAACACCTGCATGTGTCGGCGGGTTGATCGCCTTCCTCCTCTGGAAATTCTTCATGGACTTTCTCATGGACATGCAACGTAGCTTTGGAGCTGAAGACCTGTTCGCATGACGTACAAGGATACTCGGCATCCTCATCTTCATCACTAGCAGTTTGCTCTTCTTCCTTGGTTTGCATCAAAATAGGTAGATTTTTGGTCCGAGGTCTACCTCTTGGTCTTTTTCCTGGGGAAAGTGTGAGCTGCTTAGCTGGCTTTGGGTGGAACGGAGCTACGCCAGCGCTGGATGATTTGCCACTCAGCTTGAGGTGGGTCTCATGGTGAGAGCTGTAGTGTCTGAAATGCGCCCGAAGCGTTAGATGGTGGAGGAACTCTTTTCCACAATGGAGGCATGGATATGTTTCACCTTTCCGCCTTTGCCTGGTGGTCTTCAAAGCGGTTCTCTGCAGTTTCCTCACCTTTATCTCCCGCCGGTGTTCCTCTTTCCTGTGCTGATGAAGCAGCGATGTCTTAGGAAATGATTTGTCACAGGAACGGCATGGGAACGACGTGCTCGAGATGAGAACTTTCTTCTTCTTCTTAAATGTACTTACAATGGCTACTCTTTTCTTGTCTGTGCTGCTTTTTATGTGATCATGGGAAAAGCGTATGTGGCAACCGAGTCCAGCAGAAGAACGGAACGTTTTGTGACACAAAGTGCACGTGGGAAGAGATGACTTGGCGCCTGGAGGAGATGGAGGTAAGGAGGCATCTGAAGGTGAAGGAGGTTTGAGGGTCTCGGCAGGCTGACAGCCTCCAGCCTGCTGGTGGTGCAGCAGCTCTTGCTTGTGGCTGAAGGCTTCTCCGCATGGAGCACACGCATAGGGGCTAGTATCACCATAATAGAGATCTTCTGATGATTCAGTCCCACAGGAAGCGCAAGAAGATCCCCTCTGAGGTTTCCCCAAGCATGTCTGGCACATGGACGAGGCGTGAGAACATTTGTGTAGCTGCAAACTAGAGAGCAAAGCAAATTTTTGGCCACAGTTTGGACAGAAGTGGAGCTTTTGCAGTGAGTGCTCTTTTTTCTGGTGACGCTCAAGACTCTTGAGGTCGGGGAATTTGTGGCCGCAGTCTTTGCAGATGGAGGAAGACCGTTGTGATTTTGGCTTGTACTCGATGCATGTGATCAGCTGGGCCAGTTTAGAAAAGGTGTCAGACATGGGTCTAGCCCTATTAGGCATCTGGTCACCTTTTGCTCCATTCCAGCAATGTACAGGATCCATATTCCTATAAGGAAATAAAAAAGAAAATCAAATTGATCCCATTTAATCATAAATCAAAAGTGACTTTTAATGTATGATTTTATTGCGCATATATATATACACAATTACAGGTTGTTTTAATAGAACCAGTTTATATAATTAACCAGGCGAAAATAATAAAAGTTAAAATAGTAAAACAAACGGATGTTCCTGGCTATAAAATGAAGACACCCATCACAACTACAAGCTGCATTACTGTAGCAGTGACACAGGATGAGTTTGCTAGTTGGTTTGCCATGATGTTTACAAGCAAGTGACACACAAACTTACCCGCTCGAGGTATTCGTATCCCACAAAATAGGTTTCTCGTACATCTATGTGGACATTTCAGCAGGTGTTTTCAGGTTCATAGGCACAAAACACGAGAAATTGTGAGGCTAAACGCACACGGACTTTCACTTCAACCTCCACGCGCCTCTACTAAAGTAAACGTAAGGCACTTTGAAGAACTACAATTCCCATCATCCCCTGCGCGCAATGTAGTTTTACATAAATGAGCGCGATTATAAAATTAAAATAGACCTAATACGAACGTGTCATTTATTATCAGTTATTGACAGTGGTTCGACCTTATAGTTTTATTTTCAATTTATCAAGAGCATTTATCAAGTGTTCAAATTTAGTAACAATAAAACAGTGTTGTTGTTGTTGTTGTTGTTTACTAAATCGAAAAACTACGTTTTTGTCGATCGAAATAAAAGCGGAAATTAAGAATCAGAATTAGAATTGGCTTTATTGCCAGGTATGTTTACACATATGAGGAATTTGTTTTTGTGACAAAGCTCTGCAGTGCAACAGAATGACGGTGACAAGACAAGACACAGGTAATAAAAAGAATAATATACAAATATACAAAATAGTGTACAGATATACAAAGAAGTGTAGAAGTAGCACAAAAACTGAATAAATAATATAACATAACATTTGAGTAAGAGCAGGTGTGATGAGTTGTACATGTATGTGCAAAGATGACAATGTAATTAATTGTTCATGGTATGGACTGCCTGGGGGAAGAAACTGTTCCTGTGTTCCTGTGCTGTTCCAATCCATAGCTGCAAGCAAACAGTCTAGAGTGATGTCAGGTTTGTGAATGAATCATTCTTTTTTTTTTCATCTAAACTATCTGAAACAGCTCACACAGTCACCCATATATACTGTATGATCATGATGCTGCTATTGCCAACTCAGTTGAGCAGGTAAAGTCAATGTTTCTTTGCCTTAACCTGGCAATGTTCCACAGATCTGTTCAGCACCCTTTCTCTGAGCTGTTTAACAATAAGAAGACTTCATTGTTTTTGTGCTTTTTAGAAATTTGCAACTTGGGATGGTCATCAGACAAAATTCCTATAAGGCTCCGCACCTTCTCGCAACTCAGGTTCTCCACAACCTGTCATGCTATTCTGCAAACTCTCAACAAACTACAGCAACTGGTTTAGTCCAAAAATGCAGTCATTTTGCAGTTGGGTCTGTTTAAGTTCAGATTGTGTTCTTATTACAAACAAAACGCTCCAAGGTTCGCTTGAAAGCGTGCCTAATCCACCTCCTCAAGGAGGTCTCAATATGCTTGTTTTGCCCTATTTGGCTGCACACACGAGTACGATTGCTGCATTCTCACCTGCCCAAACAAACCGCACCAAGAGGCATAACAAACTTAAACACAATTTAACCAAACTAAATGAGGCAGGTGTGAAAGCACCATAAGACTATTCACTTTATTTAATTTAGAGGTTTAAAACATCCACATTTGTGACCCTTGAGTGTTATAAGTGTTAATTTTCAGAAATTGAGCTTTGAACATGATCTGAAAGCTGAATAAATAAGCTTCCCATTGATGTATGATTTGGATGGATAGGGCAATATTGTACCGAAAAACAACTATGTGAAAATCTGGACTCTGAGGGTACAGAAAAATCTAAATGCTGAGAAAATCACCTTTAAAGTTGTTTAAATGAAGATCTTAGCAATGCATATTACTAATCAAAACTTAAGTTGTAATATATTTATAGTAAGAAATTGAGTAAATATCTTTATGGAACATGATCTTTACTTAATATCCGAGGGATTTTTGACAAAAAAGAAAAATCAATAATTTTGACCCATGCAATGTACTTTTGGCTATTGCTACAAATATACCCCAGCGACTTAAGTTGGTTTTGTGGTCCAGGGTCACATTTCATAGTATCTCAGCAGGGCAGTACAGTGGCATTTTGTTGTCTTTTTTTTTCGTTCACCCCTAAAATATTATTAGCTTAACACTGAGTGTGAACAAATCTATTCCTGTGCTTTTATTGAATGATCTCCGCTAATGGTGTGGAATGACAGATGGATTAATTGAGAGTGAGAGAGGACAGCTATTGATCCCAGTCAGCTATGTCTTTCTGTGCACTGCATTGATTTTGTCAAATGATGGGTAACTATGCATCATAATCTGATTAACTGTCCACCTCCCTCTTTTGTAGGATTGTGTTTTGTATTTGGTGAGGGGAAATGGCTATGCTGGTTGATGTGAAATAGCCCACCGCACTATCGTAATCTTTCTTTGCCTCCAGCTGACTTTTTGAGCAACCGAAGCGCCGTCTTCAAATTCTTGAGTTGGATTTTCAGCTGTGTTTTCCTTCATCCTGCTCTCTGTAGTTACTGGACAAAAGAAAGAGGACGGGGAATTTGATCAACCTTCTGTGTGCATATGATGGTTAATTCATTTGGAGTCTGGGTTTTACTTTTAGTTGTTCTAAAATAAGAAACTATGAATGAGCGAAGCGTTAATGAGACGTCCAGGCTCTTTCTTTAAAAAACAAAAACAAACTGTATGGTAATTGTGTTATTAAAAATACTTTGTTTTTAGGGTAAAAAAAACTCCCTAAAGAGGCTTTTACTAATCATTATTATTACTGAAACACACACACATTGTCATGTACTCACAGGTACTTGTTAAAAACACGTATAATTTACTATAATGTTTATATTATCTTTGAAAATAGTAAAATAATATTAAAATGTTAAATCTTGATATTAAAATTGATTTTAATGCTTTTTATTATAAAGTGGGGCTGACATATTTTATTATTTTTATTTTATACTATACAGAACATATGGAAACATAAAGATATCTTTTTTTTAATGCTAAAATTTTGTTAAAATATTTCTAACTATTACAGTTTATAATCTATAAGTGTAACGCTCTACGTTCTTATTTTCATTCTGTCTCTGTTCAAGTTTGGTTTCGTTTTCATGTTGCCCATATTTGGTTGTTCCTGTCGTTATCTCATTATTGGTTAATTCCCTGCCTCCTGTGTTTCTCCAGCTGCCCTCATTTACCTCATCAGTTCTTTGTGTATAAATCCCCTGTCTTTTGAGTTGGTTGCTGTCCGTCAATGTATATGTTTTGGTGTCGTGTATTCTCTGTGTTTTGATCCATTAAATAAGTATTATTTTGCGAACCCTGCTCTCTCCTGCATTCTACTTGATTCCTGCCTACACGAACCGTGACAGATACAAACCGAATCGTGGGTCAAAAATCGTGATACGAACCAAATCGTGGGTTTGGTGTTTCGTTACAGCCCTACTATCTACCCAAACCAAAAGAAAAATAAGAATAAGAACACTTCAGAATAAGTTAATCATTAATTACTAGTGTGTTTTTGCTCAACTAATGCTTAATTGTGAACAAATTCACCATTAATTAATGCTTAACTAATGCATTATTCTGGACCCCTATTCTGAAGTGTTACCGAATTATCAAACAAAAACTGCATCAGACTCCCTACTGTACTAATTTAATATTGTAGCAAATTGGCTCAAACAAAGATCAAATCAGAATCATTTAATATTCTAAAGGGAATTTGCATAGAATCACTGTTTTACGGCGGATCACTAAATCGGTCTGGGATTCACTGAACGAGCCGTATAACTTAAACTTTGCACTGGATAAGAGTGAGTTTATGAGAATGAAAACGTGAAATCCCAATTTTACAGCAATAGGCATTAAATTGAACAGCCATCAATCAAAAGATTAACTCTCACATTGAGTTTGTCAGAGAAGTTAACATTTATATCAAGTTCACCAACACAGTCTCACGACCAATTCGTATGTATTCGTACGAAGTTCCAAATTTGTGCTAATTCGTATGTCCTCACTCGTATGATTTTGTACGATTTTTCTAAAACCCTGTGATGGGTAGGTTTAGGGGCAGGGTTAGGTTTAGGTAATTCATACAAATTCATATGAATTTGCAACTCGTAAAATACTTGCGTTGCCTTTGTGCTAGTGGGATTCCTTCTGTGGTCCTCGTTGCAAAAAGGGGTTTTCAGAGGTTGCTGATTGGCTGGAAGTCAGTTGTCATGGAAATCTTGGGAGGCCGATGATTGGGCGGTGGCTGAAGGAGAAGCGAGTCACGGTCCTTTTGAAGTTTGATGCGGTCGGAGACTTGGAGACACGGCAGGCAAAACCTAACTTATACAAACTCTCATGGACAGAAAAGAAAGTAAAGAAATAAAGTAACGAGACTAGATGGGTTTTTTTGAGCGTGGTTAGGCAGCAGCAGGCGTGCAGGCTGGAACGGCTATTAAAGAACGCAAAACATGATAAAAATCATGATGACTAAAAGCCAGTTGAAAACTGGCTAAGAGCATATTAAGAGCGTAATTTGAATAGTGTCTTGAGCTTCTAAACTGATCTTTTGACACATCCCAAAATCATGTTTTAACCAATAGATATCATTCTAGCTCAGGGTGTGGTGATATTTCTCCACCCAATTCATAAATCCAAATGTTATCTTATTAGTGACATAGTCTGAATTTTCCTGCTCTTGCAGAATATCATTTTGGACATGATTTCTATATCGTGAATGAATTAAGACCAGCACAATCTAATAAAACATGCTTAATAGATACACGCATTCGACAGAAAAAACAAGTTGGAGGATCTTCTCCTAATATTAAAAACTAGTGTGTCATCCTAGAATCTGGTCCCATCGGTTTGAAAGTTGATATAGAAAATAATTTTTCCAACTTTGGGACTTACTTCAAAGAGTTTATTCATTGTTTATCCAATCTGTTTGTCATTTGTTATTAACATGAGAAGAAATTATTGGTTTCAAATCCAAAGGTACAAATTTTCAGATTCGTCAATAATGCTTTTGCAGCAGAGTCAGCTTCCTCGTTTCCTTTGATTCCACAATGCCCAGGTACCCAACAAAACCAGACGTTAAAATTATGGTCCTCCAGCTCCAGATGTATGTAGAAAATCATTACAAGTAATTATGATCGTTCTTAAGGGATAACTTTGCTTGAAGACTAGACTTTGAATCTGTCCATGAATCAAGAACAATTCAATAAAACATTCTGTAAGATAAAAAGACTTCAAAATACAAGCGACTTAACAATCAATAACAATAATAATAAGTGTAACTTTAACTGTAAAATCTGTAAAAACACACAGGGAAAAAAAAACTGTTAACTGGATAACAGTTCCTGTACTATAAACATTACATGTAGGGAAAAACTGTAAAACATCTAACCAGACATAATTCTACTGTAAAATGCTGTTAATTGTACAGTTTTTCTAAGTAAATAGAACAAATCAATGTTTAATTTACAGTCAAAAACTGATATTCCCAAATTCTCTGTGTCACACTCCACATTTGAAATTATAATAATCATGTATTTTTAGTTTTATATTTGGGCATTATGTTACATATTCTGTTGTTTCATGAATGTTCACTGCATTATGTAAGTGTCACGTGTGTTACCACATTCTTAATGTAGCTTTCTCTTTTATTGGTTGTCACTATGTTAAAGGTACAAAACAGATTTACATCGCAGTGTGCATTGTTGAATTTACTGGTTTTCTTGTTTGCAATTTCCAGCTTCATACTGTAAAATTGACAGTTTTTCTTTAATACTAAATTATTCTGGCAACTACATCTGCCTAATCTTTTTTGTTTTTTTCTTGTAAAAACTACAGACCTTAATCTGTGCATTATTCAACTATATTTCGTTTCACAATACAGGTTGTCTAAAACATTTCCAGTGGCTAGGAATAATGTTTCAAGTGCAAATAAGGAGACCTCACAAATAACCAAAATTCAAAAGGGGAGACCTATTCTCTTCTGGCTGGCCTGGTGGAATAAATAGCCTATTCAAAGGATAGAGTGCCATTGTAGTTACCTACAAAAAGAGGGCACTTCTTCCACAGCTTAGTCCATTTGTCTGTAGTCCATTCTGTCCACTTCTGAATAGGTAGGTGCGTAGTGCAAATAGTGATACGGAGCCACGCCACTGCATTTCCAGCACAGACAGGTCCTATTCACTTCAGTCCGATGAGGTTAGGAGGTGTAAGCTTTATTTAAGACCCAAAATTAACATTCTGTCATCATTTACTCCCTCGTGTCCTTCCAAACCTGTATGATTTTCTCTCCTCGGTGGAACACAAAGGATAATTTTTCACTGCACAGTGAAAGCACAAAAATCAGAAAATGCACTGTAAAATATATGGCTTATTGAACTATATGCAACCCATTATTATAGCTATACTGTATAAATGGATAGATACTGTAAATATTGTACGGTTAGTCACTTTAAATAAAAGCGTCTTCGGCATGCATAAACAGCAAGTTAAGACTGTGAAAGTGCACTGTCCTGTGATGTTATCAGTCACCTCATACATAAAACATCTGTAAAGAGTGATAGTCCATTTATGTGAGTGACTTGAAATTATGAAACACATAACAGGGGACAGAAGAAGTGAAAGGATGTAGAGAAGGGGAGGAGGAAAAGACTGTAAAGTGCTGCTGTCTGAATGTTTAAGGGCAGAAGGTTGCCATTGGTTAAAGTCTGACACTTCAAAGCAGCAAGAGCTGCGTTTGATATAATGCAAGCCTAAAAGCAAACAACTGTCTGTCTGCTTCTGTGCAACAGTACATGCATCTCACATGACCCTGTGGACATTTAATCTGCCGCGCACACAATCGCCAGTTTCCCATGTGTTTACTTTACCGTTATCACTCCAATGCTTTTTATGGTGGTGTCACATTTCCCGTCCCTTTCGGCAATTTGGTTTTGCTTTTTGACACGTGGAAAAACAAGTTAGAACCTGACAAGCTTGTAATTTGTGACATTACATCTGTAGGTGATTAAATAAAATTCTTCAACAGAAAAAAAAACAAACAAAAAAACGATTTCCTGTTTTTTTAAAATGCCATTTCCATGGAAACCCTGCAGACAGACAAACACCAGAATGGCTCACTTTTCTTCATATAAACAAACAAAGGGTAATGACCACAGAAGAGGGGCAACAGTAAATCTACACGCAATAAAAATGTGTCTTCCGGCCACGGTTTACATTTTGCAGCATAACATTTAGAAATATTAGATCATTAATGTGCAGAGAGAGAATGTAATCGCAAGGGTTATTAAAAATTACGAGGGAGAAGATTAATGCAAATCTCGGGAGTTTGAGTCTGGTCAAGTGGATGAAAGAGAGAATGGAGGGAACTGACTGATAACAGAGACGTGTTAGATCACTTGAAGCTGAAGTGTGTCACTAACATCACCAAACAGAATTACTTTGCTCTCAAGAGTGAACTTAAATTTCATTCTTCACATACAGGTCAAAAAGCCTTTTTAAAGTCAATTCCCAGTGGATAAACTCCTATCTTATGCTATTGCTGTATATTGTGTCTTACTCATAAATATGCCACCAGTAAATTGCCATTTTATGTTGACCTGTTTTAAACTAATTCAAACATTTTCTAAATAATCACTCTCTCACAATGTAAAAACAAGTGGATTTAATTGAGGCTGAATGTAGTTTTTACCTACATTGCCATTTCTTTCTATGACAGGCACTAATTAATTTCAGGCATCTTACTTTAGCTTTTAAAACACATTGTCTTTTAATCTCACCATTTTCTTCTAGTCTTTATTCCCATCATTTCCTTTCTCTCTTTTCTGATATGCGCAGCATGCTCTAAATTGATCAGGCTTCTCAAGCCACTCTAAGCTAAAGATCAACAAGGTTCAGTGAGACACACACACACACACATACACAAGGGTGGACAGAAGATCACACATGTCCCACGGGGAAATGCCAACCTGATAGAGATATATGAGAATCATTAAAGACACAAAATAGAAGAGAGGGCTGCTATCAGGTCATAGAATGAATCTGCTGCTAGTGGATAGCACAGACAAACCTTGTAAAAGAGATTTAGTCAGAAATTGCTTCTTGCTGACTTACTGAAACATTTATGAAAAAAAAAAAAGAAATCATAAAATGATAAATCAATAAAAAAATCAATAAGAAGTAGATGAAGAAGAAATATTAGTATTATTAATGCTGCTTCCAACATTACAGATTTCACTGTAGAATTATTGCTGTTGATGTATTATAATATTATGTTCTGCATCCCGGAAACACCAATTATTGTTTGTGTCCCTAAAATACAGTGCACATGCTCTTTAGACTGGATGTTTCTGCCATTGTGAGGTTTTTCATTTCAGGTTAAACTTTCAAAATTTAGAGCTTTGGTTTCTTTCTTTTTTCCCTCTTCCTCCTGAGGTCCTGATAATCACTACAATTAGAGCAGAGTTAATTAAGGTCTTCAGCTCTGTCTCCTGTTCACGCTTCACAATATAGATGCAGTCAGCAGCGAGAGAAAGCGATAACCCCACAGCCAAACAGGAATCATTAACCTACAGGCCAAGACTTAGAAAAACAAACCAGAATCTGTTAAATCTTTTATTTGCCATGAAAAAGAGTTTAATGAGGATTAGTTATGTAAGTTCTCATTTATGTTCCTTTAAACCTTGTTGTCTGCCAGCAAGTGTTTACAAAACCTGCAGTTGAACAACCATTTCACCACAGAAGGACAACAAATATATATATATATTATTCTGTATACTCAGATAGGTAAAGCAAAATACATACGTCACAGACTGAACATGTAAGGAATAGCTAGTAAATATATCAAATAATTAAAAACAAAACTAAATGGAACTAAAAAAGTATGCAAAACATTGTAAAACGCTCCAATAGTCCAATAATCTAATAATCTCTAACATATTTTTACAGTGTTTTTTATTTTAAGATTTTGGCCAAAAAATAATAGCCTATTATAATGGGCAAAATAGTAAGCAACAAGATGAACACTGAAAAGTATTACATCATATTAATTCTGAGGAAATAATCACTACTTTTCTTTTCACTACTATTGACTTTTTTACTAACTCAGATGCAAAGTCGGAGTGAATCCATGGTGTGATACAAGAGACAAGAAAATAGTGCTCATTTCAGGTGTAGCATACCACTTACACTAAACCCTAACCTAAATTTAATGGATTTGAGTGCACTCTGTGCACTTCCAGAGTAAAGATTTCCTAATAATTTACTCATCCACATGTCATCCAAAATGGTAATGTCTTTCTTTCTTCAGTTGAAAGGAAATATGTTTTTGAAGAAAACTTTTTAGGATTTTTGTTCATAAAGCAGACTTTAAAAGTTCTTACCTAAGGAATAAGTGTCTTATGTACTGTAGCAATATGATCGCTTATTTTGTAAAAATAAGAAACCTTCACACATTATAGTCACATCACGATTAGTTTGAAAATTAAATGTTGTTGGTTTCATATTTCCACTAGAGGTCATTTTTACTGGAAAGTGCATTGAATTTTATGTGCATGTTTTTGAGTTTTGCAAAAGTGCAGGAAGTCAAAAATGCAAGCTTTTTTCAATGAGGCTATGAAATGTTTGCTTTATATGCTAGATATCAACCTGGTTTCATAAATAGAATTTGTACCTCTGTGCACGATTTGTGCAACATTGTTTTTACATGCCTTCAGGGGCGGACTGGGGCACTAAAAACCGGTGTGCGTGATGACGTCACCCTTAAAAAAAACTATTGTCGCATACGTTTTGGAGTGTCGCAAAAATTTTTTTATCTTAAACTGTTTTCATACATAATTTCACTTATTGGACAAATCATATGCAAATAGTCTGTTTTAAATCCATTTAAATAAAAAAAAAAACGTAGCCCGTTTTTAAATTATATAAGCCTACATAAAAAACAAAACAAAAAAAAACAAGTTTAATGAGTTTTCATGATTTTGTACTTTGTTTTAGACTATTTAGATACTTCAGCATCAAGCAATAGGCTATTCATAAGAAGGTGTATTTTTTCTTTTCTTTTCTTTTTCTTGATTACATTTTATTAGACTGTATTGGAATGCTAATTTAGGTTATTTTATGTATTCTAACCGGCAACCAATGGTTGTTAAGCCATTATGAGATTAAGCTACATTACAAGTAAATAAAATTTGAATGGAGACTGTTACATCCACACCAGGCTCCACCCTCAACGATCACAATCCCCGGAATACTAACCAGCCGCACCTGTTCAAGCACCTGTCATCAGTCACCCACACCATGTTTAAGAGACACTCACTTGCACACTCACTATCCAAGCTCGTAATTCTTAAGTGGACTCATCCTATGTTCTCATCTAGTGAATACTTGCCTGTTCTTCTCCAGTGTGCTCCGTAATCCTCTGTGTCTCCTTCCAAGTACCCGTGATTCCTCTTCCCACCTGGTTCATCGAAGTGGTGTGTGATTGTGGTCTTCTGTGTTGTGTGCTCCGTCAAAATCATCTGTCAAGGAAAAGAAAAGACTTTCAGTTTGTTTGCTATATTGTTTGGATTGGATTCTCTAATTTTTCAGTTAGCTTTGATTCCGCTTTCTGCAAAGAACCTGTGTTAATAAACCTTTGTTATACTTTTACATCTGTGTCCGTCCGCTTCCTTAACAGATCCGTGGCTATGACCCATTAAAAACAGATTCATTTGTTTCCAGGGATTAATTTTATACATGAACAAAGCAGCATAAACATCAGAACGTGAGGATTCACATCACGCGCAGAGCTTGTGCAAACAGAGAAAAACATAAGCTAAAAGAAAAAAAGGCTCATATGCCAAATATATATTTTTTTGTAAACAAATAATAAATGAACAAAATGAAAGAAACAAGTAGCAGCTTATATGCAGAATTTCAGTTTTTTTTTTTTTTGTGATGCGCTCTTGAAAGTGTAGCACACACAGAAGAGTCAAGACCGACTGGTGGCACAAAATTCTTCTTTTATTTCTGCAAATGCAACATCTGCAACATCAACAAACACAACAGCAGATGAATCACATGTACAGCTGTGTTAGACGTGCTTCTCCATGTAAACAACAGTATGCTCTGGCGCTCACTATCGCCCCCCGGAGTCATTCGCTAGTATACACAGGCCTAAGTTTTGGATATCATTATGTACCGTTTACAGTTTTCAACAGCAATACCAACAGTATATTCAATCAATGGTAATATATATATAATAATAATAATAATAAATATACAAAGTTCTTTGAATCTATATGGCTACACCTACAACCAAGGTATGCAGAAGAGCATCTCTGAATGCACAACACGCTGAATCTTGAGGCAGATGGGCTAGATGCCACTCCTGTCAGCTAAGAACAGAGAACTGAGGCTACAATTCGCACAGGCTCACCAAAATTGGACAATAGAAGATTGAAAAAGTGTTGCTTGGTGTGATAAGTCTCGATTTCTGCTGCAACATTCGGATGGTAGGGTCAGAATTTGGCATTAACAACATAAAAGGATAGATCCATCGTACGTTCAGGGTGGTGTAATAGTGTGGAGGACATTTTCTTGGCACACTTTGGGCCGCTTGGTACTTGATCATCGTTGCAACGCCACAGCCTTCCTGAGTATTGTTGCTGACAATGTCTGTCCCTTTATGACCACAGTGTACCCATCTTCTGATGGCTAATTTCAGCAGGATAATGCACCATGTCATAAAGCTCGAATCATCTCAAACTGGTTTCTTGAACATGACAATGAGTTCACTGTACTCATATGGCCTCCACAGTCACCAGATCTCAATCTAATAGAGCACCTTTGGGATGTGGTGGAACGGAAGATTTGCATCATGAATGTATTGAACTGCATCATGCTATCATGTCAATATAAACCAATATCTGTAAAGAATGTTTCCAGTACCTTGTTGAATCTATGCCACAAAGGATTAAAGCAGTTCTGAAGGCAAAAGGAGGTCCAACCCGGTACTAGCAAGGTGTACCTAATAAGGTGGCCGGTGAGTGTATATTTGTGTGTGTGTGTGTGTGTGTTCAGTAACTATGATGTTGACTTTAACAGATTTATATTATATCCAGAATGAAAATGTATATATAAATAAACAAGACTTTACACTATGTAAATGTAAAATCTTGTGTACAAATAATTCTTCCAAGATAAATATGCAATTTACAATCTCATTTTCTTAATTACCACATCCCACAGGTTTGTTTGAACAATCGAGTTCCTTAAAGTATCTACATTTAGAGAATAGTACAATTGATGTTCTTCCTTTCAAATGCACGCATTATACATGTTGCAGCAATCTTGTAAAATTAAAAACTTATTCCAGTGGCATCGTTTTTAACTTATTTTAATTTTGCTAAGAAATACATTTAACTTTATTAAATCATTTTCAATCACAATAGTCACCATCATTATCTGCAAGGACACATGGACGCTGTGACACCACAGACATTAGAGTTACATGAAAGTGAAGTAAGAGTAGGCAATTTTTGCTCTTGATATCCAAGGTAATTTTATTTGAAATATTACAAACTTTTCAACCACCAGTTTAACGCTAATTCTTCATGGCACTGAGAGGTAGGGACAAAGTGACACGTCTAACACCAGGTGATTATAACAAATTTATGAACTGTTAGGTATAATAAATTTTTAACTGTAGTAAAAATTTATTAAAAGGCACATTTCTGCATTAAAAAAAAAGCATTTTGAACTATTAGCATTTTGAAAGTTTGTCAGACATTTAATTGAAACAGTGAAGCCTTTTCTAGTGTTCTTACACGTTGGTAATATCATACCAACAAAATCTGGAAGCCTGAGACAGACATATAGACTGTCAGAGCAAGAACAGTGTAGCTTGGCTATTTGAAGTAAAGTGTAGTAAAATGGATTTTTAATGTTACACTGCAAACTTCATGGCTGTAGCTGTAGATCTGTGCATTTTGGAAATCACATTGCTATCAGGAATGCTGGTGGTTAACCCACAATAACCTAGAAGACACTTTCCACATCTCCCATTTCCACCACAACAGTCTTGAGCTGAGAGTAGTACTCGATGGTCACTTGTCCATTCTCCCTTCCAAACCCTAAATGCAAAGTAGAATGATAATATGTTAGATCTCTCTAGATGTTATGAAGTACACTTATGTGCACAAAAACACTTGGCAGAACATATTTAGGTTTACGGTTGACACCATCGATAATCACCTACAAAACGATAAGTTTGACATACCTGACATTTTGTAGCCCCCAAAAGGAACTTCCACAGGGCCAACATTGTAGTTGTTGATGTAGCATGTTCCTGCTTGAAGGTTTTCAGCAACTCTGTGGGCACGAGCTATATCCCTGAAAAAATGTAGGTTTATTTAGTGGGATAAAAAAAAAATTATATGGTAAACAGAAATTAATCTTTACAATATTGACCGATGTGGTTTCAAGGAAACTAAAAACGACTTTAATAAATGAATTAAACTCTGACTGAAAGTGCAAAAATGCTAAAAGTTTTCTAGTTTATTATGAGCTTAGTATAAATCAACAGGAAGTGTAATATATTATATTGGTTTATAGTGGAGTCACCTAGTGAAGACTCCAGATGCCAAGCCAAAGGTTGTGTTGTTGGCTCTTTGAAGAACTTCCTCCTCTGTGTCAAAAGGCAGAACAGACATCACGGGGCCAAAGATCTCCTCCTTCACACAGGTCATATCATCCCTGCAGTTATCTGTGTATAGATTGGAGTAGAGCAAAAATAGGAACCGATAAAGAAAATGTGGCTCAGAATCAAGCTGGTTTTGAGATAAAGTTCATGCATTTGTTAAATAACCTACAAATTAATATTAAGGTAATAAAATGGTTTTCTCACCCAGCACACATGGGGACACAAAGTACCCATCTTTCAGTTTAGGATCACTAGGAACAAATCGTTCTCCTCCACATAACACCTTTCCACCCTAAACGAAATAAAGTATTTAAGTACATTATATTAAAGTATTTCAAGTCATGATAAAATGGAAGAAGTGACTGGGAATGTCTTGCATAACATGAGCTATATTTGAGTCAGATTTTAGGAAAAGAAAAAAAAATGAGGGTGTTGCAGCAAAAAAACAACAACATGAATGCAAGCTTGTAGTCAGCAGTGGGGGTGGAGGGTTTAAGCTGACAATTTGACTGGATAAGTCTGGCAAACCAGAGAGAAGTCTGTCAGCGAAAGATTGAGTTGACATCTTAATTAAACATTAAATAGGTTAATTTCATATCGTCGTTTTCCTTTAAATGGCTGTACTGCAGTACCTGTTCTTTCGCTTGCTTGATGAAGCCCAGCACTTTTTCCATGTGAGGTTTACTGATGAGGGCACCCATGCGTGTATCTTTGCACAATGGATCCCCAACAAGAATGGCCTTGGTCCTCTTCACCACTCCCTCCAAGAACTGTGGCATGATTTCCCTCTGCACAAACACCCGTGTTCCATTGCAGCAGACCTAAAAAAAAAGGTTCTAGTACTGTTACCCTTTATTTATAGGTCTTCTAGAAAGGTGTTCAAATTTACATGCATTAAAGTACTGCATCAATGCAGCAAGAGGAAGACACTAATAAAGCTGTACATTTGGGCCTGATGGCCAACTGAGAGCTGATGATTGTGGGTTTGCATCTAGGGAAGCCACTGATATGCACTGCACTCACTTTCATTGACACACACCAAAAAAAGACAAATCCACTTCGAAAGCACAAATAAACCGATGATCAAATGGATTTCCGTCTCAAAAAAGTGTGGTTAAGTATTTTTAACACACCTCTCCTTGGGTGAGGAAGTTGGCCATGAGGGCTCCTTTTATTGCATTCTCCAGTTCACTGTCCTTAAAGATGATCAGAGGTGACTTTCCTCCAAGCTCCAGAGTCACCTGCTTCACACCTTTGGCAGCCATTTCCATAACCTTTATTAAAAGGGTACATCGCACCACATTAAAAAACTATATATTTTAAATACATTGGCATACATCCCTACTATATAATATGTGAAAAACAGTATATCAAATGTATGGTTGTAGTGACAATGGTAGGTCACGTGACATTTGGCATGTCCAAATTACAGTATATAATCTATATAGGTTGAGGCTTTGAAAATTGTTTTGAACAATGGTCAGACTTAAGATAAAAAAGGATGAACTACTGAATTACTGCTGCATATTGAGTGAGGATGTTTTTATACTGACAGCTACTTTCACTAATGCTACTATTTTTCTTCTGTTTATTTTGTTTTCTTGCTGTACCTTCTTTCCGGTGGGAACACTGCCAGTGAAGGACACTTTGGCCACCATGGGATGGTGACACAGCAGTCCTCCAGTCTCAGCTCCTCCTTGTACCACGTTAAAGAGTCCATCGGGGACCCCTGCCTCTTTGTAGATCTCTGCCAACATGACTGCTGTCACTGGGGTCATGGGAGATGGTTTAAACACCATAGCATTACCTAAGAGGAGAAGATAATTCCATAAGAAGCAGAAACAGACATGAGGAGGGGCAAGAAGATCTGCAAATTACAGATATATAAAGCAATCTTTTTATACCACAGGCCATAGCTGGGGCGGACTTCCAGGCAGCAATCTGGAATGGGTAATTCCAAGCGCCAATGCCAACACACACTCCTAGTGGCTCCCTTCTGGTATAGGCAAAAGATCCTCCTGGAAGCTGTATATGCTGGCCTGAGTGTATATAAAGACCATTCTAAGATATTATGTATAAATATAAAAATAAATAAAAATTAAGACCAGCCACCTTGTCAAGTTGATTAACCAGTATTCAAGCTTACCTGACAAAGTGGGGGCAATGCCAGCATAGTACTCAATACACTGCCAAGCAACGTCAATGTCCACCTCAGCCTCGGTGATTGATTTTCCGTTGTTGGCCACTTCTGCTCTTGCGATTGCATTTCTTCGCTCCTGCACGCCAGAATAGAAGTTTGCTGATTGGTAGAATCTTACAACTAATAATCAACATCATGACATAATTTCCCTACAGAATCATAGGTAATGCATGTCTGTTTCCTATTAACATTAAGTTGAATGTTAAAGAATGTCGCGCTCTATTGACTGCTGAGGTTGTTTTTAGAAGCAATGCTTTACAATACATGCATTTACCCTAATAATTCTGGCAGCCTCCAGCATGATCCGGGCCCTCTCCATTCCTGATAATTTGCTCCATTTTAGGTATGCAGAATGAGCACTTTTTATGGCCTCATCTACCTCCTCCTCTCCACAAGGAATCATATCACACAGCACACGACCTGAGGAGAACACAAGGTGAAGTATATGAATTTAACATGTTACTGGCAGAAACAGCCCAAAAAAAAGCACTTAAAAAAAAAAAAAATGTATTCATACATTAAATTAAGACCAATCAAACTGGTTTCAAAGTACTGATCCTATAATTGACTATCGAGGTGCGAGGCAGGCTGCAGGGCAATTAATGTAAACTCCATGCACAGCCAGTAAAACTAGGGCACTGGATCAGAATTAAAGGTGGCATGAGAGAAACCATGAGAATCCTAAAGATACATTAATGCTGTATTTTTCTGGTGGATTTTCAATGTGCATGTTGCAATAGCCAATATTTCCCACAACCCACTATGCTTTGGATAAGGACTCAGTTAAGACCTACAAAAAAACACTAATAAAAAACTACAAACACTATGGATGTATGTGTGGTTTGGGTAAAGGGGCTGTATTGATTAATAATAAAGCCTGATGAAGTGTATTTTCCTATTATACATTATCTGCAAAAACACTGAACGTTCATAAAGATGCAACAACACAAAAACCAACAGAAATAGTGATTAAATGGCCCTTGACTGGCAGATCAATGTGCTTTTTTTCACAAAAATACACATATTTTGTTAGGCCTAGGAGGCGAATTAAGACATTTTCCTCTGGACATATTGATGGTAATTAGGCTACTTTTGCAGATGCTGTGACAAGCTTAAGTCTACTGCGTGTATTTGAATGCAGAACTTTTCAGCTGCGCTGAACGCTTGCTCTCTGTAGTTATTTTGGTGAAAGTAACTCAAAAGTAATACAGGAGTCATGTAAGGCATTACAATTTTGAATCTGTAATATTGTAATGTAAGGAATTACTTTTAAATAACAGTAACAAGTAATGTATAATGTATTACAGTTTGGAAGTAACTTGCTATTACCACTGCTAGTGGTTAGGGTGTAGTTGGGGTGTCTAGCTCCACCCATTGGCTTTTTATTGAAATGAGCAGCCTCGCATTTTGATTTCTGTTTTGACACCTAAACAGCTTTACACAACGTTTTTTTATATTCCTTTCTAAACTGCTGATATGTGCTTCATTATTGACACGCCACACGTTTGTATATTATGTTAATTTTTATGCGTCTTGGTAAGCTAAATTTTATGGCATGTCTATGAGTAATATAAACTGTGTCAAATTCAATTCCTGGAGGGCCGGAGCCCTTGCAGAGTTTTGTTCCAACCCTGCTCCAAAACACATACTATGCAGTTGTCAATTAAGCCTGAAGGACTTTATTATTTGGACCAGGTGTGTTTAATTAC
>JAUCMU010000143.1:9274202-9300006 GCA_032275025.1 Enteromius treurensis
GTTTTTTTCTCCGGGGTCAGAGATATATATATATATATATATATATATATATATAGATATATATTCGTGAAGTAAAAACTTGCAAGGCACAAACGTCCTAAAAGTTTACATCTTGTAATTCTGAATGTATGTATTATATTTTCTCTAAATTCTGTATTTACATCTTGCAGTACGGTTTTGTTTTTTTCATTAAATACAAATAAAAAAGATAATTGCATTTTTGTCTCACAAATTAATTAATAATTTATGTGGTTTTTTAAACCATATTTATACATTTTATCATTCTAATTTCTTTCAAAATTACAAGGATCCTAGAATCCTAACTTCACTTATATGTTAAAATTTCTATTTTTGGACCTTGTGTTTTTATTGGAATCCTACAACATCACTGACCAAAAGTGCTACTGTACATGTTCCCGTAACACTAAGCTACAGGAAACCATAAAAAGATGCAGAGTTACAGTGTGTGTATGAGCAACACAATTAAATGCTAGCTCAACTGCAATGTTCCTACGAGATTTGAGCCTTCAACCTTGGCTTTACAGACATTTTTTTCTTTTCTTTTTCATTTCCCCCGACTTTTCTTCTAAACTCCTGCCTGTCAGAATCAATGAGTAGGCTCGGTAACACACTAGCCGAGAATTATTAGCATAAAAGGGCATTTTGTCTTGAGTTGATCAATCGTTTCTAAAAACAAAGACCTAGTAATTAAAACCCAACCAGGAGTTTCAGAACCAGAAATCAACACTGGAATGCCGGAGGCTGGGGAATGCAGTGGGAAAAAACCCTGAAGGGGGTTTGAGGTATTATATCTAACTCAACATAGATGGAAACATCAAGCAGAGATTTCATTTAATGATCAGCTAAAGAATAAACATGCTTTCAGTGCGCATCAGAATCTCATCTAGAGTGATCTGGCCGAGAGAGATGGAACAAAATGAACAAATGCATTTCTGAGTGGGTCATGAACCACGTGGAGGTAGATGTGAGGATCCTCTCACTCATACAGTATTTGTGGACCGTGAACCTTCTAATGGAGATCTAAACCATTTAAAATTGACCTTACTAATGAGTAAATACTCTATTTTTAACCCTAGCAAACATTTTTGTTCTAGTGTATTCTGCGCTACTGCACATGATTCACACAGTTAGAAGATATTTTAAAATAAACATCTTTACAGCTATTTTGCAATATTAAAACACTAAGCTTTATGTTCAGTCAATAATCTTAACAATCACGTACAACTGTAAAGAGCTTTCTTCAAATGCTATTACGGTTTGGATTCACTTTGATGTTACAGTAGATTCATCCTGGAAGGGAAATAAAGGTAGTATTTTTTTTAGATGTTTGGCGCATCAAACAATCACCTAATCACCTTTTTTTTTTAAGTTACACACACAAGCTGTACAATTTGTGGCACTTTGCGGAGTAAAAACCATACATTTGCTTTCTTAATTCAAGCGCACACTCTCTAACAAAATTGTGCCTGAAAGTAAATGAGAATTACAATTTGCTCTTGGGCAGTTATCACAAAACTATCATTCCAGTGCATATGTCTATTGTTAAAGGAGACAGCACTGTCAGCTGTAGATATATACAAACAATCCCACTCATTAACGCATGCTCGCTGAATGCTCTTTTGTTCAAGCTAATATGTAGACTATGCCTCAGGCCCATTGCTTGAAGTAATGGAATACCAGCGCTGCTCTAATTAGGCTTGAGCCTGATTATTACAGAGGCCTAATTAAAGATATTTCTTATGCCTCTAATGAAACTCGGTATGTTTAAGATTCAGCATAGACCTTTGGCAAACACCTGAAGCTGAATAACCAGAAAAAAAATAACAAACAGAGATACTGAGAATTTTCAAGCTAAAGTTTTGTAATAAATTAATATTTCGGTTTCAGTGAAAAGTTATAATCAATCAACAGCATTTGGGGCATGAAGTCTATTAGCACTCGTAGTGAATAGAGGCAATTTATAAACACTGAAATACTTACCGTTAACATTATGTAAAAAAAAAAACAAAAAAAAACAATCACAGATATTTTCTGTGTAAAGTTATATCCAATTTTACAACTTTGTTTTTATGAAAATGAAATGCCATAAACCATGAAATGTGTAACTAAACAGCTTTTCAGCTCAAATAATACACGTTTTGGATCATTTTGCAATATTACTTAATACTTTTGCTCCTAATGTGCTGCTTATTAATAGTTATTAAGGTAGTTCTTAAAGGTGAAGTTTAGGTATGGGGTAGGATCAAGGGATCTAAAATAACTTTAATATGTGTTTTTAAGTATTAATAAACAGTCAGTAATATGCATGCTAATGAGTGACTAGTTAATAGTGAGGACTGGTCCCACAAGTTCTAACAGATGAATTCATATTTTTGATAGATAACTGGTACTTCATATCTCTCAACTTTTTCCTACTTTTCATACATTCTTTTTTCAACTTCACATTGTGAGCTTTAAAGCAACAATTATGTGAAACAAAAGTGCAGCTGTGACTTTATATTGTGACTTCAGACCTAATGCTTTAGATTTCTTGTTTTCAACGTTATCCGACAAATGCTTATTTTCACTCTTCCATATGGTCTGAAGTGCCAAGACAACATTGAAACATGTATCGAATACAAGAATGTGCAAAACAAAGGTTTGGTAATACCATCATTAAAATGCAAATGAAAGTCTCACTACAGTCAAGGAGTGGTAAGTACTCACTGTAATTAGTGCTATGAGATGTAATTAGGACTATATGGCGGTCTTGTCTCCATCTGAGCCCAGACTTATTTGATTATAGGTGAATTAGAGAACATTTTCCAAAAGGCACAGTGTTGTTGCCTGTTTATGATGTTGCCACTTTCTTATTTGCTAAACGCTCTTTCTATCATGCACTTACTTGCAATTATCATGTAATTATCTGAGTGCTTCACAAAGAGAGCAAACAAACAAAATACATACTGATCATCTGAGGACTGGTGACATCAGAATCTTTACAATAGGAATTCTGATCCATTTCTGCCTTTGTGCCGGAGAAATGACAAGCTGTTTTCACTGCTGGAAAAGAATAAAAAGAGAGTGAGACATTGTGTGTTTAATCGTCTTTCTTTTGTACACATCATCTACAATATAGCTGTGAGAAGCTTCAGGCAGAAAACCACCAAGGCCAGAAACTTTTCTAAGGACATGAATGCGCAAATCGGATTTGTACTTAACTCGAACATAGAGAAATATTTTCAAGGTATTTCATTTGGTGTTGATCCTTTTAAATGATTCATATACTTAGTTCTAAGGCCTTGAAAACACGAGAAAGCCTGGCGTAGATTATATGATGTAATATTACATTTAAAAGTGTCAAAACTTAAATACATTTTCTACAGCTGAATTTAAAGTGCTGTTGACAGAAGAAATACAACTTCCTAAAAGTACAGACTTGCTGTGACTTGGAGGAATCTCTGCTGTGACCTGAGTGTCATCATCAGGAGATATGAGACCAGACAGAGTTTAATTCTGACCCGTCTCCGCATCAAAGCGATGCTCTTTTTACCTCCAGCAAGCTCAACAGACCATCCAGAATTTTCTTTGTAGGTCCTTTCCTCTTCTTTAGAGCCCTCTAAATGGATTAACCAAAGCCAAATTACTGAAAATATAATTAACACAAAAATAAGTGGAGCATAAGTGGTGTTTTTTTTTTTTTTTTTTTATGGTGATGTGGATGTCAAAAAAGAACTAAATAAATGGCAAAGTCAGGCTGCAGTCTCTGAAAATCATTTAAGGAGTGCTATTCAAGACTTATCTCAAGGTGAACTATTACTCCACATTTTACTGATGCCTTGAGAAAATGGGGTTTGGAGAAAATTCACCTCCTGATACCACATGAAAAAAATCAATTACCTACATTTGTCATATTTCCAATATTTTCAAGGTAAATTACTCAGATGGGTGGTTGTTCAGTTTTGAAATTCAGCAAAATTCACATTTAGGTTTTGCAATGAAAACCAAATTTGTTTTATTTCTATTCACAGCAGGAGAAATGTTTTGTTAATTTTGTAAAATATATTTGAAACATAATATCAACAAATATCAACAAAACAGTCATAAATTGATTAGTAAATTTAAAAATTTAAATATAAAATATAAAAATTTTAAAGAAGCACAAATATGATTAATAAAAATAGCCAGTGTTAGCTCTGTTCTTTATCATAATAAATGTGAAAATGACAAATAAATAAATATATGTAGGTAATTTATTTTTTTTCATGTGGTATCAGGAGGTTTTTATTTTCTCCAAACCCCATTTTCTCAAGGCATCAGCAAAATTTGGAGTATATATATATATATATATATATACTGGTGAAGTGCATTATGGGATTGCAATACATAAAAGAAGTGGTTTAAAAATATTAGAAAAATATTGTCTCTTTTTTTGGAAAGGAACCTTTATCTCATATTTGCTCATTTATATTGCGATTGCAATGTAAAATCCCTAATAGACTCGAGATCCAACTCCTCCCTCTTTACATCCCTAAACCTAACCAATCTCCACCCCCTGGATCATCCCCTTTTCCAATTACTCTTGTTGTTACAAAATGTAGTCATATATAGTCATATAATTCCTGTTACTGGGTGAAGTGAAAAATGTTGTTATCAGTGTCCTGTTACACATTTGTAGCCTACTACTCACACATACCATTTTGAGAGAAATATTACAGCTTTAGATACTATGTTCCAATGTGTACTTACACTGTGGTTACATACTAGTTACTAGTACACAGGTATTAGGGAGACAATATAAAGTATGGCCAAATTTTCATTTTTGGGTTAACTATGCCTTTAATAATGAAAAGTCTAATTCATCAAGAAGGAAAATGAGACCTAAAAGAATGACAAAAACAATAATAACAAACTCAAGCATTTGCAGGACGTGAGGCCCCAGGCAGTCATTGGCCCCAAGCAAAGATCCCTTCAGCCCAAGCCACAATATATCCTTGAATGTACTGAACTTGAATCAAAATAAAACAGATCTAAAGCTACAAAGGCTCTCCTAAGCTCAGAGACATTTGAAACCTCAGAGAGCCCAAATGAAAACGAGAGTGAGGGACAGCATGTGTCAAAGAAAAGACAGGGGCTGTTATATAGACACACACACACAGAGAGAGAGAGAGACCATCAGATCTGTGGTTTCCAGGCATTCTGTTTTATTGCTTTCCCCTTTCACGCGCTCTTCCGTCATGGTAAAGGCTGCCCTCTACAGGCCGCTAGAAAAAATCACGAGACAGAGAAGGAAGGTGATGACGACGTCAACGACGACGGGAGGAAATTGATGTGTGTTACAAACACGCTCCATATGTTCATCCAGATCTGCTCATTAAGACACCACTGCGTTAACTGCTGCTGAGATAATCTATTCTCTACCAGAGAGAGAGAGAGAGAGAGAGAGAGACTGAGTTTAACCCTACGCTCTACTAGAGAGCTGCTCCCTTTAACCTTCATCTCAACACCTCTCCATCAACCTCCGCTCAAGTCTTCTCAAACTCGCACTTTTAAATCTTCTCTTATTCTCACCCACCAAAAATACACTTTTTCACACCAGCGCTCAGATTTCTGTACACACGCGCACAGCGAGCGAAATCAGCCTGTCTCTCGGAACCGGTTAAGCCCTCGTGACGCACCTCGGGAGGAAGATGATACATTTTCATTGGGTCTTTGATAGCGTTTCCTTCTCCTTCTGCTCGCACGCAAGCGGCAGCAAAGCTCCCCGAGAAGCACCTAACAACATCAAGGCGCTGTCTCTGCAGAGTCTGTGTTTCTGAGTGTGCGTGTCAGAGGAAAAATGCATATACGCTGGGAAGAAAAAACACTCTACAAACAGGGTCTCTACAGTCTGTGGACAGCGCAGGCCTCTCTGTACAACATCCGAGAGGAAAATCCCATAATGCACTTCACCAGTATTGAAATTAGGCTGTGAAGTGTTTGAGTGGGAGTGCCAAGGTAAGTGCACAGTCTTTAGGAAGCATTCTAGGGCCTCGGAAGTGATTGCTTATGTTTGTTTCGCCATTGGGGATTTTTGGGGGGCATTTAATAGCAAGATACTGGAACATAAACGTAGTATACATAAAAACCTCTGAACCAATAGGCCTGAGATTAACTTTAGATTTATCGCACTTCTACACCCACATATAGTGGGGTCTAAAAGTTAGAAAAGAACGTGCTAGTGAAAATATTTCTGTCTTGCATTTTTCTAATTTCATACATTTTTCAATACAAATTAGATTATCATAACCATTTGAGTAAAAAAAAAATGGAATGAAATGAATTGAAAGCAGAATTATTATGAGAAAGTCTTATTATTTGGTTCATCTCCCAGTTGTTTTAATGAGAGCAGCACTCCAGCAGCCTGGATTATATACAACTTTTGCATGATGTAACCTTATGTTACCTCTATTTTACTCCAGCACGAAAAGCAAAATCCAACCTAGTTGCCCAAGTTGTATTAAATATTATTTCTTTAAATTTATAAAACATATCCACTATCAGTTGAAAGTTTGGGGTGGGTAGGATTTTTTAATGTTGTTTTAACAAAGTCTCTAATGAAGTCCATTCTTGTGAATTATTACAATTGAAAAGTTTTTTATTTCAATAAAAAATTCTATTTTAAAATGTAATGTGTTCCTATGATGTCAAAGCTTAATTTCGTCCTCAGTGTCACACAATCCCTCAGAAATCATTCTAATATTCCAATTTGGTTCTCAAAAAATAATAATAATAATAATAATAGTATATATATATATAAAATCGTATTGTTTTATCTAAATAATATATATATTATCTTAATAAATTTTTCATAAACTGAAAGCTCTAAAGCATTTCTATTTGAAATAGAAATCTTTCGTAAAATAAATGTCTTTTTATAAATTTGATACATCATTGCTAAATAAAAGTAATAATTACTTATTAAAAGGAAGACATTTGGATTTTAATGTAATTTTCTTTAGTTTGATTATTTAAATCTTTGTGAATCAATTTAACATTTTTTTTTTAAATCATTGACAACATTCAGTTTTCAAATTTCATCATTATTTTTCATTCCGTTTTAGAAATTTCTAGATTTTCAATGCAGGTTCAGACTTTCACATACACCAGTATATTTCCTGTAGATTCTCTCTTTTATGGTCCTGGATTATTTTCTTCCATCTCTGGACTGGTTAGTTGGCAGGTTATTTGGTTGTTGTCAGACTCAGACAGCTGTAGTTCTAATAGGAGCCAGGAGATTAGTCCACAGATGTTAATGGAAACCCTTCAGAGCTACTGCAAACGCACATACTGTTCACGCAAACACAAAGCACAGCATGTCATCATTGATACAACAAATCCTACATATTAGAGACTTTTTTATTGATGCCAGTACAAAAAATACAGTAAAAGAATGTCAGTTTTCTTCCCCAAATTTAAGCACTCTATTGTCAGTGAGCGTAAACGTAACACTTAATAAAATAAAATAACTGGTCATACAAACAGATCTCACTGTGTGAAGATCTAGAGCTGAAGTCCTGGGCAAGTGGCCATCCACTCTCCGCTGCTAATGACACATCACAGCAGGGATTCAGCGTAATGATAAACACACACATCAAGAGCGCTGATATGAGCATCAGAAGCTCTTCTCGGTTTCAGCCTGCAGCACCACAGGGTAGATTTACTCCAGCGCACGTGAGAGGCGCTTTACTCCGTGTACCCAATGAGCTAGATGGAGTTAATCTTACTTGCTCTCTGCATTTATATGTAGAGTATGTTTGGTCTGTACTTCAATACGTATTCCTATTGGGATCAACTTATCAAACTGTATAAGCAAAAATACATGTGCTTGATGCGAGTAAATCCACATCGATCTGCAGGTTGAGGGTCTGTTTGTGGGCAAAAGCTGCAGTTGTAATGCAGGGTGATGGTGTAGTGTTATCTGTACTCAACCCTAACACAGTAAGTGTCCTCGTTCTTATCCTGTTTGTCATTGATAAAGATGAGAATCTCTTCCATGCCAGGGTTCTGACTCGGAGCAAAGCGCAGGCCGATGGTGTAGAGTTCCCCTCCTGCAATCTAAAACACACACAGAGACAAATTAACACATATGCACACACTGAATGTATAGATATCAAAATAAAGAATCAGATCAAACTTTGTACGTATTTGTTTATAACTGGTTCTAAATAAAAACTCTTTTATTTCCAAGTAACACTATATATACAGTATATATATATATATATATATATATATATATATATATATGTAAACACACACACACACACACACTTTTTTGTATTTAAGTTTTAGTAAACATGTTTTATTTTTGTCATTTTTCTTTTTTTAATACTATTTAGCTTTATTTTTATATTTTAGTAATTATCCTACAGTGCCACATTTTTTCATTTTGATTGGTTTTGCCTCTAATTATGTGTATATTTTAATTATTTGTATTCATCTAATACATACATTTTCTTTTACAGCTTTATTTCAATCACCAAAAAGGATTTTTAATCAATTTTCATTAATTTTTAATGAACAACAACAAAGCTGGTTCTATAATGTCTGCATTCTTCAGTCAGTGTGGCCAGAATCCCTTAATAAAATAATTACGATCAATACTTATTTTATTTTCTGTTTTAAATAAAATATCATAAAAAAATCATTGTTTTAAAGGAAACATTGACCTAAATTCATAATTTACTCACTCTTATGTTGTTCAAAATCTGTTTCACTTTCTTTCTTCCATGGAACACTAAAAGACAATTGTATTTTTGTGCATTTTCCTCCCGTGCAGTTAAAGAAAAAGCACTATAAAAACAGGAAAGCAATCCACACGACTATACTCCTAATCTCTTGCCATACGATTAAATTCCTATTCCTGTTGTAACAGAAATTGCACTCCAGTGTTTAGAGGAAGATGAGAGAAATTGCTCTCTCTTTGTCTTTATACATTATCTCTAATGGCTGACTAAGACGTATGGAACACAGTTGAGGATTTAGTTCATAATCTCCTCAAAAGCACGCACATATCGATTCTTCCATTGTCTTTTGGCTCTGTGCCGATTTTACGATGACACAGTTGTTATTTCTCAAAGAGGGAAAAAAAGCAACATCTCTAGCTGCATTTCTCAAAAATATAGACACCATAAATCCAACGCGAGAGAAGATAATTGAAGCCGTGTTGACTAGCAAGAAAATGGAACAGGCCATTTCCTTTCTTTATGAGCTTCACTGCTTTTATTTGACGCAGAGGTAGCATTAATCCATTGTGTTCAATACTGTCACTTGCATATTTTACATTGTTTCGCTATTTATTGCCCAGATATGGGATGTGAAACTCACTAAACCATACAGCGATCAATGAGGGCACTGAATGATGAAATTAACATTTTACCCCGGTCTGTTTTACACCATTTCTGTGCAAAATGATGATCAGGAAAAATGACTTTGTGACCCCCAAAGCCACAGTAATATATCCGAGACAATCTGTCCCTGTGGCTAACTAATGTTCTCTGTCTCCATCTGGAGTAATAGCTAACGGTCGTGTATCGATCACCTAATCAATTAACAGCTTTTAATTGAAGTCTAACGTAGAGCTATAAGACCTACACACATCTCTCCGAGCCCTCAAGGTGAGAGATATTGACGTTCCCAGCCCGATTGTGAGAATCTCTCTCTTTTGTCCCATTTTTTCGGACGGCAGCTTTATGGTTACCTCAGGGGACCGGCATTGCGAAAGGAGCCAGGGCACAAATTGAGTTCTCCAATATACTGAGAACTTCACATACTGCCGAGACATGTCTGAGAATGACAGTTTAGACGGACACAAATTGATTCCTAGACAGAGGCATGTCAAGATCCTTCTCCTCTGGGCTCTAGATACCTTTTCGTTGAATGGGGCTTTAAAAAATATGGTTCTTTTCGACGTTAAACAGCAAGGCCTCCCGACAAAGTCTGAGATCTGTTGATAGAGCAAGAATTAGCTTTGGGTCCTCTCACCTGAAATTGCTCCTCTTTAAACTGAAGCAGGTCTGGGCGATCTGTGCGCAGATTGAATACTCTGGAGGACGAGTAGGGGTTTGTGAAACTGATTTTCTTATTGCTGCCCTTCCCTCCATCTACAGGAACGCTGATTTCAAACGCCTGGGGAGATTAAAGCACAAGCCGAGAGACGTACTGTAAAATAACTGAAGTAAAAACGTCAGGTTTAAATCACTGGCGCTGACTTCATGCACCACATCCTCTGTCACAGAGCGGAAATTTAAAGACCCATTCAGTTCTTGCCGTAGCTCTGCTAAAAATCTACATAAGCTGAGAAAAAAGCTCACTGTGGACTATGCATCACATCACACTTATGGGAAAAAAGTGTCAGTTTTGTTGCTGGCTAATCGTTACTAAAAGTAAACCCATTTTATTGGTCACCCTATATTGGCATCTACTTGATAGTTGCTGAAAGAAAGCATTTTGCACGAGGACATAATCAAGTAGTTATGTACATTACTCACAGACGGAGCAATTACAGTATAAATACTTTCATTCAACTGATGCAAAAATGAAAAAAATACTAGACTATATATTCATGCATTCTTCCAACTGAAGATATTTATCTTAAAATTTAGTTTGATGTCAGAATATATCACGTCACATATTTACATTAAATTTATGCATTTGGTTGACGTTTCTATCCAAAGTAATTTTCACTGAATTCAAAATACTAAATAACTGACCAAGATACTTGGGCTGTGCTCTTCTGTGTAAACTATAGAAATATACACACATTTACAACCTTATTTGTTGTAATAAGCAGTAATCTCTCAATAATATTAATTATCATTTACCTTCTGTATACAGTACCATTCCAAATTTAGGAGTTATTAAAATGTTGCATTACATTTTTAAATGTTTTTTAAAGAAGCCAGTCCCTTACACTTTACAAAAGAATAGAGAAAAATAGATATATTGTGAAATATTACAAGAATTTAAAACAACAATTTTCTATCTGCATATTTTTTTTAATGTAGTTTATTCATGTAAAGGAAAAGCTTATATTTCATCAGCCACTACTCCTGTCTTAAGTGTCACATTATCCTTCAGAAATCATTCTAATATGCTGGTTTGGTGATTTATTAATTTTTTTAACAATTGTGCTGCTTAAAAGTTTTGAGGATACTTTGATAAAGTTAAAACGAACAAAATTTTTTGAGGCCCCCTTTTTTAATTTACTTTTTTTTAAATCAATGTAATATGTCCTTACTGAATAAAAACACTCAATTGAATAAAAATCTTACTGAACCTAAACTCTTGAACAGTATTCAAGTCAAGTCACCATTTTTTATATAGCATTTCTTACAATGCAGATTGTGTCAAAGCAGCTTGACAGTATTAAACAGGGAAATATTGTGTTGAAATAGCGTGTCGTTCTCCTCTGGCCAGACAAAAACAGCAGTTTAATTCTATGTTGCAACAAGGACTCATCTGGTTCCCTTGGTTTTGTCCCGCTGGCTGTCTAAATGATGAGGTCTTGCCAATAGGCAGTGTAAATAAGTATTGAAAGGTTTGTGTTATATTGACGAACCAGTTTCTTTGTTGAAAAAAATCGATGTGGTTCGAACACTACTGTTGCACTCTATTGATGCAGTTTGCTGACTCACCTTAGAGATTACAGGCTGTCGGCATGTGATGCACAGCAGCCAGGAGGCAATCAGCTGCCGAGTGTCCACGTCCACTACATTGAGGTAAAAGAAACGGCTTCCAGGGCGCAGAGCCCTCAGGCCCACACAGACATCCTGAACTCCCTGAGCAGGAAGAGCAAAAACTTCACCTGGATCCACCTGGAACACACAAATCTCATGATCACAGAGCTTCTGGCATTAAGCACAGAAATCAGAAAACAACTTTAGAAAACACAAGGCTGCACCTGAAGCTCCTAATATATAGCTACTTTGCCTCATCATCTTTCTTGGCACCTGCTGTACAACATTAGCACACGGCCAATTAAACCAACAGTAAGGTCTCTACCAGCACACAGCGCACTGTTGACATGGGAGCTGCTGTATTTGCTCTGCTTGCATATTTGGGATAACAGGAAATACCCATTTTGAGATTTATGCTGCCCGTATAATCCACATGTTCCAGTATTTTTTCATTTTCTGTATGAATTTGCATTAAAGCTCTGCTTTCTTTGCTGCAGTATGTTGAACCCTGGAAGATAATGATACTGCTGCAGCCAAAAGAGTTTTATTGTTTTTATCCCCTCAATGTTTCCTCGCTCACATAACTTTAACTGCATACAGTATGACTCCACTGTTATTTACTCATTTTTCTGGAATGCAAAACATATTTTTATACTCGACTATGCCTTGCAGTCCCTTGGTTTGGCAACTGAAAAATAATTAGCAAATATATAGGATAAAGAGGCTGAACAAATAGGCATGCTAAAAACCTCTAATTGCATCTCTAAATCCATCTTCTTTAAAATCATGGATAAATGCGAATAATAAATTCATTTCTGCTATTAGACTATTTAATATATAAAAAACTAATAATTTTACATTTTTATTTTATTTTATGATATATGTATATTCTGTCAAAGTGCTGTGAAACGAATAATCAAAAAAAAAAAAAAAAAAAAACATAATATATGTGTGTGTACTGTATGTATATATATATATATATATATATGGTGCCTTGTCATTAACGATTAATAAAACCTATAACATTGCGTCTTTAAAATTGAATGTTGCATGGATATAATTAATGTAATTTATCAAATATAATATTCAGATTCTAGCTTAGATTGGTAAAAAATATATATAAACAATTTTCTAAATTATTCATTAAAAAAAATATTTAAACTGTACTAATATACATACATTTGGGGGTTTAATGTGTAAATATATTTTTATTTTTAATTGTACTGTATGTTTTTCAATTTATTATTCATTTATGTGTACAGTGGTTCTTAACATAAATAAACAAAAAAATAAAATAAAGATTTCAATACTTCAGAATCAGAATCAGAACAACATGCAAAATCAGAACAACATGCAATTAACTAGTAAAACTTTAAAATCATATTCAAAACCCTCAAAAAAACACAACTAGAAATAAAATATACATAACCCAGTCTTATTTCTTAGCATCTCATTATTTTTCAGCATTCTCCTATTACAGGAAAAACCGGCCACATAATCCCCCATGAGTTCTCACTCCCCCCAATCAGTGTGTTTCCCTCTGACCCCGTAATGCTTACCTGTAGCTCGAGGGGATGCGATGTGTAGCACTTGACCCTGCGAATGGCTTGTGTGCCGTGCAGAACCAACGAATGCCAGCTCAGAGTGCCACACACACAGCTCAGGTCCATCCTTTGCAGGTAATGCACGTATACCTGCCAGATCTGCGCAGGGGAGGCCAGCCAAGGGTCACTGCCATAGAGAGATTGACACAGAGCCACAGACACACAAAAGACACTTTATCACTTTTCTCTTCATATACACTGACACAATAGCAGGACGGACCTGACAGGCCACACTTCCCCTGAGAGAGAGACACATGCATAGCATGAATCTTCAAAAGAGAGATGTTCAGAAAGACCCAAATGTCACCGTTTTTAAATTCATCCATTCACTCTTTCTTTAAAAGCACCTGAAGTGCCAGCGGGCAGTCGTGTCCCAGTAGGAGCTTTGCAGATGTTGATGTCACTCTGCCTGCCGGGGTTTCAACAGTTGGACTGTATTAAAAATGAAGGACTTTGTGCGGGAGCTCTTCACCCTGCCTCAGGGCCTCAAGCTCAAGGGACAACATTTTGAAGAACGTTTGTACCGTCCTTGGATGCTGAGTTGTCCTTAACAGCAGCTGTTGTTGTGGATTAAAAAAAAAAACTACAGCTGATTGATTTTCTGGTTATTATAATTGTTCCAAAACTCAGTTATGATGGGTTACTGTGTGTCTGATGAGCTTGTCTGTTGTTCAGTCATTTTAAACCATTAAGTCTATTATGAGCTCGCTAATTAGAGTGGATACCGATGCATTTGTTCCACTGACAAACTACATTTTCATTTTGGTGAGATAAAATGGAAAAAAAAAAATTATAAAAGCAAACTAAATTTTATTTGATGTTAAAAAAGCTTTAAGCAACATTAAAGTTAATTTTGTAAAAAAAAATAAAAAAAGCCCAAGAAAATTATATAAAAAATTCCAAGTATTCATAAAATCAGTAATGAATAACTGATGTTTTTAGTGATTTAATAAAAAAATTATATTTCATAAAAAAAATTTAAAGTAATGGCCTGTTATTATAAAATAACCAGACAAACAGAGCAGCCAATGGCATGGGTTTGGGGCGTGACTATCTGTTTGATGACCTATAGCAGATGGGTGGAGTGTTCAGAAAATATTAGAACACGTTAAATTATTATAAGAAATATACTATTATATTATTATTATAAATATATTTAATATATAAACATAAAATATTTTTCTTAAATATATACATGCATGTGTTTAATTATACACAGTACACACATATAAAAGTAAAGCAAAAGCATAAAGCAAGTGAGCCGTCTGCCTTTAACATGTGTCGCTTTCACTGGTTCCAGTTCCAGAGAGAGATGTGTGATGTGCAGGTTCTAAAATTGTGTTTTTATTCATGTTCACTGATTACGTTGAATTTTGATGAATAAATGAATATTATGATCTGATGCAATCAGACAGTAAATGAGACATCCTGATTAAGCAAATGTCATTAATCACACATGAAGGGATTAATCAGGGACTGGGCTTTCACACACACACACACACACACACACACTCACGCACACTGCCAAACACAGAGGTTCACACGCACACACCTCACCGTGCATCTGGAGGAGTGAAAATTAACAGGTTCTCACTTTCCAAAAAGAGAAAAGTTAACTTTTCTGCATGTACTCATATGGGAGAAGGCAAAAAAGGAGGTGTACATACGTGAAAATGATTATGAAGAATTTCCTAATCTGCGGACTTGGGCTGCCAGGTACTTTCAGGTAAACATCCTGTGGTTCTCCTGGAGTCTAACCGTTTAAAATACAAGGACATTAGTTGTGATATAATAAGGTTTCAGCAGTAATTAATAAACAAATATATATGTTATGTAAAATATTGCATATTATATATATATATATATATATATATAATAATCTTTTATGAAAATATACAAAATACCAGAATATGAAACTAAACTGAAACAACAGAAATTTATTTTACAAAAATCTATGAAATAATAGAATAAAATAAACTATAAAACTTTAATAGTCAATGAATAATAAATATCTGACTACTTTTACTGGTTACTAGTGAACTGTGAAAAAAATATGTTAGTCTTTTATGAAAAATATAAAATAACATACTTATCTGAACAAAATAAATATAAAATAATAAGCCTTAATGACAAGTCTTAAAATAAACATTTTATGAAAATTTTATTGTATAAAACAAAACAAAAAAATAATCTTAAATAAAAAACAATCACAACCAAACAAAAAAAGAAATTATCAATAAAATATAAAAATATACAAAATGCAATCAGTAATCATGTAACTCTTTCATTCTATTGGTTACAAGTGAAAACTGTTAAAAGTTTAATAATTTGGTGTATGTAAAGTTAGCCTTATATGAAAAATAAATCAATGTCTTTAAGAAAAACTTTAATGAAATAATCATGCATAAAAAAATTATATAAAGAGAATTGCCAGTAGTTGTTAAAAAACAAGTGTGCAGGCCGTGACATCACAATGAGTCAGCACAAAGTCTCAGACACTAATTAATAACTCATCAACGTTTTGATTGGCTGGCTGCTATTAAGAGTGGCTCCTGATTGGCTCACCAGGTTGGTGGTGTGGCAGATGACATTGGGGTCGCTGCAGCACACGTGAAGGGTGGCAGAACCATCTGTGAGCAAGTACAAAAGGAGACAGAGCACAAATGGGGTCTTTAGTTCAGAACTAATAGCAGACACTAAAGCATGTTTGTGTGAGTGGGTTTATGTATGTGCGCCGAGATGTTTGTAATGAGCAGCACCTGCTGTCTCGTCCCAGGCTGCTGGCAGGCGAATGGCCTTCTTCAGGAAGGTGAGTTCAGGCTGGTAGAATCGGAAGGTCTGGTCCACCACATGTGGCGTGGGTTCAACATCCACCTGGCAGATCGCCAGAGGCTTTCTGTCTTCCCCGCGGAACAGCACCTGGAAGACAAGCAGATCGTTTGCAACCTATAAAAATTTTGAAAGGCCTTCCCACTAAATGCTAACAGAACTAAATCAATTGAGAAAATAAAAGGCATGTTCCTGATTCCCAAAATAAACTGACCGATATCGAGCACACCAGCGACATGCTGCTGATTACCACACGCAGTCCTTTTGACTAGAATTGTGTAGATCAGTGACATTTTAGCAGTTTTTATTGTTTTATGTTCTGCTTTAATGTTCATTTTAGTGACATTTATTGTGCTTTTTTATTAGTTTTTGGTGTTTTAAAACATGCCTATGTAGTTTTATTATTTGTATTTGTCCGGTTTTAGTTTTAGTTATTTTGGTATTTCAAGTTAAACTTGTAGAAAATGGAACTAGTTGCAATTTGCCAAACTAGTAAAGCCCACCCTTGAGCCAGTATAATGGTCGAAGCTGCTCTTTTCAGCAGAGGTGGTCAAGGTCTACCTCTAAATGACAAGCCTATCTAAAATCATTCCACACTGAATGAACAGCCCTGACAGTATGTAGTGAGATATGAAGTACAGTGAGTCATCTGCAGTCTGAGTGCATAACCTCTCTCGCGTGAGATCCAGTCGAGCTGGCTGTCGGATTCACAGCCCAAGACAACCCATTGACACTCCTCTGGAGGTGATGTCAGTTTGTGCACAAAAATGCTTGACCCCAACTGACCTAAATATGATATGGGAGCCCTGTGTGTGTGTGTGTCAGCAGTACTGCAAGGCATCAGTCTCTCTTGGCTACATATGGCAGGAACAGCCCAAAGGCACAATGAACCACAATGTCATAGAAGAGCGCATCAACCCACATATAGTACAAAGCTTTACCATCTGAGTAAGACAGTATGGTCTAAATTACACAACCATTCACTGTGTAAAATATGCATGAAATTAAACGTAAAGGTTATAAATGACCTTTTTAGTCCCACTTTAGATGAAGTGTCCCTAATACCTGTGTACTTACATAGTAACTATAAGTGTACAGTATGTAGTATGTCACCACAGTGTAATTCATCAGAGTAACGCTAATAACATTAACACATATGTTAATGTGTGCGCGTCTCTGAGGGAGAGGCAGTGGAGAGATAGAGTATGTGCTTTCCACACATAATAAAGCGTAATAAAGTGGCAAAACATAAAAATTAGCTGT
This sequence comes from Enteromius treurensis, assembly GCA_032275025.1. Taxonomy (NCBI): domain Eukaryota; kingdom Metazoa; phylum Chordata; class Actinopteri; order Cypriniformes; family Cyprinidae; genus Enteromius; species Enteromius treurensis. The sequence goes on from JAUCMU010000143.1 coordinate 9,291,616, forward strand.
CGTTCTTTTATTATATCCTATAACGTTCTCCGTGTGTTTCCCTGAAAATATTTGCTCACCTTAGAACATTCATCAGCCAATCAGATTCAAGCATTCAAAGCCCTTGTAGTATAAAATTGAATACTGTATAATCTGTAAACTTTCATTTCGGAATTAAATAAATAGAATTTTTTTTTTTTACATTGTCTGTATTACTGCATCTACCAAGATTTTTAATAAGCGATATTAAAAATGTTATAACAAATATTAAATACTAAATAAAATGTTTAATGTAAGGGATTGCAGAAGGGTGGACATTTGAGAATTCTGGGCAAAATACGCAGAGCAATTCTCCAGAATCTGCATGGACCTGATTATGAAACATAAATTAGAGGTAACAGGACATATGATCAATGTTGCTCATTAACAGACTTCATTCATTTAAAAGGCTGAAATTGATTAATTTGAATATTAACGGCAGGCTTTAATGAAATGTATTTGGTTTTTCAGGTCAAATCTCAAATACACAACTAAAGGGTCAAAACAATAGATGGGTTCAGTCTGTGCAAGAGCTGTGATCAAGAGCTCATTTAATACAGTACATATTTGACTAAACAACACATATACAGCTATACAAAGAACGCAACCTTTGTTTGGTTCTCGTACAGTAAGTGTCCATCAGTTAAATTCAGTTTTACTGTTGAGGACCAAGTCATGTTTTCAGTCTGGATGGCTGGAGTCACGGCAAGAATGCCGGCCCACTTCTCTGACTGCACAACTACTAATCAGGCTGTATAGAAAGTTCCTGTGTGTGCTCAGCAGTACAGTGAGTGCTAAGCTCTTACCTTGATGGATTTGGCATGAATTGTATTGGACAGATGTTTCTGAGCCATCTGTGGACTTCTTGAAGTCTTTAAGCTTTTTGTATCCTGCAGTATGACAGAGGAGTCATGATGAACAGTGCAGCATTCAGTGAGAGAACAATCGCATTGAAATAATGTCATTAAGGGATGGAAAAACATTGTTTGGACAGGTCTGTTCAGACTGTCTGGATGAGGCTGTTTTTAATCCATTTTATTATTGCTGATGCTTTGAGCCGTTTTAAACTCCCTTCCTTCACTTGTGGGTGCCGCTGTAATACTACAGACTATAAACAAACCCAAATCCAATTAAACCGGAAACGTGTGAACTAAGTCTCATCAGCGCAAAAAGGAAATGAGGAAACAAATGCAGTTTCTCAGTGATGACACATCGTTCATGGTTGAATTACAATACAACACAACAGACCAAAACAATTAAATAGTTCACATTTTCTCCAGATGATATCGTTTTCCCACTATCAGCTGTTCAGTGGACAGTTCAGTTGAGATTTACTTGAGTCTATGTAGTTGCCTGTTTAGACCTTTTACATCAATGTGGTGAAAACATAAATAAATAGATAAATAAATGATTAATAATAGGCTAATTTTGGGGTGGAAAGTACTCTTGAAATCACAAGAACAAAAAGCTGAGATTTCTGAGAAAGTTCTGCCTAGATTTACCTGAAAAGGGGAGGTGTGACCACAGATGAAGGTCTGGTACTTGAAGGGCACATGAACGCTTTCTTTGGGCCGCAGGTAAACCTGTGGAGTCTGTGTACTCTCCTTTAGGTGAAACATCTCCTCCTCTAGAGGAGTCAGAGTCTTCGTCAACTCCTTGAAATATCTCCACTCCTCAGTTTTCACGATTACACTAAGGGATAAAGAGAGAAAAAGATGAAAAACAGCAAATAGAGAGAGAGAGGGAGGTGAAGAAAAGAACAGCTTGGGGACTTTCTTTGCCTTGCCAGCAGTATTTTATTGGCAATGAAAAAGGGTATTTGAGTATGCATGATACAGTCAAACATAAGCCCTCACAGAACTGAAACTCCTGGGAGGGTACGGTTTAAAGATAACACACACTGGGTGTGAAATATTACTTTCTGTTTCATAGAGACAAATTTCATGCACAAATATATGATGGAAAAGGGCATTTGATACATCAAAGGCAGCACCTCCGGGCCCGAGAAGGGATCATTCGCCATAAATGAAAAAAAGAAAGAATTTAGAGGTGTAAAAACTCTTTTGTACTGCATACACTACAGTAGATGTGAAACCAAGTCTCGGAAAATTCAATCACATTCTCTCTTTAATAACAGGCAGCCAGGCAGGTGGCACAAAAGTGTAGTTACGTGAACAAAAGCAAAGCCCATTTCCCTTTCTTTCATATAGAAGCATACAGCACATGCAAGGAGCTCTTTTAAAACAGTAATGCAAAAAGAGGACTATAATGAGAGAAAAGTAAATTGAAATGTTATAAGGCTTCAATGAGAAATATGACCTGGCATAATATCTCTTTACAGTAAGTCTAGCAATAAACCAAGGTAGACATAAACAAACAGGGCTTGTGGTGAGGGGGGATCTAAATGGCTAAATGAACTTGCCAAATTATGTCTTAAATAAAAAATGGTAATAATATATAAATTCAATTGTACACTACTTTAAATGTTTGGGGTTGGTAAGATGTGTAATATTTTTGAATGAGTTCTCCCCGAGGTTGCATTTATTTAATCAAACATACACTAAAAGCTTAAAGCAATTTTGTAACAATATAAAAGTGTTTACTGTCCCTTTTAATCGATTTAATGTGTCCTTGATGAACGAAAGCATCCTTTCAAAAAGCTTTACCCCAAACATTTGAATGTGTAGCATATATAAAAAGTTAAAATCTGTAAATCTTAAAGACAGACAAAAAAGGAGAGAGATAATAAAATGACCTCTGCTTCAGAGGACTGAAAACAAATTATGAGCTGCTGGACCTGACCTGTGAGGATAAAATGAATTAGGCAGAAAGAATGGAGCAGCTCTGCCGAAATCTGGCGTATCCTCTAACCTGCCTCTCCGTTGGTTCAGCTTGCCCATATATAATGCGCTAGTACAGGTGAGAAACAATCTCTTCAGTAAAAGTGAAAGAGAGAGGTGACTTTATGAGGTTGGCTTTGTAGCATACATCAGCAATACAAACACAGGCCTGACATATCCTCTGCGCTGGAAGAGAGAAGCATCAATTCAACACAAATGTACAAATGCAAACTCCAGATCTCAGGTATTTGTTTCCCTGGCACAGCTCGGTGCATACAAGAGTGCTTTGGACTGACTCACAGGGTTCACGCTCAGACAAACACACCGCTCCTGGGCGAGTGGTTACCTCCATGACACATCAAACAGTGCTTCGGTTTTATGCCACAACACAATGCAAGCTGGGAAGACGTTTGCCATGCAAACATAGTTCCCGGAGAGAGGCGGTGGAGATTATTTATCTTGTCCTAAAGTACAGCATGCGTGTGTGGAGTTTAGGCTACTAATGTCTTTCCTAATTAACGCTGAGAGATGCAGGGGTGTTAATGCTGTGATTTATTCCACCTCGTCCTCCTAACTTCTCACTCTCACTTTCTTGGCTTGTGTTCATCATGATAGAGTGTGCGGACTCAGACTATGGCCTGCAGAAAACGCATATTTTGTGTGGTATAATCCTGGATTGTGAGCTTCGGTGGGGGGAAGATATTTTACATCACGCTGCAATTAAAATAAGCTTGAATGGGGGGAATTGATTATTTATTCAGTGTTATTTTCCTACCCCCTGGGACGCTCTTGGCCCTAGTAACACCCCGCTGAGGAAAACTCATTCATTCAGATGTTCATTTCAGAAAAGGCTTTTCACACGTGAACGACACATTGATCTACACATAATTTCTTTCAGGGCTGTAATGCCAAAGGCAAAGGCTTTATTTGATCTTTGAATGGACACAGTGCCTGCTGTGCGTGATTAAAGTATAGGCTTACTACTGTATCTACATATTTACTTAGGGCATTTGCATACTGTACTGAGAATTTATTAAATTCTTCTTTTAGTGAACACATAAATTACTGTATTATAGCCAATGTAGGAACAGCTAGCTAATGTTCTTACAGCACAATCTTTAATCTAACTGTAGGAATATTGATATTAATTATAAAATGACATACTTAGATGTCAATGTGTCTATATAAATGTTCATAATTGATCAAAGGTAGTACTTGAAATGTTTGACAACTGCATTCAAGACAATGTATCTCACCTGAGCTCTGGGTCATCACATTCAATGGTGACAGTTTGAGGAAAGTTGAATGGATTCTTGAGCACGAACTCGAAAAACTCTGCCGTTCCGAGCGTGGCGTAGAGTGTGTGTTTGGTAGTGATGGCCTGAGACAGCATGTTAGTGATCTCCTGTGCTTTACAGCGCTCACGATAGGCCTCAATTACACGCAGGTCGCGGGAGTGCTGCACACGCTCTGCCCGATGCCTCTGAAAGAAAGAATCCAAAGATATTCACATGTTGAAACTGCACCGGAAAGACCTAGAAACTAATAAAACCGATGTGCCTAAAGCATGGCAAGACCGTGCCAGGCTGTTTTTTAGGTTCGATTTCATCATTCTCGGAGTGGGAGGAACTGACGAATAATGCAGCTCGGTTTCAGCCGCTTCCTCTTTGGAGCTCAAATAAAGCTCAAGCTTTGAAAGGAACACAATAGATCACCCAAAAATATAATGTTCACCATTTTTACTGTATTTTGAAACCCATATGACTTACTTCATTTCATAAAAGTTGAATTTCAGAAGAATATCGTGGGAGCTCTTTTCCAAGTAATGAGAGTGAATGAGAACTAGAGCACTGAAGCTTTAACATAAAAAAAAAAGCACGATAAAGTATCACAAAATTCTTACCCATCTGCTGTAATGAAAGTCGTCTGATGATGGCTTTCTAAGAGAACACCCGAAAATTGTACTCATTATTAACTTTAGGTCTCCTTTTGCACATTTAAGAGTTTGTTAATGAATTACTTTTTTCGAATTAGATCTTTTACATAAAAAAATTGGTCCAAACTTTTGCTCATGAAAGAGGAAAGTCAAATGGCTTTAAAATGGCATGAGAGTGAATAAATAATTGATTTTTGTCTGAACTATCGACTTTGGAGTGAATGTCAGGATCACATGGTGCACAGTGGTAGTGAACGTCAATCAGCTCATGCTGAGACAGACAGCTTTTCGATCCGGCTCAATTGAAAACTGTCCTTCTTTCTTACCGTGATGTTTGAGCTGTCTTGAAAAGGGGGCGTGTCTTTCTGCTCCTCGTGCTGACGAACAGCTTCCATTCTGTCAATCTTTCTCTGGCGCACTTCCTTCGCTTCGGCCTGCTGAAGCAGTGCGGCTCCGCCTACTTCCCTCATGGTGCTTTGTAGCAGTCTGGCCAGCTCACTGTCAATTTCTGGCAATCGGCGGGCTCGTCTGGCATTGCTTGCTGCAACACACACATACACACGCACATAAACAACATCTTTTGTCCCTATGAGACACACAAACTCTTTCCTCTGGGGCCACTTTTCAACCTCCATTTGGCCTAAAATCCATCTTCGTCTTTTCCAGTTATCCCTCCCACCCGATGAGACCTGCTTTCAAATATACCTGCTCTGAGATTCACGCTTCAATGCGATTCAACATCACAACTAACATAATCCTGTGATTTAACGCCAATAAAGACAGAACGACAGAGGATCAAAAGACTCAGGATCAAAAAGAGCCTGCCAGTGTTTTTTCCTAAACCTAAATTTCCACTGTAGCCCATCCTACAGAAAGAGAGAGAGAAAGAGAGGGACAGAGAGAGAGAGAGAGAGAGAGAGGGGAAGATCTACATTGCATTGGAGACATTAGATAACTCTCTGTGATGAATAAGAGCATGTTGAAGCACTCTCTTTATCTCCATCTCATCAGGCTGACATACATACAACCCTTCTGTAACTGCACACTCGTGGCCCAAAGACTTGTGGGAGCCACAGTGCTATTTTTCACTGGCTAGGTCTCAGCTATCTTTGCAAACGTGACATTATGTGGCACTGATGTCTGTCACAGTCACAAGCAGCATGCTCTTCAGGTAAACCAGAATAGACATGTACATACATTTTAAGCAAAATCTCTTTGGAATGAACCATACTCTACATTCAACAAGCTTTGCTTTAGGATGCAGATTTTATATGGCACAGAAAAGTGTTCTTACCACTATGCATCATATTTATATGACCAAAAATCTAGTCTAATTATTAATCTATACTAACTTGCATGCGATAGTCATGCACATCTAGTCAGTAAAGCAGTTTTTAAAAATATTTATCCTGGCTCTTCCAAGCTTGATAAAGCTGGTGGATAGTGGCCCTATTTCGAAGCTCCATAAATCGGATATACCCATCATAAAACTAACCTATATGCCTCTGGGGGGCAAACACATGTCTTCTGAAGCAGCAATCTTGAGAGAGTCAAGTTCTGGCTTCTTGGCTGACCTCTAACTCCACATATGACAGAAGCTGCATTCATTCTTATAGTGAAATCCTAAATTTTTTTTACTTCTGGTTTTCGACTTTTAATTTGTTATTTAATTGTCATTTTGTATTACTCTATCTTTGTTCGTCTAATCTCTTCTGAGCTTACATTATGATGAATGCGGCTTACGCCAAACGTGGGGTCAGACATCGGAGGTCAGCCAAGAAAACGGAACTTGTATCTCTCATCTCCCAAAGCGGATTACATAACTGCTAATCATGGAACCAGCTTTACTGACAAGATGCGCATAAGAATTGCATGCGATTAACTGCACAGCCCTTCTAACTATGCATCATTTTTCATAAATTTATCCAATAAGAGTTTTTTGGGTCACGACCCACCAGTGTAGAACCGCTGCTCTACCTACCTAATCAAACGCAAATGCTTCTAGCTCTGCAAGTTTGATTTCACGCATCGCAGCATTTTAAAATGTGTCAGAATCCAATTCATATTGTAATGCAAATGCATGTTGCATTCTCAGCATTGCTGCAAGGGATGCTATAACGGGCATCTTGTAATGTCAAAAAAAGTACTGTTTTTCAGCTACAGTCGTGGCAGAGAATGAGTTTTGAGAAATCTTGTGGAGCAGGAAAGTTAAAGTTAGTAAAAACATATTCAGCATAATGGCGGGATATTTCAAGGGTCTATCAGGTTGTTTTCTACTGCAAGATCACACATTAAATATGTAAAACAGCATCACCCATATGCAATTCCCACGGCCATTCTCATGTTTCAGGCTTAAAAGCTTAAATGCCTAGATTCTTAAACAACAAGGTAATGAAAAGACTAATATTGTCTTCTCAACGACGTTTGCATGCTACATTACCATATGTCATAATACTGTGATCCTCTGTTGGTCAGAACGAAAATACTAATCTAAAGGAGTAAGAAAGAAGATAAATAAAAATGGCCACTACAACTAGATAAAGGAATTCACAGCCAAATCCTCTTCTGGAATTATCAGCAAATCCGGCATGATGTTTTATAAACTCTCCAGAGCTGTAGAACTGCAGAGCTCCGGAGTTCTGCGGATATGAAGTCAAGCTTTGGTGCTTTAGAGAGATGATGTGCTATACCGTTAAGCTGGAGGACCGTTAAAGCAGGGACACCTCCTCCCGCAAAACCCTGAGGGGCATCGCTGGGCTGGACCACATGGGAGAGCGATGGAGGAAGAGCCAAAGAACTCTGGGAATTTGTCACATTGCCACCTGTTGAAAAGAAGAGTACGAGAAATGGAATAGAGCTCAGTCCAAAACAGTATACCCTGGTTAAATTTAGCTAAAATGTATGTCAGTGTAAACAAAGAGCTTTCCAGAAGGTAGCTTTGTTTCTACAATATTCCTGGTTCCTAACAGTCCGGCTGATAACATATTCTAGATTAGAGATTTATCAGAAATACAGCAAAATATGTTATTCTTATTCTTATTACTGGTCACACTTTATATTAGGGTTCACTTCTCACTATTAAAGGGGTCATACGGTGCCACATGCACTTTCACAAGCTGTTTGGACTGAAATGTGTGTTGGGAGTGTGTGTGCACACCACCATAATGATAAAGATCCGCCAGTAGGCCACTCCCACAATAGTTGATTGACAGCATCGTGTCACACAGACTGAACTGGTGTCTTACGTCAGACTACCTACCCCTTCCTCACCTTTCCTAATAATGTGCTAATTAGTAAGTTTCACTATGAATATGGCTAAAAAAGATCCTCTGACAGCACCTCGGAAAAGAGGGGCGGGGTCAGTAGAGCTCGTGAAGATTTAAAGGGGAAGTACACAGAACAGTGATTTCAAAAGAGCTGTTTTTGACATTTTTTTGACAAATAGCATTTTTTAAACTACCTTTGAGCAGAGATGGGGACAAGTCACATATGGTCAAGTACAAGCAAGTCTCAAGTCTTAACCATCAAGTCTCGAGTCAAGTCTCAAGTCACAGTTTAGACAAATCAAGCAAGTCAAGTCAAGTCAAGGGTTCACCC
>JAUCMU010000143.1:9300106-9318663 GCA_032275025.1 Enteromius treurensis
AAATCACCTATTTATATATATATATATATATATATATATATATATATATATATATATATATATGAAGCATCATGTAATGGTAGTACCATAATTTTGTTTATATTTATTTAAGGTATAGTTTGTCTCAGAACAAACAGAGTCAAATGAAAATATATAAAACATATGCATATTATGAATATATGAGTATTACTTTTATACATTTTCTGGTGTCAACAGTCTGACACAAGATACTGTATTGTGTGTATTTATATACCAGAGATAGATATCAGATATACAGCCTCTTTTGTTTTATGTCTCCAAAATACTGAGGTGATGCATTGGCTCCAATCTGTAAGTCTGATTGCTGATAATACAAGAAATATAGGTGAAGTAAAAGCATCCCTCGAAGACGGACTTACGAATGACAGTCAAAGAGTTAGATTTACCATTAGAGACTGTCTCTGTTGTTATTCTGTTGAACTGATGACGACCATCACAATGCCACAAAGAAAGATTTATTTATTGGTGCCTTGCAATGAAAAACATTCGGTTATCAAAAAGGACACAGAGAAACAGAAGAAGAGGCGGGTGAGTAAAAAAGAAAACTACAAAAACAATACTTATGCAGAACAACTGAAATGTTGGTGCAGGTGAATTCTCCTTGGCCAATGACCCTTATCTTACCGGTTCTCTATATCTCAACAGTGATTGCTGTGCATTGAGAGGCAGTGAATTGTCTAAACTGCAGTGCAAGTGCTTTGCTACCATTGGTTTCACAACAAGCATCAACCGCCCTAAACATTCAGCGGGCTTTACCTGTGATTACAGACAGGTGAGAGCTGTAATTACAAGTCTGAAACACAGGTCAGGCACACAACGGGAGATTGAAGGTAGTAGTGTGTGTGTGTGTGTGTGTGTGTGTGTGTGTGTGTTTCAGGGCACTGCCAGTGATTGATTGAAGCTCCAATGAAAACAGTAATAGAGGGATACAAAAGTCAGACTTCTTCGCATTAAACACACACTTCTTTTGTCAATTAGAAAGAAAATATAAAAAAGACAAATGCTTTCACTCAGTATTTAATTTAATATCATTATAGTGTTTTGAAATGGTGATTGAGGATGATGCATTTGATCCCAGACTGGTTGTTTTTTGTCATGAAAAATGTGATGAAACATTGTGTACACAATTAAGAGTGATAGCTGTGTATACCAATAACATTCAATATATGTGTAAAAAAAAGTTGTTTATAACAGCATGGTACGTAAAGGGTAAAAAATAAAATAAAACTGTATTATGTAATATATGTAGTATAATATAAAGACACTTTATGAAATATTTATTTCATACTTGATGCTGCTAGTATATTAAACATTGGGGCTGTTTATTATTTTAATAGGATGCCAGCAGCACTTGAACCACCAACTGTTTTTTTGTTGTTGTTGTTTTTTTAAGAAAGTTGGAAAAAACATCTAAATGCATAATGAAGGTGCTTCAGGCAGCACAATGAGAAATTTAGCTTTAATTACAGACTATTCAAGTAAGGTCAAAGTAAATGAGGAGAAGCGGGGGGGAATGTTCAACCCCGGACAGGATTAGATTTCTCAGTGGAGGGTTAAGAAATGTGCTCCACAGTTTTAAATTAATTCTAACCTTTATGACTTTTATACAATTTAAATATTCGCTATTTAATAAAACATAAATACATCATGCAAAGAAGCTACACCTTCTGACCTGTGTACCCTCTCACACACTGCATGTGACAAACATATGTAAAACTTTAGATTTATCATGGACTTCCGCATAGATTAGTCAACTGATGTGATACACAATAACGAGCAAACAAATAATGATACTTTTTAACACCTTCACTGTAAACGTTCACAGTGCAAGGTGGAAAAAGGGTAAATCCCCAGGCTAATGACTTCTCTAAAAGCTAATTGGAGTCAGAAGGCAGTTAACCTGGAGTCCAAACAATGAGACGATGCAGAACTCAGCTCATAGAGAAAAAAAAAACCCACTTTCACAAAGTTTGCTTTGCACAAGAAGCATTGCCAGGTATAAAGGCAACTGAGGCAAATGAGATCTCAGCATGCCTCAGATCAAGCAAAGTTGGAAAGGGTTATAAAAAAATATATCTCTAAAAGCTGTAAAGTTCATCAGTCCACAGTAAGAGAAACCATCTACAAATGGTAAAGGTTTCAGCAATATTGCTACTCTCCATAAGAGTGGGCGTCCTGCAAAGAAGAGTGCAAAAGGACAGTTCAAAAAACCAAGAGTATCAGTTAAAGACTATTATGGCATCTTTGGAACATGCAAGCAACCCTGTTGACATGTCTATGATATATAAAAATGAAAGAGAAAAAAAAAAAAGATCAATGCTTTAGTGTTATTTGCTTAAGCAGACTATTCTTATACTGTTATTTAATTTAGGATCAGAACAAGTTTTATGACCAGTATAGCAATTTCGCACAAATCCCTCACATACGGTTTCACATTCAAAACACTGCATTAAATCACATCAGCTTTAGCTGAACAAATGGGGGGGGGGGGGGGTTACTGGATTGTTTTAAGAGAGAACAGCATTAATATTAAAGAAAGATGATTTCAAAGAATGCACATCTTAAGATTTACTGTCTCTTTATAAGAGCTAAAGTTTGTTCTTAAACTAACAGATTTTTCAAGTTCACATCTTCCGCAAACTTTTCAAAGCCTTCCAGAAAACCTTTCTTGCATATACATACACAACCCAAACCAATCTTGTACAATACTGCGAACCAAAGTGATCCCTACAGAAGTACCCTTACCAACGCAGAGAGGACGCTAGAACATCTAAAACATCTAAAAAGTTTTATCCTGAAGGCATCCGAAATATAATCCAGTTCTGCCTCAGTGTGTCTGATATTTTTCCACCTGCCGGTTGGGTGTTTCAGTATCTCTAGATGCCTCCATTAGACCCCTATTTACCCAGCAGAATGTCTTTCCATAGCTTTGGAAATCATTCACATATGGAGCTCTTTTATCTGTAGTGAAGCACATGATAGGATTTCCATTAGGAAGCACTTTCTCTTATCTTCTAAATGTAGCTTTGTTTTTGAGGAGATAGACAGAAGTCTACACTGGCCCCTGTTGCAAATATATATCATTGTTTTTTGCATTTATTCCATGAAAGGAGAGATAGGGGACTTGCTTGGAAATAATTGTTGAGGAAATGCGATTTTCTTTCCTTCTTTTTCTCTCTCCCGTACCTCATCTCTCTTCTTCTCTACTGAAATCTTCGCCACGCTTATCAAACGTTTGCAGATGAGCAGCGTGGGGGCCAGAGGCAGGCGAATTATAAAATCCTAATCTTTTCTCCCCTCCATCTGGCCCTGAGTCTCTCTCTCTCTCTCTCTGTTCAGTATAAAGGCATAAAGAATCCGGAGGTGATAGAGCCTGTTGCTACTGTGAGAAGCTTTTGACAGATGCACCGAAACTCTCTGAATTCAGAGATGATGTTTAACCTGATCCATTAGCGCCAAATTAAGTTATCCGTTTCTTTCATGTGGCTTCGCTGTTTGTTTAATTATTCACTTGTCTCTTCGCATCAAGCTGAAGTTAATTAAAGAGGATTTCATTAGAAGCTTTTTCCATCACGTTTTCGCGTACGAAAAGATGCCAATCATCACGAGTCCAATTACACAGGAGCTTCATTAATTCCCAATGACGTGACACATCCTATCTGAGCAGAAAATGTCGAAACAGAGCGGGGTCGTGAAGTGAGACATCAATCCTGCCTGCATTACCCAGAGCGGTAGACTCGCGCCGCCCCACCTTATCAAAACTTTGCATGTGCCTAACAAAAGCCTTTTCCCCCGATCCCTCACTCCTCTGACTCCTCTGATAATTGTCTTTGCTTTGACCTAGCCGATCCTCTGAGGTACTTTCGAAGGATAAACATCTCAGTAAGCCTTAGAGAGCGAGTAAATCTCAATCTCTTGTTAATGGCGACCACTCATTAGGAAACAAATAAATGGACAACGCGTTAATCCCAGATTGAGATACTGCGTTGAGCAGCTTTTGAGCGGGTTGTGGATCAGTTAATTGATTCCGACCGCTGAGTGGGAGAGACACAGGAAAAGCTGATGGGTATCTGACTGTTTGACTAATTTCTCAAACAACACTTGCATTTTCACATTTTCTAAGACGGAGCTTAAGCAGATAAACATGAAGACAAACTGAATAGCTTTGAATCAGAGTGGAAAACAGCTCAGATGTTTAAGGTCACTAATGACGGTGAATCTAACGCTATAGTGACATCTCAGAGTAGATTTCTTGTACATTTCTTTAAATAGACAGACAAAAGCTAAGTGAATTAACATAATTAACAGTGAGTCAGAAGCGCCAGACTGTCCTTGCAAAGTTGCCCCACTTTATAGTCTTTGCACAGCCAGCACAGGCTGTTCTGGAGGTTCAGTTCTCTGTAAATGCGCTGAACTCACTCTAATATTTGCGTTGATCTGTTCCAGAACTGTGTTGTAAATAAAACTTAATCACTGATTTCTATTTGTAGTCTTTCGGTTTCACGTTCACAACGAACCACACAGCGTCTCCAGAACATGGCGCTGGCATCAACACTACAACGGGAATAAAAGTTCCACCATCTTTCTTTGTGTAAACATTTGGGGATCTAACAGCTTGTAACACTCCAAAGAGAAAGAAAAAATTGAAATTGCATCATATGACCCCTTTAAGCATTTTACCTTTTAAACAACATTTTTAATGCATGGTGCATAACAAATAATCCTTACCAACGTTGCCAAGCCGCAGATGCAGAATTCCTTTTACAGTAGTGTAGACACTGATGGCTGGAGTGGCACTGTGCATGTTGTCATGCCTGCTGGCAAAGTTGGCATCCTGCAGGTACTCAGTAGTGATCACTTCCAGCTCATGGTTCACCTGGACGGCTGCACGGCCTTGACGCAGCATATGCTGTAAAAGCAATCGTCACATACTACTATTAGATATGAAATATAGAGTGATCAATTGTAGAAACTGTGCTAAAAATCAAGGCAATTCGTCATGCCCCATGAATCAATTTTTATTGAGCTTTACTATGTAGAACAAAAAGATAAACAAAAATAACCAGCAACCAAGACATATGTTACAGGCTACTGACAAATGCCAATGCGTGACGACCTTGTGGTTGTGTCTGAATCCTAAATGTGCCCTTTGTTAATTCTGAAAAGGTCAGAATCCATGCTAAAGATGAACAGTCCAATTATGTTGATGTGATTGTATCTATTTCTGGTCTTGTTTTGTTTTAACCTTTATTCAACAGCTGACATCGACGAGAGCTCTAGCCAAGAGACCTGCGGTGGCGAGATCTAACAGACGCAGGTGTCCTGAAGTATGGCATGCATATTTCATAATTTTGACATGACACTCCCATCTGAGCACACTAAATAATGAATACCGCAGAAAGGTTTCGATGTGCAGGGTGACTGTCTGCCTGAGTTAAACAGCTGTGTGAGTTCTGTTGGGCTATTAATGAGGGCAGTATTTGTACCCGTGTCAAAATTCTGTGTATGGCTTGTGGGGTTATTACCAACATGGCAAGGTAAGGACTTGCAAGGCTGTTGCCAAGGAATGTGAGGTGTTTTGGAATATTTGTTTTTTCATTGTTTATGTCAGCTGAGTTGGGTTATTGTTTTATTACTGCCGAGTGTTGAGTGTGTTTACATGCATGACCTTATGGAAAATATGTTGACAACATGTAAGGTCATGTAAATGCCTTTATTGGCTTTCTGTCAGCTTATTCAGTTAGCAAATGTCTTTGGAACAAATTACTTTGTTAAAGTTTTGACATCAAGATGATCATGGTTTTCTTGCAAGTAACACCAGAAACAGGGTTTTAAAATTCATTTCAGGTAGAAAACAGTAAAATAATTGTATTACAGTATATCATAAAACATATTTAATGTCACTTCAAACTAGTTTAATGTATCCATGCTAAATACAACTACAATTTTTTTAAATTATTATTAATTCTTACTGACTGAAATTTTATGAACTCTTAAATAGCAGACAGACATTTTCCAATAATGCAATTCCATGGCTGCTAAAAATATAGCAAAATAATATATAGCAAAAGTAATTATATTTTTTATCCTAATAGGCCATTTTACCTTTAGCTCAACAGCAGCTGAGCCAATCAGCATTAAGGATTCACTGTCCCAGACATCAATCTGCAGGGAGTGAAGCGCCAGGTATCGCAAGAACCAGCCTCGTTCACTTGGCTTGAGGAACTGTGGGTCAACTCTGTACTGCAGCTGCAGACCAGGACAACCTAAGTAAGAGAACAACAAAAGTACAACAGGAAATAACAAACATAAATACTGAGAGGACATAGAAAAAGGTTTTTGATTAAAGCGGTGTGTTTAGTAGATCGTATAGAAAGAGAGTGAAGTAAATCTCCCATCTTTAACGCAAATCTCAAGTGGGTGAGAAAACACAGCGTCCAATTCTCTGAAGCAAGCAATCAAGGACTTTTATGTAAAAACCAAACACTCCGAGCTTGGTTTAGCCACCGAGCGAAATGTGTGGGAAATTTACATAAACATTTCTGAGCTTCATCTCTTTTGCACGCTCCATGTCTTGTCAGTCATGAATATCAAACACTGGCAGAGCCGCAGGCGCTGATGTTTTCTATATGTTCCCACATGTTTCCCCATTTCTAAGATGTTGATAGTAATCAGTTCTGAAAAAGCTTGGGTAACATTGCATTTACATTTATGTTTTCATGCAAAGCTGGAGAAGGTCCTGGACCAATACTTCACGTGCAGGCCTAAGCAGTGATTTAAAGTAGACCAAACAGGGGATGTAAAGTCAGAAAAACAAGTGTAAAAAAGTTTTAGGCAGCATTATTGATGTACTCGATGGAATGTATAGCAGAAGCTGGTAGGCCTGCCAAGAAGGAACATGTAAAGAGTAAAGAAGTACAAGGCAGCACATTTGATGTATGGAAGAGATGTTGACAGACTTGCAAAAAGGGAAATGCAGTAGTACCATGCAGTGTATACAGTATGATGAGGAGTAGTGGCCAAGGAAAAGTATTTTTTCTACCTAACAGACCCTTCGGCCACTGTTTTTATTAATGTTATTTTGAAGGTATGTATTAGTGGTGGGCCGTTATTGGCGTTAACGTGCTGCATTACTTATTTACGTGACTCTTATTGCGCGATAAAAAAAAAATATCGCCGTTAATCTATTCAGGTAGCACACATATTCTGAATACCTTTGAATTTTTAAAATGAATCTAGATTTTAAAAATGTATATATATATATTTAGAAATCACTGTAATATGCAGATTTGGTACTGCTTAATGAATTGTTGAAGGACAGCATGTATTTAATGCATCCCAAATACTTAGATCTGAGTGATCTAGAGTAAAAAGAAAATAGTAAAGATCCAAGAACCAATCCCTGTGGAACGCCAGCAGAGTAAGGCGTGTAAGCCTTTCCAGTTGACTTGATACCTGCTGTCATCTAGGTAGGATATAAACCAGAAAAGCACTGACCTAGAAATGAGCATTTCTACCACCTTAGAGATCAATAGTTTGTTGTTTGTAGCATCAAATGCTGCCAAAAGATCTAGAACAAATAGTATGGAGTTAAGCAAGGACACTCTGTTGATCTGAGGTTATGGAAACAACGGCAGTTTGAGTGGAGTGACTGGATTTAAAGCCTGATTGATGGGGCCAAGCGGGTTGAGCACAATCAAAATTGAACACAAATAAATGCATTTTCATTTGTGGCAAAACAAAACAAGCAAACGCAGCACTAACGCCTAATGAAGTCAAAATGCTAAACAGACTGTTGCTTTTACATTGTACTACTTCAGGCAGAGGGCCAAAAATATTATTTCTTCATTGGAGGGAAGTGCAATGCTCAGCCGAGAATCTGGGATGAGAAGATGTTATGAAACAAGCAGTAATTGCACAATAACAGCATCATATCCCACAGGATACAGATGTTCCCACCACAGACATCAAAAGGCCCTCCGCACAACATCATCATTCAGCCTGTAATCTTTATGGCACTGTATGGCTCATTGTCTTGTATAGTCAGGCCAGAGGTGAGTTTAAGGGCTGAGCCCAGTGCACTGAGGCATAATGCTTTAACGCCTTATAGCAGGGGTCTTCAGTAGGGGGTCTGTATCCCCGATGGTGCCATAAAATTATCATTTGGTTTTAAACAATTTTTTTGTGGGGGAAAAACTTAAATTATGTTTATAAATGTTTCATTGTATCTTTCACATGCAATATACTGTAGACTCTAAATTACTGGTAATTAATTATTTTATTTATATTCTATAACATAGAATATAAATCCATATTCATAAGGGTTGCACCATTTAGAATTAAATTTAATTCCTTTTAAAATTGTATTCAATTCCTTGAATTGAATTGAGGTAGTACAGTATATTGTTGCCAGTAGGGGTGCAGATGATCATTGATCTGTACGGACCAGTCCCCACAGTTTGGCACGCATGTGATTCGTGGATTATCATTTGCACGTGTTTGGTCCCGCCGATTTACACACTCAAGCAATTTTAGACCATTCAGATAAAAGGGAAGTCGAATCAGGATTCATGCCATCTTCCACGCTCAGTTGCTGTGCACACACAGAGAGAGAGAGCAACGCGATTCAGACACCGTGTTTTAGGGTCTCTACGAATGGATACAAAAACACAAAATTATGTGAAAGAACTTGTTTTGGTAAGTATTCTGGTAAACACAGTAGGTTAAGTCCATGTCTTGAGTTAACGTACCTGTATACAGCTGAAGAAAGAAACTGAATGCAAGTCAGTATTAGGTCTACGCATTTAGTCTTAAAGAAACAGCAGCCTAGAAATACCTACTTCTGTCTGGTCTGTTAATCACACATCTTTAACAAAGATTAATATGTATTTAACTTATGCATTAAGCATTATTGTGTTGTTTTACACTTAATTATTACATTTCTGCACATGAATACTACTGTTACTGTCTTAGTATTTTACCTACTATGAAAGTCAATGGTGACCCAAAACAGCCTGGCTACCAACCCTTTTTTGAGTTGTGTGATCCGTTTGCACTAGTAGTCAACATTTGAAGTGGATCATAAAAGTGCATCAAAGTTGGATATTGTTTTAGTTTTAGGACAACTTTGATGAAAGGTTTTGATCCACTTCAAATGTTGACTACTGAATGTAGAATTGCAAACTATAGGCAGACAGAGACAGATAAATGGATAAAAAACAGACAGGCAGACAGATGGTATGGACAGATCAACATACACAGATAAACAAAGAGGCACACAGCATACACAGATACAGACAGACAGATTGCTCAACCCTGATACCCATGATATTCTACACCAGGCTTAAAATGCAACACTAGTTGCAATATGTAATCAAGGTCCTTGCTCTGTCTTTATTTTTTTTTACATGGTCCTTAGCCTGCATATGGTTGAAGTGTCTCGCCTTATAAGGCTGAATGTGAGGACACGCTGCCACTAGATGTATTTTTATGTATAATATTACATTTCTTCAGCTGATCCTCTTTTACCCTTGCATCTCTCCGTCATGCTCTCATGCTCTATCACTCTCTCATTATCTGTCTCATTTCTTCTGTTCTCCACCACTCTATCTATCTTACTCTTCCACCTTTGTTCTATCTCCATCATCTATCCCCTCATTCTTCTCAGCTAGTCGCTGTAGGCAAATAAGAAGCTGCCTACTCATCATGAGACAGACACATTCTCATGTCATGTATGTTCCACCTCACCGGATACTTTATCTAGCCAATCAGTAAAAGCCATTTCAAAGCAACAACTGGTGAAATTGCTGCACGGCTCTTGTAGTGGGAGCTCTTTTCAGTCAAAGCATTGCTTTTAACACATATAAATCAAGGCAATGAGCTTTAGCCAAGATTTTCATGGTATAACATGAGAGCAAAAAGCCCTATATGGAAAAGTGTACTTGAAGCGCTCTTAGCTCAACGTTTTAAGGTGCTTTGAAATATCGGCCTTTGCCAGTCTGTGAGAAACTATTGATAAAAATAACTCGCATCAGGGGCAGGTAATAAGTATTTTTGGCAGCCGTGTGAACCGACAGAGCCAAAACTGTTTTCTCAGCACTACCAAGTTCATCACAAAGTCACGCCGCTTCTACACTTCTCCTCGGCAGGCTGCTGCTTATGAAGACTCCTTCTTAAAAGCAATTACTGGACTTCAGCCAAGAGCCGTAAAACTCTAATTGCTCATTTTTTAGAGCTTTATTCACTAAAACGCTGCATGCGTTGCGGTTAAAAACGGCTATAAAGTTTTACAAAGACATTGATTGAATTCATTAGAACAAAAAAAAAGTGATATTGGCGATTTGAGGAGTGCTATGAATATGCGTTTGCTTTCAAGAATGCTTCTAAAACAAGACAACTGATGAGTCAAACTAAATAAATATGTTGAGGAGCGCTGAAGAGAATCACAAAGCATTTGAAGCAGGATGGTAATCATACCAGAGCTAATTGTGCCGTCCTTGTTGATAAGAGAGAGGACACAGGGGTAATCAGAGCTGGATTTCAGCTTGCTGTTCCTCTCTGGGTCAAGCAGCTTCAGACGCTCTGTGGTGACAGGAGGGAAGCGGTAAAGCTGGAAGGTGAAATGGACAGTGCTGGGCCAGTCTGCACTCACACCAGCTTGAGGGACTCTAGGGAGAGATAGAAAAATTATTGGCACTGGGGAATGTGGTATTATTGAAAAGCAATGATGACAAATGTTGAGATACAGCTGGATCGGTGAAGACACTGCATATGATCTGAAAGAGGTATTATTAGGAATTATTCGGCGGCGGTTTGTTATGAAGAATCAATCTCAGTGACTGAACAATGATGAGCAAGTCTCAGTGACTCGATGATAAAGAGGCAGTTTGAGTGACTCTTTCATAAAGAACAAGTATCAGCGATGCAATGATGGAAAGTCTGTTCAATGCACTCTGTGATGAAGAATCTGTCACACCATGACAAACTCCAGATCAATACTCTTTAAAAAGTTTTTTATTTTTTTATTTAAACAGTTAAAGGTCTCATCACAAGGGGTCAGAATGTCCTTGTTTTTGAGATAAATGGGTTTATTGAAATATGAAATAATATTGTAACTTTTAAAAACTAAACACTCCTTCGCAGTTAATAAAAAGGGCCTTTCCATACTTTAGATATCAGTCAGATGAACGTATTTTTATCCAGTAACAGTCCACTGCATTTGATGTAAGCAACAATCATCCATCATCACTGAACCGCTCCACACCTGAAGAAACAACTTCATTCAACACCAGGAGCTCCGAGAGTGATGGGTTCAGTCATTCAAACCTGAAGGTTTAAATACCAACAAGCTGGGTTTAGAACCCCAGGCTGCCGATACACGAACAAGAGGATAAACAAAAGATATAAATAATTAAATGAAAGGATATAAATGAATTAATCAAAGTCCTAGGTGACATTTGAGAGCTGACAGGGCAGTGTGAAGAGTTCGTCTCCATCCTCAGCAGAATGAATTAAAACGGAGGGATAGATTAGGGAGGGATGATTGCTTTCTTTTCTCTTTGTGAGGAAGATTAGCAATCAATCACTCAGAATTAGATAAGGATAGAAACTATTTAGAGTGCGGACAATTGGCAGACCCACTGAGCGCGATCACATCACAATTCCAGAGTTTAAGTGCTATTCAGTCAACATGTCAGTTCTGACCTCAGAGCCAATCAAATGCTTTGAATTCCTCAATTAAAAGAATAGGCCTTACAGCTACGCAAGGATTTCACATCAATATTCATCTAGTAAACAAAGGGATGGATGGCGAAACTGAAATTTCTAAGAGTGAGTGTGGAATACACACACATGCACAATGATAACATGCTTTAAAAGGGAGAATAATTTAGCAGATAAATCAAACAGTTTTATTTCCTTCAGAAAATAGAAAATGTTTTCAGGTATTACAAAAGGTCAACAGGTCAATGCCATGTCCGTCGACTCACCACCCTTTAAAGTAAGTGTTTAGAAAAAAATAAAGTTTAACCGATCCATTTAAAATACATTAGCCTATCAAAGGGTTTGCACTCCTTCACTTACACAAAAATTGCAGAAAATAAATAAATCTTTGCGATTTCTGACCCAGCTCATTTGCTGGTTCCCACGGCTGCAATATGTTGTATTTTCCACCAACTGGCAACCCTGGATGTTGAAATAATATACGGTAAATTGGTATACCGACACGGAATGCACAGTTCAAGGTAGAATACCTAGCTAAAGCATTGGTTTTAAGAGAAACAAACATGTGAACTTAGCTGAAATATTTAGAAACAGTATTTTTATTCTTTACTACATTCCAAAATTACAAACAAAACTTATGAACAGTAATTTTAATTTTCATCATTTGCTGTTGATATCAACATTGATTAACTCAGTTATTATTTAATAACTTTGAAAATGATCTACATTACCAGTGCTGTGCTCCAATCTTAATCTTTTAAGATTACAATAGTGCATACGTTATATTCAGATACAGTACACTGCATAAAACATGGCAACTAAACACAATAAAGCAAGATTTTTTTTTTGTCAGCAGTGTGTTTTTACTCTACACATTTTGTACTGCATATATTCACACAAACACATCTTTTTAAATCGTGTTAAATTGATCTCAAGGTTGAATTTATCATCTTCTCTTCCCGTTTGAGAAATACAACGTCTCGACAGAGACATGGAAAGAGGTGCAAGAGAAAGAGAGAAAGAGTAAGCTTTAAATCTATCAATGACTGATCTGAGAACAGAGAGGTGCCCGAGTCTGTCACAAGCACACTTGACAAGTGCCGTTTCTTATGTAGACAAGTTAGCATCAATACTTGAGTGATATATGGACATTGGCTGATTGGAGGCAGAGATAAGTTAGCCAGAGATGCTCGGCCCTGAGCCAACACTTGAAGAGCTGCATTACTACTGAAATAAAGGACCTGACATCTCCTATTTAATAGCTAGTGTTTCAGCACTGCTCGTAAAAGCTGTAGACTAGAACACACTGCTTTATAACAGATCAGACTGTGAATCTTTTTAAGCAGATTAAGGCATTTTGTAATTAACTATTAAAAACATATATTATATTACTTCCTAATGTGATTATGCGATTTTTGGCCTTTTCCCGATTGCTTTAAATATTTTTTTCCCCTCTGGAATATACAAATAACCAAATGAAATAATGTATTTAATTTAGTAGAGTGCTTAAATAAACAACATTACTTCATATGGATGATGTTAGAAAACAAATGAAATAACATTCACATTAATTTCTGATACGTTCGTGTTTGCCCAGACATGTCTTCAATTTAAATAGATTGCGTTAAGGAAGTAATCTGTGACGATACGTTCAACAAGCAGAATACCTTTTTAGTGATCTATTTTTGAGTGAAAAGAAATTGGTAACAGATAAAAGCGAATATATACAGTATACATATATAAGTCGTACAAAAAACAAAACATAAGATTAAAACCATAATAGACAAACCAGTGTTACTATGGCCTTAAATTCAGAGTTACCTGGTAAAAGCAAGGAACTGAAGGATGAGAGTATTGGCCTGTAGAGGATCTGCTTCTTCTCTCTGTGGGTTAAAGTTCACAGGCTCAGAAGGATCCAGAACCTCAGCAACCTGGTTCTGATTGTCCAGGATCTGAGGAAACCCAGAGGAGAAGAGCTGGGCCAGAGATCTCCGGGAGGTCGATCTGGAGGAGCTGAGACAGACAAATCACATTTGCACAGTGTAAAAAAAAAAGAAAGAAAAAAAGAAAAAACTGGCCGTCATACAATTTTGTGACATGTCTAATGAAATGTTAGCATTACATAATGCAGCTTTTTCCGATTACCTAGGCATTTTCATACTGAACATCTGCCATACTGAGCTTTATCCAGTTCTGCGTGCTTCACAGATCTTTAGTTACACTACCATACCAGAAGCACATGAGCTGCCAAGTGCTGTCGAGACGACACAGATCAGTAAACAGATATAGCAGCCTCCTGTGCGCTATCAGGTACATTCCATGCATTTCACATGTAAAAACCCTGATTAGGCACAGCATGATCGGTGTCAAATGTTAGCGCTCCGATGAAATCTTCGAGTGATCTGGTAATATGCCCTGCTGTGATATCATTCACACACATGAGATATCGTTCATGGTTTTATGAGGCTTACATCAAGCACCACTTTCTTAAGGACTTCAGAAATGACTTCTTTGCTGGAAGAATTGCGTTGTCACAGATAAAACAATATTGTCGCACTTGAAATATGTGCTGTTTCACACAGAAATAAGATTAAGACTGAAAGAGAGAAAGGAGAGAGACATATAGAGAGTGGGGGGAAAAAACACAAATTTCTTCTTGGTAATAATTTCTTTAACTTCATTTGTATGCATTACTAAAGTATAATCTGTTAATGAATTAGTAATATTGAATTAATTACTTGATAGGCTGATTAATACAAATCGCAGTTAATTAGCACTATCAATATTTCCTGAGATAAGTCCCTACATGAAGATAATTCAAAACATTATTGTGGCAGACAAAATTACTGAATTAACATGGTAAAAATTGACTTTATGCATGCATGTTTGTAATAAATTTTTTTTTTAATATATTCATTTATTGAACATTATCCTATATCTGGCTCATACAGTCCACAGCAATCCATATAATTGAGTTTGATTAACTGAGTTGATCGTGGGGCGGGGCTTGGTGTTTTAGTTACAGCTATATGTATATGAATATATTAGGGCTGTCAAAAATAACACGTTAACGACGTAAAAAATTTTTTTACGTTAATTAGGTTAATTTTTTTAAGGCATTTCATGCATGCGCAGTGTGACGAATTATTTGTCAGCAAAAAAGTGGGACAACAATTACCTCGGAGTAACTGGACTTTGCATCAGTGACACATGGGTACTGAAGTCTTTTATGCTGACTATATTAAAAACTGAGGAGCGTCATTTTGCGGAGGCTTGAAAAGAACAGCTCTGTCTGTTGCACGTAAGTGAGGGCAAAACGACAACCATTGGAACTGACATGGTTGCCGCAATTCGTCTTACAAGCTATACAAGCTTACATGCTGCAGAGAAGTGTCACAGTGAGTCTTGCTAACGGCGGCTTTGTGAATGCTTTGCTCAAGGCAGCGCGTAGCAGGAGCGGCAGTGCCGCGCGCGATAGTTTCGACTTACTGCAGTGCAGTGCAGTGCAAGTCGCAGTTCGGCTGCGCGCGACAAACGCTGCCAGTGTGTTGAAAGCACGATCGGCGCCCGCTGCTCCGGATCTACATACGCGCTGCTTACGCGTGCAGTGTGAAACCGGAGTAAAGGTAAAAGATTGTTCTCATTGCAAAGACAAATATTATGGTATGTTTCAGCTTGATTTAAACAACCATTATTTGGCTGTTTCAAAAAACAGACATATTATGAAAATTATGTATCTGTGTCCTGTTATTTATCTTTTGGTATGCATTTCAGAAAAAAAAAATGGTTAGGATTCAGGTGTAGTTGCAAATAGTGATTAATCCTGATTAATCCACTGAAAATTCTGATTAATTTGATTAAAAATTTTAATCCTTTGACAGCCCTAATAATATGTATTATATACAGAACAGTAATATTGTATATTTGGTAAAATTTTTGAAAAATGAACACTTATTCACTACTAAAAAGTGGAAAATGCTCTCCAAGTTCACCAAGGCTGCATTTATTTGATAAAAAAAAATAAGAGTAAAAATAGTTATATTGAAAAATATTTAAACAGTTTTTAAAAAATTGTTTTCTATTTTAATATAATTCTTGTGATGCAAAGCTTTATTTGCAGCATCATTGCTCCAGTCTTCTGTGCCACATGATCGTATTATCATTGAAGAAGTATGTGCTGCATTATAATTTATAGCATACACTATAGCTTTAAAATTGGGTCAAAAAAAGTGCGTAAGATTCTGTATTCCTAAACTGGTTTTCTTTTTTATTTGTGTTTCAGATGGAGAATCATGTGTCTGATATTGACAACTGAAGGTAAGTTTATTGCGTCCTCTGTATTTTATTGCACAGGTGTATTTGATTGAATACAGTATATATTCTTACTTTCATACATGCATTCATTCATTGAATCATTTTCATGCCCGTTGAATGAATCTCATTGATTATAGATACAAATAAGTGCAAAACAGTCTTGTTTTTAGAGTTCTGGGTCCAGAGAAGAAATCAACTCTGCATTGAACAGAAGACACGAAACTCTGTGAAGACTGACATCACTTCTCAAAGAGGCCATGAAGGCTCTCGATTGGCTGATTAGACACAGAGCAAATATTTTGACAAGTTTATTAAGTGCGTCTGGCACATTCAGTCATTCATGATTTGCACATCTCCAGTAAAAGTCAAAGAAGTTCACATTTCATTTTGAAGTTCATCGTGAAACACTAAAGTTTGGTTTTTTTGCCCTCAAAAAGCAAAGATGAAAGGTTTTTACAGTCTGTGTGTGATAAAATGAGCCTTAAATGTCAGCAAAATGTAACATGCCATTTTTGAAATTTTCAGTATTAACAGAGAACTTTAAATAATTATAGAATTTTAAAGATTTTAAAATATGAGGTCTGACAATGAACGTGTTTCATTAGAAGCCAAAACGTTTTTGTGTGTGCCCGCTTGTTTTTGATTTCTTGCGTCTGAAAACATGTTTTTGTGTGTGTGTGTGTGTGTGTGTGTGTGTGTAAAATCAGATTCTGTAATTGTACTCCATGGAGCAAAATACATATAATTTCCCCTGACAAATTGATGCTTAATTAATTAATGGTTTAATGAACACATTTTAGCTCCATACTGCCAAATAAGTTTCATCAGACCTCTTATACTTAGACACTTCAGGAGACTGAAACTTTGTCAACTCTAAAAAATGCATTACGTCTCAATGTGTCATAATTTGTAATGATACTGTAAAGATGATATTGTCACTGTATTTCATTTTTATCATGCATAGCTGTGTGTAAATCAGAGCGACATGTAGTAGTCACTGTTTCTGTTCTCTATGATGTCATTCAGTATGGAGTGTGTTATAAGGAACTCTATTTTTGTATGGCAGATTTACAGAAAAAGCTTCAGAATATTCATATTCGTTCTGCTGACATTTTCATTCTGCTACTGTACATAATTTGTTTGTTTGAATCACAATCTGGAAAGATGTGTATAGCATAAAAAAAGGATTGATTGATTGAAAATGGATCCATTGGGGGGAAAAAAATTTGATTCTTCTTTTCTATATTTTGAAATCAGTGTTATGTTTGAGAGAAAAGTTATTCTATACGGTTTAGGTCACTGGTCTCATAACAGCTCAGCTTAGAGACCTAGTAATATTACTTCATACTGTATAGAAATGTAAACTATTTGTAAAGATATTTTTATGATTGGCATGTGAATTATTTTAATGTATTTTCAGTTGTTTTATTTGTTGTCTGGCTAGGCTTTGTGGTTTAGGAAAAAATGCCATTACAATCACTAATGTACGAATTGCGGAAAATGTTTCTTTTTTTCTATATTTATTGTAAAGCGGAAACGAATATGATATTTCAAATTCAGCCTAAAAGGCATAGGCTTTAAAGGAATGGTTAAACTTTTTTTATAAGTATTTCTTCATCAGAACATATTTGGAGAAATGTAGCATGCTGTCAGAATTAGTTTAAACATCTGATAAAAACATCACAATAATCCATTACTCCAGTCCGTCAATTAATGTTTGTAAGAAACTAAAACATAGAGGGATAAAAAACACAAGTCCATAATCTATATGAAAACATTCCTCCAGTGACAAAGTCCATCTACTGCTGTCCTCTCACAAATCAACAATTATGTTTGTTCGGAACCATTTAAATTTTAAATAGTGCTTGATCTTTGCATATTTCTCTCCTGAAATATTGCTCTTTTCACAGCAGAAAGCAACATTATGGATAGAGGATTCAGTGAGATCCATTGATGAGCAATGATACATTTCTCCAAATCTTTTCCGATGAAGAAACAGACATATACATATTGGCTAGCCTGAGGGGGGAGTTCGTTTTCAGCCAGTTTGCTTTTTTTTGTGTGCGCTGTTCCTTTAAGAATAAAACGATATTTACTGGTGGTCATAAGGCTATTTCTGTGGCTCATTCAAACGCTAGAGTGCATATTTTATAATAATAGCCTCAAAATCCCACTTTTTAGTAACATTAAACCTATGAAACATTCTTGACAGCCAGGGGCGTATCTACCGGGGTGGCAATTGCCACCCTAAGAAAAAGCCTTGCCACCCTATTTGCCACCCCAGCTCTAGTGCCCCGTATATTGATAACGTTAGTGATATTAATGTAAGCATCTTGTATCTTTTAATGCACGCAAAAGGCGAAGTGAAAGAGAGAGAGATCGACCGTGCGTGCATGTGAACTGTGCGTGTGTGTGTGCCTGTTCATAGCGCGTGCTAAACAGAGAGCATCCTGATTGGTTTACTTAGCAAAATAAGCCAATCA